>JAVJGG010000005.1:12031257-12184529 GCA_035590195.1 Aviceda cuculoides | reverse complement strand
TTCTTTTCTTTTCTTTTCTTTTCTTTTCTTTTCTTTTCTTTTCTTTTCTTTTCTTTTCTTTTCTTTTCTCTTTTCTTCTGTCTTCTTTTTGCTTTGCTTTTCTCTTCTTTGCTTTACTTTTTTATTTTCTCTTCCTTTTTTTTCTTTTCTCTTCTCATCTTGTCTCTTCTCTGTCTTGTTATATTTAAATAATAATATTAATAGCTTTGTGGTTGCACAATGACATTTGCAGATCGCCAGCAAAAAAGTTCCTATTGCCTTGCATGCTTCAGCATTAAACCACCATTCTCTAACTAGAGCCAGTCCTTGTTTAAATCATAGTGCTGTAGAAATGATGGTATCACTGTCTCAGGCACAGAGCAGATTTGTCTGGAAAACAAAAAAAAAATCCCCAAAACTAGAAACCCAAAAAGCTGCAGTGGAGTGGAACATGTGACTGATAATGTGACTGTATAGCAATGCTGATGTGTATTTATAGAAATCATTAGGAATGACATGAGCCTCTGCCAGTGGAGCTCTTAATGGCACTAGTAGGGTCTACTATCCCAAGATGTTTATATATTCCTAACTTGCATCTCTTGTTAGAAGTCTCTGATCTTCCTATTTCAAGTAAAAGTTTACTCTAAAAATAACAAAGATGGCAGAATGAAGACTGGAATTTATTTCATACTTTTCTTTGCTTGCTGAGCTATGTTTCACCATTATAAATGTTTGCTTTAGTTTGAGGATTCCAGATGTTTACTTCCCTCTAGTGAGCACAAGAAAACAAAGACTTGTGGAAGTGAGATTTTGTGATCTGTGAGTAGGGTTGGCCACCTGTTGTTTAATTACTATGGTTATTTGGTCACTGTTTATAATAAAGTTCAGTTTATAAAGGACTAATAAACTTTAAATTAAATTCTGTCAAGTCCTAGATGTCAGTAAAACAGTCTGTCACACTTTCTACTGCTGAGCTTCTGACTGTCTACCAGACATAATAGCCATGTTTGCAGTCTCTACATCTGCTGGTCAGCTCTTTACCCTTTATCAATAACTTCTCAGCAGAACCTTAATATGATTTCAAATTTCAACTTTTAAATTTATAGCAGAGTATCATTTCAGTTCATACATTGGACTTTTGTTAACAGCTATCTTTACTGAGGCATTCAGAATTGTATTTTTTTTTTATATTGTCCTTTCGTTTATTTTTCTGCCTAAGGAGAAGTATTTTATATGATGGCTTCAGAATCTTACATTGTCTTTTAGTCAATAATTACCCTCCCAATAAGGTTTACCTCTTCAACTTCCAATAGTTTTATTTTATTTTTGAGTTACCACACAACCAGATTCCATAGCCTTCTCATATTTAGTAGACATGCATGTTTTTTATAAAGCCGAAGAGTTTTCCTTTTGCAATTTCTGATTTTATTTAATGGACATGATTTAAAAATATGGGTTGGATACTTATTTACACTGAGAACATTTTATAAACTGACTACAGTATAAAAGCTTCTTTACCCGGCTCAAATTATGTAAAGTGCTATAGGTGTACATACGAATAAAGCTCAATGGCTGAAAATTAACCAAGTACAGCTCAGCACTAGGAATAAGTATGCCGCTTTTATTCCATTTAGTCTTATTTTCAGTGAAGTATATCTCAGACATAATAGATCTATTTTATTGTTTCTAAGGCTAGATTTTATTGCATTTGAGTGAATATCATTGTTTGACTGCATTGTACTATCCATCACCAGTGATAGTGGTGGGAAAAAAACTCAAAAAACATGTCCCTATAGCATTATTAACAGTTTCCACGTAGTTTATCAAGCTTGTAGAGATTTTGTGATCTTATAGCAGGAGAAGCCTTCTTATAAATGTAGTTTGCCTCTATGATCTATTTAATCAGCTTGCTACGCAGAAAACTCAAAAGCTATTGCAATGATGGAAGCATCTTTTAATGCAGACTAAATAGGATTCAGATATGAAAATACGATTGTTGTAAGAGAATTACACAATATGCCCACCCACTATTGAGAGATCCTTTAACCTCAAAGTATTTAAAGTCTCATCCGATTCATGCAAACAGAAGTCGTGGCCAAGTCATGTGTTAAACACAAAAATGACATTGAAGAAGTCTGCCAGGAGTCCTTTGAGACAAGTGAAATATTGTAGACTTCCAGGAAGGCAAGTACATGTATATTTTAAAATAGGGAAAGCCAAATTAAAACTTTCCATTTAGCAATGAAATGCTCTCTGGAAGGCTGAGCCTGAGCAAAACAAAAGAGGTGAGCATGTGGAGGTCTGCACAGACTATGCCACAGCATGCTGGAAGGACTAGTCTTCTAACATAAGTGAAGACAAACATAAGTAAGGCTCCAGCCGACACAACGTGCTGACACCAGTTTAACCTAGAGTGGAGGACTGTTTATGCTTCAGATGACTAATTATCACTGATAGAGGAGTACTTAAGTTGTACAGAGGTAGCCAAGTTTTAAAAACATTACAGTGAAGCAAGAAAGTGAGCTGCAAGAATTTGTAAGGAATAAATCTAAGAACAGAAGTATCAAGGAGAACTTTGATGAGAAATACCAAACCACAAAGACAGTTATAGCTACCCCTTTGGTAAGCACCAAAGAGTGATACCAGTAGGCTCATAACCACCTTTCCAAGAGAAAGCTTGAAAAAAAGTAGTTTTATTTTCTTTATGTTCAGTTATTTGTCTGTAAAACTGTACAGAAAATAAGGATGGAGAGGGCACAAAAAGCAAATAAGAGAAGTTGTGAGATGAATTTCAGGAAAGTACAGCTAAAAAGAAAACATCTCTGTCACACTTCTCACAGGTACTGTGTAATATATCATGTTGGTAAATTTTTTGTGTGTGTGTGTGTGTAGCTGAAATTGTTTCAATGTATTGTTAATTGACAGAGATTTGAATATTTCATCAATGAGATGATACAACAGCCTCTCAGAGATAGAGTTTTAGAACTAAGGTCTCTCAAACTTCTCAAATATATGATCAAAATTTGCAGACCCAGATTAAACAAAGGCACCACCCATGTTTATATACACACAATATAAAGTGTTAATCTTCTGTGACCTATCCTTTTGATCCATATTAAATACCTTTTCAATTATTCACAGGCCACCTAATAATGCAATTGGACAGATGAAGCAGAAGCTCCCAGACATTTAGCTATGAGTGGGATGGGACAAATACATTTGTAAAAATAAAACCTACCAAACCCATCAGCATTTTTCTGCAGGTTCACTGCCTGCATCTGGCTGATAACTGATCCCCAAAATGGGGGAGGGAACTTTCTCTGTGTCCCTCATCCTCCAGCTGGAAGAATAATGGCAAAAGACGTATATGTAGATCTGAGGTCTCTGCTTGACTTTGGATATCAGGGCAATCTGATATACAGATAAAAGGTTAATTAAAAGTACGAGACTATCCTGCAAATACTGATTTTAGGATGGGATGAATCACCCTCTGAGTATACTTTTACACCTAAAGAAAGATTAGATGATGACACTGTATGGATATCTGAATTTTAAAGAAACAAAATAAGATTTCTTGAAACTCACGAAGATTAAGTTTAAATAATGCCACAGTTTGGCGTCCCCCCCATTCTGAAAACAGAGGTATGATGCCCAGCTAGTTCAGCTCAGCACTTCTGAGCCCTGGCAAAATTAGCTGACGCTCATTCTTCTCACATTAAAACATACTGCTATCACTCATAGAGTTGTTGAATAAAATAGCTGAGCACAGTCCTGTGAGAACTATGCACCACAGTTTTTAACATTGGTGTAAACAAAGCTACAGTTGCAGATAATAGTTTTCGTTGTATATGCTCCGTAAATGAAAAACAACCTTTTATAAAAATTGGCAGTATGTACACATTAAGCTGCCTTTCTGCTTTTCAGTCCATATAGATAACAGTTTCTATTACATCTATCTTAGAAACTATGGTTTTTTTGAGAAAATACTTACCTGGCTTGCAGTGTGAATCATATGTGCTTTGAAATAAATTTCAAAGTTCTTTCCCATCCAAATCAGTATATGTAAATCAGAGATATGCATTGGCACCAAAGTATGCTCTTCATTGTTATTAAGTGTCAATTCTGAAAGCCATTACATCATAAAGACTGATTCTACTATTTTAAAATCTAGGCTTAGAAGTAGAAATGAGCCTAAACCAAAAGCAATAAGCAAAAAAAAAAAAAAATTGTTAAAATGCAGTTTTATCTCTGAATTGTCTTTTATTTGTACAAAGGGTCAGAAGTAATAAACTGTGTCTGAATACTTCTGATACACTTTAAGTTAACGATGTGATAGAATGAAGAATGGTGGTGAGAATGAATTGAGAAGCCCAATTCTGTATAGCATTTTCAGATCTGTATTTTGCAATTAATAAAAGGAAGCCAACTTCTTTTATCTGTATGGCTCGGTTCTTTTTTGTGGCAAGGTGCCTTTAACATTTGGCATAGAAAAAGCATAACAGACCATGTGGATCTGACGCTAAAGAGAGCTATTTTGTTTCTTCTATGCTGTGCTGGCAACTACAAAATTCAGGGCAGATTTTGCCATCTTGTTAATAGATTTTATTGCGACCATTCACAGCTTCATGGCTCACCCACTGTTCTTTATTCTACCACATCATTAACTTAAACTATACCAATCTTAATGTAAATATGGATCGACTGTATTATATTTTGTTTATAAAAGTAAAGAGCAATCACCAGGGAACAGTAGGCAGCTTTATTTAACTTACTAAATCATTTATTGGAGTATTTAATAAGATAAGCATTTAAAACTACTTTCCTGTTTACACCATTACAAAGGAAGACTCAGTGAATGGTCATGGTTTGATTAATTTCTTTTAATTGGGAACAGATTATAAAGACATATATATTTCAAACTGACTGGCAGGTCCTTTCTTCAGACACCATTGCAACCTGAGTAATATTACCTCTCTGCAAAGCATTAAAACTGTGGCTGACACTGCACCTTTTGGAGCTTATCACTGGCAGTTGCCTTTGGAAATTAATCCAGAGTGATACCTAGCAATGGAAAAGTAGTAATTCACACTTTCATCAAAGGTTTATTTTATACAAATGCATTTTAGTCCTGTGCAATTAGTGACAATTAAAAGCATAATTCAGTTTTTGCTTGACAGACTTTGGCAAATACTCAGTAAGGTATATTTGAGAAATTAGGCCATACATATAAACCACACATGAGGTGTGTTTAGCAAAATTAGTGTGTTGTTCTACCTGGTTATGGGAAACTCATTGAGCCATGGTAAAGCATAGCTGTCTACCAGGTGTAATTTGGCTCACAGCCCCGGAATATTACATATAGACCTAGGCAACAGGAAAAGCATCGTAGAAGAAAAGAGCAGATACCTGACTGGGGGGCAGGTTCAGCTTGTTACTGTTGAAATGGAACATTTTGGGGCATTGCAGTGGAAAAATGTGGAAAAAAGAGAATGCAAGATTTTCTTTTTCATGTAACATAAATTTTAATGTTTCTGCAAAACACTTTGGAAGATGTCTGCCCACTACATTCTAGCTATTGTGGAACTGTGTTAGAAAATACTAATAATCTCATAAATCATCAGGAAAACTTTAGTTTCTAGTGTCTTTGAAGCTAGTGATCATTATTCATAATGCTTGAAAAGGAAAAACACTGTTAAATCTTGGTCCAGCACTATTCTCAGTGATTGGCAGGTTTTCCTGAGAACTTCTTTAGCTATCTAAAGGGTATGAGACAAAAGCAAAGTTCAGTAGTATCCTGCATTATCTGTCAAACTTACTGCCTCAGAGGAAAGTTCGTGTCTGTGTGCAGTCACAATTTTGTGTCAGAAAACTTTTCATATGGATATTTCTACCTTAATCGTGATCTTAACCTTTGGCAATAGACATAATAGAATATGTCTATTTTTAATTTATTTTATTTGAACTGGATTAGGAAAAGTTACTTTGTATTTACTCTGCGAGAGCCATATGGATTTTTTTCTGTGATAATATTTTGAACATTAACAAGTATAACCATGTACCCCTATAATAAATTATTGCCATTGCTGGTAACAGACCACAGGCTTTGTACTGAGTTCGCAAGGCTTGAGGACTGAAACTTGTCAGATTTGCTTGTCTGAACTTGTCTTGCCTACCTGCAGCTTTGTTTTTACTTGGTTTAGCTGTAACAGATTTTTTTCATCTGGTCAGGTGGCTATGGTTAGTTTGGTTTACCTTCGCGTATCACTGCCTACTGGAGCTAAACTACGACAATGGTACAAGCATAGTTTTACAGAGGTTGTACTGACAAGTAATTATTTTGTGCAGAATGAAGTATTTTCGGTTCTAACACAAAGTCCTGGCACCATAGCAGAGAACTCGAGAGGCGGAGAGGCAGGATGCAGTGCAGAGGGGTGCTGGGCTGGGGTGAGAAGAGATGGGGCACAGGCTGGCACTGGAGACCCAGTGGCTATAAACAACTCATTAGTGGTCAGTTAAAGAAATGCAGATGTGGAGCTGGCCAAAGCTAGTTTTAGGAGTGAGAAAAAAGAAGTATGCAACATCTGCAAAATTCAGCACATACAGTAAATTCAGATGTAATGTGGAGTTACAGAGCAATGCAAAATGAGAAAAGGTGTAAAAGTGTATTGGCAAACTTATAAAAATCTGCCCAAGAGGATCATAGAGTGAGAAAGAATAAACCATTGACACAAATACCATCTTTTTGGTGGGGACTCTGGACAACTCACCATAATGACCCCCAGGACCAGACCAAACCACTGATCTGGGATCCAGAGGAGAAAGGGAATGTTGAGTCCAACACCAGGAAAGGGGATAGAAACTAAGAAGTGTCTATATAACAATTTAAACCGTATTATTATTATAATTATTGATCCTATTTCTTTATAGAAGTATTAAAATTTTTAATTATCTTTTCTTTTGCTTTTTCTATAATAGTTAGATCTGGACTCATAGTGATTCCTGAATAAACTCTTAAGATTTCAATTATGTTAACAATAAATTCTGTGCTTTATATATGAGGCGTTTCCTCTTTTCCCGTAAACAAGATTCTGAGCATAACAGTAGAAATAAAATATGTTGGACTAATAAAACATGTTTTATAAATTACAGATGTTTGCCATTAGCAGATTATAACACATGAGGAAAAGAGAAACAGTAATACATCAGAGGATACAACCAGCAAAGTGTTATGTGAAAAACTTCTAAATGTCACCCAATTTTTCAATATTTATTCATGGACACTACTCAACAGTCTCTCTGATATCAGAAGTCCAGCTTCAGATGGATGCTTTTTTTCGTATTGACCTCTTTGTTATGAAATCATTGGGATTTGAAGTCAATAGTTGCATGTGTGAATTTATCAGTGCTGATTAAAGGTTATCTAACTTGATCCATAGGTAGCTGCTTTCTGTTGTGGGTATCTTTCTAAACATATATAGCAACAATAGTTATTGATTTGTAATGTCAAATGACAGTAGACTGATAATTATTTGACATGTGTGTTCATGCATGTTTGTGAGTTATGCAGGTATTTGTTTGTGCAAGGGATTGACTGGATGTTGGACAGGTGGAAGAAGGAAATCCAGATGAGTTTATACTAGTAATAGTTTTTTGTTGTTGTTTCATAGGATGAGAATTATGAACCTCCTGTTTGTATTCTGGCATATAAAGTAAAAAGTTAGAGCCATTTTCTTCATTTGGACTGTTTGCATAAAGATTTACTTAATCACTTTACTTATTCTATCATGAGAAATAACAGTGACACATATTTGTTATTGATAAGATAGGTCTCTATTACTCTGGAATACTTCTAAGTGAAAACCAAAAATGAAAAGTTAGGATACTATATGTGCAGTAAATCCCATAAGCTTAGAAACTAAGAGGACAGCATGATAAAACTAAAAAACTTGGCATTTAATCTTCTGGTTTTTTGCCCTTAGTCTACAATCTCATTATTTCCAGACAACACAAATAATCGGTTCACACTCCTTCTCTGGCAATAGATTAAGCTTTCCAGCGGGATGCATTTTGAAAAAATCGTAATATTACACTTACAGCCACTGATTGAAGTGACTGTTGAATTAGGTAGAAACAAAGCTATCCAACATGAAAAACTGTATTAGTACATTTGATTCCAAGAACAACTGTTCAGCCTGCTCTTAGCACCAACATGCCGGTGGCTGCACTAGGTGCTACATCTAGTGCTTGATTTTCCTTTGAAGCAGTGTCAGACTTTTTCCATACCAGTCAGTGAGTATATGAACATTGATTCAAAATAAGGTGTGATTAGCATCTTTTTTGTCAGTGCCCAGTCTATTCTGTTCAACATTTGTAAAGAGATCTGAAAGTGGAATATTTTTATTTGAATTTAATCTCACGAGTGCACTTTGCTGATATAAGATCATGGTCTCTCTGTGACCTCATAATAGTTTGGCTATGATTTTGTAAAATAAAAATAAAGATTTTTTGAAAGGTGAGATATACTTCAGTGAATTACAGGCTTAACAACCATACTTAGGGGAAAAAAAAACTTTCAAAGGAATACAGGATTAACTTCATGTCATCTGAAATTTTCCTATGTGGATGTTTATTCTACAACACATAGTATACAGAAACTCTAGGGCAACTGTATTCCTAGTTTAGATGCTATTTTTTTTGCCTAAAATTAAATGAGAAGAATCTAGAGCAAGCTCTCTTGGATTGCTGTAACTGTGCTGGAAGACAATTTAACAATTCAGTTTCTATAGTCTGAAACTAAGCCAGTAAGAGGAAGGACATGTTTTCTTGGAGGCTTCTCTGTCTTGGATAAGATAGAAACCAGGAACAGTTTTTACTTTAATGATGATATACCAATTTTTGCAGGAATTTGAAGCTTAACATCAGTATCCTAGCCAAATTTCTGTATGGATGTGTATATTCTACCTTTATGTATTTCTCTCCAAGTTCTGCCTGGTATCATGCCTACCTTGTTGCCATTACTTACACTGCTATGTCATAGAATACTAATATTTTATTATACATAGATTTGAAATTGCTTTTGAATTCTCTCTTCAGCTGCCTTTCTACTTAAGAATCAGGAGATAATGATAGATTCCTTCTCAGGCAATAAAGCACTTTAATGAAACACTCTAAACAGATTGCTTATCCCATGAACGTGTGTCTGTCTTTTGTGTCTGTGTAAGTACATAAATACAGCTAGTCAGTTATTTTACCTGGTTCTTGTAAATCAGTCTCTCCTGGCTTTTCATTGCTTTTGTAGCTCTTTTCTTATTTTATCTTTATAGATGTATCACCTGCATCTTCCTTATACTCAGAGATAAGCTTTTTGGTTACTGATCCTAACTGCACTAATGGTGCTTTGGTGCAAACAGTGGTATCGAAGCTATGAATTTTCCAGTGTACAGTGAAGTAGCACCTGCCTGATACAAACCAGGGTAAGCACCTTCTATCTTATTTGGCTGTCATATTAGACTAGTTTAATGGAAAAATTTTGGCAGCCAGTTAGATGCCAAAATTTGTGGATATTTGGCCAAAGGAGAGAGAGCCTTTCAAGAGAGAAGCCTTTGAAGCCTTTGGCCTTCAAAGAGAGCCTAGGTATCTATACAGTACTCAGGGTCATGACTGGCATCAGAAAAATGTGCATCTTATAGGGACCAACGAAGCTATGTGACAGCAAATGCTAAATACAGAATTACATATTATTTTGTGCCTTGCCACAGCTTATGCAGGTATTTCAGATACACCTCCATGTTCAGGCCTGAGTTTCCATACTTGTTCTTTGAAAGAACTAAGGTGGGTTTGCTCTTGTCTAACTGGTACAACCTAGAGATACAGGTTGCTCCACTTGTCTTTCTTCAAATAATCTAATAAGCAAGAAGATTAATAAACTGCCTGGATATTCTGATGCTTGGGATTTGTGGCATCTTCAAACCTCCATATTTCTCTACAGGGTGATGGTAGGAGTTGAAGGGTTTGAAGAAAGTTTTTCAAAGTGTGCTAATGTCTTAGGAAATTATAAAAAAAAATTAGGAAACTCTATCTCATTCACTTTTAACCTCTCTGACTCTTGGACCTGGTCGCTCAGAGAACTTTGATGATATTTTCCAGCTAAAGCTTGTCCCTTAGCAGTTCAGCTCAAGGCAGCCCTGAACAAGGAGATCTGTGGGTGCCTAGGAAGTTTGGAGACCAGCTGGTGAAGTTTGGGAACAATTAGGGTTTAGTGCTTAATAGCTGTGTGTACATGAATCACAGGTTTGTATCTGCTTCTTTCAAGTCCACCTGTGTGATTTTTTATACAGTGAAGTACTTTTCAGAAGAAAGGCTGAAATGCCTTTGCAATCATCCAGCAAGTGAAGTGAAGTGAAGTGGAAAGGCTCACAAACAGCTCAGTGGAACTGGATAAGGCCCAATCCCTTATAAAAACCCCTCAAGTTTATCCTTTCTGTATAGTATCTATTTCTGGTTATTTCCTTGAGATACACTATTCCCAAGGTGACTTTCACTTTGTTATGGCCCATCCAAATTTCTAAAAATAATACAACCCTGAGTGAGATAGCCAGCTAAGTAATTAAGACGCTAAGCCAGGAAATCAAATAAAGAAGCCAGAGCCATAAGGAACTCGGAGTGTCAGGACACTTGCAGACCAGACACAACAGATGGTAACTGTCTAAATCCTTTAATTTCATTGTTCGGTGACACAATATTGAAGCAAATCTCTCTCTTTCTCACACATACCCATACAGTTACAGACATCCCCAGTGTTTAAAGATATTGTTAATTCAGCCTTTCATTCCCTTCTAACCCATTAGTCAGTACTGATTTCTGATGAAATGTTACTAAAACACTCTCTGAACCAGTCCACAACTACATGAACTATAGCCTTCCTCTTGAACCCCCTGTCCTGCATGTCAGAGCTGCCTGCTCAGCCCACCAGCGTGGGACTGGGATCCTACTGCCACGGTACTGGCACTGCAGCATGCACCAGTTTTGTGTCAACTGGATAGTAACCTTAAGAAGCAGTTCTTGGAGAACAAAAGTAAAATAGCCAGAAACCTTCCCGAAAAGATTGGCAACACTGAGTCTGAGAGAATTAGACGCTGAAGAAGGTGGCATACACATGACAGAGAGAAGGGAAAAAGAACTAGAAAGCTATAATATCAGAGAACAGGAACTAACATTTCATATCCTGACATGTGGGTCCCATCACCAGGGGAACCAGAAAAATATTACAGGGTCAAATCTGATGGACATCTTCTGCAGCGTGCATAGATGAGTAGGTCCTAGTACATAGATGAGTAGGTCCTAATTAACAGACTCGAAGAAGGTGGGCAGTAGGAGTTTGCTACCGAGTGAAGGCAGAGAACAAATTAGGCTTACCCCTTAGACACTTAGACAACGATAAAATGAAAAGCTGCTGAACACTTACGAAACCAATAATGAGTTAAAAAAAAAGATATTAATTTTATACAAAAGATACTGCACCCAGCATGAGGAAACCATATTTTAAGCCTCATTATATGAGATAAAGTTAGAAAAGGTTTGGAAGATTATGACTGCCTAGGGACTTGTGATCATGGTCTTGTTATATTCAATACAAGCAACCCTATCTGATAACATGTAATCAGTAGGTCATTTTTTTCTGAAGAAAAGACAAAGAAAGACAGAGTGGACTGGAAGAAAAGTTATGATATAAAAAGTAAAGATGGCTTTCTCATATGGCCAAAAAGCCACTGTTACAAAACTAAAAAGAAAAAGAGAAAACAAATTAATTGGATTCCCTGGAAAAAGAAATAAATAAAGTGCTTAGAAATTGAAAGATGTTGTGTAAAACAACTGGGGAAGGAAATAGAGCAGTCTGATACATACAAACTGGAAAATAAGGACAGAAAAATAAAACAGGACAAAGAGAGATGAGAAAGCAAAAGAAGGAAGGAAGGGAGGGAGAGAAAGAGAGAAAAGAGAAAGGAAAAGAAAAAGAATGAGAGAGAAAAAGGAGACAAGAAAGAAAGAGAGAAATAGAGCATGAAAGAGAGAAAGAATTAAAAAGAAAAGGGAAATAGGAGGAAAAAAGAAAGAAGTAGAAAGAGAAAGAACAAGAGTAAAATCCAGCACATGCCAAAGGAAAATAATGATTTTTAAAGGATTTCAATAATAAAAAAAAGCTTAGCAACAGTAATGGTCTGTTACTGAATGGAGATGACAGTTATCATCAGTGTTGCAGTGATCTTCTGTAAATATTTCTATTTTGTATTTGGAAAGTAGGATGACGTACTTATTAGGCAAATGTAGTGCTTTCCAGATAAACCACATTTACAGGGAGTTAACATTTGAAAAACAAGGGATTAAACCCTTCATTGACACCAGTAGGGATGTAGAAGATCTATTAGTGGCCAGGGTTAATTTGCACATGTATTTTGCAACATCCAGAGGCATTTAGTTGGAGGACTTTACATTAGCAAGAATGTAAAAGTTAAGTCACATCTGGAAAAATGAAGGCAATCAAACCATGTTGATGCACAGAGTCAGTCCGAGCAAACATTGCTGCCCGCATGTTTGCATACTGCAAGGAAGAAGCTTTGGTTAGAGAGATGGATGGTTCATTTTTGTGGTTTTTGAGTAGAAGGAGAAAGATCCCCCTCAGCCTGTGTTTTGTGGCAAGGGTTTTGTGTGGGTTCATTGCAACCAGTCATGGTAGATGCCCCAACAGATGATGGAAAGGCAATTACAATACTTCCAAAGCAAATTAAAATTAAAATTTAGGAATTTTAATTTAAAATTTCTTTAAATCTGAGACAAACAAAGAAAAATGCTGAAAGCCTAGCAACATTATTAATAAAATCTGACTAACCTGAATAGATTTATTCCTTTTTGGAGACATTCAGAGCTGCAATTTTTTACTCTAGATCTAATGCTTGTTAATATAGGCAGCTGAGAGGACTTCAGCGGCCTTAGTATGCACAGGCTTGTGGGTCAATATTTTATGAACCCTTCTCCAGGACTGGAGGGTTGTCTCTTGGTTTTGGAGACTAAGATTTAAGAAGGCAATAACCCTTGCAACTCTTTGATGTGTGGACTTAATGGCATTGTCGTCAAAACATTTGCGGAATGATCACAGCAGAGTGCATGAAATGGTTTAAGAACTGTCAGAGTCCGGAGAGAAGTTGTCGACGTGCTGCCACCTACAGAAGCAGAAGTTTCTAATGGGGTTTCAGATGGAAAGACAGTTGGCCAAGTATTCAACACTCTCATCAATTATCTGAAATGATATGTAATTAATAAAAGTTCACAGATGACATTAAGTTGGCAGAATGGTGGGAAACAGAAGATGGAATAGCTGTATCCAGAGATGCAGCTTTCCTGGCAACATCCATTCAACAAAATGCCTTGTAAACTGCTAAATACAAAGCTACGCCAAGTGTAGTGTCTGACATTACCTGTGACTGTATCCTGGTCTCTTTAAGCATCATGGAGGAAAGCATAAGATCACTGCAACACAGATGACTGTTACAGAAAAGCTGATCTATTATTCAGTTTATTTATGGAGAAATAATCAATAGGAGTGAAGAGAGAAGTATTTTCTTTCTGTACACATTGTAGGAGTACAGCCTCCGTGCTTTCATGTCCAGCTTTTTTAAAGGCTTATAAAACATGAGCAAAAACTTAGAAAATAGAAGATTATTCCAGTGGCTGAAGAGATCATTTAATTGAGAGACATAAGTTTTCCAGAAAGAGACAATGTGACCATTACAGAAAGTTGACTTAATTAGAGTGCCTGCACACCTTCAAGGAAAGAAATACTGAACATCATTTGGCTCTTGTTATAATCTAGAAAGCTATGAAAAACCCATACAGTTAGAAATTGAAAACAGAACTCCTTGATTTTGATTTACATCTTAGACAATTTAACTGTGAGTGATTAACTATAGGTGGAAACTACCAAGAAAGCAAAAATTTCTCAATTTCTCTGTCTGACTGGATGGTTTTCTACTTAATATATTTTAATTAAATAAAACTTACTAGATTCAGTAAAAGGATAATTTAATCAAACGTACAGATCCCAAAATAGTGCTATTTGAAATTAATATCAGAAGCTATTCTTGTGGGGGTTTTGCTTGTTTGTTGTTGTTGTTGTTGTTGTTGTTGTTTTCTTTTCACAAGTCTAAATGCCTCTGTGCGAATAAGGGCAAGGAATGTTCTACAATTTATGGTCAGTTGCAGTACATATAATGAAGATTCTTTAGAACTTAAATTCAGTAAATCAAGCAAATATTTATTTCTCGAGTATTACAGCTTTTGACACTAACACTATTTGGCCACAGATTCACCTCCATATTTATCATACGTATTTGACATAGCAATGTTAATTGATTTTATATCCTATTTGTTTGTTTACTTGTTTTAAATAGCAATTGTTGACCTTTTCTCTGCTCTAGAATATACAAATACTTGTCAGAAGACTATTAGCATTAGTGTGGTAGGCTCTGAAACCTGTAGTCCTCTTGTGCTTGCTTTCTTCATGACATGTATTACATATTTATTTAAATGTGTTCTTTTCTCAAGCACAGCAAAATAATCTTCAGAATCAAAACCATATTCTGCTCCCTTTTATGAAATATTTCAGTAATCCATTTATTCAATAATATTTTGATGTTAGTAAATACAAGATCTAAATGTTAACATTAAAGCAGTGGACCAAAATGACCCTCCCTGCATTTTAAACCTTGTAAGCGCAACTTTCTAAACTATTTTCTTCTCAATTATCCTCTTTTTAGTTTTAATTTTAGCACTCCCACACTGGAAGACTGGTTAGGTTCTGCAAGTGTCTTTACCAGTATGTTACACTACCATCTTCTGGAAAGAGATGAAAATAGAGTTTTTAACTATTTAAGATGTAAACAGCTTTTTGTGTGTTTCCTTCATCATTTGCAGACTATATGCTGATACTTTCTAAGGCCCATTGGAGATTTTTCTGAACAGGGAAAAAACAAAATATTAAGATTTAACCTTGTATGTTTAAGAAACCTCTCCTTGAGGAGGGTTTTTTTTTCTTTCCTCCCTTTAAACTGTACTTCAAATTATAATTCTTGACATTTTAAGGTTCATTAAGAATTTGCTTGCACAGCATGAAATCTTTCCAGATTAAGACAGCTTTGCTGTAAAGGACCTTCATTTCATCAATTGAAATTCAGAATTTAGCTCTTTTTATGTTGTCATTAACATCAGCCTAGAAAGTAAAGTTTATGCTGCATCCAAAGTTGCAAAAATTTCCAGTAAATGTATCCAAACTTGTGGGTTGGCCCTTTACAGAGATAAGACTGTTTATGAAGGTCAGCCCTGGGAGCTGAGGGGCTAGATTTTAGTAGCAAGCCAAAAAGGGAAACATTTTTGGATCAAATAAATGAATGTAGTGGCTGCAACTGAAACCACAACATATTTCTTTTGAAATTAAAAGTTCTGGTCTATATTGGAAAAGAGACATGAACCAGTATAGCCCTGGTATTAATACTTCTCAGATTTCACATTTTATGTACTGAATATTTTATAGGACACTGTTTTTAGAATTTTTCTGTAATTTTGATCATTTCAATGATCAGTGTTCATGAAAGGCTAAAGGCCTTGAATGCTGAGGTTAACCATCCTTTTAACTGTGATTTTGATTAGTAAATGGAACAAACTCCGACACTTCTAGATCTAGTTACTCTTGCAAATGCAGTTCACTGAATTGTTTTTTGAGATATTTACTGTAGGAGTATGTATTCTGGAAGACAATGACAGGATAGGTATCGAAAGATCTGCATGGTGAACTCTGAAAATAGATTCTGTCTCTTCATACTACTGTGGGAACCCTACTAGTACATGCGAAGATGTCTGATGAAATTAGACTGTTTAGGTTACCTTAAGGGAAAGCAAGACTTTAGAAAGACAGATACATGTGTAGATTTACAAGAAACTAATAAATAAATATTTAATATTATGACTAGTGTCCTGTGGCCATCTGTACTATTTCTGCTTTCAGTATTTCCTCATTTCCTGTTTGAACTTTCAAAGCGAGGCAGCTAGTGAGAAAGAGAAAAAATATTTTTTGCTAATCTATACTTTTTAATTTGCACATTTCATATTTTCAAAGTCCAAAGATAATGCTACAAAAAAGTAATAATGCTTTCTGTAAGATATTCACCATAATTTTTTATGGCTTTTGTGTATGAGGAAAGAAGTAAATATGGACATATATTCTCTTTTGCCTGATACTTCAGCAGAATTTTATGCCTGTGTTCATTGCCTTAATGATTCACTGACAAATTAGGAAGTCAGCATGATACCTTGACTGCACAGTTAGATGACTTTCACAAGAACATGGGAGAACGGAATATCACAATGATAATAACAAGTCTCTGAAAGTTAAGTGGCGGAAGAGCTATCTGAATTATGAAAATGCTCTGGAGTTTAAATATTTTCCTATGAAAATAGGGGGTTTGTACTTAAAACTTTGCTTCCCTTAGGACTAGAAATAAATTTGTCTTAAAAATAGGAAATATACAGGTAAGCATAATTCCAAATGTTGCAGGGACCAACACATAAACTACAAGAAAATTTGCAGTAAGTGGAAGAACATTTTTTTTTTAATTCAAGTAAAATGGAGAATTTTAAGCAGGTACAATATTTCCATTAGATGAGCTGTACAACTTCATAAGAAAAGTAAGTCCATCCAGCTTTTTTCTTTCTCTGTTTTCAAATGCTTTAATGCCCTGTATACTTGGTCTTTTCACAGTGATTTTTTTATTTACTTACTTATTTTACAGTAAATATTTTCTATTATTGTTATTCTGTATGGTTTAACTCTATAACTCATGTGCCATTCTGTCTGTTCAGCAGGACAGAATTTATCCTGAAACACTTAAGAATAATATGTATTCTACAACAGAAATTCAGTAAATTTTGGTCACTATACCTTTAAGTTGATTTCTAAGACACTGAATCTAGTTGAGCTGAAGCTCTACTTCTTGATTTTTGGATTAATTGAACATGCAATGATCATGAATACAATCAAATGAAAATTCATTTTGGAATCACTTGAGCATCATCCTAAAAAGCATTCTTCTTATAACTCCAGACGTAGTAGCATTTGTCCAGGATACTTCGCTTAACAAACTTAGTTTTGCAAAAATGTCAAGGGATTTTTCATGATCACATCATGAGAACTGCTGCAAGAGCTAAGGTAAGATGGTTGCTTCTAGAACATGCTTATACAAATATTCCTTCATTTTTATGACAGATGTGCCAGTTATGTAAAAAAAACCCCAAACCTACTGATATATTTTTTGTGTTACCATATATTTTTTTGCATTACCAGGTAAATAACACTGTGTTGGTTTGAATCTCACTTTACTGGGTCAATTCATAATTGTTTTTTTGCATTGTTAAACGTAACAGCAGTCCTGGTTTTCATATACCTGTATGTCCTGGCATGGTTTGTTTGTTGTTTTCTTTTCCAAGAAATAGCATTTTGCTTGACTTTTCTTTACAATATATTTTAATTCCTACAATTATGGGTAAGTTAGGAGGAAGTAGAAATCAGGAAGTGTAAAAATTGAGATCCTACTTCTGGAAGATTAAAAAATTCCCATTAATCTGTAAATCCACAGATAGGCATACTGACTTCATTAAAACTATTCATGTGTTAAGATTTATATCAGTGTTAAGATAAAGAATAGTTTTAATGATAAACATAACATGGACCTGGTTATACTTTCCAGGTGTTAATGAAATAAGAACATGCATATCTTCTTGAATTGTTCTTTGAAAAGTCCATGTTCAAGCTTAGTTTTTCATGGTTCATTCTAAAACTAAATGAAAGTAAGCATTTTGTGAGCTGGCTGACGTTTAAAAACAAAGAAATAAGACCTGATTGGGTGATTAGCTGATATATGCAGTGGTCTGTCTGTGATTCTCACCTATTATTCAGGTATACCTTGAATCTGTGAGGAAAATCATGTCTCAGTTGTTGGTTTAATAGTCCAAAATTCTTGTTCTGTCCCTTAGAAAAATGCATGCAAATGAAAGTGAGTTAAGGTTATACACCAAGCTAGCAATCCTATTGTAGGTATATAAAGAGATATTAAACTGATCTTATTATAAGACAAAAAAATGGATCTTATTTTCCAAAAAGCCTTGCATGGAGGACATAATTCTTCTGTTACAAGAGTTCAGTATTCAATGGAATTATTATGCTGTCCAGAAATGTAAAATACATAGCCATTTATATATTAGTGTTTAGAGAAAACTGGGAGTGATACTATATATTTTTAGTAGATAAAGGAAGAGGAGTAGGTCATGGGTCATTTTAAAGGCAAAAGTACTTAAAAGAACAGAAAAATGACTGACACAGACCAGCAGAGATGGAAAATTATTATTTTCAAGTCATGACACAGGGACAGTGAATAACTAGAAGTCCATGAGAAAGGGTTCTGAAGTAATGACGAAAAAAGCTGCTTTATTTTGTAATTGAAGACTATGTTTTATAGTATAAACAACACCATATATACAGCACGGTCTTCCCTCATAAGACTAAATATCAGCTAAAAAGACTAAATATGAATGTTATGATGTCAAAATTCCAGTGATGTATTGGCCCCAGGCATCATCCACCCACACATGTGCGTGATCCGTGTTGGCACTCCCCTAGCCTGGGAAAAGCACACAGTTCAGCCTGGATCACTTTAGTACCAGTGGGGGATTTATTTATTGCAGTTTCTGTGTACGTCAGTAGTTGGGCTGTTAGCTTGGGAGACCTGGGCGTAGTCCCTGCTTGGGAATATCAGATCATTCCTGCTTCAGCTGCCCCTGTATAAAATAGGAACAGTAACACAGTCCCTCTTTGCAGGAGTAGTGCAAGGTTGAAGGCATTCAGGCTTGTTTCATGAGATACTGTGACTCTAAGGGCTATAGGAGCTCTTCAGTGATGTGGGGGCTCTGAAGGGAGTTAAGGCTCTTTCTGTCTGATATAAGTGATGCACGGTCATGCAATGGACAGGTATGGAGAGAAAAGGCAAAAGAAAGACAAAGGCAAAGACTACTTTTAATTTGTTTTCGAATGTTTGCATCATATTGTTACATTAACAAGTGAGATTTGGGTTTTTTTGATAGCATTGCATATTTAGTATTATTTTTTCTAAAAATTGCCACTCTGAAGTGGGAGTGTCCAGAACAGAGATGTTCAATAATAATAATTATTTAAAATTTGGCAGAGTAGTTCAGTTTCTTCTAACCTTTAAAGAGAAGCAGCACTGGAATGTAACAGTATAGCTCTCAAAAAATTTTATGCTAGAGTAGTCTGCAGGTAGAAAATGCTGGCCCAGGAAAATTCATGGCTGTTGTAACAATGTCCTTTGTGGATTTATCTAAGTATTCTAATGACAATGAAGAGATTCCTTTTGACTTCATTATTTCAATTATAATTGAAAATGAAATATTTTGAAATACTAAATGTTATGAAAAAGACTAAGATTTAGTCTTCTTGTCCTGCTTGGGACAAAACCAAACTTCAGAACTTCCAGTGCTTCACAGTCATGTCTAATAATAATATGTGTGATGAAAGCAATACATACTTCCTCTTTTAATGAAGCGTTGTAACAATAAAGGCTCAGGATTTGTTAAATCATGGTCTGGATGCATTTTGATTATTTACTGGGCAGATATTTTTAGTAGATTGTTTGACTGATTAATGGAAAAAGATTTACAGGGACGTATTGATGGCACTGGTGTTCCCTGAAGGATGGAATACAAATCTTAGATGGTTATAAAAGCCTGGCTTGTTATTGTCCACCAAATGCAATTTGTGTGGGGAAAACAGAGGGGAGTGTCCACTATGGGAGTTAGTTACTTTTCTCTGTGGGGAAGAAAAAGATAAAAGGTTTTAGAAATAGCTGTCAAGTAATTTAGTGTGAGTTATTTGTTTTTCTTGCAACCTTCAGTAATTTATGATGAATATGCTGTAGGTCCAGGTAAAATACAACATTAACACATGAACTTTTTATAAAGCTGATTTTTTTTACTAGCTTCATCAGATAGTCACAGAAACTCAAGATATGATCTGTTTATATTAAGCATATACTTAAGTAAATAGTGAACATCTCTAACAGTACATGGAGAAACCTTTTTCTGTGGAAATGTTCCACACGTACAGTTTACGAGCATATCTGGCCTCTGTAGCTGCTGGCTCACTCTACCTTTCTTTGTATTTTGCATTCCCATGAATAAGAATGAACGATTATTTATTCTTGGCTCTCCCAAGAATGGAGTGAAGGAGGAACTTGACTTTTGCCCTTCAGGGTCTCCACCTCCTCCAGTCAGAGCAGATGTCACAGGCATGTGCTAGCTTTCAGCCATCCCTTTTATATCTTAATCATGTTCATCTCTGAACTTACTCATTCCCGGGAGTCAACAAAGTGTAATCGAGCAGTAGGAGTAGTTATGAGAAAGAAGAATAAGCAATGCAGATGTCAGGAATTAAATCTAGATCATATTTAAAATCCCTCTTGCCTCTCATGGAGCTCAAGTCTCAATTGCTGTCTTCACGGTGGCAGTCCACTGGTTTTAGTCGTCTTACATCAGCCCTAAGAGCAGCTCAGAGACGAAGACAAGCAGAAGGGTTGCTCAGTTTTGGGGTACGCCCCACGTACCTCAAAGCACTCTTCCCTTACTGATGGGAGCTCACAGATTGGGGTGAGCTACCCCCAGGGATCGCTCTTTTCCTCTACGGACTTCAGTTAGGATCTGTGCTTTGTCAGAGGGAACTAGAGAGGTGGGTAATCAGCATGAAGAACCGGAGGGAACACCACCATGAGCAGGTCAGAACAAGAAGTGAGGTGGAAAACGGAGATTTCTGTGCTGTGGTGAGGCCGCGTACAAGAGCAGGGCTCTCTCTCGTCAGCCGCCTCTTAACAAGGCACTCAAAAACCTTATGAAAAACAACTTTTCTTTGCCGTGTGGCCACCAGATGACACTAGTGAACTAGGAATGGCTTTGTTTGTTTATTTATTTATTTATTTATTCTCAAGAAGCTGCAGGAAAGAACTGCCTGCTCTGGGCATATTTGATATGTTTTTTGCATACTCTGTAGGCTCCTTCTGTGAAGAGAGCAATAGGGTTCAATTTCAGGCGATTTGAAATTCAAAAGCTTGGATGTAAAAATATCAGTACCACTGCTATGTGCACAAATTATGGGCAAATGTGCCTCATCCCTGCCTTTAATTATATCAAGATTTTTTAAAATATCATTATTTTAACCGTTCAGCAAAGAGTTTCTTTATTCTATTTGAATTTGTATGTGTGTGTATAGTATCATGATTAAATCTCATTTAAGCTCAGTTTTGATGACTCTACTATTATGCAAATCTTTCATTAGTGTTTCTTTATAGGAAGTTTTAACACATCCTAAACTTTGGTTTGGTAAATTTATTTTGCATTTGCAGCAAGAATTAACAAAAAATCCATCTGGAAATGTTAACAGGATTTACATTTGAAATTACAGCTTTTGTTACCTTCAGCTCTAAATAGCATAAATAAAATGCAATAACAACACAATGATCAGTAATGGAAATTTCCAAATCCATGAATATTTCAGCCTTTATATTGTTGTTTCTTTTTCATTTTAATAACAGGTATGCAGTATGTCTTTAATAGTAAAATTATCATAATACAGATATTGGACTATCCAATCTGTTGATCACCAATGAACATTCAATACTGAATAAATCCAGCACCAATATTATCCTGCTTTTCACCTCTCCTCAGCTTGAAAATAAACTATATCAGTAAAAAAATCACAGATAAGCTCTCTGTTACAGATGATGGCACTGACATGATTTAAACAGACTTGAATGCTTTGTAACAGGCTTTAAACACTCTTTCCAGCTTAAATAATATATTAGTGATAATATTATAAGCTGTTGATACACAAATACTATTTTGGTTCCTGAAAATACTTCACATAAATGCCCAAGCCAAGTAGATCAGCAGCCATGCTAACTATATGGTCTGCATAACTGTGTCTCAGTCTCCTTAATTAAACAAACAGATGCTTGATACATTATTCTGTGTTCACATTTGACACACTCCCTTCAGTGACCATTGGAACATGATTTCCATTTTTCCCTTTCTCTTACATTGAACAATTGCAGGTTATGGCTCTCTAAAAGTGGGTTAGGTTTTAAGGGAAACAATTGGCCTTGGGATGAAACTGGACAAGGTTCTTGCTGGTTGTTTTCCACTGAAGTTATTTTCCAACAGGATATTGAGTTTTCTTTAGAAGGACATTTTTTTTGGAATGTGTTTGCTTTCTGCAGGCAATTTAATCTTTTATTTTTGTTGGAAAGAGAGAACACCTGACAGCTGAAGAGCCTTTGGCTGAACACAAAACAACCCCAAAAGATTTGGAAATGCCCTCCAGTGCCAGCCCAGTCAGACCGCCCCCGTACCGCACCGCCGTCGTCCCCGGCGCGCCCCAACAGCCAGGACGACAGAGCCCTTCGGCGTGGGGAGGCGAAGGGACGCAACGGCAGGAGAAGGGGCAAACCCCAACCATTACCAACCTCAGAGGGATGTTTTCAAGCTAATTTTTCAAGTTTCAACTAAGGCTTGTAATGAATAGCCTCAGATGTTTTCTTCTACCTTTTTTTGAATAGAAATATCATGTATTTCGTGACCTTTTCCATTATTTAGTTGATCGTGCCCTACTTGCGCAGAACAATCGAAGTGACAGAGGCCAGGCTGGGGGATCATACTGCAAGTGGGGCAGGATAAGGGCTGGTGAGGGGAACCGGGGTCAGGCAGAGCCTGGGATGGCTGGGCAGGGCTGGGGAGACCAGGAGACGACGAGGTCCAGCCGGGACGGCAAGTCAGTGAGCCGGGGTTGGGATGAGCAGGGTGAGTGTCCTGACACAGACATGGGTGCAACACACACGCAGGCTAACTGACCGAGGCTGGGGCCAAGCACAAACACCACAGCATCAATTCAGGTCCCAAAGGAGAACAACGAAAAAAAACAAGCGCAACCGGTCAGCAAATAGTAGGCTGGGCTGATCAGCTGCATCTTGCAGAGCAATTGCCCAGTAGAAGTGAAACTACTTTTCTTTGAGATGTGGAACATTAACCATGGGTGGCAGGACCTGAGTTAGCCTTTCCTATAAGCTTACTATGGTCATGCATCTAAGAGAGGAATGTACTGATGTGTGCCATAGATGTCCTGAAAAGGATCTTGAAATGATGTCTGTGTCTGACAAGGCTGAAAGCGTCAACAGCTGTTCTACAAATAAGTTAAAACGTTACTGCTAGAGCAATACTGGACTTAGAGATATTCTTTGTCCAAAACCATGAAAAAAATATTATTAATATATGCAGGAATATGCACAAAATGCACAAGCAAAGGGAACTTTCAGGTCACACAGCGGGAAGCAAGTGTCCCCTGATATGCGCATGTCTGGAAGTGCAAAGAAGCTGTTCATAGCACTGCTTCCTGCACTGGGTTGGGGTCCCGGTGAAATGGGGGGCTACGGGAGAGGGGCAGGGCTTTGAGCTACTTGGACATGCAGGAATGCACCTTCTGTGTCAGGGAAGTGAAGCAGCCCTTACCTGCGAGAAGCACTGAGGAGTTTCTTGCTTGCTGTCCACCAGGCTTGCACATATTTTTTTTTCCTTGCAGGGATTTTGCTTTTGGATTAGCTGTGCTTACCTCTTCCATGAGGCTCTCTTCTCTTTTTTGTCTCTGATGTTCTGGGCTTACTTTTGGCCCTAATTCTAAAAGTTTTTTGCTCCTTAAATCACAGTATTGTTCACCTAAACCCATCCAAATGATAGTTATTAGGAGGTAAACCCTTTCCCTTTAGTCTCCCTTTAGAGCCGCTGATTTAATTCATTTACGGCTAACACATGCCATCTAGTGGTTGTTTTGTGCTTAACTGAGCATCTAGTAAAATACAGTGGTTCAGTGTTGAGTGACATTTATATAAATCACAAAAGGTTAATACAGAAAAGAGGACTAGATACTTAGGGCATAGTCTTGTTATCTCACTCTATTTGTGGACTGAGAGCTAAATGCATATTGATCTGGTTGTGTTGATGAGTGGTATATTCTTACCACCTATACTAGTTATATAATCACCAGTATAAATCGAGTTAATGAAACGATGCTCAGTTTTCTGAAAAAAAGGTGTATGTCTACAGTGAAACTTTTCTACACATTTCTGACTGTTTTTTTAACTGCTGTAAACAAATACTGTCATTCATAGAAGACTTTTCCATTTAATTAAACCAACAGTGAGTCAGACATTTGGTTAGTTTAAATTCATGAAATTAAAAAAATTTTCAAAAGCAGAGATTTGCATAGGCCATGAGCAGCTTTCATGTGCATTGGGGGTTATACACGCAATAGCTATGAAAACAGTGGTCTGCAGAGGAAATTACAGAGGTTTATCAAGTCACGAATGGTACTAAGGAGAAGTTACAGGGAGAAGTTATTACTACCCAGGACACACAGACAATAACATAGAAGGTTTAAAAGAAGTACATTTCCACGATGAACATAATTAAATTGTAGGACGCATTGCTGTAGCATTCTGACCACAAGTGTACATGAGTTTAAAAACAAGCTTAGACAAATTCATCTGACGTAGATCCATCCTATGATATATAGGTATGTATGTGTATCGTGCCTAAATGTACTGTCTACTTCAGGATTTCCCACAGTGCTGAAAGTAGGGAGGATCCACATTATGAAAAATTAGCCTATGTTTGTCTCACATTATGCATTTTTCCTGAAGCAAGTTACTAATGATCATTTTGTAAAAGGTTTCATCCCCAGATGTCAATTCCAATGGTCTTATCTGGAGAAGAAACTTTTTAAAGGTTAGCTGAATTAATAGATTTCCTAAATTAAGTGCATACAATCCTTTACTGGAAGGTACCAAATATCCACAGTTTTTATGCAATATATGCACTATATATCCACTCATCCATTAAAATTCTGCCTTCTTTCACACTTCCCCTTTTGACTTTTATTTCTTTTCCCTTTTTCATGTCTTCATCCATCTCCTTTCCAGCTAACTAAACAGACCAAAGTAATCTTCATACTGAGATAAACATCTCATTTGCACAACTATTGTGTATGAGTAAGGTGACAAAATAAAACAAGTTCGCCTGTTGCTACTTGGTGTATAAAAACCAAAAGAACAAAGATAGTAAGCAAAATTACTCTGAGGTTTGCCTTTTGCAGCCAGTTTAATGAATCACTTTTCACATACCATGAAGAGCATCTGCCAGGTGAATGGGGGTGAAAGATGAAGCTCATGAGCTGGTTCATTGCAGTTCATGGTATGTTAACTCTAAAGAGAAACAGACTTTGAGGGGGTGTCTTAGTCTCAATTCATCCTAAAAATATCTTGCATTCCTGTGTAATGAGGTTAATTTAAAACCAAAACCAAATTGCTGAGTGGAGAATAATAGTGCAACCATGTCACCTGTGATTTCAGTGAGAAGGCAGAGTCACTCACCAGCATCGTAACAGGTCATGCATTGCCATAGACTTGGCAAAAGCCACCAAATCCTGAACAGGTAGCAGCTGTCGGAGTACTGTATCACCAAAAACTTGATGGCGAGTTCAGCAGTCATTCTGGTTCTCTGGGGATGACACTTATGGCCTCAGATTGAGAAGTAAGAAATGTCTTCAGGTTGTTTTGGTTTGTAGCGAGCCATCACTACTGCAGGAGGTGTAGGGATTGTCCGGCTCAGAGTTCACAAACAAGTTTCACCATGTCTAGTGCACGGGGGCGACTCATGAGGTGTTACAAAAGCGACCCAGCCTTGGATTGCCGTGAGGCCCTGACTCTGCAGAGACAACTCGCTCACAGGGAGCTGTGTAGACAGCTTAGCCCTGGGTTGGCTGATAAGCCCTAAACTAAACAGGGTGGTGGCTGTGCCATTCAAAGAACCAAAACCTGAACTGAGCCTTGAAATCCCTTAACAAATAGTATGTCTGAGTCTCAGTTCAACCACTATTCAATTGTCTGAGGAAGCAGGGTAAAAAAAAAAAAAGCTGGAGGGTTTCAGCTTCAGTTTCAAAGGACAGCCTTGTGTACTCAAGCAATCACAGACCAGCAAAAGAAATAAAGATAAGGAGAAACTCCACTCAGATATACACAATCCACTCAGACATAGTCATACACACCATTCCACAAGTCAGGGGATAATAACTCCAAGATTCAGGTTGGAAATGGTGGAGTCACTTAGGCAGCTATACAGTTGGCATGTGAAGGAGACCCTTCCCCTCCTTGATCGGGACGCCGGTGAAGGTAGCTTCCCTGGGATTGAGAGCCCTTAGCTGGAGGGGTAAGTGAATATTGTTTATGCTTTAAGTTTGTAAATGCTTGTGTGCTTGTGGTTGTCTGTGAATCGCTTGTGGTTGTAATAGTGTGCTACTCTTGCTTTAAAAATTGCAATAGTGCATTCCTCCATTGTATCTGTAAAACCTGCAACAGTGGCATGTTAAGTCTGTAACTGAAGTTCAAATAAATAATTTGCTTGAACCTTGCAGTTAAGTCGGTTTGTGCCACATTAGGGGGCTAATGGCGGGGGGGGGGCCCCCCGCCGCGGGCAGTGATGGCAGCAGAGATCTGGCAGCTCTGCTTTTGGGGAATCTACAGGCAGCTGAACTTTTGACTGTACAAACATTGTACTTGCTGTGTAATTGCATACATTTGAAACAATAAGAAAAAGGTTTTAATGTAAGTAATTTATAGAAAAATCAGGAACTGTTTTGATATTACATGTAGAAAAAAAAAATGTTTTCAGTATAAAAGCCATTCCAGCTTAGATTGGCAAGGCCCAGATGTGATCTCTCTTATATCACAGAATTGATCAAGAGAGCTCTCTATTCAGCCATCTTCCTCTGCCTGCATGCTGTGTCCCTTGTCAAAGAACAATCATAAAGGAAGGATAAGACCTGGGCTGCCAAATTCTGCCAAACTCCAGAATCCTGAGTTTGAGAATGCTGAGTGCTAGAGTGCTAGAGGTTTGGCATAGGGAAAGAGAGTTGTGTCTGAGGTGTCAGTAGGATCCGCTGCTACTTAGCAAGTTAAAGACCATAAGCAGAAGAAGAAGAAGTGGTTTAAAAGTCGTTCTATCCTGGGGAGGTTTGAAACTTTAATTTCCTACCTCCTCGCAAAGTTCATGACTGTGGTGATAAGAGGTGCATACACTATTCCTTCTTTTTGGGCTGGGCCACTGAGCAGATACATTGACAGAAAAGAGGTAACACATTGGTAGAAAAGAGGTACTTACCTTTCTCTGTCAAATTTATGGGGAACTTGCTGGGATATTTCTGGTCTCTTGTCTTTCTCTCCCTCATGACAAAGCTTCTTAAACACTTTGGTACTTGGTGTCCAGGTCATGTACCCACTGCTAGCCATTGTATATCTGGGCCAGATAGCTCAGGGTGGCTCTGCCTGTAACCGTAGTTGGCTTCTAAGCCCCATCACACTTTCCCAATACTGTTAAGCCAGGCTGAACTGGGGAGCAATGGTTCACAGCTGCACTGTCCTTTGCCCTCGGGCAGTAAAGGAAAAGCCAGGGACTACACTGGGGCAGTCTACGTGACCCTGCTGTAGAACAGCAGTGACTTACTGTTCCTGAGGAAACTAAAATTAGTAAAAGTCCTTTTGTCTAGATGTTTTTTTTACATATTGACTATTCTCCCTCACTTTATTTTTATTCATGAGGTTTCTCAGAAATGCAAAGCATGTACACTGAGTGTTGCCTAGAAAAGAGTGATTGATACAATTCTGTATTAAATATACTAAACAGTTCATGAGGTTAAAAGGATAACATAATAAACACATTTCACAAACTTGCACTCGCTCAACTGTTTACATTCAGATCTGTAGAAGAAACAAAATCTGATTAATGGAGCTTCTCTGGTAGTTTTCATATTAACTGATCAAATCCCTTTTTGTAGACATGAATGTCATAACATAACTTAAATGTATATTTTACAAAGTTGTCATGATTTTTTGTAGTGGAATCAGGGTCACTAATGAGCTTCAATTCCATTTGGCCTACATAAGTCTAGAAACCTTCCACAATACATCCTCTGTACTTATCCCTGTCTTCAGTGTGATTAAATTACTAGAGTTGAAATAAAAGCCACAATGAAATAAAAAACCCAGCAGGGGCAAAAATGTAACAGGTAAGTAGGTTACACTTATGGTAACTGATTTTCCATATATTCAGATGGCTACACATGCTCTAAATCAACTGAAGGATTTCAAGAATCTTGAAAAATTAGTCAGCTTTCAGAATTTGGTTCTCAAAGGACAAATGGAGAGTTAAAAGTCTAGCCACATCTGCTGATTTCGTTGAAGTGTATATACTATCATACTGTACTGTAACTAATGAAATACGATGATGAGTCAATGCATCTGGTGAAAAGAATGAAAATAATGTGGTCCTCGGCATTATGTATAAGACATGTTTTTTGAATGTGAAGTTTATAAAAGAGCTGCAGATCATTATAAAAAAAAAAAGAACAGTGATTTGAAATATTTCTGTGATCTGAGTGTGAAAAATGGAATGGAGTGAGAGTTTCTAGGAATGAGAGCCTTAAGGGATATTTCCTATTAAACTAAATTTTATCTGACTCATTTCTCAAGCAGGGATCAACATTGGAGATTCTACAAGTAGGAGGAGATGAATAATATTTTAAAAGCCTTGTAAAGTGTTCATTTCTGTTCTGGTACAATGTCAACATATAAACATAACTTAAAAAATCCCTGAATAGAGAAGGGGCACATTTAAAAAATAGCAGGTACCATTTATGCCTCTACAAGCTCATGATTAGGTAAATGTATTTCAGACACCAGTTTCCAAATTTCCTGTAAAAATAGGAAGAATGTAAAGTATGGTATTTCATATTCAGGCCTATGCTTAGGAAAAGATACTTATTTAGAACACTCTTTAATGGGTTCAGACACTGATATGGAATAGGAAAATGTAGTAAACAAAAAAGTCACTTCTTTCAAAAAGAAAAATGTTAAAAACTACTGTGAAACAGGTGATTAAGGAGTCAGTATCTGCATACACACACGTGAGATAGGTAATTAAAGCCCACAAACTCAGATAATAGATGCTCTGGAAGCTTCGAAGTTGAAGAATAAAGGAGAGACAGAAGGCACAAAAACATTTAAAACGTTTTAACAGAACTATGTTTAAATTGCATTGCAAAACTGTTGATGCCAAGACAATACATTTGCTCAGCATGAACATGATGCTGCAGAATTTACCCTTCTCTGAAACTCTTTCAACCGAGGTAGCAAGAAGGTGTTTTTTATTTTTTTTTCTTTTAATAATAGCTGTAAGAGCTCTATATCTGTAATCTAAAACGAGAGAGTTTTATCACCACACTGAAAGAGGAGTTAACAGTTTGAAAGTGCATCCACATGCCACCTTTTGAGGATACAAGGTCACAAAACATAATTTGTGAAAATGGCAATTAGTACAGATTTTCCCTATTCACAATGAAAACCTCATGCACACTGGAGCCTGGTTAGGCACACAGACACACAGCAGTTCCTTGTGCTCTCTGGCTAAGTGCAGAGTATATGCCTGTGAGAGACTGAAAGAGTAAATGTCTCAAACATTGTGGTGGGGCAATTTCTGCTTAACAAGGAACCCTGCCTAGGGAGGAAGCCCAGGTGAGAAGCAGCCCGTCAGCACCCATCAGCAGCAGGATGGGGAGGGTGTGCTGAGGGTGCCCAGCTCCCGGTTCTGATGTGTTCTGACAAACTGAGCAGGGCAGCTCACCGTGCATGGCCAAAAATCAAACAACAGCCATGTCTGCGGGGAAGGAGAAGTTACTTCCCAAATGACCCCCCCAAGCCCACCGACCCATTTCCCAAAGGTTCTGAAAGCACAAACCCCACATGACACCTAATTAGCTTAATGAGTTCGAGTGCCCGCCCAAAGGAGGGGCAAGGATGATAAAAGGACACAAACCGAAGCCCCACAGGTGCCCAAGGCCACCAGATTGGGACCCCTCAGCTAACTGGACCAACGCTGGACCCTGGACTGGTAAAAATGTTTCTCTTTTCCCCTCTCTTTCCTTTTCCACAATCCCTACACCTCATCCCTTTAAGACAATAACCTGTTGACCAAGTCTGGGACTAGGAGCGGATCCAGCTGCCCCTGGGTCCTTCTCTGAGGAGGAGTCTGGAAAGCAAGGGGGTCTGCTCTGAGCCCCTGCCCCAGCGGGAGGGCTCGCCTCCTTCCCGCAGTTGATGTGTATGGTTACACAGGTTACACAGCTTACAGAGGTAGTCCCGTGCCAATTCCCATGGTGAGAAACCCCACCACCTACTGTTACACCTCCCGAGTTTAGTTTGCTTCTGCCATGAATGAAATGTTTAATTGATCCTTTGGTGTCATTTCACCTTAATTTAGCCCGAGGGAATTTTGAATTCGACAGGACTCTCTGGTCTGTCCAGTCTGCATCGTGACGGACCAGTCCCTTCTTGGGCTCCCTTTTGCCCTGATTCTAGGCAGCTCCTTGCTGGGTGCGTGGGAAGCTGAATTGCCCTGTTAGGAAATATGTGCTTTATACAGGCTAGAGAGACAGGTGTCATCTTAAGGCTTTGGGAATTTCCCTCTGAGAGGTATCTCTCCATGTTTGGATGGGGATTCTGAGTATTTAAAGCAGATGCAATGAATAAGTCTTTTGGACCAAATACTTGTTTTTATACATCTGTAGACAGTAATTTGAACACTACAGAGTTCAAGTGCTAGTGAATCAGCAAGGGGTATGTGTCTCAGTATCCCTGAAGACCTGAACCTGGTAAAAAATCTGATTCATGAGTTTTAACTAAGATTTTTTTAAGACTGGAATTCTCCTCAAGGAAATATATTTCGAATTATGAAAGCTACTGTGAAAGCACAAAAGTTATGGCCAGTGCATGGCTGCAGATACTTAAGTCCTAGATATATCTGGAATATTAACAGAAAACAATCATGGCTCAAGAACAAATGACAAATATGACTCATTACAACCAAGAGATCAGCTTTAAGCAAAAATCCATTCAAATCAATAATCAGAAATAAAACCAGAGCAGAGAATGTATGAAAATAATTTCTACCACGCAGCACATACATAACTGAAGGTATGTGCTCCCCTTCTGAAATAACAGGTTTATTTTTATAAGAAGTGCTTCAAATCTGCAAGGTTAATCTGTAGCAAAGTATGACTAATAACCTTCAAACAGGAATAATTAGACAAAATAATAGTAAGTTGCACCATAGGTCATTATTTGAAAAATAAATTTAAACCCCACCACATCTAAATTCCCTCACTAGTCCATTTAATACCCAGGAATTCTCAAGTAAGCTGAGTTAATGTTCCAATAAAACATTCAGGCACAGTGAAGCTGAAAAGCATATACAGCACAAAGCATTTTTGAAATAGTAAAAAATGGTATTGCATACAATTAAAAATGGGAGATGTAATTTAACTGTACATACAGATATGGTTTCTGGTAGCAGAAACCTGTATCTGTACAGCTGAAGTCCAGGAAGGCCAAAACCCCATCAGTAACACCATCTGGCATTGCAGCTCCACACTATTGTGCATGGAAGTGAGCTTCGTTGGCAAAGTGATATGGTGCTTTTTTTTGGTAATCTCACATTTTGATGGCATCACAACGTTACTTCTCAGGAGCCTCAGTGGACTTGCTTTGGTATTTTAATGAGATTATATATTAGTATAACTACCTGCTTACCTGGAAATAACTCTGTATGCTGCTTTCTGCCCATCACAATAGTGCCTTCATTCCTTCACATTTGCAGTAAAACTTCTTTCCAATGTAATCTCAAGGAACAGTGATTTTATATTAACTTAAATGGGGCCTGCTAAATAAATATGAATACTGTTCTACCTCCCCAGGACTGTGTGTTAATCACACCATGACTGCAAATATATCTCAAGAAATAAAAATAGGAAATTGTATGTTATAAAATGGATGGGGAGAAAAATGTTGTTATCCTTTACTCATGTGCTTCATGCTGTATATCAGCTGGCAAAACTTGCATAAACCAGATAGTTTAAAATAATATGAGTCTGAATATTTAATTTTATTCATTAATTCACATACATATAAAAAAAGCATATGTCCAAAATAAACACTCTAAAAAAACGAACAGAAAAATTAATACCAAAAACATAGCAAAGCTTAATGTAGTCTTTTATCTGCAAGCTCAACAATTCAAAAGCTCAAATACGCTCCTGATTCCAACATTTCCCACCCTTCTAATTTCCTATACTTCCCTCCTCTATTCAAAAAAATTCTCATTCTCAGGACAGCAAATGAGGTCTGTGGCCGTGCAGATCACCAAGCCAGGGTGAGCCAAAGCGGAGAGGGAGGTGCTGGGTGGTGGGGGTCCTACAGGGAATGTCTGAGCAGCCACTTCTCACCCATGCCAGGGAAATGATAAATGCAGGCTAGGCATCTGTTACTAATGCCAAAAGGCACAGTCTTGCTCACAAAAGCAGTCCTTAACTTGAACAGTTGCAACTTGTGACTTTGGAAATAGGATTTCAGAGTGAATGAGTTCTGATGGGCTTTGGAAGAAAACTAAGTGAGCAGAAACGTTTTTTGCAAGCCCTGTTCTTGGGGGGGTATTGCCTCTATTGCAGTTCAGCACATAGTCACCATGCTGGGGGGTTCTACAGGGCAACTATGTCCCGGTGCAACGCTTTCAGTAGGAAACTATAAAAGAGCAGCAGGGAAACACAGCCCATTTGTTTGGCTGCTCTCACGTTCCTGGCGTGTCATGGCCAAGCGCAAACAGGCAGCCGTCCGTTTTCGCTGTGCTCAGAGCCAGGTGACCGCAGAGCTGCTCTGACCTGGTGGCCACAGGCTGCATGGGTGTCCAGCTGTGTGTCGAAATGGTTTCTGGACCAGAGCTGGCTGGTGCTGCCCTTGGCGGTGAATGCAAACACTATCATGGTACCATCACTACCTGCTTCAGTCTCTCACTTCTCTTTCACCAGTATGGATGTGGAAAGGCCACGGTGTGCTCCCTTCTGAACCTTGGTTGCCAAATACTTGTCACCTGAAGCTAGTTTTTCCTGGTTCACAGCCTTGCCTTGCTGCGTTTTGGTTCCCTTCATCCCTCCCAGAGAGAAGGGGCAGTCAGCAGTGACCCCACTTGCTACCTGGGAAACGGCAATGCTGCAGCAAAGAGTCATCCCCCAAGCGCTCCAGCATTCCCGGGCTAGGGCCACGTACGGCCAGGTTCCAGAGGTTAATTCTGTTTGTTAAATGAAGTGTTACAAAGGAGCAAAATATATTATCTGGCATGGCAAAAAATTAAGTGGGCCTTTCCAAAGTTAAATGATGTAAACTGGGGACTGTATGTGTTAAACATACAGATGGGTCTATGAGGAACTGCGGGACAGAGTTTTGACAATCTGTATAAATGCTTTCATATAGAAATGAGACTCTGTGACTGAATATAGTTGGCTGAGCATAAAACCTCAGCAGCCGTAGCACTTGAAGTGGCAGTTAAAGGCAAAACATCATATCTGAATGATAAAACTGCCTAAAATAGTTACCTATATAAGCTAGAACATGACACTCTGGGGAAAAAATGAAAACCCAAACCATCTCAACACAATGCCAATATAAATACAACTTAGTCCATGTTTTAGATGAATAAATGCAACAATTTACAAATTGGTCATTTAATATGAAGCAGCATTTAGAAAAAAATAATAACTTAAAATTATGCTGCAGTTAAATAGGTCCCTAACCTTTAAAATTCCATAACAATGAATAAACACACTTGATAACACAGAATAAGCCAAATTTGTCCTTTAGCAAGTTTGAGGAACCTACATGAAGGTTGATGTGAGAAAAGGAGATTGGGGTTCCTGTTTGGTGTGATTGGTTTACAGATTACTGTTTTTTTTTTTTCCTGGATTATCTTTGAGGATGGAAAGGTTTGCCTGAATTCCACGGCATGAAAACACTGTGCGCAGCTCAGAGTTGCCCACTGGTATGTAGCTGAGATATGTTTACTTTTTTCTTTAAATGCACCCTTAGAAATATGCACTGCCAAGATTGTTCTGTTTACTGCCTTTCAACAGGGCTGTGCATGTCCTCAAAAAAAAAAAAAAGTTTATAATAATAAGGAAGCCACCTCCAGCTATGTGGTGTGGAGAAAAAAATCTTGTCCTCTTCTACTTCTGTTGGTAACCCTGGATTTTTTTTGTTCTCTGGATGCTCCCAGTTTATTGCCTTCAGTACTGATGTCGTTTAATGCACTCAGGCTCCCAACAGATCTTGATTCTTTACATGCCAAGTCAAATAAATTCAGCTGCTATGCCCAAAAGAAAAAACTACTTGTACATTTGTCATCAAATAGCACTTCTGGGATCCATTAATATGGGATATGATTCTCTTCTCCATTAATGCTGAAGGGCTTATTAGAAATTGAACTCATACAGTAGCAGATACTGGACTTTTCCTTCGAAAAAGAAAGTTTACTATTAAGATCTTCACATTAGAAGCTAAGAGTATTTATAATATACTTTGGGCTCACTCTTTTGTCAAGTTTTCCTGAAATGTTGACACAGAACATCTCATCCAGAGATTCTACTTAGCTATTCAAGAAATAAAATAGCATTCACTCTTTTTTATAGAAGATGAGTTTTAATTGCTGATCACTTTTGGATTTCCTTTTTCACCAGGTATTATTTATGTTTCGAATTTTGTGGCTTTTTTATAAAGTTGTTAGTTGGGGTTTTTTTCCTGCTTTAGTTCCACTAATTGTGAGCTGGAATGTGAACTACATAAAAACGAACATTTACTTTGTTTTTGAAAAGTTTCTCAAGGAGAAAAAATGTTATATAGATGTTAGCAGAGAAAGCATTATTAAAAAAAAAATAAGAAAAGATGACTTTATCATCAAATATGAGTACTGTGCTAAAGAGGTAACTCAAATAATTTCAGGATTTATTTCTGATGCTAAAAGATTGAACAAAAAAAAATACAAAGCACTAGCTTCAGGATAGTTTTTAACATGTATGTTATTTTTTGAAATGTAATCAAGAAGTTTCTGTACATAAAAACTGGGAAGAAAACCTCGGAATTTTACAGGCAGTTCATCAAAATGCTGAAACAAAAAGTCCCAACACTATCGTATGTGACATACTATAAAGATAGTGAAGCAGAACAGTTGATACACTCTCATAAAAATGAGAGGACTTTTAAGAGTGAACTTGAATAATGGCAATGATGACACATTCCCAACAAAGCCAGGACAGTAACTGAATAGAGCTGTGGCTTTTCAAGGTAATACCGTTTATGAGTTTAGCTGAATGGCCTGAAGTCGAATACATGGCGTTGCTGATATTAGTTGAGTTCAACTTCTTGCGGGATTATCCCAGATCTGACTGGTAGATAGAAGAAAACCAATATTTATCATGTGAAATAAAATCAATGAGGTGATTGACTCTAACAATTGAGTTCTGCTGTAAAGTTCAAGAAAATAGTCCATGTAGGAACGCAATGACTGTGGAACTCCTGCTGACTAGATAGTGAGATGCTGTAGTTCTTGCCAAGGTGCTGGTTTTGAAGGGGCAAATAGACTTTGTATGCTGTAACATCTGGGAGTAACCTTTTAGTAGCTCTGTGAAGTTCTGATATCTTAGTGAAACCAGTGAGAAGGCCCTTTTGTAGTACTTTCTACATACACGAACAGTATTTTTGTTATCAATGTCTGTGAGTTAGAGTCCCTATGTGTAATGCTGCACAGTTTCATTTCCCTTGTTCTTTCTTGAATTCTTATTATTTTTACAATACGCTGTTTCAGGGGAGGCAGCTAGTATTGTAAATATTCCATATATATGTCCACACTCTTGTTTTTTTACAAAGTCTTTATATTGTTCACATTATTTTCTCTCTTATGTCTTGCAAAGGGATTAGGTACATGATCAGAATATTAGTATCAAGATGTGCATCTTTTACAGGAAAAATGTGTTTCCAGGTATATCAGAGATTTATATGTAAGCTCTGAGATCCTGACCACATAGATAGATGTACTTAAGGAATTCTTTAAACAGTAATAAAGGCAATTGCCATAGCAGGGATCCTCTGTAGACAAATTTGCTGTGAAGATGAGGTAGATGCAGTTTTCTGTGAGCAGGCAGCAAAATCAGACACAATACAAGTTATAATGGCATTGGGGTCCTTGAACAGAAGTCTATTGAGGAAGGAAATCCTTGAGACTGAGGCTGTCTGTTCGGTCCCCGCATTGTGAAGGCATCATTAAACTCAGAGCATTACTATTCAAACCCATATAAAAAGGAATATGAGCTAATAGGTAGCTCTCTTAAGAAAATGATAGTATAGGCACAACCACAAACTGTGCAAGTGGAGAGGATGAAAAGCAGTAAGAGAGTGCTGTGACTGCATCAAGAGCTGGCAATACAGGACCGAAGTCTAGAGAGGGCAAATTAAGCCAAGTTGCCAGGGCTGGATAAGTAGAGATAAACATCCACAGACAATAGCAGAAAGCACAAAAAAGTACAAAATAAGGTATGGCTTGCAAGGGGCATTAAGATGGACAAGAAAACATTCTGTAACTGCCTTAAGAGAGAAAGGAAGAACCCAGGGAAGAGTTGGTCAGCTACTGAGTGGGGAGGATAAACACATCAAAGTATCGAGGTGGCACAAGTGGGTTTTTTAGCAGCAGCCTTCACAAAACAAAGTCAGCTGTGGTCAGACAGCTGATGCAATTAGGACAGAAAAAAATGTAAACTCAAGCTGTACAAAAAAATAGATTAAAGAGTACTTACATTTAGTAGACATTTGAAATTGTTGAGTATTTGAACTGAGAGACGTTAAATGTGAGACATCACAATCAGTAAGTTTTCACACACGAAGTCTTAGTACTCTTTCAAACACAGCAAAAGCAAAACCCAAACTATTATCTAACTATTATTTTAACTTCAGCACTTGGAAAAATACTGGATCACATAAAAAAGCTATATATTTTCTGTTGAATATGGCAAGGCAAGTAGCAGCCAAACATGACTTTATGAAGAAAAATCATGTCTGGCTGTGAATGCTTTGTGGACTCCTGGTCACCCTTTCTCTGCGAGGATTTAGTAGAACAAAGCTGATCAAAAGTTCAAACAACTTCTATAAAAGAAGACGATTAATAGCGCAGAACAATTAGATTGGAAAAGAGATTATTTAGGCAGTTTGGATAAAGTCTATAAATTCCTGAAGAAAGTGAATAGGAATTGATTATTCACTGTTTCTCACGATCCAACAACAGCAGGGCAGCCAAGAAAATAATGCGTAATAGGTTTAAAACAATAAAAGGAAAGCCTTTTTCAGAGAGTACATCACTGAACCGTTGAACATACTGACCTAATGCACTGTGGAGACCAAATGGGATCGGTTAAATTCATGGCAGGTTTACCCATCAGTGACTACTAAACATAATGAATAGTAAGGAAAGTTGTAGAGAGTCTAGAGGGGAAAAACAAACATGACCAGGGATCTTGAAAAACTGACCTAAGAAGAAAAATTGGAGAAATTAGTGTTATTCATGTTACTATTCTTCTTGTTTTGTACTACAGAAGAAATGTCTGGTAAGAGACCTGATTATCTCACATAGCCCTCTTTAATATGGTATTTTTCAAATAGTTTCTGTGTCCTTCTTCTAGTTCACTGATAAGTACAATACTGGACTCAATACTGAGTCACAATGGACTTTGCTATGAATTTTTTGATTTTTTACCATTTATTTTCTGTTTCCTACCCAGTTCTTCATCCATGAAAAATTCTTTGCCTTTTATTCTAAAGACATTTTTCTGATGATTTGAATACATTATCTTGTTGACTCCTCTTTATCCAACACTTTAGTCACTTGTTATTAAATTTCTTTTCATTAAAAAATTATTAGTATTATCTTTTTGTAGCACTCATATAGTTTATCAGCTTCTTTTAACGTGTGTAAGAAGAACTCATAACTGTCTAGGATACACTGTACATACTTAGCTCTTCGCCTCTGCTACAGAAAGCATCAAAAGTGTGAGAAGAATAGACAGAAATGTAAGCAATCGTAGTTCCAAGACACATAGCCTGCAAGGAGATGCTGAATAAAGTAGAACTGTTTAGCATAATGGAGATATAATGGAGATGTAGTAAAAAAAATGAGGGATTCTGGTAACACTCTTTAAATATGTGAAAAGCTGCTGCAAAGAGGAAAGCTCTTCTCCATGTCCCTGAAGAATAAGAGTAATATGTATGTTGGTTGTTAGGGGAAGGGTTTTCATGGTAATATAGCAAAAGAGTGGAATACATTGCTTGCAGAGGTTCAGACTTTTCTACCGTTGGAGATGTGTTTGGGAGCGGGTCGGACTCACTGCTGCTGGATGGGGCACAGAGTTGCTCCTGAGGATCTCTCAGGGATTTTGTATGCAAAAGTCATTAAAGCTTCCCAGCAGCCTTCCTTCATTAAGTCCTGGGGGGAGTACTGTGAATTCTTCCTGTAGGAAAAAAAAAAAAAAAATCTTCCTTTTTTTGCTAGCCTTCTGGCTATTCTCTTTTTCAGAGGAAAGAGGAAACACTGCCAAGTGATCACATGGGTCATGACCCTCTTTCTATAAAAGTTAATAGGATTTTTGTTTCTTCAAGGGGAGTTGGACCTCTGAAGCTGAGGTAGCAAGTTTTGAACTCACAGCTACAACAAGCAGTGAACAATATCTAAAAGAAAAGCTGGAATGAATGTGAAGGTCAAGTGGACAGATTAAAATCAAATGCATTCCCCTTGATCTTTTTGTTTCTGGTCCTACAACATGTTCTAGTGTTCCTTTTGTTGAACTGCCTCAGCTCTCTAGAAAAATAGGGAAGACCAGAGTTCAGGGGTACCTTTGGCAGCAGGACAGGTACTTCCCAGCCAGACCAACCTGGGAACCTGGGTAGCAGCCCCTGGATTAAGAGTAGTAGATGCTGTTGGCCAGTGTGCTGTGCTTTACAGCAGACATAGGAAGTTAAAAGTTTTATCTATTGATTTTGGAAATTGTTCAAAAGGAGAACTCATTAATCAGAAACATTTCTTCTTTTTTCTGACTCTAATTCATAAAATGCTTTTAATAATATGTGTCATGAATTAATCAGTGTCCAACCCTATTTATTATTAATAAGCAAGAGGATTATTTTTGTAACAGCAGGCTCATTATCACGTTACTTGATACAAATTTCCAATGTAGTTTTGTCAGAAGCAGCAAGTAGTCCTGCAGATTTTCTCCTAAATCATGGTTGTGAAGACACATTTCAGTTAAAATTTTATTGTTTTAACAAGTACCATTCTTCTAATTATTAAAGTAGGCAGTGACTGCAGCTGGTGTTCTGACAAGATTTTAAATAAGAGTGACTGAATCACCTGGAAGAATATAATTTTCAGTCTCATTTCCAGATTAAAATTCAAAGTGCATAGCCTGAAAAGCCCAGAAAAGCTAGGATAATTTTTGGAGTTCTTAGATTTTGCTTTTGAACATGCAGAAGTTAGAGATTTGAAGCATCCCAAGATACTGCAAGGAAGACTGTTGCAAAATTTTCAGGTCAGACCTGATTCTGTTGTTGTTGCAACAAACATTCAGAGAGTTCAGAACTGAGATTTGTGAAGTTGCCATTCTGAAAAGTAAGTCGCACAGTATAATATTTCACAGTGATTTAGAGCATTTGGTAAGGAAGGAACAGTAGAATCACTTTGCTGTGGCAAATAGATATGCAAACTACTGTGTAAACTTTATGCAGATATATATTTTAAGCCACAGTCAGTATTTAATTCCAAGCTTGACATTTGTTTGAATTCGGCAGTTGAGTGAATGTCTCCAGTGTCTTGGAAATCCACATTCTTGTAGTACAGGAGATAGATACATGTAAATGTATTTCTGCTTAGACAAAAGCTATTAAATTGGTCACTCTTAAAGAGATACATCTCCTTTCCTGTATGTACCTGCAACATCAATGTTCACAGACACCTACTCACCTAGTTTTCCTTTATAGATGGTGAAGAGAAACAGGCCAACTCATCAATTGGGTCTTTGGATCTCAGCAGGATCATCTATGTCATATCAATCTAGTCTGTCCTCAGGAATAGCCAGCAATGGAGCTTCCACAACCTCCTCAACCAATGAGTGCTTCACCTGTTTTAACATTAAATAATGCCATTACACCTAGCCTTAATATCTCATATTTCAGTTTAAGCACATAATTTCTCGTCAGACATAACTTCTTTGGGGACTAAACACTAGCAGTCCAAAATACAAACCTACAGGCAGGAGCAGACATTGGAACTGCATCGAAGAGCAAGTGCAGTGAGTGCCAGCTGTACCCAAAGGTCTTTGTTGCAATGTCAACATTTCCAGCCTGCTTCTAGTACGTGTGTATGTACGTATAAGTGCTGTGATCTTAATTCTGCAAGGTTTTGCATAGAATATGAAAAACCCCCAAGGTTTTTCTTCATGACTAATCCAGAGGCAGATTGCACAAGTTGGGATAAATGCTTAATACAATTCTCTGCAACATGAAATCTGTGCCCACTCCTTCCATATGTGGCTCACCTTGAGGAAAGGGACTGGGCAGAGATGACCAAAGATGTTTATAAATATGTGGACTTGTGCTACAGATTTCAGTATGGTGTTGAGGCACTTAGTGAAGTGTAACCGTCCCACTCATGTTGCTTGGTTCTTATTAATGCAAGATCAATCTCTCTCTCTTCTATGTCTCTTGTGCTTCTCAACTTTTAACTTGTATTTGCATGCAGTGTTTGGATTTCTGCACTCTTCAGATAAAAACAAATGCTTTTGTGGCTATAATGAATCACCATCACATGAGCAGCCTTATGAGAACAGACTTTTAAAATAAAACAGCATTATTATGAAAATATGGAATGTCAATAACATGAAATACTAATTATCTGCAGTATATTTACTAGAGTGCTGACCAGAAATTTTGGCAAATAAATCACTCAAGCCATAAGATGTGGTGTTTTTCACCACTTGTCATAGTTTCCATTATATCTTTATCTCAAACAACAGCATTTATGAATAAGCAGTAAAAATATTTTTCTCCTTGAGAAGTCTGCAGATTGACTGTCAGGTAAGACATGCCTAATGGCTCTCTTACTAGCTTAGTAAGCTCAAACTCAAGGCCTTTGACTGTACCGTAAGGCTTTCCCTTAACTTCGCTAGATACCAGAAGAGATGGGCACAAATAAATGCTTTTGCATCCTTTGAGTCAAACTAGATGCACTGATATTGGAGGGCTGCCTACCAAACTAATGGTTGCAACAACAGCAAAGACAGTTGATCAACTTTGAAATCCTGCCTTGAAACATAAACTGCTAAAAAAATGTCTGAAAAGCAACTACTAGCAACAGTTTCTGAGGCTCTCTTCTTGTTTGGTTTTTGATACAGTATATTACATCATTTGGTGAAATCCAGAAGGTGAGGAAGGAAGTGATAATTCTCAGAAGTGAACAGAGCTCAGTAACTGATACAAGACACCCATAAACAAATAACAGCTGAAATAAAAAGTTGCCCTAAGTATTAGTCTCACTCTTCCAAGCTCTGCAGGTTTTCCAATCTATTGAATAAATGTGAGGTTGAGACAACGCACTGCTGCCAGGACCTCTGCTGTCTCTATCCTTCCTGGGGATGAGAGGGAGCAAAGCCTTCCAAAATGCTGCACGGTGCCCACGGTATGCCCGCGGCAAGGCAGCAGTTGTGCAGTTAACCAGCTCTGGAGTGCTTTTTTGACACCGCTTCCCTGTTCTTTGTTGAATAACCTGCTGAAGAGCTAAGAGGATCTGAAGTAGATGTTTCAAACTCTGCACAATGTACCTGTTTTCATGTCTTCAGTGCAGATAAATATGGATTGTTGCTTCCCAAAAGCGTGCCTACACAGGCTTACATCTGAATGGATGTATATAACACAGAATACCTTTTAGTTACTAAGAATAAATATGCGGTAGAAGCATGTCTGCAGTGAAGCCAGCAGGCATTATGTTGCATTCTTGCAGTGATGTTAGTTGGAGCCCAGAGGGCGAAGGGGAGGGGTAAAGCTAACGGTGAGCCCAGCCTGACCCCGAGGCCACGCAGCGTGCAGTGACGACGGGCCAGTTCTGCAGCTGATATCCACCAGCGTGACATCCGTTGACTTCAGTGGAGCTAAAGGCCAGTCTGTATCAGCTAAGGATTTAGTTAAGAGGTGGTTTTCTGCATTGCTTTTTATTTCAGCAACTGACAGTAGCCATGCTTTTGTTTCTGCTCTGCCTCTGAACTCTTTCCTGGCACACGTGGCAGCAGTACGATCACTTTGCTCTCACCTCTAGGTGAGGCTGAGGTGTGACTGGTGACTGCTGGCACCTTTTATTGTTGCTCCAACTGTCTATGCTGGGAGTAGTAGCTGACCATAACCCACTACAAAACACTGTAACTCATCAGCTCTGAAGAGGACTTGAGACTGGTGAGGAATTTGGGAATATGGTGAAGACTCTGAAGATAGGATTTTATATTTTCTTCAGGGAATATTTTTTATTCTTAACCTCTTCCAGCTATTTGGTGGCAATAAGAAAAGTTGTCAAGTCAGTAATAAAAGAAAAATAAAGTATTTCTGAACACATGCTTATTCCTGGTAATATTGTGCCATTTATTTTAAAAACCAAGGGACTCATTTACAGTTGGTTTAAATTAGTAGAACCACAGGACTGAGTCAGCCCTCATTAAAATGAATGGGAGTCTTTCTATGAACTTCACTGGAGGCTGGAACAGGCTATTAGGTGGTATATATGGTCCTTTTGAAAGAGTCAGAAAGAAAATAGTTCAAATTCCTTTCACTGTATGTTCTTAAACAATTCACCTATTACTTTAATGCAATGGGTCAATGTATCAAAGGAAAGTATTTTTTGTGAAAGCGTGAATAATTTGAATTTAAGGACTGCAGTGTATTAGATGAATTAAGTGGAAAATTACTGTAGTAATTGTAGTAGTCTGAAATCAAACCTGGTAAGAAGACTCACATGCTATTTCTCATTTCTAATACAGACTCGTTATTCAATGCTAGTAAAGCTGTTAGTCATCTCCATTACATTAGCTGGGAAACACTGGCAGTGCTAGCTAATAATTTACTTCATAGATATAAAGTTTAAAGTTTGCAGAAAGTATCGAAGATTTGTGAGGGAATATTTCATCCTATGACAAAGACACTGTACTTAGCCACACTAATTTATTCCATCAGTCCTTAGCACATAGGTTTCTGGACCAAGGTCAGAAAAGTCAATGGTCCACAAGGTTGTCTTTCTACCTTTGTGCCACTTGCATCACTCACCCATTTCCAGAACATGGTGCTCAGAATTACTCTAAATGATTGTCTTTTACCTCTTCTTTATACTTGTTCACAGGCTATTCCTTCTCAGGACTGAAACTAGGAGTCATATGTCAATGTCATATGTCATTAGGAGTCAAAATCTCATATAAAAGACCCTTATCTCAAGCGATTTACAGTTGAGAAAGCTCAAGAAAAATGTTTCTAGGACATGATTCATCCCTTCCTAAAATAGTTGTCCAAGATAGATATTCAAAGTGCCTATTTCTCTCCATCGACTAGGGAGGTGGGGCTAATTAGTTCAGATTTAAGTATTGGAGAGGTCTAAAGTTAAGTAAGATGAAGCTACACCTTTCTGCACCTACCTCTTTTCAAGACAACCTCACTGAATCTGTAAGTTAGATGAATGTTAAGTTCCCCCTTTAAATTAAAATCTAGTTGTTCAAGCAAGGGGAAGCTTCACTATCACTGAGTGAACTGAAAAAGACATTTATCCTCAGAACTATGTGTTTATGCCTCAACGGTTGTTGCTTGTGCTTCGTACATAACAGCTAATCTTTCATCTGGAGTTACTTAGGACTGCGTTGTGCTCATTTTCCACTCTTCGTGTGTTTTTAATAGCTGAGAACCTTCTGATGATCCTCAGAGAATGCTGCAGCTACTAATACCAGAAATACAGCAGTTTTCTTCTCCTTTCCTATTTTTATGGCTAAATTTAGGTTAGCAAATTTGGCTTATTGTCCAAAGAATATTAAAAAACTCGTCCTATGAGTTAGTGAAAGCAAAGGACTTGAAAGGAGATAATACTGACGTGTTTTTGGAACTGTATCAGAGTCTGTCACAGCTAAGTTCAGATGAATAATTTGCTCTTCTTTCTTCATTCCACCCGTAATTGTAGAAAAAGGCATTCTTATCGTGCAGGTGTGTCTTCCTGCACTGAATGCTGGCAGCCTCTCTGACATACTCTCGTACATGCGCACATACACACGCTCACAGCCACGCCATGTGTGTGAGAAACTGCTGGCACCAGCATCAGCTGCTGAACCAGCAGCTCAGAGCTGTGGCTCTCTCTCCCTCTCTGCTTTATTGCTCTTCTCAATTACAAGACTTTGTAACAGCTCAGATCTCTTTGTCTCATAGCCTCCTGCTGCGGGAAGCTGGGATTTCTTGATGGTCAGGGCTCTTATAATGTGTTATTGCTCAGTTTCCTGAGCTCTAGCTCTGGAAAGCAGCTAATTCAGAAAAATAATTCACACGAAAAACCCTAAAAATAAATTTTAAAGAAATAACCAATAAGAAATAATAAGGTTTGAAAAGTGTAATTCTCAGAATTGAATAGTTTGTTTTATGTATTGCAGATATGTGATATGGTTTGCTCTAATCTGGCCTTTGGGGCAGTATAGGTTAAGAAAAAAAATGAGCAGAACTGTGTCAGAGAAAGAAGTACATGTCCAGACACATCATTGAAGAAAAGTTGTATCAAAGTATTATATTACTCTCTATGAATCTTTGTCCCTCACATTCTCCTCTATTAAACCAGTCTTTTTATGTTGCTATAAAGGAGTAAGGCCCTATAAATCCAAATTAGCTAATCTCTATACATTTCATTTTCTGCATGTTTTTTTAGTATTATTTGTCTTTGTTCCACACCAGCAAAATATGCTGGAACAGCAGATAAGAATTTCCAGTTGTTCATCAAGATTCCTTTCAATTTCTGCCTCTTTTTAAATTTCTTTTGGAAGAAGCAGAAAAGAAATAGGCTTCCCATGAAAAAGCTGCATTTGATTGCAGCCAGGCTACAACATGAGATATTTTTCATGAACAAGTATCTCCTTTATGACAATATTTAAAACTTCGTTAAAGTCACATGCACCACACATCTTCCAATAGATATGAAATCCCTTGGCTAGGATTTAGGACACTTTGATTTCTAATTCCAGCTCTGTCACTAACCTTGACAATGCCATTTTTCTGCTTTGTACCTGTATTTATCTGCCCATTCACTGTCTTTTCTGCTTAGATTGTAAGCTCTTCAAGATAAAGACAGTTTTTAACTATTTATTTTAATAAGCTGCCTTACAGAGCCTGCATATGTTCCTTTTTGGGTAAGCAATATGCCCTTTGTGATGACTGTATCCCTATTTCTTCTTGTCCTAGTTTGACATAGGCTCTAGCTATATAAATTAAAAAATATTTCAGCAGTTTCTGTGGGTATTGCTTATGCTGCTGGAGGCTGCTGGTGTGGATTGACACAGGTATTCTTTGTCAGAGTTCATACCACGCTCATTCCTCATCAAAGACCATCCTGTTTCCAAGTGGTTTCTCAGGATTTTTGTGTATATTAAATCCGGGTGAAGTGATGCTGTGAAAATATTCTTGAATATACATACAGATAAGCAAAGGCTCAATTCAGATTTCATGAGAGTTATCAAAAATATTTTCATTGAGTTTAGTGGGTTTTAGGAAAGGGGCACTGAGTGAAAAATCAGAAATGTGGTAAGTTTCTTACATAAGGTAATCATCTAAGTTCTGTGGAAATAGTGGGAGTGTGTCTAATAATGTAGCTTGATTTTACTTCTCTGCCACAGCTTTTCACTTCCAGTATTAATTTCAAGAAAATTGTTGGTTTCACATTGCAATCATCCACATTGATTTGAAACTTAATGGCCTATTTCTTCATAGGAAAAACTCCATAGTGATTGTTTTAAGCATTCATTTACTGAGCATATCACAGAGAAACAGAACAAGAAATGAAAATTCTCAGGAATAAACAGTTAGATGACCAATTACTGTTTGTTGATGAGGAATGGGAGAGGATCAGAACATTGTGTGAAAGTCATCTTTTCGGTGCATTAGAAAGATGTTTTCTTTATTTTCATGTGCCTTTCCCATGAGTACTGAATACATTTTCCAAAGGTGAGAAAATTAAAAAAAGAAATAAGATAGGCTGTGAGAAGGAAAGAATTTTAAACCACAAATGCAAGTATTGTTTACGGATGCCTAAGACCACCTAGTTCTTTATTTGATCTTTCAGTCCTGTGCCCTCTGGAATAAAACATTAAAACTAATTGACTATCTAATTTTCTCCTCAATGGGATTTTGACTTCTAAATCACATCTATGTTTTGAGAAATTCTACCCTATATTCTCCCCTATTTTAATTTTTAAATATATATCTTATCTTGCAAAAAAATGAAAATAAATCAGCTTGCATGGTTTGTTTAACTACATTACTATCATTGCTTTTTGCATAGCTAAGAAATAGGCTAGAGGGACACAGAAAAGAAAAAAAGAAAAATTCCATTCTCAGTTTACTGTCAAGAGTCAATAAGCAAGACTTGTATTGCGTATTTCAACTTTCTGTCCTCATGAACTCCAGCTTGTTTCATGGGCCATGCAGACAGCTGGTTTGGTCTAGCAGCTCCCCTTCGTGTTGGTAAAGTCTGTTTCCAGGGTCTTAGTCCCCAGAACTTTTATGGAGGTTTTGGAATTTTAAGTGATTTATATGTGGTTACAATTTAAATCCACTTAACAACTGAAAAGAGGAAAATTAGGGAAAATGAGACAAGATGAAATGATAAGTCTGTGGGAGGGTAAGAACTAGGGCCGTAAAAAAAGAATGCAAAGAATTCAGAATCCACTGAGCCTCAGAGGCTGCCTAATATGATCTGCTTTGTCTGCTCTTTCTAGCAGTCCCTGATATATTTGTGGTCTGAAGTTTTAGAGAATACCCCTCAATTTGAAAGCAAAGTTATTGAAATGATGAAATGGACAGTGAGGTCTCAATTCCTCAGGGAACTGACTTTTCCCATGCTAAAATATAAGAGTATAGCTGCCCTGCTAAAATGTTCAGTAATGATGTACCAAATTTAAACACTTCCTCCCAGTTTAAGAAATCCCTTCTCAGTTACTGCACAAATCTGAGACTGCAGAAATGTTCTCTGAGTTTGACTTGCAAGGATATTTTGTTCCTGTAATTTTATGTGCATAAAACACAACAGTTTCTTTTGACAGAGGATGCACCTTTGAATGTGTTTGTGTAGCCCAAAGAAATACTAATCTTGAGTGAAACTTCCAGCTCGTCAGTAATGATACAGCATTCAATAGCCATAACAGCACAAGACCTTTTGAAAATAATGTTCAGGGGTTAAATTTCTTCTTAAAAGATGTTAGCCAGTAGTACTTATGAGGTATTTAATAATACGTACCTAAGCTATAATTTTGCCCTCCAAAATTACTAGTTTTGAGTAGCACAGAGGGTGAGGGAAGAGGTTGAAAAAACCAGTTCACTTAATTTCCTCTGATCTATCTGGATAAAACTAATGTCTTTGAAGATGCTTCACAGACAAAATAAAACAGCCTAAAAGCCCAGAAAGAGTGTCTGACACCCACCCACTTGGGAGCAGCAGGAAGGAGGATTCCCACTTGGAGCTGGTCATAGCTGCCTCGGACCTCTCAAGTTTCAGATTCCTGCCTTCCCCTCCCCTGCTGTGCAGATGGGGGTTTGAACCACAAAACTACTGTAGGTTAAGGCTCTTTTTTCCTGTGGCTATTGAAGAGTTCCAGGGTGAAATCCAATAACATGTCTCTGTAAAAGTTGCATAGAAGTTATACTGTTGCTTTGCAAAACTTTTTTGAAAATTAGGACCAGCTCAATGCTACAGGCACATTCCATAACTGATGTTCATGGGCCAGCAATTCTGTTAAAAGGCATATTGAATCCAAAGAATATGTTTTCCCCATTCAACCATATTCTGCTTATATAATAGAAAGCACAATTTAGTCCAACTCTTATCAATTCTCATATTAATAGTTTAGTTCACAATAGATTAAGTAGGTGAAGGACCTACTTAAGGGTTGCGTTAAAGCTATAGCAACCCCCAAAAACTGATGGAACATCTAATCAGTCACACAGTGCATGGGAAACCTGTTTAAATCAGAAACTAAACTGGGAGAGTGATACAATCTTTTACTAAAAACTGCAGGAGAGCATAAATGCTCTTCCAGATGAAAGAGAAAAATGAACATGTCTTAAATAATTAATATCTTAATAATCTTCAGGGAGCAACAAATAGTTCTTTATCATATACATATATTACACATCACTCTCTAACAAATGTAGAATTCTCTTTAGGGCTGACCTCTGAGCTAAGAGGGTATGTAACTGCTGACTGCATTGGCTGCTCTTAATACGGCCCATTTCTTGAAATAATTGCAGGTTTGGAGACTTCAGTGGAGTTGATCAGCTTTCAAATGCTTTATAGGCATAACGGGGCACATTTTTTCTTCTATAACTTTACTCAGTTTGCCCTACTTGGATATATAATTATTACTGATGATAAATTACAGTATTACCAATGCTGAATGTAAAGTGGAATCCATGATTCCATTACCTTCAATAGCTGTGGAGATTAATTTATCAACATGGTGGATTATGGGTGGTTTTTTTATGAAATTCTTAGATAAAAGGTAGAGCTGTTGTGTACAAAACTTACAAACAGCAAATATAACCCGTAAGTGAAGTTTGAAATGTACTTTCAGTTATTCTGAAAAAATTCTTATGGCATATACAATACAGAAAAGTAAAATGTTAGTTTCATAAATAAACTTCTATAGGCTTAATTATGTAAAGGGATTATTATCATTTCCATCAGTCTCATACATTAGGATATACTATGGTTCAAAGGAGACAGAAAAGGTTTCAGAGTTTATAATTCTGCTCTCTCTTATTATTTTAGCTTGCTCTAATTTAGGAAAAAAGCAGATTTTGAAATAGAAATTTTTCTATGGAATGAAAATTCTCTTTTCTGATTATCCATAGTTCTTGAACTGTTGGTAAGTTTTCTCATTATTTTAGGTCATTCTGTGAAAACTGGCATCATCAGATCCTCCTCCATCAACAAATTACAAATTTATTTCTTGTCACTTCTATGTTACTGTGTTATAGAATGCCTGCAGTTCAGAAATTATCAAGTTCCCACTTGAATACTGTAGGCCACTTGATAATTTGTATATGTAATTACTGAGGAACCTTCTAATGTCAGTATTTTATCTCTTTGCCTCAAAACTGGCTTTCAGAAGTGTCACTGGGGAACTTAACAGAACAGAAAAAAAAAGTAATGAGGATTTTCCCAAGTATATTTCCAAAATAGTTTTGCCATTTTCTATCATAGCAAATGTTATTCTGTGAAACTATTACTAATGAGGCCAAATTTCCAGCAAATTTAAATCTTGTTATATAAACTTATATAAGTTCAAATTCATATTGCAGTTCCTTCTGTGGTTGGTGTGTTAATAAAATGTAGTTTCTGGGATATCTCAAGTAGGGGTGAGCTCATACTGTACTTCACATACTTTATATACTTTGCATACAGCCTGTCCCCTCTATTTTCATAAAGCTTTTAAGAACTTAGTGTCTTTGAGGGTCTTAATTTTTTTTATCATTAGCTGAAGTTGCCAAGAGTTACCAATAGCCTTTATGTATTCCATGTATTCAGAGCATTGTGGCTCTGTTCTGTAGGAAACCAGGCTAACAAACAGCCAAATGGACCTTCCTCCGCAGAATGGTAATTCTGCATTCCTCCCCTCCTTTTCTTCAGGTGCTTTTACATCTAAATTATTCCATAAACCTTAAACCAAGGGCAGCACCCTTTCTGACTGCCCTGGGAATAGGGCAGTAGTGGGACTTGTGTGAGCAGATCACAACCTCATATTCTATTCTCTTCCTTTTGCCAGTCCTTTGATCACAAGCGGTTAATTTTGTGTGATTTCATGTCAGCTACCCTGTCTGGTGTACCGAGAGACAGTTTGTCATTCACGTGTACCGGAGAAGATTAGCACCATTTAATCTGCTATTGTCTTCAGAGACTTACCACTGCGTGCTTCAGAAGTTCTGGTTTTGTAGTGGTCTCCTACTAATGACAGCACTGTAACGTGGTCCATAGTAGTTAGCACGACTCAAAGTGCATCATAGAATGATCTGGCTTTGGAAGATTTTTTTTCCTTTATTACCTAAAGTACTAATAGAAAGAAAAATCAGTTTATAATTAATCTGGTCTTCCAAAATACCCACTACACAAACCCTTCTTGTTAAGGAGTTTATGTTTTCACTGCTCATTTGAATGTGTGCCATTTCAACATTTAAAATATTCCATCACTTGACTATCAGAATAGAAATTATTAATTTGTTCCCTTGAATCCAGAATGAATGCATTTCTTTGATCCCTAATACCGTGAACGTAGAAAGGCAGTAAACATTAGGATGTCCCTATAACTATATATCTCAGTGAAAAGCACTTTATGCCATCCTGTGATGGATAAGGTAACAACAAAATTTTCAGCCTGGAACGAGTGAGGAATCCTTTGTTGCAAATATTAACTTTTCTTTTCCTTCATACTTGACAACTCTATTTCATGTATTTTCTTATTAGGGACTACATCAATGCTGCACATAAATAGTTAATATGTCATTTTAATAATTCACTATAGAAAATTCAATATAAACATTTAGAATTAATGCCGCTATTTTTCAGTGCAACACACACTTGTGTATTGCAGAATATTAGGAAAACTTAATATTCTGGTGTTTACTTGAGGAAGGACTTTTGGTATTTTATTATCTGTTAAAGCTGAAAAAAATAAGAGAAAAATTGAAGATGGTGTAATTGTTGCAGCAAAGTAATCCTAATGTTATCATATTCCATCTCAGGAGTTTCAGAAGCACTTCATTAATTATAATTAGCAAATGGAAGATGCACTTAAGTCAGAAGAGCGTAAAAAGTGTTAGTGAGCTGGGGTTATGGAGCGAATGCTGACACTGGGTTTTCAGCTGGAACTTTGGTTAGACTCGGCTGAAGAAACGAGAGAATGGGAACGTCCCCCAGGTGAGTCACCGGGATACTTTGTGCCTTTGGGGTAGGATTTTCTATTGCAACTACCATAATGTGGATGCCAGGAAGGGTCTATAGTTAGTTCGTATTAGCCTGGGAGCTTGGCCGTTGGTAAGCAGACAGGAATGCTGACGTGCTCCCCTTTGACTTATTTCACCATAAATATAGAGTACATGAGCCCAGTATGTGCTCATCAACAGCCACAGGGTTGGGAAGGAATTCTGACAGGTCCAGGCTGATGGCGGCTGAACAGTTTTTCTGCCTTTGCCATGAAAAAAAGGAACCTTGAGGGCTCTGCTGCATGACTTGGGATGCCGGTGGGTGCCAGTAAGGCAGTGGGATCGTCTACAGCAAGCGCTGGGGAAGGCAACGCGGAGGTGCAGGCTGGTGGGCGAGGGCCAGGCTTTCAGCAGCGTGTCTCAGGACACAGCCTGCTCGAACATCCTCTTGGGAAAGTGCAAGGCACTCTGATTCCACCTAGACCAGAGGTTCCCCCCTTTTTGCACCCAAGAATCCCAAACTGGACCAATGCAAATTAGTATTGCCTGAATGTGATATACAGTGTTTTCTCGACACCTATACATTGGACACAGGAATTAGACGTCAGGTTAAGTATATGGTTAGGAGAGCAAGGTGTGTGATTATGAGTAGAGTAGTCTGAAGATCAGTCGAAATTCAGTGTTGATGTCAGCCTTTGCCAGTGTGCCCAAAGTAAAAGCCTTCAATCTGTCTATAATATTTTATGTGAGGTTGGAAAGCATAAGGAATATGGTCACTTGCAATAATAATAATAAAGCCTCACTTCATCCATTACAAAAATTTGGATTAATGAAACCTGAATGTTAATAGGGTGAGTGATACTCCAAATCTATAATGACTACAGCAATAGAATGAGACTTAATTGTCCACTTTAATTGGATTACCTCTCAGGCAGCAAGCCTGCAGGTACTAGGAATAGCAAATGGAACTGTGAAAATCGTAAACATTTTACTCTGAATTTTTTTCCACATCTAGCTTGCTTCAAAATTCAAGATCTAACAGTTCATGCACCTATATGAAATACAGCTTTATTTGTTACATTTTAAAGCTATAGCACAAGTTATTTAGCTGTGATCTTTCAGCACTTCCTAGTTATTAAGTGTTTGTGCTGTCCCCAGACAGGGCATGACGCTGCAATATACCATTTTGGTAATTAGGAGAATAACATTTTACCCTTTTAGTTGGCACTGATAATAAACCACTACATAGTGTATGGTGGTAGTAGAAGTATCACCTTTTAGATTTGTCACAGACTGTAAATCTTGGCTTTATGATTACTAAGGAGACAAAAGTCTTTCATGGCTTGCAAAACTCTGTTTGAGATCGACTTCTGGATTTGTGGTTCAGCTTAGGTCCATCTGCTAGGCTTCTCTCTTTTTTTTTCATCTTTTATTTCAGCAAGTAATATGGGATCTTTTCTTGTTTCTTGGACCTTTTCTTCTTTCTCAGCAAATTTTCTATTGCTTTCATCTGAGTTATTTCTTACCTACTGTCTGAATCCTACTTGTCTTTCAATATTGACAGTGATCAGAACTTTGCATTTTAACAGAGACGATAAGCAAAATCCTGTGAGATTTTAGGAGTGACCTCAGGCAGGAAGCAGGTTCTTCACAAGTCTGAGGTTTACAGAATATATGATTTTTCTCATTGCCTCAGGAATGTGGTTAATAGGCTATGTATAACAAAAAAAGGCATATCAGAGGAAAAGCTCATCAGTTAGTCTTTCTCAGATAAGAACAACAGCCAAAAGAAATGACAGAAAACCCTGATGATTCTGGAGTAATAAGAGTCTGAATATGAGACAAAAGAATATCTTGTATGTAAGGTCAGGCTTAACGAATCAAGCTATTTCGTATTAGCAGGTTGTTTGAAGGAGATTAGACACACCATATATACCAAAAGCATCTGGAAAAGTAGAAAAATCAACTTATAATCAGAACTCTGGAGGAAATTGTGTAGACACTAACTGTATTTTGCTGTGAAAGCATCACTCTCAAGATTTGACTGAAAGTTAAAAATGCTTAAATTCTCATTGAAAATTATTGGAGTTACATGGACAGAAAAAAATCCAATAATGGTGAAACAGTGAAAATTGCCGTGCCAGTACTGAAGCAATTAAAAGAAGTCAGCATGTTCTTTACATGTAGTCAGATATGAAGGAAACTAAAGTCAATTATTTAAGCATATGTGGGAAAAAAAAGAGGACAATTCTTAGTAGAACATGGGGAAAGGGCACAGAAGAGTGAATGGAATTGGAGATTTAGGATTAAGTTTAGAAGGCTGATAACAAGCAGCTGTGGAGATGAATCCACTCTTGAGTCAAGAATATACAATGTGCATATTAATTGCTAAATACAAGTTTGTAAGTGTTGGAATTTCCCATCTTTTCTTATTTAACCTGCCGAAGTTTTTTTCCTATCTGTTCTAAAAATGCCAGAAAATAGATTAAAAAATAGATAAAAAGCAAGCACCATAATATATGCCCTTGTTTTATGTCTTTTATAATGACAAAGAACTCCAGTATTGTGCCTTCAGCTTTGACAAATACTTTTATTGCAACAAACCTTACATGAAAATTCAACTAGATGTTATGGGAACTTCATCTTCAGTTTCATCCCACCATATCAAATGTCTTTGCAAAGTCAATGAAGGAGAAAATGATTTCTCTACAGAAAGATTTTGAAAATCCTCATGGATGGAAGAAGTTATGCACTTCTGTGATATATTAAAACACTTCCTTAAATGACCAGTTTTTAATCTTTTTGTCCTTCAATTTTCTTTTCAGGCACAAAGATATGTGAATCTGGACTAGAGTTATTTGATAGTCATGACCTCACCATGTGTTCAGAGTAAATCATGGGAACGCTGCTTGGAATGTAAATGTTGTCCAGCTGGCCAGGCATCTCACCCAGACTTCCTTTATGGTTTAATTCTTCGCTAAGCTTTGCTTTCATGTTCTTTTCTTTCACTACATTTTGTGCAAACTGACATCCTCCTGATGCTGTTTCTTTCCTGGACAGGAAACCAAAATTCTAGCTTGTTAATATTGTTGCTGGTGCTGTTATTAACAACATTGTAATTGTTGTGTAATGATACCAGTATTAATTCATGCATAATCAAGGTGTGCAGGACACAGTGTAAATATTTGTGCACAATAACATTTTATATGTCAGAAAAGCTTGTAAAATTCCCAGCTGCCTGGAACCTCAGAGTTTTGGATGCATTCTTTAGACAAGGAAAAAAACCCAAACTGTTGCCATAACAATATTTTTTCTCTCCTTCTAGACCTGCAAAGAATGATTGCCTGGCTGCTTGTGCCATACAGAAGGGTTCAGCAAAAGCTCGTTGTTTCCCCGTACAGTGCATGCGGAGGCTTATTTATCCTTTTCATAGGCTATGTACATTTTACAGTGGAATCGTGAGCTCTGTTCTTCCCCCATGACACTATTAAGATGCCAATTGCCATTACCTACTGGAAAAGAGAAAAACAATTTTCCCTTTACTGCCAGCCCTGGGAGTGAGGGGTTTTCTAATGTTTCACCTCAGCCACCCAGCAATCCAACTGAGTAGCTGGGTGTATGTAATATTTTGGTACTATTGTACTTTCATCATACAGATTTTCAGTCAGTAAGGGATTTCTTCAGCTCACAGGGCTGGTGTCAGGATTAGGAGAAGGTATTACTTGAAGGAATTAGGGAATAAAGTTTATGCACCTGTATAACTAATGCAACCACTGTGTAGATATTTTTCCTCATGTCCTGAGTGTTATGTGGAAGACAGAAGAGGTCTGAACAGGAATACTGCAAGGAGATCAAAAGTTTAGATTGGTTAAACTTGGTCTCTTTAATATATTCCTACTTATAAAAAAAACCCTCAGAGGGTGATCTCAAGAGTTGGACCCCTCATCATCCGGCCTGTTACCTTAATCCCCAGTTGTTTTGTAATATTTACTCTAACTCCATGAGATTATCTTTGTAGAAGAACTGGATATTTTTACTATTTCCTGCTAAGTCTGAAAGACAATTATGTTCTCCATTTCCTGTTCATCTCCATAAAAAACATACAGGGCAGCCGATGCATTGCATGGAGATTTCAGCAACATCCTCCTGTGCGACTGCATTGTTACCTCACAAACAAAGTTGTGAATTCTCCTTCCTTCTGTCCGGGCCTCTCTATTACCTAAACTAAAACAGATGTATACCTTTGCATTGCTGATCTCCTGTTCTTTAGATTGAGAAGATGTTAAGGCATAAGGGAGTATAAGTTCTTTTTAGATTGATTTTAACAAGCACTTTTTATGAAGAACTAATACAAGTGACACTGGCATATTCAGAAAAAAATGTTTTACAGCATTTCTTGAGAAGCTTCAAGCAGAGAAGACTCCATGCAATCAGCATGAAGAAGCCCTAGCGATTCATTGGGCACCACCTCTCTGGGCAACCTGTTCCAGTGTTTCACCACCCTCATCGTAAAAAATGTCTTCCTTATATCTAGTCTGAATCTACCCCTTTTTAGGTTAAAACCATTACCCCTTGTCCTATCACTACAGGCCCTACTAAAAAGTCCGTCCCCATCTTCCTTACAAGCTCCTTTTAAGTACTGAAAGGCTGCAATAAGGTCGGCCTTTATATAACACGTCTGTTACGGTAAATATGATGCATGATTCCTCTGCTTTGTTTTTTCCAGGCACTGTTCTCATTATGAAGACGACAAGCTACTGCTTCATGATGACATTATTAAATGAGAACATAATGGCAAGAGTAGTTAGTCATGTCACACTGTAAAGAGAGAACTAGAGGAAAAGTTGTGCTTAGCGGTGACAATGAATGATTAAATATTTACCATATTGTGAGCAAGAACACAATATTTCTGGTGCTGAGACTTACTGCTTAAAGTAAAAAAAATATTTTTGGTACAGCAAAAATATTGTCCTGCCAAAGCACTTGTATTGCTCTACCCATTAAATAAATGTAACATTTTAAATTATCTCGTAATGGAGCGTAAAAATAAAATAATCTTGTTTCAATCACAAGAATAATTACAATACCAGGAAAAAAATTCTCTTTTCAAGCACTATATTTATTCTGTGATACATTAAAATGTCATTGGAACCAGCACTTCCTCTGTTCCAATCTGGTCAGAAATGTGTTGGTTTGAAAAGGATCATCCTTATCATTTAGAAGAAAAATGCCAAGAGTTCAAATAATTGTGAGTTGATATAACTTGAGCCAAAAAGTCAGGGCAATGCTGGTTTCAAAGTACATTAAAAATAAGGAAAATATGTTTAATTTTAAAAAGACAAATAAGACAAATCTTAAGTAAATCCATGAAAAATGCAATACACATGAATTGTGCCTTTTTTATTAATTTTCTAAACTTTCCAGAAACAAACAGGTTGATTGTTAAAAGGGATGAAAGTGTATTAAAACTGGTCATCCACCAAAGCAAACCAAGGCACGCTTCTTAACTATATCCTTTGAGCCCACTTATATCTATACCAAGAACACAAGACACTGCATTGCTACAGCGAACTTTGAAAACATAAAACATGAACAGTTCTTGTTGAACAGCTTTTAGCTCTCCCAAATAAAGACAACTTCCCTTGACAAATCCAATCCAAATGACCTTTCCACCTGAAAGGTTTGTAGTTTTGAACCAGGATCTGCAGCAGAGCAAGAAAATGTGCTAATCGGAGTGGCTTTACTGCTCCCCAGGCAGAGGTTAACACATGATGCAGACGTGCATGATCTGTGTCAACAAATATTCAGGGCAGTTCCAGCACCCACAACATCCTTCTGTTAGGATGGTAAGTCCGTGGCCTCACCCATAAGACTGAATGTCAGCAGGAGCTTGAGAAAAAAGAGGGGAAAAGTTTTCCAGCTCTATGCCACCTAGCCCTTATGCTGCAATGAGGCGCTTCACAATGCAAACGACAGAGGCGATGAGTACAGAGCAGCTCTGTAGGAAACAGATAGCATTTCTCGCTGTAGTGATGACCCCCATTCCTGCAGTCAGAGCCCCGAAGACACCGTGCAGCCTTTGCTGGATGACAGGGTGGAAGATGCAGCAGACAAGGCACAGCTGGAATCATCAGTGAAGCAAAGCTGGAAGGAAGCTCAGCAGCCCAGCCAGGCTCTTCTCTGTGCAGAAGGCAGGGCCAGTTAACCTACCCTTTCCCTCCATCCCTTAGATGGCTGGCTGGAATATTTCTCAAAAACTTCAAATAACAATGATGCAACAATACTCATAAGACCCCTGCTGTGCTAAACTATTCTCACTATTCTACATCTTTTTTCCTAGACTGTTAATTTAAATCTCCCTTGTCCTCATTTAAACCTGTTACTTCTTGTCCTACTGGCAGCTATATTTAGGATGGTTTGTTTCCTTCCCCTTTAAGGTCACTTTTATGTATTTGAAGACTCTTATTTTATAGATATACAATATGATACGACTTTTATTCTCTAGACTAAATAATGCCAGTTCAGACACTATTTATGAGGAGTATTATGAGGAGCAGCTGAGGGAACTGGGTTTTTTTAGCCTGGAGAAGAGGAGGCTGGGGGGAGACCTTATCACTCTCTACCTGAAAGGAGGTTGTCGCCAGGTGGGTGTTGGTCTCTTCTCCCAAGTAACAAGTAATAGGATGAGAGGAAACAGCCTCAAGTTGCAGCAGGGGAGGTTTAAATTGGATATTAGGAAAAATTTCTTCACTGAAAGGGTTATGAAGCATTGGAACAGACTGCCCAGGGAAGTGGTTGAGTTACCGTCCCTCGAGGTATTTAAAAGATGTGTAGATGTGGCACTTAGGGACATGGTTTAGCAGCGGACTTGGCAGTGCTAGGTTAATGGTTGGACTTGATGATCTTCAGAGTCTTTTCCAACCCAAATGAATTTATGATTCTATGATTTGTCTCTGGGTTATGTGTCCAAGAGCTGTAAACATTCACCTTGTTCTCCTCTAGTCTTTATCCAAGCAGTCTAGACTTGAACTGTATGCCCAAAACTAAGCACAGGACTCCAGCTAAACAAAGCAAGAAAATCACTTCACGTGACAGTGCTGTTTCAGATTCAAGTATAATGTTTGACTTCTTTTTATTAGATTTCTCTCCAGTTTGGGACTGACTATTACACCTTGACCTGATACTGCAGTACTTCCACCTTGATTAATAATTTCACATCCTATATTTCTGCTGTTGCTTGTTCTTCTCAAAGTATAGAACTTTGTTATTGAATTGCATCCTAGTTTTCCAAAATACTTCTTCAATTTGTCAGTCATATGAACTGCCTTACAACATACTCGCAGTCTCTCTAAACTGGATAATGTTTAAAAATTTAATAAACTCTTCATTCCATCATCCAAGTCATTAACGAAAACATTGAATAGTAACGGACCCATAACAGAATTGTGAGGAATGTCATTCAATATATTTTCCATTTTGTCAGCACACAGATTATTATTCATCCAGTACTGTTATCTGACCTATTTGCACTGACCTTGTGTTAGTTTCCTCTAGTCAACACCTTCCTATCTTGCTTAAGTGACGATATGTGACAAGATCTCTGACATCTTCTGCCTCTGTTTTAAACAGACTGAAAAAATTATTTATAACTGTAACAGGCAATCTTCTTCAGACAGGTGTGTTGTTGCTTTACTGAGGAAGATAGAGAAGCCTCATGAACTATGGCTTGATATGGAAGCTAAACTACAAGACTTCTGTATATCCTGGGCTGTGACACAGACTTAAGATACTGGTGTTACTGAAGAGTTAAATAAACCAAGTCCATGTCACACAAGTTTTCAAAATCATTGTTAGAAGGTCCTCTGACTCAGCATGTAGAAGGAGACGTGTCAAGCACGCCACAAGTCTTGTGCACCCTGAAGTGTTCATCAGCCATGAACAACTTACGTTTTTTGAGCATGTTGCACAGTGAAGGAATCTGTTCCTCTATACAGGGACCTAAGCATGACTACTGCCATTAAATCAGGCAGATGTCTTTCACTGACTTAGTTAAGACCTAGTTATTCCTCTCATCCAGAATTTATCTATTATTATCAGTAAAATAATGAAAAATCAATGCAACATGGATAAGTAAATTCAAGAAAAAAAAAGCCTGTATATTCACATGCAGATCAATTCAAATGGCGTTTCTGTAGACAACATTATTTTCTTAAATTTTAAATTTTGAAAAGGTGTGTTTGCAATAATGAGGTAGTGTTAAGATTTGTTTTCTTCTGCAATGCCAAATGTTTTTAAAAAGAGATCTAAGTTTTTAAAAATAAAGAAAAAAAGGAAACTAGTAAAGAACAAAAAAAAATAAATAAAATTAAATAATGGACACCCTAAGAGCTTGTTGTAACTCTGTGTAGAGAAACCTTAATAATAACCATCCTTTTTGTGATACTCTTTATGCCATATTTAGATCAGATGGACTATTTTACAAATGAATTCTGTTAAGACTTCCAAGTTACAAAACCAGCTGCAGAAATTCAGGTCATCCATCATACAGTGCACATGTATGACCACTGGAATAAAAGTATAAGTGACAGTTGTTGTAGGATGTCAAAACAATGATCTGAACCTTTCCTGCAGTAAAAATACCACTAGACAGACATGCATACTTCTGATTCTAAAGTTGAAAGACAGTAGTAGTGTATACTTTCATTTTGCTCAATAGAGCTTTAGAAATGTGATTGCCCAACAGTGCACAGAATTCCCTTGGCATAAACAAAGTGACAGAAAATAAGAAGGTTTATCCTTAAAGACTCCAAAACATTTTTTTCAACTCCCAGTTAAGGTGGCAATACAGCCGGACACAGGTTTAGCACATTACCTGCCACAATTCTTCAACAGGTGAACAGGATTGGGAAAAGAGGAAAAATGTGAATAGATTAACAAAAGAGAGATTAGCAGGAGATTTTCTCCTAGATATAATTTTGCACTCCTTACTGTAATGACTGGTGCTGACACAGTGATTGTGACTTGTAATATAAAGCATCTTCAATAAATAGTTCAGCTTTGAAACACTAGGACACATTCGAAGTACATGACAACCAATGGAACAGACACTAAACGTCAGCTACAGAATTTTATTTTTCAGTTACTGGCTTTAGATAACTTGCATCCAATAACTTTGAGAGAGACAGCCAAGGAGCTCTCTGGCCCCTTCACATTGATTTTTATCAAGTCTTGGAACACCAAGGGTCTGGACCACTGAAAGGAGGTAAATGCTGCAGCACTGTAAACATGGGGTTAGAGGCATGATCTCGACCGACAGTCCTAAGCACAATAATGTCATAACTGTTAAAATGCAATTAATAAACTACTTAAAAGGCAGTGATGTACATTTTTTTAAAATGAATTCGTTACTTATTTTTAAGTTAGGGTTAACAAAAGGAACAGTTTGAAAACTTAGACTTCTGTGAACTATTTAAACTGAGGTCGATAACCATTTTCACTGAGAACCCAGAATCTACCTAGAATAGTTTAAAAGCAAGGCAACTGCTATGTCTCAACATGCCACTGTAAGTTGGGTCTTTATCAGGGTCTTTTAGAGCTTGGTCCTTGACTTCATGTGTTGTACACTTTATTGCTGACCTGGAAGAAAATCTAAAATTGCTGCTGACAAAGTTCACAGAAGACACAAACAGTTAGAATGATAAGTAATCGTGAGGACATGTTACAGAAAGAAACCAATCACAATCATTACTTGATAAGTCAGGCTGCAAGTAATTAATTTGGCCTTCAATAAAATAAACTGTAAAATTACCCATTTAGGAAGGAAGAATACAGAACCTGATCACAGCATGGGGAGGTCTATCCACATTAAAAATGGCTTTTAAAGAGGCATACTGAGACTATAGTGATAATCAGCTGAACATTGGCTCCATACAATTATTTGGCCACAGGGCTAATTAAATCTTGGTTGTGTATATAGGAGTTTATAAAAAAGAAAGTTGCAAGCAGTGATCCAATCACCTTTTTAAATATCTACATGTGGAACAGAAATCTGATAACTAAGGAGGGACCTCTGTTCCACAGAGATGTGTAAGAAGATACAAATGCTTGAAACTAAACCTAAAGAAGCCTACTCAATAAGTAGAGCACACACTGTTAACAGCAAAGACCATTAATCATTAGTACAGTTTAAGAAGAGCTGTGGTAGATAGCTTCTCCATCACTTGAAATTTAAAAATCACTGGCTACTTCTCTAGTTTCTGCTGTAATCAGAAGTTAATCAGGAAAATAAAATTCTTTGTTTTATGGGGCTGTGGAGATTATAGTGGTCTTGTCTGTCTTTGACATGTACAAATACATAACACAACTTTAGAACTGCAAAACAGTCTATCATTATGGCCTAGACCTTCATTTTAATACCAGACTTCGAGACCTCTGTACTCTGCTGTACAAAAAGGCAACATTCTGTATTCAGCTCACAGCTGAGCAGCACAAAAAAGATTTTACTTTTCAATAGGAAAATATATTTTCCTATTGAAATACTAGAGAGTTCAATTATGGCTTTTGTTCTTAAATTTATACATAAATGTACAGGCACGATTAAATACTCATAATGAGCCTTTGGAAACATACATACTGACGTTTTAGTCAGGGCTGCAAACAACAGCATAGTTCTTTTAAGGTTTTTTACATACAATAGGAGCAGCTGGTAAAAAATTCAGTGTATTGGCTTTCCTTTGCAAACATCTGGGATCTTTCTTGTTAATAATATTAACGGTGTTTTAAACTATTGTGTCTATTCAGAATATGATTCTGTTGTCAGCTAGCTAGTTATCTATGGTAGTAATCTATAGCAAATGATACTAGAGTTGTGTTTCATCTGAGGCAATAGTAAATATTGGGATAAACTAATTAGAAAAATTGCACTGTCATCAGTACCGCCCATTCATAAGCATATTTTTGGCACCTTTTAAAAAACCCATCTCTGTTCTCTCAGAAAGTTTTTTTGTAGGGTAGATTGGTTCCTAACTTGTGCTGCTGATTGTTGCTGTTACGGCTGAGAGATATTTTTACTCTTTCTATGGGATTAGTATGTCTCTCCTAAGTACTCTCCCAAGTTACTAATGTGATGCCATGAGAAGTAGAGAACCGATATGATTAACTGTTCAGAAAAGGAATGAGTGAACCAGTCCTTAGGAGCTCGCGTTCTTGGTCCATAAGGCCAGCGACCTCAATGGAAAACTCCTTTCAAGGAACAAACAACTTGCATCATTCAGTAATTGCATTATGCTTGTTCTAGCTCAAGCCTCAAAGAAAGTAAAAGAGGTAATAAAACTTGATTGCATTGTCCCTGAATGCATTACAAATACAGACTGCTACCATCCGGAATACATATCACACAAATATCACCCAGAGTGTACCACCTGGTTTCATCAAGTTACCTTTGTTATCATTGAAATCTCCAGCTTACTCTGGACAGTAGAGGATATTTTAGAGTGTAACAGCAAATCAATGCTAGGAGATATTTTTAGTAAATTGAAAATTTATAAGACCTTTTAACTACAAAAGAAAAAGACAGCTACCATACTAACAGATAAATACTTGTGCAGTCTGCCAGAAGCTGCCTGAATATATGTAAATATATGATAATTAGCCAGTGTTCATGGTACAACATTTTCAAGAGGTAATAAGGTATTTTTTTCATCTGATTAAGCAGTGAATATGCAATAGTAAAAGGTCAACTCAATGTGAGTCTGTCACGTGATGTTCTAATAGCATCATGACAATTTAAGTGGGTAGGCATCTTTTAAAGCAGAAACTCATTTTCTCGATCATCATTTTCTGTAATGTCTCACAACATGAGAGACACATTCAGGGAGTAGAAAGAAATGTAAGACATGACTTCAAGGCAGCTTTCATTTCAGACATAGTGAAATCCTGAGAAAAGTCTGATCGGACACTTTCAATCTCTATGCTGGCGGCCTGAGTGACCTTGGAATAGTGCAGGATGAAGTGTACGTAACAAAGGGCTATTTGGTGAAAAGTACCTGCCCTTCAGTTTGTAATTTTTAATTAAATATTCTTACTTTCATTTTGTAGGTGAGGAAGCTTAGGCAAGTAAATGACACGGCTACATTCACCCAATGCCTTAACCAGCCTAAAAAACAATGAAAAATCTTGACTTCCAAATATCTGCCTAAGATTGCATTTTCCTGATCTCTCAGTATCACCTCTCCTTTATCTGCAACTTGCATAGAAAGTGCCTTATTTCTTCCTGCCTGAAAGGGATATCTTCTGTAGTGTAGCTGTTATATAGTATATAGCTGTAGTTTAAAACCAAGGGTCATATGAATAAGAGTCACACTTACATTAACCTCTTCTACCTTTCTTCACAAGGCTGGTGCTGATCCCAGTGACCAAGATTTTCATCTTCCTCCTTTATTTTTAATTAGCATTACACCAAGTTCCACTTCTTGCTCTACTTTCTGTTTCCTTCTCCATCCCATTTCCCCCTTACCGCTACTCATCCTCTTTCTATTCCTATTTGCCAGGGCTAATATTGAAAATGGTTCTGGGACTGTGTCTGAGAGCATCAGGAAGTCCTTTCAGTCTTCTCTACCAGGAGATACACTTCCCAGAGCTGCCTTCCAGGAACCTCCAGGCCTGCCCATGCTAATGTACCCCTATTACTATGCGTTCAGCTCCTTGGGGGTCTGTTCTTGCCATTAAAATTCTAGCCAGATAGTTCCTATAGTGAGATACAGTTGTCTGATATGGGAAAGTCATTGTTAATATCAGCAGTTCTTACAGGGACGGGCTTAAACATGTAACTTCTGTCTTCTGGAATCAGGGTGTTAATAAAAATAAAGCACATTTTACACATCACGCTCAAACTGGGTATAAGAGAGTTACAGTGAAGTGCTATGTTGTTGGCTACACCATTAAGCTGAGCTCTGTGTATATGTGCAATGCAGTAGTGCAGTTCTAATGAGAAATTCCCTGAAAGTTATTACTGAGAAGGAAAGTATTGCTATGCAGTTTTATTGCCAGATCATAGAATTCATCTTCTCTCCCTTGGCCTGAGCTAAGCACACAGTAGAAGAAGCCAAAAAACCTCTTCTCATTCCAGCAGTGTCTTTGAAATGGCTTTCTTATCTTGAAGGTTTGCTGCTTTAACTCTTTTGATCTATTTCTACACCCGTCTGATTTAGGGGGTCCACATGCATGGATCTGTCCCAGCTATACAGGATTTTTTCCTTCCATACCTCCCACAGCACGGCACACGCTGGCCGGTTGCCAGCTCTGTTAGCTGACTTGGTCACTGCAGTATGTGATTTGCATTGGCAATTCTGCAGTATGAAGACAATTTAAGAGCAGAACAGCAGCACTCGGATAACTGCTGGGGCAGTCATGGCTGTTGCTCCTATAGCTTAGAGTTAACCACTCAGGTCCTGTTTCTTAAGATCCTGTCATACAAGGGAAATCAGCATCTTCGTCTGCAGTGGCAACTGAGAGGGGACAAAGGGGAGGCTGGCAGGAGATGCAGCTGATGAAGAGCCCAGAATGAAGAAAGAAAAATATGGTAAAATTGATAGGGAAGAAAGGATGCAGATGCTACCATTTTGATTAATGAAGTAAAAGCTGTTAGAGATGCTCTAGTTAAAGATCGCTGAACAATCTCCAACAAATCACATACTCAGCAACCTAGTAGGTCTAGTGTGAGTGTAACAGGCACAGATTCTCTTATGTAGGGCTGCAGAAAAGGAACTGCAGGGTAAAAGGGCAATAAATTGCCAATGTTGTTCTGCTCAGGCAGCTGATCACTGACATAACTCTCTACCTCATTTCTTCACCTTGGGATGTGGCTTGGGGGACTCCTGATGTCTATGTCTTCAGCAGTGCTGCTGCTGTGTCCTCCTAAGGACTGTGCATAGATACTCTGAATTCCTGTCCTCCTGACTCATAGCGTGTTCTGGAGCAAGAACTGCAATCTCAGTGTTTCAGTCTCCCCCACATCATTATCATTAGTAAGGTTTATTGGAATGTATGCATCATTCACAGAGGTACTGTGGCAAATCATTAATTAATATTTGAACAGAACTCTGTTAATACCCAATGTTATCTAAATATTAAACATTTATTTGACCTTCCAACAGAAATAAGAGGGACAAATAACAGAAGGAATTCTTTGTGGCAAGATTCTCCCTTTTCATAGGCACTGCAGCTGTGGCCAGATAATCAACTACTGTAATTAAGTACATGATGATTTATACCAGGAAATAATCTGGCCCCAATCCTTTTGTTTTGAGGATAATTTGCTAAGAAAAAAAAGGATCCCTTGTGCAACATTTAGTTTGCTCCATGTTCCCCAAAACCCTTACAACATCTCTGCTTTCCCAACATGTCCCATAAAGTACCCTCAGCTTCTGCCCATGATCTCTGTTTCCCAGCTGTCAGTCTTGAAGTTAAAGATATGTTGACTGATGAGCTGACACAGGTGTCTATAACACTACCAAATAATCCAGATTTTCCACTGTAGGGATGCTGATTTGGATTTTTCTCCTCTGTGGAGCTACCACTTCCAATGAAATTTATGGGAATGTAGTACTTTTGGGCCATAGGCCCCAAAGTCAGATTTGGCTGAAACTGGCCAATTGGTTCAAAAATTCTCAGGAATTGACAGATGCGCTGGATAGACCCAGAAAGGCGGGTGCTTTCAGGAACATCAATTTTTGCTGTATTTTCTGGTATAGCACGGGAAAGGAATGAGAATTCTCATTTTTCTGAAAGCTTATTTTTATCAAGAGTACTGCTAACGTTTCATTTATGTAATTTTTAATGAAAGAAAGAGTTTGACTAAACCCCCTTCCCACCTCTCCTGGTTTTGGCTGGGATGGAGTTAATTTTCTTTCTAGTAGCTGGTATAATGTTGTGTCTTGGATTTAGTATGAGAAGAGTGTTGATAACACACTGATATTTTCAGTTATTGCTAATAGTGTTTATACTAAGTCAAGGATTTTTCAGCTTCTCATGCCCAGCCAGCAAGAAGGCTGGAGGGGCACCAGAAGTTGGGAGGGGACACAGCCAGGACAGCCGACCCAAACTGGCCAAAGGGGTATTCCATACCATGTGATGTCATGCCCAGTATATAAACTGGGGGGAGTTGGCTGGAGAGGGGGGAAATTGCTGCTCAGGAACTAACTGGGTATTGGTTGGCAAGTGGTGAGCAATTGCATTGTGCATCACTTGTTTTGTATATTCCAGTCCTTTTATTAGTATTGTCATTTTACTACTGTTATTATTATCATTATTATTTTCTTCCTTTCTGTCCTATTAAAATGTTCTTATCTCAACCCATGAATTTTACTTTTCTCTCGTCGATTCTCTCCTCCATCCCGCTGAGTGGCAGAGAAGTGAGTCAGCAGCTGCACAGTGCTTAGTTGCTGGCTGGGGTTAAACCACACCACCACCTTAGACAGAGAATTCTCAATTAGAGGTTTCTTATACATCCAGTAGTCCTCTGATTAATCCCAGAGCATTCTTGCAAAACAGGAAAGTGCACTTAACATGTACAATAGGGAAAATAATTTTTAACAGAAACTTTCTAGTCTTTCTTTATTCATCATGTAATGGCAAAGACGAATCTAACATTTTTTTTCTCTTTATAGGTCACCTTTACATCTGCATCTATAAATTAGAAAAATGCTGTGATACAGCTAATAATCCTTAGGGAATTCATGCACTGCTGGAGAAGATTTTCACTCACAAAAATCAGTCCTTGGAATGATAAATACTTTTGTTAATGAGATATAAGGAAAAAGTGAATTATTTTTTCTGTAGCTGTACAATTAGGTTGGCGGAGCTGCCAGGATTAGATCCATGTGGGAGTTAGCACAAGGCTCAAAAGACAACAAAAAGGGAAAAATGTCTGTGAGTATGAACTAGGGCAGCTTAAACTTCTTCCAAAACAAGATGCTGAGCTTGGAGAGTGACGGTAGATAAACTAAGGGGTTGATCCTGTGATGTACTGAATACTCCAAAGTGCTTGCATGCTAAGGACTCTGGAGGAAATGTAGTTGACCTCTATGGTTGGCTATGAAAAATGACATTACTGTGGATTCTCTGCTAGCAAATAAATTACTCTGCCTCACCAATCAGACTGATCAGAAAAGCTTCTTCCAGTACAGAAATGCAGGCTTACTCAGCTTCTCTCTGCTGGAGGAAAGGACCCTCACAACTTCTGTTGAGCTAATAAATGTACTTTCAGCAACTGACTGAAAGAGGTTTTGAAACAAATTCTGTTTCAGCAACTAATAACAGATCATATTTGATTTGTATGATATGGTTACATTTGATTTGTTACACGTGATGATTCTGCTTTCACTGCTACAAGTTGTGTACAGACAATTTAGCAAGCTTGCTAAAATGCATCAACAGGTTTTGTATTGCACCTCTTGTTGTTCTTTTCATACATTGATGCCACTGATGTTTGGTTCCTGCTTTATGCAGTTATCCGGCGTTATTCCAGCAGGACTTGTCCACTGAAACAAGTATCCATATCATGCTCGTCTCTCTAGTGTCCAACAACATGTAAGCCCAGTTTATACTACAGAACCACGTGGCAACTTTGGCAGCACCAACACTACGTTGAGATCTTTGAAATGAAACCCCCAAATGGTTAAGGCCTCAGTATTGCTAAAGGAGTGTCCAGTGCAGCCCTGGCCAAGCAGACTGACACAGCTACTGTGTCCAGGAGGGACCAGCCCCGAGCAGTGCAGATGTGAGCAGCTCTATGTTACTTGACCAAGAAGAACCTCTAGGTGAAAATGCCTTTAGCAGTAGACAAAGCACAACTTTCTTTACCTGGAGTACAACTTCCCTGCCTTTAGAGTAAAACCTGATCACAGGTTTAAGAATAAGTTGTTGGGTCATCAGGGCGTGAAGAGTTATGCGAAGCTTGAGGCCAGAGTTATCGCAAACTGTGTCAATGCAGCTAAATGTAGTTTCAGAGGAGGTTCTCTTAGCATAGTCAAGAGCTTCTGTAAAGCTTGTGTAAGGCCCAGAAGAATGAGTTCCTCACCATGTTCCTCAGCACCCCGTTGCCACCCAGTACCAAGGACAGTCATGAAGCAGAAGGAAGCCCAGAGCCTTTTGCTGTGCAGGCAGGACCTGTGTTGGAGACATGAGTAATGTCCTGATGCTCCTCCTCTGCTCTGTCAAGCCAAAATTCACTCAGGCAGAGAGCTTCATCTTGTAGCCATGATATTCTTCTGGCCCTGAAATTTGCTGCTTGTCTGAAAGTTGTACTGTAGCCAAAGGAAGTTTTAGTACATGGAAAAGCTGCAGAATATGGGCCCAAGGCTACATATAGATATTTATTATCCATCCAAGATTTATAATTGAAGTGGACATTCTGGCAACGTGATAATGATCTGATTACAATTCTTATCACTGTTTCTCAGAGTATCCAAAAGGCCCAGAAATGTAAAATTTATCTCCTCCCTCCACATTCCACTGCAAAGCCTGCCAAGATGTGTAAGCCCCTGCGTCTCATTTCTGAGGGCTTGTTCTGGGAAGCTTCTTTGTTATCTCTGCCTTATGCCTGGGCCAAGACATCTCCTGGCTATTAGCCTAAAACAGACTCAGTGAATGGCAGATTTCTCTAAGCTTGCCAGGTACCCATTTAATGTCTGGTGCAGCCTTGTAACCTATCAAGATTTGCTTAAGGCATCTACTACAAATAGGGTTTTTGTCTGTGAAAAACGAAAGGACAACATTTTAACCATATGTTATAGGTTGTCAATGATGTTCTAGGTGATGTGACCGAGAGTAAAATGGAATTAAGTAGGGAAAACATGTAAAAATAATTTGAATTTGCATCAGTGCAAGAGGACTATGAATATAAATGTGTTCTACATTGACTGTATTAGTATTTGATAGCTTGGATTGGTTAATGTGTCATTTCACCTGACACCAAATCTCCATTTTTGATAATAAATATTATTATTACATAATAAATGTAAATTGCATTCCTAAAAGTGTTATTTTATTTCTTTTCAAGTTTGTCTATTTGAAGTATCTGCAAACAGCAGGATTTTATTGCACTTCATTTTACAGTTGTCATTGAATAAAATAAGTGTATTTATTTTTCCCATATTCCAAAGGGGGAAACAGAGGCAAAAATGCATTCAAATGAGCTGAAAAAAATCTGAAAGATCTTGGGGCACACTGAGGAATCTTATGATTTGGACCATTACTTTTAATCACAAGCTCAGCATTTTATAAATTTAAAATTATATTATTCTTGCTTATCTGACAAAGCAAACTCAAATATGGGGGGGAACCCAGTTATCTGAGATAGAATTTTAATTCTATGCTTTTTTTTATCAGCACATTGCCAGAGGGAACACAAAATACCTGATAATCCATTTCCTCTTACAGTGAATTTTTTATGACAGTGACATTTTAATCTTTCTGTAAACAGGTGATCAGATTTTCCTGTTATCTGTCTCATATTGTAATGGGAGGTTATAGCACTCTGTGGGACAGGGATGCAGAGGTCCCAGCCTGGGCTTCCTCACTAGCTCTGCTGCTGGCTTACTGCGAAGAGGGACAGGGACATCAACCCTGAATTCCAAAGTGTTGAGCAGAGCAGAGAGAGCTTAAATCTGTACAGCAAGCCTTGCTCAGTACTGCTGCTCAGCTTTGCCTTAGCTAAACCCTGCCAACGGCTACACATAAATGAACTCCATTAATTCCAGATCCAAGTTGGCAAACTTGCAAGGTATTGCACACACTTCTGGTTACTAGTTTGGATCTCTGCTACCTTAAATCTCTGTACGCTGCTCCACTGCATGAAATAGATTTGGCCTTAGTGATTGTGATTGATAAACTTCATTTGACATGTCTCAGGTCATTTGCCTCTGGAACTGGGATTAGACAGATTTGCTTTGCAGGTGTGAGTCAAAGCACAAATGTCTGTAAAATCAGGAGTTTCATAGGGAGGCTGCAGCAAAGCTGCGCTCGTTGTATTAATACCCTGCATTCACAAACCTGCAACTTCTTTATCTACTCATGTGCTGAAATTTTCCATCCCTGGAGTTACCCTTTGAAAATCAGTATTTTGGAAAGTCTGAGGAAAACAAAATTTGCATTCCAAAAATTAATTTCTGGAAATGAGATAGCCCTTTGGAAAACAGTAGTAGCACTGTGCCTCAGCAATGTGTAGGCTGGAACATCCGGTACCTAATCCTGTCTCCTTTTGATTGTCAGAAACGAGTCTCCAGTTTTAGACACCAAATTTAGGTGTTGCAGAGTTGGTGCCTATGTGTGTGATAGGTTTAGACAATTATAGACAATAAAAATCTAATAAACATAGTGAATCCAGAGAGCTTTTCAGCTTCTCAATGTAGGTGTCTATTCTCAGATTAGAAAAATAACCCTCTAGTGTAAATATTCAGCTGCCAAAACATCTGTGCCTAGCATCAGTTAGATGCTGTGGGCAAACCTGGGCATCCTCCTGCTGCTGCTGCAGCAAGGCATTGCTGTCGCTCTGGGATGGGGTCATATAGTGTAGCCCTGCATACATAGCCCTGTATGACATCCTCCGGGGCACCTCAAATGGCTTTAGATATCCATAGTTAGGCAACTGAGTCCTGTCTTTTGACTGCATCAACTAAATCTTCATTAGCTGTACTGAGGGCTGATAAATCTGACTGGTCTTTAAACACCTATACTGTAGACACATAAAAAATCTGGGTGGAGCTGGTTACCACTCTGGTTTCATATGTACTTCTCATGAGTGTATCAGCTGTAGTCGAAACAGCACAGTAATCTTACTGGGTCCGACAGCTGCCCGGCAATAGTGAGTGATGCTGGCTGGGAGTTTGTGCTGGTATACCACGACTGAATCATTCATCATAATCTTCGCTAAGTTGAACGGAGGCCACAGAACGTGTATGATATTTCATCAGATTTCTCTAATACTGTGTACAAGAGCAGTGAGTTGGGTTTTTTTTCAAGACTTGTTTTCCTGTGGGTTTAAGACAGCACAGCTAAGGGCTGTGTCACTTCTCAGCAAGACCGATTAGTCTGCGTGGAGCACTGCCCTGAGACAGACATGCTGCTCCCAGCTCTGAATGATAACTCGAGCGTGCCTTACTGGGTAGACAGCCCTACATGTCTGTGCATCCAAAGATGATATTAGCCACTACATCACACTGAGAACATATGCCTTATTGATAATCAAAATGTTTTTCTGATTCACTGCCTTCTAGAATTCAATCCTTCCTCCTGCAGTTGTGATTGAAATGTGAATTTGCAGGTGAACATGTCTTATGAATGAGCTTATTTTGCTCTACAGAACTGCCCTGACATCTATCAGGTTCCCATATAGTGTCATTAAGGGCATTGCTGGACTGAGGTCTAAAATGCTAACATCACTTCCAGAAACAGATGGGTTTTCATTGAAGGTCTAATGTCCATTTCTTTAGCAGGCATGACTCTGCTAAACTTACAAAAGCTGACAGCAGCTTTGATTTGGGAAGACTGATTCTTGTTTCTTTATTCTTTAATTAACCCAGCCTCTGCTGCACTGTCTAGTTAATATAAATGTGTTTTCCTTGAGCTCCGCTACTTACCCACCACACTACCATAGAATCATAGAATACCAGGTTGGAAGGGACCTCAAGGATCATCTGTTCCAAACTTTCTTGGCAAAAGCACCGTCTAGAGAAGATGGCCCGGCACCCTGTCCAGCTGAATCTTAAAAGTGTCCAATGTTGGGGAAACTACCACTTCCCTTGGGAAATTATTCCAATGTCTGATTGTTCTCATTGTGAAAAATTTTCCCCCTGTGTCCAGTCGGAATCTCCCCAGGATTAACTTGTACCCATTACCCCTCATCTTTTCCATGTGACTGCTTGTAAAAAGGGAGTCTCCATCTTCTTTGTAGCCACCCCTTAAATGGAACATTGTGATAAGGTCTCCTCGAAGCCTTCTTTTCTCAAGGCTGAACAAACCCTGTTCTCTCAGCCTTTCCTCATATGGCAGGCTTCCCAGTCCTTTGATCATCTTTGTGGCCCTTCTCTGGACTCTCTCTAGCCTGTCTACATCTTTCTTGCATAGCGGGGACCAAAACTGAACACAGCATTCCAGGTATGGCCTGACAAGCACTGAGCAGAGTGGGATAATGACTTCTTTATCTCTGCTGGTGATGCTCTTGTTGATGCAACCCAGCACCCTGTTGGCTCTCTTTGCTGTAGCAGAGTGCTATTCACTCATACTGAGCTGCTTGTCCACCAGGACCCCAGGTCCCTTTCCACAGAGCTGCTCCCCAGCCAGGTAGCTCCCGTGGATTATCTTTTCCCAGGTGCAGGACCTTACACTTGTCCTTGTTGGCCTTCACAGAGTTCTTGTTAGCCTACTCTTCCAGCCTATCCAGGTCTTCCTGCAGGGTGGCTTTCCCTTCTGAAGTGTCCACTTCCCCGCTCAGTTTGGTATCATCAGCAAACTTCATCAGGGTACATTTGATGCCATCATCCAGATCACTTATGATGATATTAAACAGTGTTGGGTCCAATATTGATCCCTGGAGGACCCTGCTTGTGACAGGTTGCCAGTTTGAAAAGAAGCTATTTACCACTCTCTGGGCCTGTCAGCCAGCTCCCCACTCACCGCACAGACTGCTTGTCTAGACCATAACGGATCAGATTCTCTGAGGAGGCTGTGGGAAACCATACCGAAAGCCTTGGAGAAATCCAGGTAGATAATGTCCACGGCTCACCCCACACCAACCGAGCGGGTTATTTTGTCATAGAAGGCCATCAGGTTTGTCAAGCACGGTTTGTCCTTGCTGAATCCATGCTCACTTTTCCCAACTACATGCTTCATTTGACTTGTGCTAGTCCTCAGGAGGATTTTTCCCATAACTTCAGTCAGGGACTGAAGTAAGACTGATGGGCCTGTAATTTCCTGGACACTTCTTTAAGCCCTTCTTGTAGATGGGGGTGACATTAGCCTTCTTCCAGTCTTCTGGGATGTCCACTGATCCTCATGACTTCTCAAAGTTTATGGAAAGTGGCCTCACAACGATGTCAGCCAACTCTCTTAACACCCTCAGGTGGATAATGCCAGGGCCCATCAATTTGCAGGGGTCAAGCTCCTGGAATAGTTCACATACCAACTCTTCCTTCACTGATGGTGGGTCTGTGTTTGCATCAACGCGGATTTCTGTTCCCAAGGCCTGGGACCCAACAGTGCTGGTAAAGACAGAGATGAAGAAAGTGTGGAGAACCTCTGCCTTTTCAGCATTGTTGGTGACAAATACACCTCTCCTGTTTAACAGCAGGCCAATATTTTCCTTCTATTTCTGCTTGTTGTTTACGTACCCAAAGAACCCTTTCTTGTAGTTTTTGATATCTCTGGCCTGTTTCAACTCATCTGGGCTTTTGCTTTTCTAACTGCATCTCTGCACACCCTGGCAATGCCTTTGTAGTTCTTAATAGGTATTCAGCTGCTTTTCCATCCCTGGTATGCTTCTCTTTTGGTTTTGAGCAGACTCAGGTGCTCACAGTTAAGCCAAGGAGATCTCTTGCTCCACCTACTTCCCTTACCTCTAAAGGGACGAACTGTTTTTGTGCTTCCAGGAGAACATTCTTGAAAAACTCCCAGAACTCGCTAGCTCCTTTATCCTCCATGGAAGCTTCCTACAGAATCACTCCCAACTGAGCTCTGAGTGAGTTGAAGTTTGCTCTTCTAAAATCTGAAATCTTTGTTAGTACTAACTTTCAGCATGCTCAGCAGGATCCCAAACTCCACAATATTGTAATCACTGCAGCCAAGGCTATCATTAACCAAGATATTAAAAAGCAGGTTTTCTTGGTTTGTGAGTAGTCCAGCAGTGTCTCATTCCTAGTTGGCACGTCTAATATTTGTATGAGGAAGCAGTCCTCTGTGCATTCCAGGAACCTGATGGATGATGTGAGCTGCTGTACTGTTCTTCCAACAAATGTCTGGGTAGTTGAAGTCACCCATAAGAACCAGGTTCTATTGACTGAAGCTTGCTTAAGTGACCCAAACATTGCTTCGTCAGCTTTATTGTCTTGATTTGGAGGTCGATAGCAGATGCCTTCTGTAAGATGCCCCTTGGAGACGATTCCTCTGATCTTGACCCAGAGGCATTCAATAGGATTTCCACAATTGCCACAGTTGACTTCTACACAGTCAAGGTTCTCCTTAAAATAGAGCATGACTCCTCCTCCTCTTCTCCCCTGCCTGTCTTTACAAAACATCCTATAGCCATCTATCACGTTCCTCCAGTCATGTGAGTTGTCCCACAATGTTTTAGTGTCTGTCATATCACAACTTTCTGACTGGGCATGGAGGTCCAGTTCCTCCTATTTGTTCCCCAGGCTGAGTGCACTGGTACACATACACTTGAAGTGGTTGGTCTTCTGGTTCTCATCCTGGGAAGCAGCTAAGGAACATTTGTCACTGCTGTGGTTGGCCTGGCTTATTCCCCAGTTGATTGCAATGGTGTGAGTGTTGCCATTTTGGACCCGGCTTCCGAGTCCTTCAGTGACAGCCCCCCTCACCAAGCTGGCCAGCCTGCTGCCAAAGATTCCCTTGCCTCATTACCTGTGATATCTGCCACAGGAGCATGGTTCTGAAACCACTTACCTATCTCCATCTCAGCCCCTCTAATACTGCGCAGCCTTTTAACCGTTTCCTGCAACTTGGCCACCTGCACAACAGACCATCAACCTGTGCACAGCTTTTGCAGCTACTTACCTTTTCTCCAGGAGAAGGGTCTGGGCACTCGTTGCAGCCTGCTGTCTGTACTGAAGTCTCCTTCCTTACCGGTTCCATCTGGGTGGAAGCATCAGACATCTCAGGGTCTTTCGCTGCAGAAACACTGGTTTTAACACCGAAGCGAGCGCCCACCATCGTGGCAGAGGCCTAGAGCACTTCCCTGGGCCGCGGGCCTACAAGCAGGGTACACGGCCCTTCTCACACGCCCTTCGGCGCAAAGCGTGGTGCCCTCTCGAGCCCTGTTTGCAGGCCCTGGTGGCAGCGCTCCTGGTCGCCAGTGCTCCCCAGGGCCATCTCAGTCTCCCACGGCTGCTCCTGGCAATGCCCAAGCCACGCCTCTCTTTGGGTTTCCCTGGCTCCGGGGTACGCCTCCAACGAGCGCGGCCACGGGACATACCGCTGCCACGGCCGCGTGCCTCGTCGACTGAGTGTTCTATGTGATCTCCTGTTGCTGGACAATTAAAATACCCCTTTCTCTTTTTTTGCTTTTAATTAACTTACTGACTACATTTTATGAGATGGAGGTATTTTATGCTACAAACGCCAAGTATTCAAAGTTATTAATGTGGTGAAAGTGAGCAAATTTTTGGAATACAGAAAGTGTCTCTGTGGTTGTTCACATAGAAAACCCAAATATTTGTTTAGCTCTAAACCGAATTAATAGCAATTGGATAGTTTGCCTTCTGCTACTAATGCTAAATGTTTCTGACAGATGAGCGAAAATTGTAGAGAAACCATACGCTTTATTTTATAATGATAGTTTATGGACAAGCAGCCAACTTCATCAAACTTCTAATCCGAGTCAATATTTTTCCTAAACTTTTGTCTAAAAAAACCCTAAAAAACATATCCTCAGAATTTTCCAGTCACTTTGAGTGTTTTACCAAAAACGGATAAATATTTAAAAAAATGTGTTACAGACAATTCAGAAAGAATAAAAACTCCATTTCAATCTTCATAAAATGAAAAGAACTTTCAAATTTAATTTTTTTCTATATCCAAAGAGGCTATTGTTTCAAGGCATGCCTAAATATTTGTTATTACTCATACCTTGCCTTTGTAGTGCACTACACTTAAAAGGAAGTGTTTAGTTATCGTAAATAAATTTAAAATCCAAATATTTCTTGTAACTGAATACATTTGATAATCTACCTAGAAAGGCTGAAAAATCATTATAACTTCATAGGAAATGAAATGAATTTTGAATGTGCAGATGCATAAAAATGCAAAAAAGAATAAACCAAATGTTCTAAAACTGCTCTGTGTATAACACATTAGTAAAAATATTCTTATGCTTAACCAGATGCTCCAATTGCACCGAATAAATATATAATCTAACCATGAAAGTGAAGCTGAACCAATTTGAGTTTTGGTGGAATAATGTTTTTCTTTAATGGCTGTTGAGTTTATAATGATTTTATGTCTTGTAAATAAATAACTCAGTGTCAAAGTTTCAGTTCTGTGAAACTAGATAGTACTGCAAAATATGAATTACATGCAAATGAAAGTATATTGCCAGCTTTAGACAAGAGAGCATAGGCACAGCATAAGACAAAAGCTAGTAGGTTCCGACGAGTTTATTAAGTGGCTTAGAGCTGCAGTTCCATGTCTGCCACCTAAAGAAATCACTGCCAGTCTGCACAGTGCAGGCACTGAAGCGCTGGCAGTCTGAAAGGACATGTATATAATAGCACATTCAATATCTGCTATTATTGCAATGTCAGACTATGCACTGTCTTCAGGCACTTGCCACTTGCAAAAGCACTCCACCTGAGTACTAAGAGCTAGGGAAATGACTTGAATAACTGAATAACTTGTTCTTACTGTATTGTGTTAGACACACTGATGACAACCATTTGCAGGAGTTAAACGAAGTTCAACTAGTGATGGCTCTCATTTTAATCTCATCATGTAACAAATCCAGTTGCTTTATGACAGAAACTCAATGGAAAGGTGATGTCAGAACTTTAAATTTCATTTACTGGTAAGCAGAAGCTGAGGTGGAAGCTGAGACCTGTCCACACAGGGTTTACCAATACCAGATCACTGAATGAATGACAGGTAAAGCTTACACTCCATTTGTTTGCCACCTGATTGATCAGGAGATAGAACTCTCCCTTTTGCAGTAGTTAATTTTTAGTTTTGCCATCTCAGCATTCTGAGCCGTATTATGCTTTATGCATCTTCACAAAGCCAGTGAAGTTACTCTAGGCGTTCATCAGATCATCTCTGTCCATGAGATTGAGGAGGAGAAACAGAATATGAAATGAGAAAAATGAAATGGCAATGTGAAATATGAGTTTTCCCATTGATTTTTCTACTAACAGAATCAAGGTCCTGTATCATGATATACTTCAATAATAACTGGGTGAGTTGATTTCTATCTGTGATGCTCAGTAATCCTGCATGATTGCCTGCAATCTGGTGGGCACCTGGATTCAGCATGGATATACTTTTCCCCTTGCTCATAATTAATTTTCAGCACACTGTAGTCCATTAAAGATGTCTGAGACTTTGATACAGAGCTTGGTTCTGATATTATATTAGCACTAGACAGGTTGTACCTTACAGGGCAAAGAGAGTAAGTCCTTGGTTTACAGATAATTGAACTGCTTATCATCATCATGACTGATTCATAGAAGTTGCTGCAGAAAGCAATTAAATAGTGCAGTAATATGAAGGGTGTGATTTTGGATGAACTTTTAATTCTAGTTGGAAATGTCCTAAATCTGAATGAAGTTCTAGGGTTAGCTGTGCCTTCCCACTTCTATTCTCAAGCCACTCTTTCCAAGTGACAGACTCACCCCTAGATGTCTGTTGGAGTGGAAGTCTGTCATCTGTCTCACATTCAAACACCCAAATCACAGGACTTCTCTCCACTATGTGAGATTTCACCACAGGCACCAGCTGACGTGGCTCCTTGGCATTCATGTAATGGTCAGGATAAAAGGCAACCCTTTGGATCAAGGTGTAACTCATGCACTTGTATCACAGAAGGGAAAAAAAAATGAAGAGAGAAGAAAAATCTCTGCACAGCTATATTTCATCCTTCTCTTAGAAATCTCCTCTTTGACCCACTTGTTCCTCTGGGACCTGGGGCAGAGCATAGGAGATTTTCTTCGAGCTCTCGGTCTAACTCTGAGGTTGACCATGCACTGCCTGGTGTAATCTGGGTTGCACATCCTTTCTCGGGCTCAAGACAAATCGTATTGAGGCTATTGTAAAACTTCTGGCTTCTTGAAAGCTGGATCTGGAATTTGTAATAATATGAAATAGTTTGGTACAAGCCTAATGTTCACTGCCTGACACTGTTTTAAAAGACTTGCTTGTGACAAGGTGATTTTTACATACACAACCAGAGACTTCAGTGCTTGTGAGAGCTGTGTAATTACAACAGCAAAAGCCATCCAAAGACAGACAAAAGGCAGAGACATGTAGAACTGAGAGCAAACTTATTCACAGTCTTAAACAGACCTGCAGGCTCATATACCAGATGTTGCCATCAATCCAATCAAGCAGGCTGATTGAATTGCTCAATTTTAATAGGTGAAATACTGTAGTAGATCTATTTGCCCAAAGCATGTATACTCTGAAGAATACTATTGTTCTTCACCAGTTTACTGTGAAAGTCACTAAATGGCTATTTTAAGTTTAATTTACTCAAATCAGTAACATTGTTTTAAAGGTTGCCATTGTGAAAGCTGTTTTCTCTTTACAATTTGCTGATAAGAAACAAGACAACAAACTGATTGCAAACTCAGATACCTGTAAAATATTTTTATACAGGACATTTTCTACTCCTTCCAACTATTTCTGCCCATTTTAATGATATGTAAGCTTTATTTCTGTCCTGTCTGGAGACTGTGGGAAGACTCTTGCAAGTCATAACAAATGACACTTCAAACAAATCACCATTATCAAAAGATTTGTTTGTTTGGAAGGAAGCCAGCACAGAGAAGAGAAAGAAGAAATCATTTTTCAGTGAATCCTGTATCGCCAAGTATTTCACAACAACCATTAAAGATATTTGTTGTCTCTATGAAGTCTGTCCACATACATTTTTCAGCATTGCCTTGAACCTAGTGAAATCTGTTCATGTTCTTTCTTGTGATTTGTTTTAAAAACTTTTGAAAATGTTTGCAATGGCTGTGCAATTGTATTGTTCCAATCTGTTGAAAACTGGCTTAAAAAAATGTCATCTGATTGTGCAAAAACCATTGCCAAATCACAGAGTCTGGATCCTAAACAGTGTTTGCTAGTTTGGATTGCACTTCCCTTTAGACATGAAGTACTACCTCAGACCACCATAAATTTACTGAATGCAAACTGAAGCTGTAATCACTGATAGTCAGGTGTACCACAGGATAAGGTTATATTTTTTCCTGTAAATTCTCAAGACAGCTGGTAAATGTTCACCTGTATCCATTTGTACGCACGAGTCAGCATTTGCCTAGAACTGGGTCGATAGCATACAGATCTATCTACCAGCTATCTACCAACCCCTAATGTGTATCAACCTTTGAATATAACATCACAGGTATCATCTGCACTAAACAGTGTTCTTTGCAACTCAAGTACCCATTCAAAAATTGTGTTGAAGTTATTTGTATGCAAAGCTTTGCAATTTGCACTTGATTCCTTCTCCACTGTCGCTGGAGGCATCTGCAAATATTCGTGTTATTTCTTGTAGCAGATAAGTGATTCTGGTAGGTTTTGTTTCAAGGACTGAAACACTGTACCAGAGCTGTATTGATTTGCTTATCTTAGATATGATCTGATAGAGCTTGGGAACGTAATCTCTTTTAGCTCTTTTTGAAGAGACATTTTGTGAGCAGACTTACAAGAAAAAAATGTAAAAGGAAGTTGCAGTGAGTGGTGGCTGTGCTGAAGTTCTGTTTGTGAAGGCATTGGAAACCAACCTAACTGACAAAATTGCACAACTTGTTTATGAGAAATATCCACACTACACATCTCTCATATGTTCTCCATAGGGGCCTAGTTAGGATAAAGGGCAAATTAAAAACAAAATATGCTGCTCTTGCCATGGAGCCTAGGAAGACTTCAAGTGCAGGTTATGAAAACAAATGGGAATACTGGGACAGAAGATCTGCACTGAGACACTCTGCTCTGAATTATAGCACACTGGTTTGTAACTACCAAGTTCAATGGCTCATCCTCTGAGAATTTAAAGAAAATTCTGAAGGACATATAGAGGTAAAAGGGAGGTTATCTGTGACCACATGAAAAATAGATTTATTAATGACAACAGTTTTTGAGACTTGCTAATGGTGGAAATAAATAGGGCCAAACTGCAAGCTAGTCCAATCTAGACTCAAATCACTGGTCCATCACTATGTGTGAGAGTGAGATATTTCAGAGCAAGACACATCTCCCCACATCTCATTTTGAAATAACATATATAACTAGAAGACATCTTCTAACCCACTAATTTTGGAACATGTTAGTCTATGATTTTCTCCATATCATTTGTAAATTGATGGAAGAAGCCAGGAACTGGCCGTCAAGTTTCTGCCTGGGTTTTCCTGGACTGAAATACACACACACAGGTTGCATAGATGCCTTCTGTGTGAGAGTGAGCCAGATGTGCTCTAGACCTGTTGAACTCACAGTGCAAAAGCAGATCAATTGTAAATTCTGTACAAATGGCCCAAATCTTGTTCTCTTGTCTAAAGAACATTTCCAGGTGAGAGAGGCTGTTGTGCCTGCTAGTCCCATCCAGGAGTCAGGACTTCATTCAACCATCACTTCTCTCAAGATCTGCTCTGGCAAGATAATTGTTCTGCATCTGTTCTGAGGCAGACTGGCAGCTAGCTGTCTGTGATGAAGCAGAGTATGGAGTAAAGATTCCCCTACCTCTTCCTTGCTTAGACACGCCGTCAATGTGGCAGGTCTTTGAGGATTACTACTACATGATGAATAAGGCAGGAGTGATGAATGAGGCAGGAGTACCTGCCCACAGTTCAGCAGCTTACATGTTTTGATTCCTCTGTAAAAGTGCTTAATCTGGACTTCAATGATTAGCCCGGATTTTATACCAGGATATTCACATTTGTCTCATTTTACTTTCTGAAGTATCACCGGGGATGATATTCTTATTTTTTACTTCAGTGGCTAAATCAGTTAAAATCCTTTGACAGACTTTGTCAAAGCAGAGGAGTCCACAAAATAATTTGAAGAGAGCTTAATAATAAACTAAATGGAAACTATGGGATATAATTGTATTGTTCACAAAAGATAACATCAAGCAGCCATTTTTCACAAAGCAACCAGGAAATTATTAGCTAGATTCTGACACATATACTGAAACAGTGATACTTAAACTGGTAAGTAGCCACTTCAAAAGAAATGAAAGTAAGTTTAGAGATCTCAATGTAAAAACAAGTGACAGTATTTGAACTCAGTTTGTGTAATTTTTTGAGAATATGGATCAATAAATGATAATGATAATTTTTTTATAAATCACTGTTTAATCAGTATTTTGGCTCTTTGAAGAAAAGTAGATCAATCCCAAGATCAACAGGTGAAAGAAAAAAATTACAGTTTAAGCAAGTAGGGGAATATATTGGTCATTTAAAACCTGTACTGATTAAATTAATGATTTATAATGAACTGTAAAAACCTCTGTTTTGAATATTAGCTAAAGGAATATGGCCTTACTTTGTGTGTTATTCCAGAACCTGCTTTAACAAAGGATATGCCAGTGATCTGTTAGATGTCATAACTATGTCTTCAGCATTACTAAAGAGGTCTTACACAGGAGTCAGTATAGACTCTGGACTTCATTATTCTTTCTTGATTTGGGATACTTGGGGGGTCTAAAGCTAAGGAATACTGTCTATATCCAAGACAGAGACCTCAAAATACCTCTCATGAACCTTTTTGATAGCTGAAAGATTATACATAGCTATTGACACAGCTTGGTTTCAGAATTGGATTTGGGTAGATTCAGTTGTCTTTTGGTGTATAACTGTTTATTAATATTTACTCTACAGGAAATTTGGCTTCCAGTTTTATCTGCTCTGGATTTCACCTAAGGTAGGTGCCTGAACTGACCTCAACTTCCCCCTCTAAGTGTTATAACTCTACATAAGAAGTTCATGGCACCTTTTTATCTGCAGATATGAGTAAGATGTCGTATTTTCTCTTAGCTATTCTGCCTGATTTTTGCATGTCAGATTTTCATTATATTCTGTATCCATTATCCAGGTATGACACATAGTTATAACAAAAATCTTTGTTGGCAGCCTATGTTGTAACAATGAGGTGCTTTCACATTAATTGCATAACATAGCACTGGAGATGCTCAAAAGGGGTCAAAAGGTCTTGAGACAACTGCAGATTTTGTGCGTAATTTTCAGACTTGATTGTTCAAATCTAAGTTCTTTGATCCCTGTATAGGAACTGCAATATAAATCACTTTGTTTTCAAAGAAATTGATACAACTACCTTGGAATCTCCTTTGAGAAGGAGTTTACCCATGTTTATGTGTGAGAGTTAGGTGTGTATCTCCAACAACTCTCATGAAAGGTTTTTTTGGCAGACTAATTTTGACCATAGAGATGCATTCCTTAAGTCACAAAAATTATATCAGAACTAATGAGCTTTATGTCAAAACAATAAAACCCATTTGTTTGCCTTCCTCTTCCCACAGTGACACTAACAATAAATAGCACATCCTCACTCCTCCCACATCTCAATATGAACTGTGAATGTGGGACCCTGCTTCCCACTGATCAATGAGAAGGGAAGAAACCTTGTGAACAATTCACCTGCCTATGTTCCGTGGCACTTCCCAGCCATATAGCATGCACCTGAAAATGAAGGTGACTGGTGTAGCATAGCCACGGTATACCTAGAGATTATATTTCAGCTAGGATGGCTCTATTTCTGCTTAGAACCCAAAGGAGTTGCTGTGACATAAATTGCTATGTACAACACTGAGGAACTTCTCCATACCGATCAATCTAAGTGCAATTTATGTGCAAGAACCATGAAATGAAGCTAAGTTATTCTGGCACCTAATAAGTGAATGAGATGACATTTTTCTCTGATTGAAAGCCCACAGCTCTTTAATTATAGAGCATTGGGCCAAACCCATCTTCATTTCATGCATTTTTAGGTTGACCATAATGGGTTTTCTTGTTCTTATTTGGATTAAATCTTTTGCTTGCTTCATCATTCTGAGCCCCTTGCAAAAACTTTAACAACTGACCTGCCAGCACAAACATCACTCTTGGTTACCTCTCCAAAAGCATGGCAGAAAACAGCCTAACATCCTTCTGATTGGGGGCAGCTGACGTTGCTAACCAAAAGGGAGAGTAAATGATTTTAATTATTTGTTATATCATCTCAATTTCTAAATCTTGGATGCTAGCTGTAGGTGATTTGCTAACACGCACTGATGTCATTATTTGTATTGCTGCTTTTCTTCTCCAAAAAGTTTTTCAGATGCAGAGAATAGTCTGGGTCTTCAGAGACAGGTCCTAAATTATTCAGGTAATTTGTTGTTCTGCCAATTACCTTGGTACTTCCAGAAGTTCTTGCATAAATCAGTGAGTAAAAATACCCCCAAAATCAGTTTTTCCACTACCCATGACAGCACCATTCAATGAATTTCCTTGCTTATTGTGTCTGCAGAATGTCTCTCCCTGGCAAGCCATCAGTATCACACCAGCCATTTCACCATGTTGACAGCCCGCTTCCGATGTATAACGGAGGACATTGAATGAATCAAAACAACTGGGAAGTATGACAATGACATCACTCTGTCAAGAAGATACAGTTTGGAGGGCAAAACTGAGGTGGTATGTTTTAGTCATCAGGGTAGTAACATGTTTGTTGACAAGAACATTTTATATTAGCCAGAAAAACATATTCTTTACTGCAGGTCAGATTATACTGAAGTATGAAATGGTGCAAATTAAAGATGGACCACTTATCTTTAATAATTAATTTCCTAATTTGAAAGCAGAAGTTTGCTATAGTTCTAACAGCATTTTCCATTTCTTTTTTCTTCTTTTTCCTTTTGGCATTGAAGTGTGATTTTATAGTTCTTATTGGAAAGTACCTGGCTTCTGCATGAGCAATATTGACTCATTTTTTATTCCCTTAGGAAAGGTCTAACATTTCATTCAGAAACAGTTTAGAAAGGAAGTAAATCTTCCATTGGATTTTTGGATGGGTTTACTTACACAATTAAAAATAAATGAAAACATTCAGAGTCCAATTTGAAGTCTGCTCTCAATAAAATGCACAGAGATCCATGCTGGCAACAACTTCTATTAATACTAATGGAAGTTATTAGGTATGTCTTCCCCAGGCGATGGGAGAATTTCCTGCTCATTTGCAAAGTAGGTGGAAGTGAATGATCCTCCTGTGATATAGCTTCTGGAAATGTGAATTAGGTATGGCTATGAACATTATAAAGGAAAATGAAAAAGGCTGTTTCCAGGGGATGCTGTGGAAAGGTGGTAGAAGTTAGAAAATCAATGGATGTGGCAGCGTACTAGATCAAAAAATGACCTTGGCTGATATTTGTGTTGCAGCAGGTGTTGTCTTTGATAAATGGCTCTTGTAAATCACAGGAAATGTTGTGCCATCCCATCTGAGATTAAAAAGTTTAAGTGCTCCTGATGAACTTTCTAAATGCCAGCTAGCAGATGCACTTGGGGGCTATTAACATTCGTACACTTTATTATACAAATGCAACATAGAAACCAAATTGGTAGAACTTCTGATGCCCAGAGAGAAGCACCAGCTTCCACTGCCTGCTGAAGGAAGACATATGTTTGACAAATCATTAATACGAACAAGCTTAAATAAATTGTATGTAAATTGGCAGAGGAATTTTGAAAGTAATTTTGTGTATTGTCTGTAGAGCTGGGTGAATGATTTCTGTGCAGTTATTCAGCAAGTCTCATTCCGCATTTTCTTACAGGTTTTCAGGCACTTGATTTGGTTTTTAGTAATTTATTCATGCACAGGTTTACTCATTTTACTAAACCAGAAGGGCATACATACTATGTTGTGTTGCTACTATGACCTGGTTTCCCAGCTGATTCAGATTGTATTATGTCTCTGTCCTGGCTAGCTCAATATTGCTGTGGGAAAGAACAGCAGGTAAGCTGGGCATTTGCTTCTTCATAGATCAGTTCATGTTTTCAGAATGTGATAAATGAGAATGACATGTAAAACCTTTCTTCTTGACTTACACATTTGGCTATGGCCAAAGTATCACTGCTAGAAAATATATATAAATTTATATTAATTTTATGTAAGTGGAACCATATATTATATTCCCTGTTGTTTACTGGGGAGATTTACACTTGCCCTGTATTCACACTATAGTTGAACTCCTGAAGACTGATTGCCTGCGATGTACTATAAAAGATAAAAAATTAAGATCATGCTTATCCATAAAGTCCTACAAGTTAATTGACAAATTCAGAGCTGCTGTTCATTGTTCTCATCCAGAAAGAACCATCTTGCAGGGAAAGTAAAGGACAAATTGGTGAGTTTTTAATGGACATAACAGGAAACTTCTATCTTTAGGAGGAACTAGAATAATTTGGATGGAAATAACTTCACAAATTAGGATTTCAAAGCATCTGAGATACTGTGGAACAAATATGGCTAATGTAATTGTTTAGGCATGCTGACAATGCAAACTGTTCTGCAACTTTAAGGCATAGAGACAAGAAAAGACATAAAATTATTTTAAAATCACTTTGTTACTAATCATCCCAGCAGGGGACAGCATGTGTATGACATTGATCCTCCTGACAGAGGTATCACAGAAGAAATTTGCCTTGATACTTTCTATAATGGCCTCTCCCCATCTTGTTGGAAATATTCCATCTCTTGAATATTTTATATTTTTACAATGGCTATTTATATTACTTAGTAAATATGGAAACTAGAGTCTATTTTCAGAAGATTCTACTCTTCTTGCTCATGCCTTACAGACTTCTTTGTTTTCTTGCAAATTGGAACAGCATTGAAAAATGTCCATTCATATTATAACCCTGTACACAGACTTTCTCTGTGTAAAAACTCTTAAAACAAAATTTTGATTTGGAAAGCTTTCAAGATTTTCCATTTCAGAGTCATAAAGAGCCTTCACTTCCCACCTAGGCATCAACAAAGCAATAAAATATTTAGAAGTAAAGGGAAATATTTAAGCACACTTAGAGCTTAAAGCTCTGTTTATCAGGAGATGCTTCTGCTTTTCATATAGCTTTACTGAATCTTACATTTATGTGAATCTCATTTCAAGCTCATGATTATAAATGGAGATGTGTAACACACACATGATGGTATCACAACATGTGGGTGTCATGGTTAAGGATTTCTGTTAGGAAAACTTGAGGATGAACTAGTATCATAGAGCTGGTAAAGAGATGAAGAAATACAAATTACTTAAGAAAATCAAACTTCTAGTTAAGGCATAATGCTTGGGGTTTGGTCATTTATGAAAGATTTTGTTTTTATTAAAGAACATAAGCCATACACTGAGTATGATGTATATTGCATGGGTAAGTGAAGCACAAATCAATATAGCAGAGTAAACCTATTCAAAATTTCCTCGGTGCTGAAAGAAATTATGGCTGTCAGGTGCTGAAAGAAATGGTGCAGTCAAACTAGACGAGAGTGTATTTGAGATTCTTACATGTAATACATGAGGCAAATGTGTATCTTTAGTTAAGCACGGACACAAACCCCAAAATTGGAAAATCTTGTGCCTGGGCACAGAGAAGTTAATGCAATTACTTCTCCCATTTTCTGCTTATATGTTCATCCTGTTAAATTTTGCTTTGAATTTCAAGCTCTAACAAACCCTCCACCTCAATACCTGAAATTCACTTGAATCCGATTAGTTTCACATGGGTTTTATGTCAACATAAATCTGGCTTGCATTTGTTGCAAGGACTGATAATACTGGGCTATATTCCGAGTAGGCGGTGAGACCCCCAGATCATGGCTACCTGGTACCTGACACATCCTTTGCGTCATCTTTCCACTTCAACAAGCTTTTCCTCATGATCTTGTAGAAAAAAACTAGGGCTCAGCACAATAAACCAAACCAAATCAGGAGTTACAGCTCATCTTCATCAGATCGCAATGCCAATGAAAACTAAAATGCTGCAGTGAAACAGTGCTACTGTGTGTGACTGCAGCACTGCAAAGCAAATAAATATGAAGCGTTTTTTTTTCTGGGATGAATACTGTAATACCTACTTGTCTGGTCTGGGACCCTTTCTCAACACTAGACAGAAGCAGCCATAAACCGCGTAAGAACAGGACAAATAACTCCCAGCCTCTAGTAATTCGTACCTCTGGGATTTCCATGTGTCTTTGTACTTAATAATTCTCAGTGGGTTTCATCTTTACCTTTGCCTGATGGTTTTCTAAACACGTGAAAATATTAAGTAGCCAACAATATCCTAGGTGAAAAAAATTTAACATGCTCATTACATGAAGGAAAAGGTAGCAATGTAACACATGAGCGGTAGAACTACTGTGCTCATGAATGATGCTTGTTGCTAATTCCAGGTTAGGTGAACATGGATATCTCCTTTGGTGATTTGCAGCTCTGTCCACTTTGTAGGTCTTAAGCAGCAAATTCAAGGTGAATTCTTTCTTTACTAGGAAGAAGAAAAAGAGAAAAAAAAAGGCAGAGCCCAGTTTACACCTGATACTCTGCACCACTGCTGTGGCTATATGCATCTAGAGTTCAAGCGAGCAACTTCATGTAATCTTCTGTTTGATCTGAACCCTCTTCCTTCATGTAACTGGAAAGTTTCCTTACCATTGGACTACAGAAATAATGTTTCCTCTTGGCAGTGTTGCCAAGACACATCAACATTCAGCTAAAGCAGGTTCTGCAGTTCAGGTATGTCCAGTGAGGGACGTAAACCAGGGACTAGACTATGTTTCTTAATTTTCCTGTCTTGGCCAAGAGTTGGAAAGCAAATGATACACAGCAACTGCAGAGCATTAATAAATGCTTCCATTAACTGACATGGGGCATTCCAGGTTAGCCCACAGACAGACACTGCGGCTAAAGAAGAAAGCAGTTGATGCCAGCAATTTCAGCAATTGTTTTGTTGCTGGAAAAATTAATAGAGAGCTAGGTAAAATTTGCAAAGTAAAATTAAGCAAATTAAAGCTTTAGGAAATTTTGTTGATATGGCTGAATAACAGGGGTGTTTCTTTTCCAGCTCAAAGCTGCCAAGGGCTCCTACCAGAGCACAGATTGGCCTGTGGGAAGAGCCACCAGGCAGAGCTGGACACGGTGCAGCTCGGGGTGGAGGTGGCAGGGGCACTGCCTGGCATGGTGCTGGTGGTGCTGGGTACGTACAGCACTGCAGCAGCTCCGTCCCCTGCACACACAGCGGCCACCAGGCCTGACTGCTTCGTACCCAAAATGTTTTCTCGTTGCTTGGTGATTGGCCGGTTGCTATTTTTTGAAACCAACTGATTGGCTCCCTCTTTCCTTTTTGCCAGGAAGTGATCTTCTGTAAAAATATACAAATTTACATATACACATATATATTTCTCCTTTTACATACATTTGTTTATATATATAATATATAAAATTATATAGAAAAGAGTGGAGAATATGCATAAATATATATTTTATTTATATATACACAGCTGCATATTAAATAAATATATTTAGATATGTATATATATCACACCTATACTTGAACATATAGAAACTAAATATGTACGTCTTTATAAGTGTAGGTAAGTAATCTAGGAAAAAACTCTTTTAATAAAAGCAAATGAAATGAGTAATTAAATTTTAATGTGAATAGAAAGTAATTACACAAAATCAAAAGATGGGTGCAGGTCCCCCAACTCCAAAGGCTGCTGGAAAACCCTCACACCTCTGGGGTGGCGGAAGGCGACGGTGCAGCGGGGTGTCAGATGCGGGAGCAGTGATGGACACAAACACGATGAAAAATGACCTAAGTCTATGGACCTGTCCTAGGAGGCCACCAAGAGGCCCTGCGCAGTCCCAGGCCAGGGCAGAGCAGAGCCCAGCCCCAAGAGGCCCCTGCTGGCCCTTGCTCCCCAGGACACTGTGATGCTCCTGGGGCAGCCTCGGGGCTCTGCTCGGTGCTGCCCACCACAGACAACGTGGCCTGCCAAAGTGGAAATCCAGGACAAAATGACAACAGCAGAAGATGTGTGGGGACAGCAGGGGACAGCTTTTGCCCCAAGAGGATCCCCAGAAGAGACCACATGAACCTGAAGAACTGTCTGGCGGACCCATGAATCAGAAACTGCACTTGCAAGACCATTAAGAGGTGCAGCCCGCTGGCCAATGATGACCTTGTAGAGAGCTTCAAATCTCCAGGGTAGACTGACAGAAGAGGGAGAAGGTGACGTGTCACAGCAGGCGCCTGGTGGGCAGAAGTCATAAGAGAGGCTGGTGAAGGCCATGGTGGGGCAGCGGAGGTCAGAGTGCCACCCCAGCCTGCTGGGGCTTTGACAGTCCCTCTTTATCCCGCAGCACGTCCTGCTTCTGCTGAAACCCCCTCCTGTGCTGGGGAGGACTAGGAGCATCTAGTTTTGAGCCCCTCCCCACACCTACCATGTTCTTCTTAGGAGCGTGCTGGTTTTGGATAGGTCTCATTGTACCCTTCAGGAGCTGATGGTGATTAAGCTTTCTACCTTGTCCCACTGCTGTGAGGCATTAGTATTTAGTCACTGTCTTTGCTTCATACCTGTTTGTCCTGAGAAATTGCAGGTAGATGTGTGCTAGGATCTTGATGACCTGCCTCTGGAGGCCTCAGCAACACATGTAATTTTTATAGCTTTTCTCCTGCTGGTGTTTTGCATCCATGTGTTCACATTCTCTCTCCACTCATATGAATATAAATTTTTTTCATACAGTTTTGCACAGCCCTAGAAGATTCCCAGGCTTCTATTTCCCAATACATTGTAGGTACCTGCTGGCAAAACATGACAGCTAACTCTAATGATTCGTAAGTTTTCTTCTCAAAAGTCACGAGACCTATGGTGTTGCCCCTCAAAATACAGCACTATAGTATAGTAAACTTTCCTTTTTTCTGGTGCAGAATTACAAATTATTATTGCAGTTCATTTCCTTCTATGCAATCATTTTGTCTATAAATTTTATCTGATCCTGTCTTCATAAATATCTGTTTTATTGGATTCTCATGAGCTTTATGGTGTGCCTCCCCACTTTCTCATTGTACATTACTTTCTTTACGTTATCCCTTCTTACCCAAGAAAAAATGGAAAAATTTTTGAGAGGAAGAGACACTTGCCTCTGACAGACCAGACAGAAAGAAATCTGTTGAGTAATGGAAAAAATTTATTTCACTTTTAAATAATATTCTAAATAATCTTTCCCCAAGTTATAATACTCTTTCACTGACTCTCCTGCTACATATTATCAAGGGCTACCTCACTGGCTAATCAGAAATTTATTGGTTATAATAGAGATGTCATTTGACATCAGATGTAGATGGTGATCCAGGTTCAAATGCCACATTTATAGTTCAAAGCAGCAACTGACTCCTTCTTGAGATTAGCAGCGTAGTATTCAATGCTAGATAGATAATATGAAATTCAGTTCCACAAATCTGTTGCTATGAGGAAGTCGAGGAAAACTGAGCTAAGCGAGAATCCGGCAGACATTTTTAATGAGTTTGTATTAGTAAGAAGGAACTTAGTATTTTCTGCATGTGATTCCATCCCAGAGATTCTCTCATACAATGTTAAACATTGAAACACAACTTTAAAAACTACACAATGTTTGTACCTTCAGTCTCACATTCTGTTAGTAACAGCTGAAGAAATAACATTTCATAATGCGAAAAAAGAAACTGTTCCAATACTTTATCATCAGACTAATTAAATAATTTGGAAAGCTGCTTCAGACTCATTAGACTGATCATGAAAATCTGCTAATAAAAGCGTATTCAAAGATTCATTCACTAAAAAGCAACCTACGCAAGCCTTTGTGTTGGTTAGGGTTGCTGTCCTCCATAACAGCCCTGGTGTGGCATCCAGCTCCAAATACTGGAGTTTGCACAAAGGTGAAATAAAAAGTTAAAATGTGTTCCATATGACTCTGCATTTCCCTACTACATCTTTTGCACCCTGACAGACTGGAAGAAAGCTTAAGAGCAGCAATAGCTGCCAGACCAATAAGAAAATTCCATTTTACAGGAATGTGGCACCTCAGTACGATTTTACAAATCAGGTATACAGATAAAGGAATATACTGCCCAGAGGTGCCAATGTGACAAGACTAATGCAAAGTTTCTTATTTCCTTACTGACCTGACACACGTTCTTCTGCTGTTGGCATTTTGTCCTGGATTTCCACTTTGGCAGGCCACGTTGCCTATGGTGGGCAGCGCAAAGCAGAGCCCCGAGGCTGCCCCAGCAGCACCGCAGGGTCCTGTTTGTGACCCCCCCCCATACATACATGCTATAGTACACATACATAAGAATATATGTATAAGGTGTATCTCTGTATAAATAAATAAAATACATACTTATGCCTATTTCTACATATTTTTATATATATATTTATATAGACAAAGGCAAATACATATGTATGTCTAAGGCAACATATATTTAGATGGGTGAAATTCCCAATGCAAAGGAAAGGGGCAGCCAGACAGACAGTGCTCCTAGAGCACGTGGGTGTGTCGGTGCCAAAAAAGTAGCAACCAGCCAATCATAGAGCAGTACAAGAACACATGGGTTATGATGTCATGAGCTTATGGTAGGCAGGGCTTCCTGCCCTCAGGTACTTCTGGGTATAGTGGGCGGGGCATCTGGTCCTGACAGCCAATCACAGGCCTGCCTGAGAGCTCCTGGGTATGAAGCTTTACAAAATGGTGCCCCAGGGCAGGAAGAGGTGGGGTGAACAGACGACGTGACTGGCAGAGGGGCGGGACTTCCCCGCAGGGCTTCTCCTGGACCTCCAGGCAGGGTAGCTGTGCTGACAGCGTCCTCTCCTGCTGCGGTCGCCGCACGGGAGGAGGCAGGTCGGCACCCAGAGAGTGGTAAGGTCTCGGGGGAGAGAAGGGGGTGGCAGGAGCTGCTGCTCTGGGGCACCGTGTCTGGGTTCAGGCTCAGCCCTAGCCCGTGGGCCGGCTGAGCCCTCCTCACCCGCCTGCGCCAGTGGCTCTCCTTGGTCCGCGTACCCCTCCTCCAGAGGACTCTGCTCCATCCACCAACACCCGTCTGGAGGCTTATGCCCCTTCAGCCATGGCAAGCAGTGGTAACAGGCGGCCCTGCCCCAGCCTTCCTCCTGTGGGGGAGCGGCAGCGCTGCCTCCCAAGGCTCTTGTGCCACCAGGCCTGCTTTCTCCTGAGCAGCTGAGAGGAGGAGTCTGTCCTCCAGACAGCACGCACAAATGACCACTCTGTTGAGTCACCATGCATAAATAAAATTACTTTTTCAACTCCTTTTTACTTGAGATAGAAAGTATCAGAGATCAAACCATTTCCAAGAAGATTTTGTATAACTGAATTCTTCTTTAGCAATTTCTGTTTAAAAGAATTTCCTATAATGGGCTTAAGCACAGACTGTTTGTTCCTAAAAAAAAAAAAAACCAAACAAAACAACTAAATTTGAACAAGACAATTCTTTTCATTGCAGAGTGCAGTGTCCACCCTGCTGCCTTCACGATTCCAGCTCTGTCCTTGCAATGAGAAGAAAACACCTGTGTCCCATAGCTGCAAGAACACAACTTCCCCTTTTTCCACTGGGGCACAGGGTATGCTGCTAGCTGGTACTGGGTCACCCAGGCACATTCACTCCTGGAGGCTACACCTGTGCATCTTGTGCCATGTTCTTTGGGTCTCTCCATTCACTCCCCTGTTGCCACCCTTTTTCTTCCTGTGTCGCAGATCTTGGAATTTTTTCAAGTCTTCTCAGCTTCTTGCTTTGTGTCTACAGCACAAATGGCTTTATGCCAGGTAAAGATGAGAGAAGGTACATCACACATCCCTGTATGCATGAACTGCATATTTTGCCACTGTAACGGAACAAACCTCATTTCTCACACTTGGAACCCTCAGCTGGAAATTCTCTAAATTCAGACTTCTCAAGTTGCCAGACCACACAACATGACTTTTCTTAAAAAGTCAAAGATGTTTCTTAAAAAGTCAAAAAAACCAAGTTTACAGCTTCCTGCCTATTGTGGTCCTTGAGGATGATATTAGGAAGTCATTTAGGTGCTCTGTAACTTATTTCTTTTTTCATAAATTGGGGATACAGCTTTCCCTTGACCATTAAGATTTTCAGCTTCAGAGGGCTGGGATCTCTTACTAGGGGGCTGTAAAACACCCTGTAGAACAAAAGTTCATAATCAATTGGGATTTCTAGGTGCTGCAATACATATAAAGAATAGCAGTACATTGTACTCTGGGATCAAGTTGTATAAAAGAGAAGAATTATAGCACAATCCCTCTGCTGTAGCAGTTCACATCTGTCTATGCTCTGAAAGCAGAGAAAACTATGAATCATTGTCTGAGGTGAACAAAGTCACCTATGTTTGCTTCTTTCAAAAAGAAAAATAAACCCCACACAGATGAGGACACACTAATAATTAGTTAGCAGAAGTCAATTTTTGTACAGAACAGAAAGGTGGTAACATTTCTCTTGCAGTGGTGCTTGGAAGAAGTGTTGGTGGGTTTTATAGTAATGTGCTCCAGAATGCCTAAAGATGAAGATGACCTCTAAGTGAGAATCACCATAATGGCAAAACAGCAGTAACTGGGAAACAGGAAGGGAGAATAAGTCCTGTTCTTACCAAGACAATATGTGTTAGCTAACAGAAATTCACATCCTAGTATAGACACAACAATTTGTGGTGTCTTCATACAGCCACTCACAAGCTTAACATTGGGGCAGAGCCTAAGGTTTACCCTACCTTCCCATCAGTTGACTAGCAGTATTAACCAACAAGTACTGTTACTAAGATAACAGTATACAACTTCCTCAAGGTAGATGTGGCTTAAAAGTGCAATGATGTGAGGTGTTCACCATCCCTGACATAAACTGGCATACAGAATTTCTGTGGCTTGGGAGCCTGGACTCTGTTCACCTTTTAAACCTTCTGTAATTGGGACTAGTGTTAGATAATGAAGTTTTCCAGACTGAGGAACTCCTCGGCACTTTTTTTTAAGAATAAGAAGAATAAGAGCTGCTGGGGATCAGCTGTGAATGTGCTATTGATTTCTCCCCTACTGTTACCATGAATGAGAAATGCCTTGTAAAGCATTCTCATTTAATAGGAAATCAGAGCTTTTCCAGCAAAGTGCAACAGCACCACCACAATGCTTCCAGCATGTGGGAGGGTATGTTCTGCCAGGGATTGGTTTTGGTCAGCCACACCAGTGAACTGATACAGAGCTTTGTACTTTTCAGCCTTTCCTAGACTAAATCACTGGATTTGTAGTCAGTAATATTAATCATGCTATATGAATGCCACCATAAGTGTGGAGCCAAGCCACAGATGAGTAGCATTTGTCTGCAGTGGCATGTGGCAGTTGTCCATGGCAAGCTTTTCACTTGGCAGCATCAGGCAGCATCAGATGGGCTGCATTTGCTGGGGAATTCCCACGAGGGGAAAGTTAAGCAGTGCAGCACTTAAATTTGAGCTGTGCCTGTTATCAAGCATCTTGGAGTATTTCCAATTTGAAGTGGTCTTTTGGGAGATTTGGGGGAGGATGGGGTTGTGTTTTCCCTAAATAGTCAAAGATTTCATGGGGAATAAGCAGCTCATTTTGTGACCTGCACTACCTTTTCAGCCTCTTAGCAAACAAAGGTATAGGTGTCCTAAGTTCTGGACACTGCTCCAAGTCATTTTACCATTTCAAGGGAGTGTGTTGAAATAGGAAATAAAATGAGTCTTGTACTATTCTAGTATGTTTTAAAATCAGAAATGTAACATGCTTTTAGCTTTAAAGGCAGAGCTCTACATCAAGTTTGTATGACTGCTGAACTACATTTGTTGAGTTTTAGCATAATTTTCCTCAGTACTCACCTTAATATAGCGTATGATACTTTTGACAGTGTAATTTTACTAGACTGCTTAAAAAATCATTCATCTTGCCTTATTAGCTGTACCAAATCAAAGAAGGGCAATAACTAACCAGATGTTGATGCATATATTTGTGTCTGTGGATCTGTTTACTTTAGACTATTTTAAAGAAACACTAAGTAAAATAGTGTCATTGTGGAAATAGGGAAATGGGATTACTGTTAAGACATTTAAATAAATAACTGTGGGCAAATCCACTTAAAAAATATGAAGTCTCTGCCTAAACAACAAATTGTTTCTTACTCTCTTCCTCTTCAAAAACAAGTACATCAGAATTTATTCTCTGTACTGTTGCTACTTGTTTACTCAGCTGTAATATTAGGTTAGTGTTTAATAGCATGCATAGCTATGAAAGTGGTTCCAATTCCCATTTGAATGTGTTAAAGAAATCTAAAAGTTACAGTACAGTGCCCTGGGCCTCACTGTGCTCTAAAAAGAAGCAGTAAAAGGGGTTTAAATTTTACAGAGGAAATGATTCAGTAATCCAAATTTTGTTGTATTTCTTAAATTACAGATTAAAATATATTAAGGTTAAAATGTAGCCGTTTCAATAAAATGTAAAGTGTATGAAGGTCTGTGTAATTATACACACATGAATAGGAAGACACTTTATTTTTTTGACTGCAATTCTAACAGAATCCAGGGTCTCAGGGATTATTTCATCAAGGATGAAAGAATGATGATCAGAAGTAGCTGCTTTTGAATGCAACCCTTTCCGTTTACAGAAATTCCAGAGAAAACCCTCTTTCTGCCAACGTAGCAGGAGCAAAAGCAAGAAGCCTCTCCCTTCCATGTGGTTCTTAGGCTCTTTCCAGGCAGTGCCAAGGATGCTCTCTTCACTCTCTCCCTGCCAGAAATGCCTATAAAGTAGTATGATAGCTTTTCAGATTTGTTGTTTGGGTTTTATAATTTCCCTGCTGGCTTCGTGCCTCTGCCTCTGACAGAAACACACAGCCATAATTGAATCAGTCCCCTCTCTCCATTAGCACAAACCATGAGAACACTTGATTACCCCCCTCCTTCAGACTGAACTAAAAAATGTGTCAGCAAAACAATAGATTACTATTCCTGTGTGAAATATGCCACATTTTTTTTCCTCACATTTTTGGTGGTTTTAAATGAATCAGCTGCTTACATTTTGTTCTTTCTGGCTATTGTTGCCTCATCTTCAGAGCTAGAAGAAAAGTCTTTATTGCTGTCACCATCCTGCTGGTGACCCTCGACACTGAATCATATCATAGGAAGCAGGTTTTGTTCTACCCGACTTTGACTGGGACCGTTCTTGTCACGTTGTCATCTATGCTCTTTGAAGGACGCATGAAGTGTGAACAACTCTCTGGAAGTGTCTTTTACTCTCCCAAGAAGTGGAAAATTAGACAACTTCATTCCTAGTGTGGGTCTCTCAGATCATTGCTTGAAATAAAGAGAAATGGCTCCAAGCTGGCATCAGATGATTCCAAGACAAGATCTGCAATTGCTTACTTAACTCTTATTTCAGGGATTCTGGAGGTCCATCACTTTTTTTGCTTATGTAATTTCAAATTTCAAGGAAATAAGTAGAAAGTGTTCTTTTTAGGCAAAACTGGGCTATGCATTTAAATTTTATTTCCTTCTGATGCAGCTCATTAGAACTGGGCAGGAGATGGACTTGGGAAACGGTGGAGTTTCTGGTTAATCTTCAGTGTTTGTCTTGCCTTAACAGGATCACCCAGAGCCACCTCCTGGTGATTAAATGTCCTTGTTTGAAATGTATGGGATCTGTAATTAGAAACTGGTAGTATGAAATGATGGTATAGAAGGTATCTCATGTCCTACAGATAAAATGGGATCTAGCTGTTACAGGATGAGGTTTGTAATGTTTACAGTTGACTGTAGCAAGCAGGAACTCTTCAGTTCTGCCCTCAAAAGCCTGAAAGAATAACAACATTTTTCCTATGAGAATGATTTATCAGCCTGAATGATATTTATGAATATATTTAAGGAACTTCCTAAGAAAATTTGTTCTCCCAATTGCATCAAAGAATGGCTTTACTTAGAAAAATTCTGCAGTGTGGAAGAATGGGGCAGGAGTCTGAGCATGAAAAAAATTCTCCACCAGAAAGGAATAGATTAACAGAACTGATCAGAAGTGTTACAAGGGTTTGGTTTTGTTCATTGGTTTGGTTTTTTTCAGTGGTATTTATTTGTCAAAACTGAAACTTTTACAAATTTAAGTTTACAAGTTTAAGCCACAATGCATTTTGCTCTTGAAATTTTACAGAACTAATTATTTCATCAATATTTCAAAGATGACAAAATTTCCCATTTTAAGATTTGAAAGGTAGATTTATTTTCTATGTGGTGGAGTTAAAAAAATCAAAATTTTCAAAACTTAAATATTTAGAAACCAATCTAATGTTTTAACTGCTCTGCAGTCAATTCTCCTTGAGGGTTTGGCTAATACAAATGTATGCAATGTTTATTTTTCATCTCTTTTTGCAATAATTATTTTCCAGCATCTTGAAAATTTTCATCAGTGGGAAAGCTATTTCACACATCTGCTAATCAACTCAGTTATTCTTACTCTTTGGAAATGAGTGATTGTCTCATGTATCTCAACTGTGTTACATATGCCAGAGACAGTCAACTAATCCCATGAACCTAAAAAAGGGAAAAAGCATTAGAATATATTAAAATTAATTTATCATTAATTTTTCATTATTAAAAAGCCATGCTTTACTTTTACGCAGTCTGATTCACCATTGTATCACATATGTACTAACTGTTGATATCAGATAAAATAGTCTGCTGTAATAAAGCTTATCCCCTGTTTCCAAGAGGGATGTCGGGGTTTCTGGAGTTAATTTCTGTTTGCTAAACCACAAACATACTGCCAAACCTGAAATATTTCTGGGTACAAAGAATATTTAAAGCTATTCTTTTTTTCTTATACTTTTATTGCTAATCTGTGCTCCAGTGTTAATCTATATTCCAGTCTATGTTGGAATTTACATGTGTGCAATCCTGTTGCAAAAAAGTAAGCTCTGCTAATGAGTGCAGAAATGTTCCCCCATTTGAAATATAATGTATCTAAAAAATTACAATGCCTGGATCGTGCTAAATACACGTTCTACCACTTCTTAACTGTTGTGAGTCACTCTTGAGTGGTTCATTACAGAAATATATGTGTAATTTTCAGTAGATGGAAATACCACTGCCATGTTACATAAATTAAAAATATTTTAGAATTCAGATCTGAATAGGACTTGCTGGCTTCCCATACATTTACTGATAGAATTTATGTTTTCCTGTAAGGCATATTGGAGTAATCAAGGAAGAGCTCTAAAAATATTAGGTATTTTTCATCCAAAACTATGTAAAGAAAGTACTAGTGTAGCACAATAAAAAAGTCTTAAATCACAGGACAGCAATGTAAAGGTTGCTTATATTAACATTGTATCCTTATGTATATGTTTTCCAGATAGTTTCCAATTATTTCATGGAACTAATAAGATATAGTATTTTTATATTTACCTTATTGTAATGGAAATTCTTCATTGAGGTTTTATTCTGCTTAAATTTAGCTATTTTTCTATAGTAATTTTCATGGGAAGTTTTACTCTTTTTGTCAACAATGCATATTTTTTGAAGAGAACATATTGAGTAAAACTTTCAGTGCACAACTTTTTACAATAATTTATTCTAGGAATGTGGAGATGAAGCTTTCTTTAATTTTCTGATTATTACTTGTTACAAATAAAAAATGGAAGTAAAGTAAGCATGTAATCAACAGAATAACTAGCGTATGTTATCTTGACTCTTAATATGTTAAATTTATCATAGGCTTAAGTATTTTCAGGATTGAGCCTTGATGTGTTAAATGACATGAGTCTCTAAATACTTGGTCTTTTTTGTTCTTTGAATTTGATGTGTAATGTCCATAAATACAGCTCCCATGCTTCTTTAGCATATTCTGGTACAGAGTTTTACAGAATGTCTCTTTACATTTTTCATCTTGTATTTCATATTAAATTGCACTGAATAATGCAAACATATAGACTTCTGTTGCAAACTGACTAAAAGTCTATGAAAATCTGAACTGTCTGATGTAATCAAAATTTCCTTGCTAAACCTGATTCCCTCCCAAAGCTATTTATACATTTACTAATGCCTCACTTTGTGTTACACTAGATAAGTCACTTTGCATTATGGTTGTGTAGTGTAGCATGTCATAAATGGCGTAAGTAGGTGTGACATAGTGCAAAGCAGTGACTGGAACATGATATTCTAAAAAATTACCCTAAAACACTATGCAAGAAAATTCCCACTGTTGTTTTTGTTTGTTTGTTTTTGTTTTTTTTTTTTTCTTCAGTACATATATATTTAATGTATGGTACTTATGGGATCCATTTTAAATTAATGAAGAAGCCCTCCTTTTGATTTGCTGATATGAAGAACATCAGATACAAGCAGCATTTCAGGCCTTACTTTCAGGGTGAAAGCCATAAAGCTATGTCAAGCTATGTCAGTTCATGTATGATCTATTAGTCCATGTGTGTTATTTTTATGGCTATAGGCCTGCTAGTAAATGTGTTGGCTCTTTCACTGATTTAACATATTTCACATTGCAAACTGGAAGGCAGGTACCTGTATAAATTCTTGTATACTGGTGTAATAGAATTTCTCCTTAAGTGTAGCATAACTCTTAAAGCAACAAAATTTCCTTCTACAGACATATTTATTTGAATATGATCTTTTATGTATATGTCATGTGTTACATGACAATGAAGCCCTCAGATTTCTTTGTGTAATCGTTTGCATTGTCACAGAGTTGTAGATAAATTTCCATTTACTCTTACTGTAATTCACTTAATTAAAATTAATTAATCTGAAAAAATTCTGAAATTCGTGGTATGGCCTGAAGCAATGTACTTCCCTACACTCATGATACTGGGGCATCTCAAACCCAGCAGGAAGATACTTGCATGAAATACACGTCTCTCTAGTCCTTGACTCCCTGATCTTCTTTCATAGCTTGCCAAGGGTAGAATACCACACTGTTGTGATTGTGTCCTTTATGAACAGGGCAGGTTTCACTAGGAAAACAGATTGAGGTTACTAGGTAAAGAACATCCTAGTTTTAGTAATAATTACTTTCAGACACCATTGATTTAGATAACATTCAGAATAAAGACCTCCATTTTTACAAGATAATTCTAAATGAAAGGGTTTTCATAGCTGTGTAAAATGCATTAGTATTCCTTTAAAGGTATGTTCTTATTGGATGGGATCATAGAAGAAATTTTAAAAGGGAGTTGTGTACTGTTTTGTGAAATGCAGTTGTTGTTCATATCTTAAGACTGAATACCTAAAAGATTTGGCTATGTTAAAACAGAAAAGCAATTTAAATATTGTGAGAAAAATGAAAGGACATATCATCCTAAAACCACCATCATCAAAAACCACCTAACTACTGTTGTCTCATTACAGTGATTATTACAACCAGTTCTGACCATGAGTAATGCCTTTCTGTTGCTTAGTTGTGAAAGGTTTTACATTGTTTTTTAAAAGATCTAAATGGGAAATGTTTCAGCATAAATCATTTTGGTACAACACAACTTTTAATATCCAGTTGCAATGGTATCTGATATATTTTTTTTCTTTCAGAAATGTTAGAGCAGCAGGAAATCTTAATGTGCCGTAGGATTAAGAGTTGTTTAAAATAAGGTGATGTCATATGACAATCAAGTACTTCTCTTTGTACCACTTTTCACCTCAATAAACATTTTAGCCCTCTGGAGTGAAAGAAAGGAAGAGAATGGGAGAGAGACGCAAAAGATATGTTGCTGCCTGGAAGCTGCTGTTAATATAGATAAAACATCATTAAACAGGCTACATGAAATATGCAATGCTCTTCTTCAGCAGATAAAGTAGCTGCTATATTTATCAGCATTCTCTAGTGTTTTAAGATTTCTTAGTTAAGTTAGTGCTTATAAAAGGTGCAAGACTGACAGCACAAGAATATGAAGTCCTTTGTCTGTCTCCTGGAAAAGTACTGAGTAGGCAGCAAAGTCCTGGCTCTCTTTTCCTTTAAAATTGTCATTTGTGTCTCTGTTGAATTTACTGCGTGGTTTGCCCTTGATTGACAACAATAATTCAAGAATTATATGCCTCTCAGCTCTGTAGCACCATTATATATCAAATAAGCATGGAAGGCAACATTAAAAAAGAAAAAGTGTCTGGTTTCTGTAGCTGTTCCGTGTCTTCCAGCACTGGACTGTAGAAGGAAGCTGATGTTCTGGGGAACGCACGGAGCAAGCACAAATCAGTTCCCCATCCCGTGGGCAGTGGGGAGATGCTGGCACTTGAGTGTGACACAGGGCCATGCAGAGGGGCCTGGGGCTGGGATCTATGGACAGGCATGGCATGGCAGGCAGGCTGCTAGATGTCTGGAAATCCAGCAGAACGCTTACCAAAATGGAGTGGGAAGTCTGGTAGCAGTACAGTAGTTGGAGACGCCATTCTGTCCTTGGACTCTACCCAGATACTTCCTCTGGGTGCTACCGCACCTACAGTGCAGTCATGTGGACATTTTTCTCCAAGGAAATGGATTGAAACTGCAAAGGGATCCCATAGATAAGTCCCCATTGCCTACGCCAAAAGCTTAATAGGCATCTTAAATGTTTCTATGATAGATGCTGATCTCCCGCCAGCTGGTGCACAGAGTGCAGCGTGTGCCAGCTGGGCTGGGTGCAACAGACAGTTACATCCCAGCATATATATTTCTCACCCACTTCATGGTATTTTGTCTCAATTGCCAACATTTCCAGAGTAGAGGATTCATCTGCCAGGGTCCCCGCTCCTCTGTGTGGTGTGAAGAAAAGATCCACACTCTTGTTAATATTCTAATTTCACACTCCAGAAGCACAATCTTGTCACTAGTGATGCACAAAAGGTTAAAAGTAATTGTGTGTGGAGGTGTGGAGGTTTTGTTTCAAACCTATAGAGAACAAATTCAGGAAAAGGGGACTCAAAAGCGTGGGTGGTGGATTAGCCAATGCCAGAAGTGATGGGCTGCAGTTGTCAACCAAACCCTATAGATACTTAGAGCGAAGCAGATGGCAAATTTCAATACATTCTGCATTATGAGGAATGTGCTTTTTTTTTAATGAGTTGCTAAAATCTGCAGTGAGAAATCGCAATAAGCAAATAAATCATCTGCCTGGATTGTCTGTCACCAAAGCAGTAGGAATGCTTTGGCTGCACACTGAAGCAGCGCAGTAGTTGTTGTGAACCTGTTGATATTTTCTTAAAGTGTCCAGAATGGACCGCATGTCTTAAAAGTTCAGCTAAGCTTGAATGAAATCCCAAGACATAAATTACACTTGGACAGAATTTTCTTGCCTGGGGGACTCTTCGACAACATGCTTCTGCAGCCTCTGACACTATTCCATCTGTTCCATCTGTTGTTGTCCAGTTAACACTGGGGAAGGTTAAAGCTGTGCTCTAGCCTACTAAAAGTGTTTTTCTAACCTGATTATAAGACCATTGATAGAGCTAGGTGCAGCAGAATGGTCCTTCGGTATTATAAGCAACAGAAAAGCAATGATTCCCTCTTTTACCCCCCCCCCCTTTTTTTTTTAAGTTGTTGCTCCCTAAACCTCTATGCCTGTCAGGTGAAGATCATGACGTGGTCTGAAAGCACAAAGCTTTTTCTTACTGCTGGGAGTAATATCAGCAGAGGTGGTGACCACTCTTTCCCTTCAGTTCTTCAGTTAGGAGCTTAAACTCTCTGATTCTTCAGCATAACCAACATAAGTCTCTAGCACTCTGTGTTTATTTCTTGGGAAAGGGGCATGGAAAGGAAAAGTCTTGCTCTGGTTCCTCCTTTATAATGTCCGATTCAGATTTGGACTCAAGACAGGTGATTCATATTCAGGGCTGAATTTGTTTGAAGGCAGAGTTAAGGCAGTGGCACCCTGACCCCGTCAGTATGGTCTGGGGTGTGATCTGCTGTCTTTATCACTGCTGACCCACTTCTGCAGGACTTACCTCCCTAGGACACTGGTTTAGCCTGTGAGAAGACTGTCCAAAACCAGTGCAAAATAGTGAAAAAAAGTAAGCTCTGGACCTGCTGTTCATGGAAGCTCAGGGTGGGCTGTGCGCTGAGACTGTTTAACCTCCTGACACAGAGGCAACCTCAGCTTTAAAAATATCGCTTCTGCTTTTTATAATAATCCCTCAAGCCTTTGGATCCCCAGCTCTGTACCAAGTCTGCACACTCACTGTGTATTAGTACATCCATTATACAGCCACTTTTATGCAGCCCACCAAACCAATGCTGCATCCATCCGTTGCAGAAACATAGGGAGAGGTGTGATTCAAAACAATAAACTGTAAGTATCTGATAGTACTTCAGTACTATGATGTGCTTAAATGATCTTTTCACAGCTGATCCTAAATACTTTGACAACACTCTGTACTTCTGTAAACTCTCTGATATTTTAAGGTATACATTCAGCATGCTTTTCTGAACCCTCAGACGGTTCTGGGACTTATCTCTGGTTCCTTGTCTCAATATCCTTTCTGCCTGAGAGCTTTCATTTCAGGTGCCAAAGAAAAAAAAAAACTAAAAAACCCCCCCCAAAACTTTGGGCTTGTCTCCCCATATATGTCCTAACCTGCTTTTAAAGTTTCTGAAGGAGGTGAAGGGATGAGTGAGTGGGTAAAAAGAGTTAATTGGAGAGTGGGGGTTTAAGCCAAATTTTGATCTTATACCAAAGCCACTGCTTTAGTTGCCCCTTATTCTGTGTGAAAGCATACTTGAGTTTCTTTTTAATGCCATTGCAAAAATTTAACTCCAGAAAGGAAAACAGCTTTTGTTACTCCAGACTAGCATGGGTGTGATTACAGTGAACTGGAAAATACGTGAGAGAGGAAATATTTCTTTTATGTGAAATCTTACCTTGAAGAAACGTAATGAGTGGCTGAAGGTTCATGCAAAGATGCATTCAGGACTTTTGCAGGAGTCTGCGGCCTTGGGAGCAGATAGCTGAGAGGGAGTAATCACAGGTATGAGTACATATTAAGACTAACTTCATGATGCCAAAAGTTTTAAGTGAGATTAGAATCAGTTGCTTTAGCTTCAAAGCGTAGACAAGCTTTTTGCTGAGGAGTTTGGATCAGGCCATATAGACTTATACCTTAATAAAAATCCACATATGTTATCTAACTCTTCAGGAGGAAGCATAGATATGTGATAAAACCAGAGCTTCAGTATTACAGACTGCTAAATGCATTCCCTAAATCTGGAGGAGTTTAGTTCACAAGAAAAAGTCTTTGCATTCCAAGTAAATGAGATCCTGCAGCTCTGTAGGGAATGGCTTTAATTGAAAAGTCACATTCCTTGCCTCTCATGTAAATAAATCATGGTACTTGAATTTGGTCATGGCCTTTGTCTAGCTTGAGGCCAACACCAGTCCAAGGTAATGCTGTGAAGGTTAGAAATAACACAGCAGAGGCAACCTTCACATTAATAGATTCTGTAAAACTGTAGGTAAGACAGGGGTATCTCAAGCTGGGATAGGGATTTTACTTCATGCCTAGCTGATCTGGATTGAAATACATGTGTGTTTATGGATGCTTGAAACATGAGCTAGTGCACTATATCAGATGAAGTCCTTTAAAAAGTTGATGGTAACCATAGCAGATTGCTGATATACCCAAATGTTTTAAGAACAGGTAAAGTGGCCCAAAACAAGAGAACCACATTATCTTAACATATTAAGACTATAAAAAATAAATGCAGTGGTAGTGCTGTATTTGAGTGGGAGTAATTTTTCAGTAGGATATAGCAACCTAGAAGAAAAATCAATCTTAGCTAAACTAAAAATGTCTTAAGGCAGTGCTTATTATTTCTTATTGAATTGCATTTTAAAATGCAGTCAGTTACAAAAACATCATCTGCCCCCAATGAAGGTAATGGTGGTGTTGCTGTTGTCCTCAGTATTTTCTCACTCCATTAAAAAAAACAGCCTGTAACTCTCCGATCACTTAAGAAAACAAGGATTAATGTCTTAAAATTATCATTGTACTAAGAAAAAATATTGTTATTATTTACTGCTTGCATTACATTGGGTTCCACAATGTGTTAGGTGCTGTACAAAGGCAGCTAAATACATTCCCAATATGAAAAAAAAATCCTTACAGTTTAAGATAAGCAGCAAAGTAGGGAGTAGAATAGAATTTTTTTTAATCATTCTCTGAAAACATGGAAGAAGATATCTAGACTCCCACAGAAACTCTACTTTATCATTACAGCTGTTTTGCTATTTGCTATGTAGATATGTCCTTGGTGATACCATAGGGGAATATATGATTTTGTCATATCTCCAGTCCCAAAATATCCTTAATACATTAGGGGAAATTATTAATAAAGTTACACTTTGAAGCTTCTGTATTTAATTTATAAGAGGGAGTTAGTTAATCTATTGTATCAGACTAGTTTTTACATTGAGAAATGTCATGCTTTTCATAATCAGTTACATTTTGTCCTTAAATGCTCATGGCTATATATTTACTTAAGCGTTTTACTTAAAGAAGTACTTACAGAAGTTTATGTTACTTTTCCCAAGAGCCTGAATTATCCTATCAAATCATGATTCATTTCACTTAGCTTCATAAAATTTAGGCATGCAGCCTAAATCAGTGCTCGGGTTTTCCTTTATAGCCAACAGCTAGAGGTTGGTTCAAGCAAGTTTCTCCACTAGTTATAGAGTATTTTAGATGAACTGCTCACACTGGCACTTAACTCTCATGTACCTAAAGATAAATGAGTATCATCCCCAGTTACTAGTGTAATGGGAAAATCCTGCATTTGGTTGAAGAGCAGGAAGCCTTCTGCTATAAGATGACAGCAACCATAGGGAACTAGTTCAAATACCAAACATTCCCCTTGAACCTAAGTAATACAACTGTCAGAGTTTCTGGAATGAGAAATTATTTCCCTGAGAAACTCTCAATAAGCAACATTTATCCATTCATAAGCACTGAGTCTATGTGTGAAAGAACAAGAATGTTATTATGGAAATTAGAAAAACTACATGAGTGATTTCTAAAATGTACTCTATGGTAATTTTGTCAGCAGCCAATAATTGCAGTTGCTTTACATTCTGGTGATCATGTATCAGGTAAGTGCCCTTAACTGTGTAATTTATTTCTTTTTAGGGTTTGTCTACACTACCACATAATTTAGTTCCTGAGTTCACTGCAGGCATTGGATCCTGTGCCCTTACTGTCTGTATTGTATGGATGTTAGTTTGCTTTTCAGATTTCTTTTACAGTAAACCAACCAGAGACACTGACACAAAATTTGTGTGCAGTCCATGTCAGGGACCATCGCACACCTACAGGGGTGCACCTCTGCCCTCACCGGTCTTTAGTGGTAGAAAGTCCTACATACGCCAGGACTTGCAACCCCTTCCTTCAGTTCCAGACTGTAAAAAATTCAGTTAAGTGGCCTGCAGCACAACTCAATCCATTTTTGAACTGAATTTCACTTTAAAAAAACTCACAGAAAAAAAATTAAACCATTATGTCTCAAAGCAACAAGGTTACTACCTAGACAAAGCTACCCCTGAACCTATTGAAAGGGGGCTAGCCCTGATCAGCAAAAATATTTTCCACTCTTCACCAGTTTGCTTAAGGCTATGGTTAACTCCTGGAGTTGGATGTATTTAACAGTAGGGACACAATCTAAGCATATTAAACCCTGCACGCATTTTGTGGGTAGTGTATACCCAGCGTCCTGAGATGCAGGCAGACAGATCTGCCTTCGATTCTTTACACGTTGCTGCTCGGTGGTATTACTTTTACTGTTTGACTGCATAAAAAGGCTGCAGAATTCAACAAGTGATGCTGCTCATTTTCCACCAAAGGCTCATTTTGACAGTCAAAAACCTCTACAGATGTAAATCAATATCATACCGGACTTTTAGGCAGAGACAATAAGGAAGTACTGCTTCTCAAAAGCAAAAATAATTCTCTTTTTGTCTTAGTTCAGTTGTGCTGCCTAATCAGTTCTGAATTTCTCACTGTTTGTGATAATTTTCAAAGTGTCTTGGAGATGATCTGGAAGAAAACTCCTCAAAATAAGCTCCTTTTGGAAGCTATTAAAAGTCTCTTACCCGTACTGGGATGTGGTAGAAAGCATCTACTATTTGGAGTTCTAACTAAGAGGAGCTATGGTGAAGAAAAACTCTGATGAACAAGGGGGTTTTTTTCTGAAAAATGCTGTTTCAAAAACAGTGGGAGGTTTTGGATAAAACACTTAACTTCAATGGAATTTTCAACAGAGTTTTAGGGAGTTTTCTTTATTTTTCATTTCTGTATTTAGTTTGCTTTCTTTTCAACATTGTTTTAATTTCACTGAAACTTCAGTTTTTTAAATTTTTAAAGGATTGATTTTAAACTGTATCATTGCATGTTATATTTACAGTGACAACATGAACCAACTTGACAACAACAAAATAAAGCATTCTGATGAATTGTAGAGTTTTCTAAAGTGAAATGTTTTCGACTTCTTCTTCCTCATAAATTTAGAAACGGATCTACTCCACTGGGTCTTAGGAGAAATATGGAAACGTCAGACTCTTTCACTGGAAGAAAAATTGTTAACTATGATCTTAATAGGCAGAGAAAGCAGTTCGGTATCTGTCCACCCACTGGTGGGAGCCCATTACCTTGCAAAGGGCACTGCGTCCCAGCCTTAGGCAGAGGAGAATTGAGTTGCCTTGCTGAAATCAGGGCTGCCCAATACACCAGTGTCCCAGTGCACATTCTTGTCACTCGCCATGTATCTAACCAGAAGGAGGTTTAATATAGTGTAACTAAAGTGTACAGCATCTTCTTCAGCAACTATCCAGATTAGAAAGACTGAAGGGGGTGAGGGTCATATGTAAGCTACCAGTAAGAAACTCTCCCTTTAGCCATAGGTATAGGAAGCATTTTAGAAACATAATCAAAACAGCTAAATGCTAGAGAGTGTTTGGAGGATATTCAGGTCTGTGGCGAGGTACCTCGTTATGCTCAAAATTGTCCCCTAGGTTTTACAAGCCATATAGATAGAACACAAAAAGGGGTAGCCACAGAGAAGTACTTTTGGGATGGGAGTTTGAGACAGAGGGAGATGGAGGTTGTATATGAGGTTTCTTGCAGTAACAGGGACTGTCACGACTCATCTCAGAGGCAGCTTAGGGGAACAGACAGCCTTACGGCCCCGAGCGCCGCGGCACAGGAACAACGCTCACTGCGGCAGGTAGGTGCCCATCTGGGCTGGAGAGCTGTCCTTGGGCTCGAGGACAGCGTAACCGCAGCTCATTAAGTCTGCTGTAGAGACTGATGAGGCATCAGCTGCTCTACAGCTTCTCTTAACTAGTTTTAGGCACAGAAGGTATTTCTCAGTTTCTGTGATAATGCATTATACGTTGCTACTATGTGCAGGAAAATGCCTGCTCGGCTCCACCCCAGAGGAGGTGACATTGCAGACAAGCTGTCCCTGTGGTGTACTAAGTCTGATGGCTTGTAAAGTGCTCTGGAATCCCTTCAGGGGAAAAAGTGGATATATAAATAGAAAACGGTTATTATTTCTCCCATCTTTTGTGTTCTATCTCATGCAAGCCTTTTGAAATGAAAATAATTTCATAAATCTTGATTAAAATAACATCTAAGCTTCTTCTGAAATGTTTCTCCTGCTGGTTGGTCACTTCAAGCAAGAAAAAAAAAAAAGTTATATTCTCTCAAAAGAAAGTGCACTCTCTTCACAATTCTTATTGTCCCTGCCTGAAAGAGCCCTACTAATCTTAAAGTAAAGCACATTGGGGATCCATAAAACTTCAAGGTATGTAATATATTTCAGAAATACAGTACATAAGCTCTGGTTTTTTGGAAAGCAATATTTGTAAGCACAAGATCATTCTGTCCATGCACATCACTCCTAACTCCCTCTAGCATTCACAACAAAATTCAAGGAAGAATCCAAAAATCTGGGCAAAGGACAAGCATCACCCTAGGACTGAACTCTGCCATGAGTTTAGCAGCACAGAAATACTGCAGTTCCTTTTCCTTGTATTCCTGCAGCTCAGTGGTCCAATTTGTGTCATGTATTTTAAGACTACCAGCAGAAGGAAGTTTTTCTTTTGGTTTTGGTGAAAATTCCTAGAAAAATACAACTGTGTAGATGCAAGCCATTATTATGCTGTAAAAGTGTGTGGACTATAAAGAAGACTGTCAGTTTTGTCTACTGGTGATATTACAGGAAAAGGCTGGTAAATTGAAAACATTTCGTTGCAAGGGTGGTCCGTAGAAACTTTCCTTCACTGAGCAGTGAGGCTTCTCCTGTGCTTTGAGGTCTACAGTAGCTAAAGACCTTATATAAGTATGAACCCACTTCTACTGCATTTACTTTTAAATAAAAACCTGAGAATGACTTCTTCCCCATTTGATGTACCACTGGAGAATGTGCTAAAGAGGTTCAGGAAGGTGCTAGTCCTCGCTTGACTTCAGTGCTGTGTTATTTTCTTCTGCTTTGGTCCTTTGAAATGCGGCATGTTGTGGCATGGCCTGAGGAAGGTACAGGCTGGGCTCTTGCTGATCCTCTTTGTGAACCTGTAGGGGTAGAAACTGATGCTGAGAAAATTTTGCTTTCATGGGGAAGTTTCATAGAAGCAAAGAGAGAATAGAGATCTCTAGCTGGAGCTGTCAAACCACACTTCTGAATTCTGCAGCAGGAACACTCTGGCAAGTGCAGGACTACTGTTAGCCATCAGAGGATACAGCTTCTTCTGAAGTCTAGCAGGAGTACCCAACTCTACAGCCCCCATCACCATCAGTGCCGCAGGTTGCCTTCATACCACGGCAGCACGTGCGATCTCTAAACCGCAGAACATTAAGCAGCAATTAGCAAAGTATGTTGTCTACTTAAGGATGCAATCCTTTTTCTATTAAATTGTGGGACTGCTACTGAATCCAGTACTGAGTTTTGAATTGTGATGGAAATAACCATTACAGAAAAAGTAGTAATTTCTTCCTGGAAGTTTAATCAGCTCAGTCAGAATTACAGTACATCTGTTGTTACTAGATTATTTGCTAACACACACGTGCATGCACACACTCTGATAAAATAAGCACATGCTGGCATTTCTCTGAGATGTTGACAGAAAGGCAATACATGCAGGCTGAGGCATGAGGCGTGCTCCTCTCCTAACTATACTGTTGTTTTAACTCCCTGCATAATTATCAAGGACTGAGAATATAGTAGGTCAAAACCACAGGTCGTTTAGCCTTATGGCTGCTCTGATTTAGAATGTTTTTTTAATGCTTCAGTGCAGAAACAAAAGAAATTCCTGCAGTAGTGCTGAGCTGGCCACTGTGTATCATTTTGTCCATTCAAAATGTGGATTTAATTCAAGCCCTTATATGTGGAGTGTATCTGATGAATTTTATTCCTGTATACATCATCCTAAATCTACTGCTCCGTGTTTAGTTTGCAGTGAGTAGGCAGATTACTTTTTATTGTTTACCCTAAGTCATAGATTTTTATTAGCAGATGCCAAAGAACGGCTGGTTTGCTTTGTGCTTTACACAAATACCAAAACAATTTAACATGGAAATTCAATTAAAACACAATTTCACCATGAAAACACCTCTAATGTAACAGTGAGCTTATATTCTTCAATGATTGTATTATATGCTATAAATAGACAACCACCTGCAGATCACTAACAGTATTTGTGGGAACCCTTAGACATTCTCTACCTAATTCTGAATGCCTGTGAGATAGTACCTTGCATTGTATGTTAGGCTTCCTAAAGCCAACAATACTGAATTTGGGAAAAAAAAAAAAAAAATTGTTTAGAGACAAAACATTAAGTACCACAGATTTGTTGTAACTGTTCCCTGTAACTAATTTCTGAATAGCACTTCCAGTCAGGAGCCTACGGATGCCAATTTAGACTCAACAGAATGCTAGAGGAGTGACTAGAAAATCGCAAACCTCTCATCAATCTGCTGTGCTTACTTTCCCACTGAAACTATATTCCAGATTCATATTCCAGATTCTGCATATGCTCATAACTTAAAATAGACCAGGAAATGGTAAAATACTGCAAGTCCAGTGATAAATATATCCCCAGGTGTGTTCAGATCATCTGAACATTTCTGTTTACAAAGCACTCAGATCATTGTTTAACAAAATATAAATCAGTGTTGCCTTTCCCTTGATAACTGTAAAAAGACAAAGCATGTTTTGTACAATAACCATAATCACAAGTTTATTACTTAGGGAAAATAAATGCTTGGCCTATGCTTGGCACCGATCCCTTTCCAAGGTGATAAAGGGTAAAGCTGCTTAAGGGATTGATCTACCAGACAGAAAATCAGCTTTTGCCTGCACACCAGGAGAAGTCCTGTTAGCAAAACTCTGCACATCCTAGTTGGAGGCAAAGATTCAGAATTAAAGCTGCATAAATAATAGAGGATTCATTGTGGGATAATCAGAATGTTTTGCTCAACTTCAGAATAAAGGATGAAGTGCTTCATTTATGGGTTATGTAACCTTTCTCATAAACCTTTTTTCTCTAATTGTTGGAAATTTAAAATTGAAAAACGATGTTTCAAAAAAAAGTTAACCATTTCATAAATGTAAAAAAAGTTCTTACATGACATTTCCTTTTAACATTTTTCATTTTCCATCATTTAAATAGAACTTCTCTATTGAAGTATTCGAAGTAGCATTTCTGCTGAATGCATTATTTGGTGCAGAAAAAATATTGTCATCTTTTGTTTCATTGCTGGCAAAAAGCTTACACTGGCAGAGAAGCTAAGACGATCACAGTGGGGTTTTTTCCTTCTGCTTAGCTCTTATTGATCTGTGATTGCTTACACTGGCTCCGTTTGCCTCGATTATGGCTGGGTGGCACAGCTCAGGCGCCTGAGCTCGTCCTAACTCTGAGAGGCATGACTGTATCGCTGTTACAAGACATTTCCACGGAGCACCATCATTAACTGGCATTGGCAGGGCTGTGACTCATTTTCAAATGGCAGTCCAACATGGGCAATTCATGTGGGAACTGACGAGCGGTTGATAACTTGGGTCAGAGGGCCAATATTTTAAGCCCAAATATATAAGCACTTCTGATTAAATCTAGCTGTAAGGGTATAAGAACAGTCTACGGTCATAATTGCATTAGGTCTTTTCTAGCTGTAGAACTAGCAGGTGGTATCACTCTCATTTGTACCTGTGTAATTTCATTGCTTTCCTGAGTGATAGTTGATACAGCTGCAGCAAAACAAACAAAAAAAATGTTTTTTTTCAGAGCAGCTGGATTTTTCCTGAGACTACTTTTTGTGCTTTGCCTACTATACCTTTAATTTGCAAAATGTTAATATTCCACCATGTTCAGCATTAATGTTTTTCACAACCTAATGAATTATGCTTTGACACACATCCTGATAACTGTCCAACACATCATCTTTCCTCTTTGTATCCCAGTAATGCATCCCATTACTCTTAATTACTGTTTTGTGCATCTCACTAAATAAATATTCAACAAAATTGTCTTTTATAAGCCAATTAATTTTACACGTTACTGCCAACACATTTTTTTAACTCAAACTATGCATGTTTTTAACTTTAAACCTTTATGTTATAATTTAACCTTTCAGCCGCTGCTTTACTCTGAATACTCTCTAATCTTGCACAGTTTCCTGCTAATGGTGGGTGCGATCACATCACTTCAGATGTGAAGACACTAGGGAAGGTGTATGAGCTTGTGGCTTCACCGCGTGATGCCTTGATCTAGAACTGATAATTTTTGTGTGTCCTGGTAGCACTGCAAGCACTTTGCCTGATTTCCTGCCAATTTGGGGCTTTTCCTATCCATTTTACGCTGGTGGCCACAGAGTGAGCAGCCTGACAAACGCATCAGGGAATGTGTTTGTTGTTTCTGCATGTACCATCTGAAGGCACTTCTGCTAGTTGCATGTCAAGCCACCTCATGAGCATTTGCACTATTAAAGACCAACAGAAAGGATAAGGTAATGGAGATGTCATTCAACATAATGTATCGAGTTCTCTGCTAGCTTGTTATCAGACTTCACGCTTTCCTAATAAAATCAATAACAGATTTCATACCTGCATTTATACCTGAGCATAAGCAATAAGATGTGAATGTAGTGTGATACAGCAAGCTGGATTTTTAAAGTTCACTGAAAGCAGTTGAATTTGCGAATACAAGAGAGCAGAACATTTGTTCATGTCCTATGCTATAGAGGAAAAGAATCATTTTTTTATCCAGACCAATTAAGTTCCTGAGACACTCTTAAAATTGCTTAGTATTTAATAATATTAGCATTTCATTTATGGAATATTTACCTCAATATATATATTTACAGTAGTTATATTTAACAGTTATTAAATAACTACTGAACAATTATTTGTACAGCTGGTAGGTAGAGATACTTACTTTAATAGCCTGGGACTTCTGCTGTGAAGGAGCAAGCTATGGTGCTTAGTGCATTATTGCTTCCATAGCAGAGGCACTGTAAAAGCGCAGTTTATTGCTGCAAGAAATCTTGTTGACCAAATGCAGAGTGCAGGTTTCATTAAAGCCAGAAATGAAACTCCTAACAGCAGGTCCTGGATACCATCCTCTGTGAATTGCTATTGATCCTGGATACCTCATAACCATCTACATCCCTGGATAGGCTGTAATGTACAAGCCAGTTTCAGTTACTGGGATCTAAATCTGTTCTGCAGATTCTGCAAGTAAATTAACGGAGAGCCAGCGGCCTGCTTTATCAGTTATTTGTCACCCAACACGTACAGGCATCGCTGCTAAAGGCACTTCTGGATAAGGCACAGGGTGGGCTCAAGGTGTTCGGTCAGTCCCTGTGGAGCGGCAGAGCCATGAGGGAGGGCAGCGGGTGCAGCGTTTGGAGGAGGAGACCCCGTCAGCCCCGAGGACGGAGGGTTTCTCTGGCCTGCAGAGCCTTGCCAATTTTCCAGCGCAGCTGTGGGCCCTAAAGGGTGAAACTCGTGGACGCTAGTTCTGCTTTTCATAGTGACTTTTTGTAAACCCCTTAGTAATTGTTCATAGATATTCTGGGGTTCAAAGACCACAGTTGAAAAAAAACAGAACAACAACAAAACCCTGAGGCTGAAGTGGCCAACTATTGAAAGCACGGTGGCTCGGAGCGGGGCTAGAGTTGCGGCTGCAAACCTCACAGCCCTGCACCGGAGACGGGCATCGTGCCAGCCGCCGGGATGCTGGCACCCTTAGGAGGGTCCTGGGGCCTCCACCTCTCTGTCCTCCCCATTTCACACTCACAGAATGTACCAGGGGCAAGGGGGCCCAACACGTCTGCTTTCCCAAGGCCTGCCTGTTGTCTAGGGTGTCTAGGCGTGTCCACTGTCAGTTATGGAAAACCAAATTACGGACATGATAAATCGGAAAAGTCAAGTCCTCGCTGTCCAAAGAGATTTGGCTAAGGAGGGAGGCCGCACCTCTTCCCCTGCCGAAGCAGGGCATGCCTTCGCAGAAGATGGAGGAGTAAATCATAAGCTCTCAAGAACAACTCCTGATAGCTGCATTTGCATCATCTGGTATCTCAGAGTCCTGTTCAGTGGCTGCAGCAGTTCAGTGCTAATACAAAAATTATGGAGAAGTGGGGACTAGCTTGGATAAGCATAGGTCATTTTGGATGGTAGGAGCATATTTAGCTTATGTCTACAAGAAGGTTTCCTGACAGGCTACTGTGATGAAATACTAATCAGCATATTTGTTTCTATATTATTTGCAAAAGCATGCCACAGGTTTCTGCTTTATCGACCTGCCATTTCCAGCATCCAATGCAAATCAAGACTAATGGTTATGTTGATAGAAAACGAGTTCAGGATAATATGATATATTCACTGAATTTCTACATAATGATTAATTGATGTCTTTTGGTAATAGACCTTATATATTTTAACATCCTCATCTGTTATCCATCATTGGCCTATATATTTCTTTAATAAGAGACTATCTGAATGTGCCAGTAAGAAATTTTTCTGTATTTGCACAGGCTATGTCAATTCTTAAAACAATATGGCCAGTGTTCCCCATGGTGTGGTGTTAGTTGTCTGTATCTTTGACAAAAAATTAGAAATGTGTTTGCACTTACACATTTAAGCAGACTCATAAGCCCAATAACATCTTCATATTCAGAACAGAAACAAAACTCCCAATGGTAATTTGAGTAACGATGACTAGGTGGGTGATTGATATATTAATTAATTATGTGAGCCTGGCTGTGGTATGTCAATTAACAGCTCATCATTTAAACTCTTAAAATCTAATTCTTTGGACTTTCTTTATTCAGTTAACTAAGAAATTTAGAGAGGCAATTCTGCATGAATGGTCATGAATAATAGCAAGAACTGTCTTCCAATTAAAAAGGCTGTAACCAACACAACTTTACAGATACCAATCAAGAAGTGGTAGCTCTTCTAGCAATTTTTTTCCTTAGTGGTCTTCAGACATGTTAAATTTACATTAAATCCATGCAAGTCATAAAGTATCAGGTGGGATAAATTATGAAAACCCAAGACAAAGTTAAACAAATATTACATTCTGAACGCTAAACAAACCTACGGATATGCACCTGTGTGCCTCTAATGGTATGTCTACAAGGAGATGCTATTGAAAAACACAGTAAGAATTACACATTAGACCACAATTATTATTCTGTGTTATCTTCCCAGCTTTCACTCAAGCTCAGAGCTATAGGCAGAAACTCAGAAGAGACAAGTGTATCCAAGCCCAGCTTATGATTTTGGTCATTGCTGCTAATGCTCCTCTGGAAGCAGAGCAGAGTGGCCGCAGTGATGGACAGATGGCAGAGGCAGCAGCAACTGGAAAGACCACGAAAGGAAGGGTATGTCCTGGCATCCTCTGGCTGCAATGCTGATGTCCTACATACTGAACCAACATGCACAGATACACTTGGCTGAATTGGCATGGACTTCAGAAGTCCAAGACTAATTTAAAATAAAGTTGAGTAGATATTAAAATTTACAGTTTGGATATTTTTTTTCCCCTGGTTTCTTTCAAAACTTTGCTTTCTTTTCAAAACAGATGTAAATTTTTTTTAGGGATAAAAAAATTACAGGTTTATTACCTCAAAATTCTATTAAGTCTTAGGAAAAATAATGATATCAACCTAAACTATTTCTTTTCTCCCCAGGTTGAGCCACTGAACTATAAAATCCATTATTTTCAGAGATCTAATACTATAATGGGGCACAGGGAAAAGCAAAGAGAATATTGTTTTAGGTTCTTTCTATGTCTGAAACATCTTGAAAGTCAGGTACTGGCAAAGAAATGAAGCATGTCTCTTGCAATGTCTCTGCATCTTCCTGCCAGAGTGCTTGATAAAGCACCAATAAACATAATTGCCTTTGCATATCACTGATACAAAGGACAAAAAATATGTGCCCAAGTATAGCTCCCATTTTCCAGTGAGTTACTTAGGCGTTCTTCATCGTTCTGTGTGCTATATAATCAGGAGCTGCATCTTGGAATTCACGGCTACTCTCATCTATGCGCTGAACATTTATGGGATTTATTGCCATTTTTATAGATATGGTAAGTAAATATAAAGTGAGAAAGTGTCATAAAACATAAAACTCATCAGCAGATGCTGATTAAGGAGAATTATTATAAAAGCTTTATATATTTTTCCATTTAAAGTTTAGCTTTGCTGGTTTATTAGAAAGGGCTTCATATGGGAAAGGTATGACACAGCAACTATAAAACAGAAAGGCAGAGAGTGGGGCAGTGGAGGAAATAAATGGCTGATACAGACCAAGAGAATTGCTTCACTGGGGCGGTCCTACCTCACCAGCTGTGACGGCAGCGGCTGCAATATACGGCAGGCTCCCCCCGAGGGGTGGTAAGAGGAACTCGTACTGTCCCCGTCCAGTGTGAGGTCTAAAGGAAAGCGGGTGGTGGAAGGGATACCTAAGATCCCAGGATTTGGGGACATCAGTGGAAACATGCCCTTTGAAAAACCTTTACATCACACTATTGTTCACTAGAAAAGAATCAAACAGGAATACCGCAAGAAATTATTCTATTTGACCTACTGTGCTGTGCATAGCACTTCTGTCATAGTGAAAGTCTGTGGCCAGGCTCATTGGCAATGATCACTTTCAGCAGTCAAGAAATTAAACCTTGTTTAATTCTACTTCGATTTCATACAACTGCTCTGCTGGGTCGTCCCACAACTTGTCAGGAGGTGCAGCAGACCCTCACACAGTGCCGAAGATCATGGAGACATTCAGAAGAAAGAAGGGGAGATGATTTTGAGGGTATCACTTTTTGTGTCCGGGGCCGATGGGACTTACTTGAATAAATTGTACTAGTCCATAGATATATTTTGCAGTTGCATTTATCCACCATGTTTTCTTATTGCACATATCAGCCTTGAAAAATGAACAGTTCAGGGAGGAGATGCTGCTGCCTGGACTGTGATTTTCAGTGCTGAACCTCTGTTTCATGCCTTCACCTGCTAAACATGGGGACTGAGGAAGGCTGGCTGTGAATCGAAATGAGAAGCAGGGTTTGGGGACAGAATATTCATGCGACAAATTCCTGTTCCCTGAGTTTTAGCCCGGTAAGCTGAGCTACCGCAGAACGTGGGCTGCCTTTGCAGTCAACTGCAAAAGAGCTAATGACTGTGTTGCCAGAAAGAGCCTGTATTCCTGCAGCTGAAGTTGTAAGCTACGGCTGTTACAGGCAGTGGTTTTGCTGCATTTGGAGCTACACATTCAGCTAATTGCCGTTGGACAGAAACGTTAAATACACAGTGAGTTCATTTCCTGCAGAACCGAATAATTGCCATGTGCAGTTTTACACTTGCAGGGTCAGATTTTGCTGTGTTAAAATTATACAGTTCAAAAGTGATTGGCTTTCTTCTAACACAGAGCAATTTGGCTCCAGCAGAGGATAACATAACCAGCAATACTCTACTGCAGCACTGACTCAACTGCAGTATTTCTCAGTTCCTGGTCAGTATAAATCTACAATTGAAGGCTTGATCCATGTTTCTGTCACTGGTTCCAACAGGCACTGACTCAGGACCTACAAAAGAAGTCCATGGTGGAAAACCAGAGAGCAGAGCATATGTCCTACACAATACAGCTGACTATTTCTATGCTCAGCAGCTGATAGTGTAGGGCTGCAATATTGATTTGTGTTACTGTATTTTATAGCTAGTATGTTACAAGATTAATTTTGTGCTACTCAGCATCTGCTTTCTCCTTGGGAAGTTTTGTAAAGAATTCTGCTGACTATAAAGAATCAACTTTTTCTCTTTTCTTGCAAAGCAGCAAAACAGTTCCTTTATACCCTGCTCTTCCAAAGTATAGCATGACAGATACTGTTAAGATGATTATACTATATATTTATATGTGCTTCTGTGCTCACAGACTAACAGCTAAAGTCTTATTAGTACAGGTCAGCATCCTTGTTCAGTCTTTCTTCTCTCACTTACTTCCAGCCATCATTACTGTGGTAGATTATTATTCTGCTAGGGTAGGCTTTGGCTCCTGTCCAAAAAATGCTATAAATCTATACCCTTTTAGAGATGAGTATTATTTTCTTCTTGCATTTTCTCATACTTTTAAATGGCAAAGAACAGGGACTGGCTATGGGTAAAAGGGTGGAGGTTCAGTTCGACAAATAAATGCATAAATAGCTCAAAAATAAAAAATGTGTGGTATTACTATGAATAAAATTTACCCAGAGGGAATTTGTTGATTTAGGTCCCTATAGATATCAGTGAAGTGATATCTAATACTGATATCTAATATAACTGAATTAATATGGGCAAGATTTTGAGTACCTCTGATTTGGCTGTGCCTCCCTTTGGGGGTGATTTAGGAGCAGGCATCCGTGTGATGGATGGCAGGCAATGTAATGAGTCTTTACAAAGCTTAACACCAGCCACTGCAATGGGCAGGGCTCATTTCAGAAAAGAAGGGGAGAAGCAAGGTGCATTGTTTCGAGGCCTGCAGTAAATTCTTTCCCTTTGCTTCAGAGGGAAGGAGCTGTGGCCCCGTTTGTTTCTGGACAGAGCAGCTTTGTGCTGGCTTTGAGTGAGACTGTGCTTCGCTGCGCTGTGTGGCTCTGTGTGCTTTTGTGCCTGCGCTGTGCAGCAGGACATTAAACACATCCTCTTCAGCTTAGTTGCTGAATTAAAAGCAAGAGATGTGAACAGTAAATGCTCAGTCAAAATAAGAAGAGGAAACGAAAGCGTGGATGCTCCTTAGAGTTTAACCCAGGCTGTGTCTCAGAGGCAGGGGCAATGACAGGTGCTTTTTAAGGAACCCTGGATATATTTCTCATGAAGGTCCTTATATAGGTATTTCCCCTACCTTGCTTCAGAGTTGTTCTTGCTGGTCTTTACGGCAGCAAAAGCTCTGGGTTTTTTTTTCTTTAGCGAGTGCCACGCGGTGGTTGGGCTGAGGGAAGGGCAGAAGTACGGTGCCAAAGGTTACAAAGACTAAATCAGATCATCTCTGAACATAAGCTGTCACGCCTGAGGTTTCTGCAGTAGAAGAGTGCTGACTTAAGCCCAATGAAGGTCTGTCCCTTTTAGCTGGAAAGTGCCCAAGGGCTAGGACTGGATGACAAATTTTAAGGTGAGTTTTCTTTAGGAATCTAGAAGCACACAGGTTTTGGTCCAGAGAAAACAGAACAGCTGCTCTTCTCCATGAAAAATCTGTGTCCTTCTCATAGCAGAGGCTGTACACTATGGCACAGAGGACAATCCAATAAAGTCAGCAGCGTGTGAACAAAATTGTCAGGGCCCTTATCTCAAATGACCAAAATGTACACGTAAGTAATCCTTCAACCCTAGACACTGTAAATAAAAAAAGGTCAGGAAACCTTGGCAAAGGATCTATGGCAATGTACTATGATCTGGTTAAAGGCTGCTGTAAATCACTTTGTCTGACAATCACTCACAAGCAGAAATGGTTTAAAATCACTAAGACGAAAATAACCTTGGGAAAACAGACTGCAAACAACCAGTAGATGGTGGTAAGTCTTGGGAGAGGAATACAATATGTTAATTACTGCACCTTAAATGAACACGGTCCTGCAGAGGTAAATAGACCGTAAATACGATTCTACCCTCAGCTAACAAGGCCCTTAGTGCCGACCAGAGCTAGAACCACTACAGCCGGGGATTTCTCCCTCAGAGATAGTCTCTATCCATGTTGCCATCCTCAACAACTCTACAACAGAAGGAATAACAGTTCAGTTCTCCTAGGGTATTTTTCTGAGTTTTTTTCAGTGTTATCTTCTTGTAGCCACTTAACTTTCCAAATTGTTAAGGTAAATAGCTTTATGCTATCTAACCTTAGATGTCTAAAAGTTAGTGTCTGAGTCTGAACATTCCTCTGTGGGTTCCAGGGTATGCCCTTCTAGAGGGCAGTTCACCTCACGAATGTAGCTGAAGTGACCCTTTTCTGTTGAACACTTCGAATATAGATCAGACTTTAGTCCAGATCAAGACTTCTATATTAAGGCGTCTGTAATGCAGGTGTTTACATGTGAACTAGCTATGTCAGGTCCAAGACTAGTCCTTAGAAGTTAAGTCAATGCATCCAGTGGAGCCACAAGAGAGGTTCGGCTCACCCCAAAGTAGACATCTCTTGATCAGACACTTAAGAAGTTTTCTGAGCCTCATTGATTGCATTGGCCAACTCTCCCTTGACCGCAGTGGAAACTTGGGCACTCAGCTCAGCTGTATACCTCTAAAGTGGAATTCAGGTGCCTAAAAACTGGGCACCTGGTGTTTCCTGTGATGTCCTAGGTTGTCCAAAATATCTGTACATGAATGACAGGAGGACATATGATTTACAGAGAACCTGTGTCCTTCTGGAGAGGCAGTAAGAAACCATGTGAAATAATAACCTCAGGCACCTCAGACAGCCACAGATCCTAATGTTTAGGCAACCAGATTGTGCCCCTTTATGTAGACACTTGACTTCGTATGAACACGAACTGAAGGCAGTCCCTAACTGCTTGTGTTAGGAAAAATCAATCCCATCTGTTGTTACATTTGTTCTCTTCTGTCTGTGATATCTACAAGCCTTATATCTTGAAAAATCTAAGTATTTTTTCACGGTGTTAACTCCTATTTCTGTATATTTTCCATTTTTTAAATTATTGAAGCCTTTCAGCTGGCACCAGGAGGGCCCCATTGAATTTTCTCATGTGGGAGGCCAAGGCTACTGCATTCTTTTCTGTCATTTATTATCAACAGAGTGATATGCATTGCTCTTAAATTCAAATTTCTATGAACTTATCTAAAAGGCTTACAATTACTGCAGGCTCTGTTAGAAATCATTCAAAATGAAAACGATCTTCCCTAATCCATGCTGTGTATCTCCTTTTTGTTGCATTTATCATTCACTCCATATACAAATCTCCTGCACACACGTAGGGAACAAATATGCAGTGTCTAACAGAAGATAAGTTCGAATATGTAATTTCTAGAAGTTAAAACAGCAGGATCCTTGAATTAACATGAAAGAAGATTCACTATCAGAAGAAAAGAAAACTGAAACACATGGTGATGGAGCACAGTTTTTATTGTTTGCGGGTTTTTTTAAATATATTTATTTGATAGTTCCCAGATCTATTGTGGGTCAAGACTCTCAGTATGCTTGTAATTATAGAAACGGTCTGAACAGAAAGAGTGTACTATTAAGCATAGTGTATTACCTTCTTCCACTGAGGTTAGCAGCATTAAGACGCAGCAGTAAACTTTAAAGAGATTGTACAGGAGATGAAAAAACTCAGAGCAGGAGCCAGACCTACAAAGACATCAGTGGAATGTGCAGGTTTCAGCACTTTTGGAGAAGACTTGACTATGCTACTTGATTTCTACTAAAACATGTTTAAAAGACTAGATATCAGCTCTCAGTGTGACTTGCAATCTCACAATAAAGTTGGAGAACAAGTTGCTGAAGAACCAGATCTCCCAGTAAGTACTAACGTTGCTTTCTGAAAGAGAAGTCTCAATTACACCACTAATTGCCGGTAATTATGAATGCCGTAGTCATAAGGTGAAATACTGATATGCTTGTTCTATATTCTGGCAAAGTCATCTTTGAGTAAGTCCTTTAGGCTTTGGTCCATAGACAAGAAAAACAAATGTTAATGAAACCATTGCAGAATATCTTTTAATCTTAAATCTGGGTTTATTCCCTTTGATATCAATGCTAGCAGTTAATAATGAGACAGGTATTAATTACATTTTAAAATACTGAGTTTGATGTACAGAGGCGGGACAAACTGTTACTTATGCTGAGCACTTCTGGCAATTATACATAACCTTATTTTAATCCTAATTGCATCCATTATAAAATGTAACATCAGTGTGGAGACAATAAATCACTTATAGGTAGTAGAAAGCTTCATTTATCTTTGTAGAGTTGCTGTACAGGAACCTCATCTGAGCAAAATGCTAAGTTATGGCAACGAAAAATGAATTTTTGGGCACTTGTGAAAGCATTTGCACAAAATGTTTCCTTTTCAAGATACTACTTTTTACATACCTTCATTTACACCTGCTCATGATTTTTGAAGCAAATATTGTTCTGCTTTTAAAAAAATAATTTATTTCAGCAAAGAATGCGACACCAGATACGGAAGGGAGTGTACAATAGGTGCAAGCATGATGGTGTAGACAGGGTATTCCTCCAAGAGTTAGAATAATCCAGGGTGCGGTGCTTGCCCCATGTACTAGATAGTTTTTGAACGAATAGGACAGTGAACAGCACTGGCAGCAAACAACTTAATTTTTCCTATCTCTACTGGTGTGGTCACTTACAGTCCTAGAAAAGGAAAGGCTGGATATTTTGGAAAACGGAGCTGTCTAGCACACTGGATAAGCCCTGTGGACCAGCACGTATCTACTCTTCTCACACCACTTAGCTCCATTTTTGCCTTTTTCACTCCCCCAGCCCTCCGGGCCCCGTCTCCTCGTGGCTGGGCTCCCCAAGCCTGCCCCAGCCATCCCTCCCGCGGGCTCTCAGCCCCCGTGCCAGAGGCAGCCATACATGCACCTTACACCCCCGCCCCCCGTTTTATTCTCTCCCTGGACACCAGAAGATCGGTGCGGTCACTGAGGACGTGTAGTGTCCTCTGAAGTCTGCAGAACTGTCAGGCAATTAAGGGTAAGGTAATTAGGGAGGCTGAAGCCCGTGGCAAGGTAACTCTTGGTTCTTTCAATTTCAGTCATCATCTGGGGATGAAGGGATCCTTCCCTGACACTTAACACCCTATATTTGTTGGGTATCCTGTTTTTTATTTTCAGGTTTGCTTTTTCTTCTCTCCAATACTGCTTTTCTCTGTAACCATCAGGGCTGGTTTGCACCAGAGATTTGGCTAACAGGTTCATTATCAGTGCCTACATACCGTGTCCCTGACTTGAGCTGCAGGCAAGAGGAGTAATTAAAGAGTGCTTGAGACTGTTCCAGACTGTGTTTGGGTTTGTGTCTATAGCTACGGGGAACGCTTCCAGCAGTCCCGAGACACCAGGGTGCATGCGAATATCACTCCTTGCCCACCCAAATTGCTCTGCCTGGCTCGCAGGTTGGCGAGCAGGCAGATGGCGAGTTAACCGGCTGCTTTGTGACCCAGGGCAGTGGGGCTGCCGCAGAAATCAGTCTGGAAATGCTGGGCTCTGCCAGCAAACCACCATTTTGCACATGGGAAATTCCCCGCTCTCAGCCTCTGGCGTGTGCTGAGTGAGACGGTTTAGTTGCTTCTGTGCAGTGGGTTTGTGGTCCCTGCTTGCACTTATTTGTCTAAGCTGTGTGTTGTCATCTGTTGGTTCCTTGTTATTCAGATTTGTTTGTTAATTGTAAGGATTTGTGTTTCAGTCATACTGCGCTAAAAGAGAAGCTCTCTAGTGGAACGCAGCAGCTGTTTAACAGTTTGTATCAGCAGTACGCAACCAGCAACGATGCAGGGTGAAGAACAACTCTTTGCTCAAAAACTTGGGACAACAGAATAAAATATACTACCTGAGGTTGTAGAAATCCCAACTTTCTGAAAAATACTGTAGGACCTCTAAAGGTGCCTCAATAAGTTATGGTTTTACAGAGATAAGAGGCGGTGCCTCTTGGAAATCTGTGCCAGAACTGAGCTCATGCCTCAGCATGGTGTATGAGGTCCAGAGTCACAGATCACAAAAATAAAATTACCAAGGTTTTGCTCTTGAGGGGCCTCATCTGAGCATAGCGGGATCCTGCCTGGTTTGTGGAAAACTGTCAAGACAGGAGTTTGCAACGGTTTACTTTAATTTCCTCTGCACGCAGTACAATCGCTGAAATAACTGAGCTAGCTACAATTATTGGCCACGCAATTTCATGCATCCGTGAAAATTTATTGAAGTACAAATCCTTGCATTTGCTCTAATTTGTGCTAATGAAAGAGCTTGGCTCATTTTCTAGTAAGTCTTATGAAGAAGAAGATTCAGAGGGAATTCAGAGGGAATCACTGTAATGATTTCAAATTAGAATAATAAATTTGTCTTTATCTCATTAAAATTAATAAAACTGATGTTAGTAATTTGATTTTCCAGTACTCTGCATCTAGTGTGGAATATAAAGGTGGATCTTTTTTTTCAAGAAGTTTCTGGCAATCCACAGTTGGAACTTTTGGTCAAAGAAAAGATTTACGTCTCAGTACATTTCTTATTAAGAAATTTGACTCTGGAGGAATTATTAGAATCTGTAAGGAAGTATGGGTTACAGAAACACAAAGGCTATCCAGCTGCAGCACAATAACAAAGTTTAATGAACATTTGGTTTGCAATTTAACTTATGATCTGATTAATGATGCAAAGGTATATTTTTCCTCCAGATGACAGTATAATCAGAAAAGTGATAAAGGTGTCAACTGTAGTAGTGGTATGGATGTAGTATCTTTTTTTTTCATACCTAAATAGTATGTTTGCCTGAAGAGCATGCATATTGTTCCTGAGCTGGTTGAAGCTGGTCTACAAGGAACATACACATTATGATTAGCCATGGAAATTCATCTGTTTGTTCTTTTTTTTGTTGTATGGCATTGTAGTGAAAATCACTTGAAAGCAAAAATTTTCAAACGTGCTTTTTCCTTGTGTCTTCACACGCATAACAAATTTCCACATGCATGAGGACAGAAGAAGCTGAGAAGTACAAAACACTTCAACTGTCTGCTGAAATCCAGCTGTAGAAGAATGACCCAACTTGTTCAGCAGAGGTGGAAGTCCCAAGACCGTGCACTGCGGGAAGGGCCCTGAAGGGCACTGGGCGAAGGCATGTCCCTCAGTGGGGCTGCTAACTCTGGCTTGAAGTTGCACCCAATAATAAAATAGTGCAAAGATAACAGTGCAAAAATCGTTCGGATCACAATCAGAAGAAAAATTGAACAGTCTTGCTTTGGTACGAGGTGGGAAGGTAGAGGATGATGGGTGGCTATAGGATTGCCTTTAGGAAACAGGCTGAAGAGGATGGAAAGCAGAGATGGACTATTGTGGCTACAGCTCCTGTTTTCTCTTCTCTCTCCTCTCTCCTTCCTATTAACCTTCAAATTCTCTCTTCCTCCATCTTTTTGCCACCTCACCTTCATCTTGCCACCTCTTTCTAAGTGTGTCTTCTTCATCCAGACCAGTTACTCAGGATCCACCTTGCCGTACCTGTGCTGTCCCAGGAGTACTATGACTGGAATCTGCAGGTACATGGTCAGAAAATCTATCTTTGTGCCAACAAATTGCTACCAGAACAGCAAGGCCCACTCTCTGGTCCTGAGGGCATTTCTCCAGCCTGGACCCTGACCCTGTTTAGCTGCTAGCACAGTTGGTGCCAACAACACCTTGGGGATGAGACTTTTTGGCACAGAAGTGGTGTATATAAGAAAAACCACACAATCCTAGCCCTCTGCCTGGGGAAACTTGGCTGTGGGGAATTTTCTTTATCATCATCCCCTCCAGCCAGTTCTTGGTGTAGAAAACCATTTCTTGGCATTGGATAGCCAGGCTCATGTCAGGATTCCTGGAAAAAAGGATTGCCTGAGTGCCTTTAATAACTATTTATGTTCAGATGGTGTATGTAACGGCAATAAATTATTTGCAGGGAGAGCTATCATACAATTGATTTGTCCTCCTGTGAGAAACTGATTTGCAGCACTGAAGTGTTCCCCATGTTGTAGGAGGCAGCATGGTAACACACATGTATTTCAGAGACAAATGTATTACACACATATTGGATGACAAATCTCATGGCCGTGCTTTTAATGGTTCTGCAGACAGCTATGAAGCTGCTCAAGCAGCTGCCTAAGCTCCTGTTCTCTCTTCAGTTAATTTTGTTCTCACCAGAGAACTGCTGTTCTCACATTATCACCAAAGTTATCACACTAAAAGACTGAACTCTGGCATGACTTCACTCATCAGCAAGGCACTGAGGTAGGATTTGGGGTTTTTTTAAGATTTTGATCTGCTTGACGTTATTCTTAACCAAACAGCATGCATGTATTTTATAATATGATCATGAGTAGGTTCAGTTCTAGTGGTATAGATCATAGTGGTTTAGTGCTAGAGCTGTGGAATGGAAAGCCACTCTGTCTGAGATCTGCTGTAAATCTTTGCCGTACATACAGTCTAAACCACATATAGTTTTCTCATTAACTATGTATTAGAGATGCATATTTCAATGAGAAAAAAGGAGGAGGGAAAAAAATTTTCGAGAAAACAGAATTCCTCCTGGGGTTTTGTGAGATCTATGAGACAGGGGGCTCCCTTTGTAGGGCTTTACAATTGTTTTTTGCCCAGAACCCAATGTAGAATTGCTGTCCAACATCTACCACAAATTCGTACATTGTTCAGTTTTTCACTCCAAGTCCCTGACAATCTGGGTTGAGCAGCTACGTAGGGATTAACAGCATTTCTGGTTTGCTAATGCAAACCAGAGATTGACTATGACTCCCTCTGCTTTGCCTAGATCTTGGATTTGCTTACAGCCATAAGGCAGATGGAAAAGGCATTGATAACCTGTTCAGAAACTAGAATGTACGAGAACGCTATCTTCAGAATATGTTTTGAACCAATTTGTTAAACGATAGCCTAGTGTTCCAAGAGTTATTTTCTAATACTTATTCTTTAAATATTTCCAGTCTCTTTAAAGTCACAAATCCTAAAAAAAAGAATGCCTTTTGGGATTCAACAGTTCAGCAGTTGAAAGGGTCAGGTATGAAAGTTAGGCTCTCTCAGAACAATTTCTGTCTAGAACTTCTCATTCTTCCTTTCCATTTTTGATTTCCTTTTCACAGAGCAAAAGCAGTGTATCATGACTTTCTTAGCTGGCATGCAACTAATGTAGCATGTGTTGTTTATGCATGAGGTGCACCAGAAAAATATTCTGGTAATGTTTCAGAGGTTTTGAAAGAGCTGCTTGAAACAGTTAATTTCTAACTCTCATCTCACAAAGCTATATGCCTCCCTCACCATGAACTCAACTGCATGAAGCAGTGAAAGCCAACTAACAAGAACCTAAAGAAGTTTTAAGGTATCTGATCTTTAATAGACAGTTTATCAAGGTCTTCTGAGACTCAAAGTGAGAAACTGAAAAAGTACATGTTCTGAAGGGATATAGGTTCTACTTGTAGAGTTGCAGGACAACAAAACAATATCTTCATGGCTCTGAATTTTTTATTTTAAATGTCAGATTGGACTGATCCACATTCATGCTGTGCCTTAGATTGGAATAAGTTTAGGCAGAAAATCCTACATTTGCAGGAGACAAGGATTCAGTCTTATCTACCCTGCATACCACTTACCTATCTGCTTGGTGGATTAAAATTAGAATAACTCCTGGGGGAGAAGGATTAGTGAGCAGAGAAGAAGAAAGTGGCTAAGGTACTTTATAAATAAATTTATCACCTAACTGCACTTTATGACTTACATATTCTCTGTTAGCAGCAGCTAGAGTGCTGCAAATTACTTTTTTACTAAAGAAATAAATATCCACGTCTGTTCACACAAATCTGTCTCCTGCTTCATATTCTTCAAGGTGGTGATACAGCTTAAAATAATAGATAAGGTCTGATTGCAATATAAGATTGAAATGAATTTTAATTGTTTAATGGAGCTGTTTTGAAAAACTGGGATGAGAATTCTGTTTCTGATAACTGCATCTCAACAACTTCTTACAACAAAATGGGTAGATTGTCCTTAGTTCATACCAAACGCCAAAAAATATTTATTGTATGCTGCAGTACAGTTCAATACTGGTCACAGTGGCCATGTCAAAATATGTACGTCTTCTTGTTATGGTTTACTCCCAATAAAAAAGAAAGAGGGATCAGGGAAGGAATTGTTCCCACCCAACACTCCTCTTGGGGTACTCGTGGTACAGCTTATGCCACAACCTAGGTCTTGCCCTCCTGGCAGGAGAGTGTGATGAGTTGACAGAAGGTGGTTGTCCCATTCTTCAGGACTTGGGGACACACAGTAAGTCTCATCCTCCACAGTTCAGCAGTACAAAGCTCCCAAATCATCCCCCTATTGGCACCGATTGGACAGAATAGACCGCATCCCTTTTTCATGGATGTGTAAGGTGAAGCCCAAGAGGAAAAGACAACTTTCTCAGCTCCAACTTTCTAGGAGGTCCAGCCCTAATGATGTTGTTGTTGCTATAATTATCTTACCCCATTTGATGATTTCAAGATGACTGAGCAATGATCACTTACAGTATCAACAAGCAAATGTGTTTATGAAAATCAAATCGATATGTGACTTAGAGACATCCAATTTCACATATTTTGTTTGCAAATTGTTCCCTGAAGATTTTGTTTACTTTTTTATAAAATCCCTCAGCTTTATAGAAGATCAATTCTCTGTCATCTAAATGTCGTCTTACAGCTCAGCATGCCCTCAATTTATTTTTGTAGTGCTCCCTATTAATAGGGATGTATATTAGAAATAGCTGTAAAAACATATGCTGTGCTTTTTTTCTGGAGAGAATCTTAGAGAAGTTTGATGAAATTATATTTAAAGTAAGCACTCTAAATTTTAAATTTGTAAAATTTATGTGTCCAGGGTGACAGATTAATCATAGGTGCCTGTATAACATAAAACTCCAATTAAAATAAACAAAAATTAACTTGTCAGATTTGTCATGTATGCAAGAAATTAGTCTGAGTAATAAAAGACTTTAAGCCAACTTTTTCTTACTCTCTTTTTTTTGTTGTTATAAATGCTTCCTGCCTTGAGTCAATGGAATTAGTGGACTACAGTTTACCACATGTAGTTATGTATTTCAGAAGAGACTGATGGGAATAAGAAATAAAGATGACTGCTAGCCTTTTATGAAGAATCCATAAGACTGATCTGCAAAAGAAGTGAACAGTTTTGGGGACTTAAAGCTGATGAGTTGTGCTACTACAAACACTAATGAAAGAGCAGGGTGACGCTGTGAGGCTGGAAAGGCCATGTTAAAAAATAGTAGTGGAACATGTACTTGCATAATTTGGGGTTTGGTGGAAGTCATTGCTATTGGAAATCAACATTAATTTTTGAGCATTGGAGTTTATCTGACAAACTATTATCTTCAACTGATATTGGTTTCCTTCTCCATATGCCATTACTAAAATCAGAGGAATGCCTCTTCACCTCTTTCCTTGCACTCTCCAGTTATAATTTCTGATCAGTTTTAGCATCTCCAACTCCCCAGAAGAGGGGAAGAGAGGTGTTAGGAGAGAGAGGAAAGAGATGATGGCCAGTCTGGAATTGACTAGAAATATTTTGGGGGAAAGAAATGGAGGAAAGAGGGTGAAATAAATAGGCAAGAAAGTATGGCCACTGAATGTGGAGGAGAGCAGTAGTCTTGGAAAAGTCTTGTCTGTCAAATTTTACCAATTAAAACTGAATCTAACTAAACCAAGTTATAAAAGATACCTCTCTTCTTAGAAAAATCATTACGTTGTATAATATTATTTTAATAAATAAGATAATGTTGGGAATTTAAAATATTTACCTCCAGTAAATCCTGAATTTAAGAGAATACTGTATATGAAAGGAGTAGAACCTGAATGTTGTCCTCATTTTTAACAATTTAACAGTAAAATTAGTATCTAAAGCAAGCTCACGCAGGGAGGTGCAAGTACTAACAAGACAAACTGACTCTCCCCTCAACCATTAATCCACAAGCAAATGCATAAAAGAAAAACACAATTATTAGTCAAAACTTAATGATAGTGCTGTATTAAACCCCCACCTCCAAGCGTCTACCTATGAAACAGAAGTATTTTGCGAATAGAAATTTTTCACATCACAAAATGCAAATTATGAAATTTTAATGAAGATAGAAATGGAACAAAGCAAGAACACCTATGTTACTAATAGTGATAAGGAAAGCTGTCTTATGCTTTGGCAGACCCTAGACATCTTGATAATACACCAGAAGTATCTATGTAAAATCCTAGCAATGGTCCAAAAGTATTTTCAATCCAGACAAATTATATTTATTTAAAGACTGTACTTACAACTCCATAGGAAAAGTACAAAATAAGTATATTGCCAACGTGTGCAAAATGGCTGACTAATGATCAAATCTTAAAATGTGAACCAATGTTGTGATAGATTAATCATGGCCATGAAGTATGAAGGAGCTCAAATGGGAATGCTCTGACAGCTCATAATAAATCAACCAAGAGCTATACACAGCAGGTAAATAACCTCAGAACCAAATGTAGAGCATATGAGTCTGGCAGAGAAGTAGGCCATCAAATTATATATATATGTGTGGAAATTGTAAGAAAGATGTCTTAAATTGTTACAAAAGCAAATGCAGAAATACAAAGATACAAGATGAATAAAATGAAAAATAAAATGTGAGCACTATTGTTGGTTTAAGAAAGGCAAAAATATTTCCAAGTGTTTCATCTGGAAAAGGATATGGACAACTATTATGAATGGGGAGGTAGTTACATCCCTGCAGCACGGGCACAGCACTCAGGCGAGGATGGCCAACAACAGCGTTTGGCTGCTGGAAGAGGGAACATGCAGTCAGCAAGGCAGGACTTGAACGGATCAGAGGAACAGCCGACGACAACCCAGAGCCCAGACGGGAGACAGCAGGGTCAGACTGGGATCACAGATCCTTCAAACAGCTAGAAAGTGTACGGTCAGTATATCTAGAACTGGATAAATATGAAATTTTCATTTTTTGTGGAAATATTGGCGCATGGGCCCTGGAAAGGCAAAATCATTACAAAATCTAAGTGAAGATAATAAATCAATTCAGAAACACTATAACAAATCTCAAAACCTCAAAATATCTTCCATAGATCACAGATACTTGCAAACTCTGAGGCATTGATTGACCAAAGAATGAGACAACCATGGTTTCTTCAACATGATGCATTTATCCTGTATGTCAGAGATCTAGTTACCTATTCTAAAATATTTATGATATGGATGAAAAGGTAAAGATAAAAATGATGGCACTGGGGCAAGAGGTGGGGCACTTTCCTATGAAAGGGACAGCCTCCAGCTTTTGCCTCAGTGAGACTAACATAGATAGAATAAACGTAGACTCAAATTGAAAGGAACGTCTTGTAGTGATGTTCGTGCATGAAAAGTTCAACCAGCTCTTTCAGGAGTAGGAAGCCATTCAAAGAGAATATGAGTATAAATCACTGGAGGGCATTTCTTAAAAGCCACTGCAAGTTGCTCCCAAGTGCTTTCAGCCCACGCTCTGAGAGCTCGGCACTATTATTTTAGATGTATGCTGCAAGAAAGGGACTGCAATTACTGACAACTTATCCAGGGAAGAATTGTGGCATTAAAGTAAAGAGAGATGAATAAGAATTTTAGATTCTAACCCTTGCAGAAATATAAAAGACGTGAGAACACTGAGACCATTGGACAATAAATTTTCATGTCCCTTTTAAGAAAAGGTCTGGAGAGAATCATATGAAACACGTAAGGCAAACATTTACAAATATTCATAATATTTTTCCCTCGGGCTCTTTGGTTGACAGAAAGAAGCCGCAACTCCTGATGTGTACCAGAAAGACTGACATGAGATGAGTATCCAAGAACACATCAAGCTGTACATTGCGGTCAAACTGTAACATCCAGACTATTGAAAAAAGAAATTCCCCATTCCAGAATATGGGCCTGTGCCTGGAAAGCTTGGGCACCCTGTGTATCAGCAATAAGCCCTGAAGATCTCTGAGTTCTGGTGAGCAGATGTGATACACATAGGAGAAGGCCAGGCAAGCCACAAAAGGGAAAATAAAAATGTACAGGTCTCCTCACAGTCCCTGGAGTGAAGGAAAAATAGATCTTGTGATCACAAGCTACTCATTATAGTAGACTGATTTCTTGACTGCCTCAGTGACAGAGGAAGCAATGAGGTTTTTTAAGTATATTTGTTATCACAAAGTATTGTTTCAGACAATGGCAACAAATGAAAATAGAAACCACTCAGGGTCAGAGGAAATGCTTATCTAAATCCTGCTCCTGTAAGGTCAAGAGGAAATACTTAGGGATATGTAAAAGAGTAGGTCAAGTACAGAGGTAGTTCCCCGAAATATCCCTTCACCTTAATATGGCTTGGGACTTCCTAAACCAGAAGTTTTGGGTTTGTTTAGCCTCCAAAGAATTTTTATTTCCATGCATTTTTCTTTATAGCTGGAAGATTCAATCATTACCTTTCATTATGCAGCATGCCTGTGTGTATTTGAAGTGTACTATCTTTTCATTTCTCCATCTTCTTTTCTTTTAAAAGCTCTTCAGTACTTCAGTGCTTTCTCTGGTAACTGCTGTTACTCTCGTGTGAACTTTCTCACGTGCACTCAAATATTTCTTGAAATATAGTGACCCATACTGACACCATATTTCATATGAAGCTTTACTAATGTGGCATAGACCAGAAGATTAACCCAATATGTTTTACAGGTGAAAGATGCATTTCCCAGAAACTTAGAATACCACAGAGGCAGAACAGCTGGAGTTTTGTTTTCTATGACGTTGTATCTGTGAGAATGAAAGCATATATCTTTCTCTTGTGCCAAAGTATTGCAAGGATGCTATCCAAAGCAGGGCTGATTTCACTGGAGGTTATCCTTTTGCTGTCTTTTATCTACTTACAGTGAAGAAAATAGTTCCTGCATAGTGCAAAGTACCGACAACATCGTAATGTCATTCCCTACTTATCTGTGTGACTGTTACAAGCTGTCTGTTACATAAGGCATGAACACTGAAAAGTCAGTGCTTAGATGTCAACATAATAGACAGCTAAGAAATATCTTGTATGAAGAGAGAGATTTTGTACATCAGTGAAGAACAATGAGCTAATGAGTCACGGATGTCCTGCATGAAATCCTTATCCCATTCTAACCCCAAATTATCTCGCTAGGTAGGTCTGAGGGAAGGGGGGAGATGTTTGCATATTCATCTTAGAAGAATTTTCCATCTTGTGATGCATAAGTGGGTTTGCTGGGAAAAAAAAAAGAAGAAAAAAAAATCATCTAATTTGTAGCTGTAGCATTCAGGGATGCAATTAGTTTTCTCAGTGCACTGCTTATTTCTCCTGCAGCAAAAAGCATGCACAGCCCTGTATGATGCTGTGTTCTCCTCAGGAAGGACCAAGGCACTTCATTGATCCTATTGTTAGGGGATCTTCACAGTTTTGGAAGCCCTTTAAATTTAACAGTTAAAAATCTCATCCCTGTCACTTCCTCTTTGTCCTGCTCCGTAGGCAAAAAGAAATTCAGGTTAGCTCTGGGAAAATGCTCCCAGCAGAGCAGCGCTGAAGTGCACGGCTTTCTGCTCCTTCTACAGCCTGTGGACTTGTCCTGCTTTACTCTAGGAGCTGGTGCAAAAGCTGAGAGATAAAAATATGGGGCAAAGGCCCCCACTCTTACCCTGATTCTTCAAGGAGACAGAGAATCTGGGTCTCACTGGCAATTTTTATCATGCCCCATTATGTCTCTGGCTTCGCCTACACTTTCCTACAGCTTTCACTCCAGGCATTAAGACTGCCGTGCGAGAGCACCTCTGCTTAACCATCCTAATCACCCCGCCATCACCCCGCAAGGCTGCAGCCTCGCAGACTCCCTGGTACCTCTCTGCTGGCTCCCCTCAACAGCCAGCAGTCAGCTGGGAAGCCACAGCTGGTCAGGAGGTAACAGCAGCAAGCGGTGGAGCAGCTGGTGGCATCTTCCAGCCCTTAATCAGGTCACTTCCAAGACCTAAATCGTGATCCTGCCATGGGTAATAGGGGTTTGCAGCCAAAACTGTTCCCCAGGTCCTGCAGACATCTCTGCTGGAGGGTGAACTGACTTTGGGGATGATAGAAATGATGAGAAGATTTCTGCAGTGCAGGGGGAAAATGGTTCGACTTTTGGAGCTCCTCCTCAAAAGAATCTGAAGCACTTCCAGTGTTTAATGTCTTAACAACCCCGTATGAGCTTCTTAAGTGTTAAGTACTGCAGAAATATGAATACTTTTCTCACCAGTTTTGCTGTGTTTGCAGTTCTTATGAGTATCTCTTAGCAATTAAAGTGAATTCTACATTTCCACAGCATTTTTTTATGCTACTTATTTTCTTAGATGGGGATTTCTTTAGTTGTATATTTTCCCTGAAAATGCAGGCTTTGATAACATATTAATAAGCATAGAAATCTCCAATTAACACGAGAAAACTCCCTAATAAATTGGAATTAAGCTCTTCCCAGGTTTCTGAATCTGTGAATGTGGTTTTCACCAGTAGCTCTTATCACACTTGACAAGTGTATTTTTGTGGACAAGCTGGAGATCACAGAATAGAATCCCACGTTTATGGTACTGAGTCTGCAGATGGAGAAAAGTATTGAACTCCTGAATTGTGTTGGTCACATTTCAAAAAAATAGTTCTATTTTAACACAAATGTATTTTTGAGTTTCAGAACCTTCTAACATTTATATTTCTTACAGCAAAAACATTAATGTTAATACAGAGGGGTTTGGGTTTTTTCCCCATGAAGTCTTACACCTGGTCCTTCTAGCTATGTTATTAAATAATTCTTTTTTCAAGTTGGCTTCCCAGGACCTGGCAGGAAATGATGCACACAACTTTAAACAAGCAAGAATTATTTACAGACAAATTCTGCGTTGCTGTCAAAGGTGAAGAGAAACTCTACGACTCTGATGGTGTGGAATACCTGTGAATGGCTGCATGCAGTTAAGCAACAGAAGTACAAGGGGGACTTACTCTTTTGTTTGTTCAAGATATCCACTGTGTCTGTTTTATTCACCAGCAGTTTAAGAATGCAGAATAATTGTCACTTGTTTTCCTTGGTGAACTCAGGTGATGAAATAAAAGCAAATGAAGTGATTGCTTACACACAAATTGGTCTGTATCGCCTTTCAACTATCATGCTGATGCATTTACAGAAAAAGAAGGCAGAGGGAAGGGATCTATTTTTTCCACTGTTGCTTCTCTCTCTAAGCCTTTGATTCATCTCTAAGGAAGACGTCTGGGTCTGTTTCCATTTTAAATTTCCTGGGACTTTGTGGAAGTCTGACAAGCGGCTCCTCTCTCTTCAGGGAGGGGACAGAAATGCTCCTGCACAAGGCAGGTATCCATCGCACCTTTCCAGCTTTCTAAGTGGTTCTCAGGGATGAGCTGGACCCTATTAAAACAGCTCCACCCACTGGGGCTTAACTGGTGACTAAGGAAAACAGGGGCCCTGAAATTAAAGCAATCGTTCTTGCCTGAGGATGTGCTGATTCAAAGCAATGGTTTCCTTTCGTGGCATCCGCACGGCATCTCATCTTCCCGCACACGGCGCCGGTCGCTCTGCTGCTCACTCACCTTGAACTGTGTGTCCCTTTTTCCTCTCCTTTAGCCCTGGCATGTTTTTCTCACCTTCACAGATAAAGGCATCTACACCTTCTTCTAGGGATTTAATCTCTCATATCATCCCGAAGGTTCCCCATCCTCTTCATAGCTAAACTGATCTCTGAAATACTCACACCTGGGTCACAGACGGGTGTCTGAGGAGTTCCCCATTAGTTCTTCAGTCTTCTTCTAAGTCTGTCCATACATAGGCTGTTGTGGTGGAAACTTCTCAGGGCAAACATCTGCTTTTCCTGAATGTCTGGGAAATGTTTGTCACTTCATAATCTCACAACCAAAAAACAGACAACTACATCTGTGTACCTCTGTGTAGTTAGCCGTATATTGAAGCTTGTCTTGAGACATCTGGGCTCCTGAAAGCACTGCAGACAAGATTCTTGCTTTTGAAGCAGGGATAAAACTGGGAGAGGGGCGGCAAACTTACATGTGGCAAACTCACATGCCAAGGAATGGGGAGACTCTGTAAAGTATGGTCATGAGGCTGGGTTTTCATACTGAATTCCACCTGTGTTGCACAGAGAAATTTTAGACTAAGGAAGGAAATACACGGGAATGAGGCAATAACCCAAAGCAGAAAATTTAATAGCCACATTATCTATAAAAATCCTCCAATAAAACCATCATGAAGGCTTCATTCACTTCCCCTGGGATCTTTCTTAGTCACAGCAAGTTTCATTCCTCAGAGAACATCTGAGAGACTCTGACTCTGGCCTTATACACAAGGACACTTGTACCAGAAGCACCTTCATGCCCAGTTAGGTTATTTATTCAAACAGTAAAATAAATAGCCCAACCCAGGATATTTAGGTGCTTCATGAAGCTTCCTGTGCAGTCTGAGGAATGAGAGGCACTTCCAGAGAGCAGTTCCCCATGTTAGGCTCTGAGGAGCCGAGGAATGCTTTGCTTCTGGTGGGGATGCCTCAGCTAAACTGGACTAATTTGGGTGTATGTGCCCAATCAAAATAAATTACCATAACTAAAAACATAAATATCATTGAAGAGCTCTCTTCACATTTACACATAAATACTGTAAGTATCCAGCATATTTACATCAATGCAATTTTTGCAATACAGAGCACTGTACACATATTCTAATTCCAATAAATTAGGGGCTCTCTCAGATTAAATTCTTTCCCAAGAATCGCAAACTGAAAATGGTGCCCATTCTTCTGAATAAAAACCTTAGCTTGTATTATCAGAACTTTTCTGAGCTTTTACAAAGACTTTGATCACTTCTACTGCACTTTTGCAAGCTCTTGGCTCAAACAATCTACACTCAGCAATTAGCTGATGTAAATTTTCAGGATACTTCTGTGTTGAGCACACCACCACACCAAAGTCTGAAACAGGAATATCTTCCTGAACTAGCACCTTAAGTGATTCCAGGCTGAGCTAAAGACCCAGCCTTCACAGCCACAGTCTGTAAGGGTTAAATATTGTCCATGGGTTAAACACAAAGGGGAATACAATAGATGCTGACTCACAGTTTACACTTGCATAGTTCCCAAAGCAGCCAGAGAAACTAAGCTATAATAACATATTTGATGTAAATTCTTTGCTCAGTTCTTCACTGACATTTGCCTGGACTATTAATTTTTTTTTTCATTGTAACCGGAAAAAAAAAAGATTAAAAAATTCTCTTCGTATATAGTGTAAGTCACTGGTCTATTTAATAGAAAATTATAGAGTAGGGTAGGGTAGAAAAGTTAGATCAGTGACCCTGTAGTAAGTACCATGGTGCTTTGATGCTTCTAACTCCGTCGCTCTTGATATCAATCTTCAACAAACGTCATTGAAAATTATCATGGCAGCAGCATTTCTTTGTGGAATGTAGGTATAAAGTACCAGGTTGCTCTCAATCACAAGCACATTTTCATTCCATCATCACTGTCACTCATATTTCACAGAGTTGTATTGCTTTTTCTCTGACTGGGTTGGCAAGTGAGTAAAGCTACAGCTGCCTGTCTTGGACATCTTATCAAGTAAAGCACGGACAGTGAAGCTCTTAGTTAACAGGATGAATGAAGCCTTGTCACTGTCTGTATCTTTTAGAAAGTACAGCCGACCCTCTGTTGTGTCCTTACTCATCAGGTGTAATGGCTTAGCAACTAAGGCAGAAACTAAATCATGCATTTAAGTGCATGTATATATATAACTCTTCTACAGCCAAAAGTTTGCCAGCTTTTGTCTAGTTGATTGCTCTAAGAAAATTTCTTGCCTTTGTTAGAAGGTGTAGTGAGGCCTTAATAAATAATCTTTTTTTTTTTTTTTTTTTTTGTCTTTTTACTTAGGGAGCAATCTCCAAAGAGCAGCTACACTGTAGCAACATTTTCAGCCTATATTAAAGCCACCAGCCAGGCATCTAAAAAAGAAGCCCAGTTTTATTAGCTACTCCTGAAAATACTGAAGTTCAAAGCATTGCACAAACAAATAAGAATTCATTATATGAGGAAGGGAGAAAAGTCTAGATCTCAAATTCAGGCTTAATACAGCTGAAGAAAGCCCAAGGAAGATGTAGCAGCTCACAGAAAAACTGCTACCAGGAACATTTCCTCCCTTCTCCCCACCTCAGCCCCAAAACCCCCCACTGCTGCCCAGGACACTGGATTCTTTATCTAATTCACCCTGCTTGCTTTCTTCCATGGCTATTGCAGCCAGGCAAGCATTTCTGAAGCCAAATATCTGACGAGACTTCATGAGCATTAATAACCTTTGAGCATGTAAAACTAAAGAATCAGGAAAGAATCTGCATCCCAAGGAAACTTTGTTATTGTGGCTTGCACAATAACAATCCCGTCCCTCTAGTAGCTAAAACAATTTAATTAGCCCTAATTTGAGCTGCTCTGTTATTACACTCATCCTTGATGAAACTGTTTCACAGCATTTTCCCCTCAGTGTTTACTTAAGTGCATTACTGCTAGGAGGAGTATTTTTAAAGCATTTGGGGTCAGCTGCCTGTTCCTCCTTCTTCAGCCTTTGAGGAATGCTGAGTAAGTTGTTCTTATCTGTTAAACTCATATTATTGCCTCTGGGTTACAACAGTTACTGTGTAAACTAACAGATCCCACTTAGGCAACTCAGGCTCATATTTTATACATGGCCATCAGAGCTAATGAGGGAGCAAAACAAATCTGCCAAAATGTAATTTTCATTAAAAAATCTGTCTACCATCAGAAGCTCATCCTTGAGGAAATTGGTGGGTCTAGGGAAGAGCCATCAGGCTTTTCATCTCCAGGTCACCGGCGGTGCTTGTACCATCATCCAACCGCTCCCTGGGAATGTTGGTCCAACAATCCCTGCAATAGGTGGTCAGGCCAAAATCGCTGGGAAACTGCTAATGACAGCCTCAGCACGCAGATTAAAGAATTAGCCTCTCCCTAAAATACTCAGCCCACCAGGTTAGGGTTCAAATTGATTCGGAAGGAGTTGAAAAGAGACCTGGATAAAATTGTTCTGTGGATCTAGTTTCCAAACTATACTTTCCAAATATTCTTAATTTGACACCTTTTACTTACCACCTGGCTACTTTCATATGCACAAACTTGGAAATGTTTACTGATGCCAGTTTGTACTACACTTTAACAATACACATAATCAAGCCCCAAGACTGCTTTGAGCTTCCCCATCCTTTTATTCCTATCAAACCTATAATACTGAATAAGAACTAGTTTAATACCTTTTGAGAAAACCATAATTTCTCAGAAGCAACTCCTTCTAAATCTATATTTGCTTTTGAGTGAAGGGACAATAACAGATGAAATCTACTCAAAAATTATTATTTCGGTAAAAGCTCTTTGAGCCTCTCAGGTTCACAAAATGCATTTGCAAGTTTAGCCACTCACAGCTCAGCCATATGGAAGCAGAATGACTCTGTAGGTCCTTCCTGTAGTTTTATTAAAGCTGTTGTAAAGTCAGGAGCCTACACAGAGACCGAATGTGAATCTGGAGTGCAGTCTTTATCAAGCCATTTGTCTTGGGTATTTGAAAGATGCATATGCCCCATTTTAGAGACCTAAAGCTAAGGGTTGAGGTATTGCACTTTGGATTGCTCCTCTTCAAATCTTATTTGAATGATAACCAATACCAAATAACCAGGAATGAAAATAAAGGCAGAGGAAAAGGCCCTGTCCTTGGAGGTGCAGAAACCGTGATGCACCGTGCTGCGTTGCTTCATCTCCGATCACACTTTTTGGTGTGATCCTGTACCGTGGCAAACCCTCCTCTTTCTGGATCTGTGGCTCAAACTCCTCTTTGCTGCAAAAAGGGCAGAGGAGAGTCCCTTTTCTGACATGGCTGCTTCTTTATTCTCTCCTGTGCTTCCCGGTGGTGCAGGGTGTACACGGCCATATTCATAGTCCAAGTCGTCCCTTTCCTAGAGACACTCCACTGCCTTTAATCTTTACCCAGTGATCACCCCCACAACATGCAAGGCGTTCAGGCTGGTTTTGTGTTGGCTGGGGGGCACAGACAAATGGTAGCCAACCAGGCACACAGTTGGAAAGCCATGGTCAAACGATGCTTGATTCCCCAGGAAATCTCCTAGGAATTTTATGAACAAGCAAGATGAGCTTATTGCAGTTTAGTGCTTGAGACCATGTAGCTGAGATGCTTCTGAAAGTCTGAGAGTAAATTTAGCATCTCATATGGAAAAACAGTCAAGAGTCGGTCAAAATACACTGCACCTAGCGGTATTATCAACAAAGCCATAACAAGGCAGTGAATGGCCTACTTTGTTCAACTTAGTTGTCTCTAAAGTACTTTGGTATTTTGAGAGGAAATGCAATGCATTGGCCCTAAAATAGTACGTGTGCTCTGATTTAGCAGAGCACATATAAATCACTTTGGGCAGTATAAGTTTGCACAACAATAACATTACAGAAAATGTGATTTTTGCTTTTAAAAGTAGAGATTAAAGATGAGCTGAGAAATTAATAAAGGCTATAGCCCCCAATGCCCTGAGTGTCCGTGTTAAGCACTCAATATGTAGCCATCCATGGCAACTTATTTATGGGGCAGCTGGCATTACCCAAACTTGGGCCTTGGATACCAGCTTAACTACATGCTTAAGTCTTTCATAGCACCCAGCTACTGACATTTTCAATTGTGTCTTTCTAATACAAGAATGGACAGGCTTCTCCCTCCTTTACGTTTACTGAAAAGGTCAGGGAAATAGGCACAGCGTGAGGTTTTCAATAGACTTTTTGCAAAGATAACAGAAGGGAAGATGACATAGATCGTCACTCATTCTCCCTGTAACCTGGGCAAAGAGGTAGTCAAGAGACAAATAATTCAAACATCACCAACTCGCAGACAGAGCCTGGAAACTAGAATTAAGGCTGGAAACAGTCCTGAGCCATCAATCTTTAAATGTATCCAGTATCCAAGGACTCAACTTTTCAGGATGTTTACATTCTTCTTCCATCTAAGTTCCATCTTTTTATTAAACTGCTAGTTAAAAATTTCTTATTGTTGAATGTTAGCAGATATTAGTAGACACAACAATACAAAAGCATCGTGTTGATTTGTGACAACTTTTTTTTCAATATCGAGTATATATGTTACAAAACTGAGATGAATGTTGTTTTTTCTGCAGAGCAGAAGGAGTAAGAGTTATTAAGACCATTTATTTCAAAAGGCCTGCAGTGGAAACTGAAACTGCTCAGTGGCATATTTCAGAAACCTTGATGGACCGTGTTCTTCTAAAATTCTGTGTTGAAACATAATTGTTCACAAACTTTATTACTTTACTGCATTTTGTAAGATAGCTAGTTCTGCTGTTCTGCTCAGGCTGGCAGTCTTTCACTGGTTGGGACCTGCAACCTGTTGGTTTGGGAATTGAAATTATTATGATGCTGCTTCCTTGTTAAGGCACATAGTCAATACAGAAGCTCAGAAAAGCACTAGTGATAACCCATGTTTTGACAGCTTGTCAATAATCCTGGTGTTATGATCAAAAGGATTGTAGTAGGACTTATAACCTGTGTCAGGCGAACAGAGAGGTTGACCTTATTGAGAGTAGGGTGAAAAAAAACCCAGTTCACTTTTATTGTTAAGAAGTAAGCCATTTTTTGGCAAAAACACACTAACAAGGGTAAAGTGAACAGATCTTCTGAAGTGTACAGTGAACAGGTTATTAATGGGAGAAGTTATTAGTCATTAGATATTGTGTTTTCCCACCTGGTCAATTTCAAAGCAAAGCGAAAATAAAATCTTCAGAGATTTATTTACTATTTCATCTTAACCATTTTGTCTGTCTTTCACCACCACTACCACATCCCACAAGTCTTTAAGGAATACACAAGGCAAAGCTTTATTAAAAAATTATCCATGTTTTGTACTTGTATATTAATATTTAAGCCAATTTCAGCCAGCACTGAAGAGACAGCAGCCCAAGTGGACAGGACATCAGCAGTTAGAAATATCTCACAGAAACCAGGGCATTCATGGAAGCACGGTATAGGAATAATTGAAAATCTTTTATATTTACATGATTTTATATTATATTGACATCCACATCTGTCCCATAAGCCCTCATGTACCTCAGGGTAGAAAAGTCTTCTTTGATTTTCACGAAGGATGAACATGGAGCCCGTTTGGGAGCCAGCGCCGTTCCGCGGTGGGCATCAGAGGGGGGATTGGAGTTTAGGCTTTTCGAGGCACCAGCACGCCTCACTCAGCCCCTCACAAGTGCTTTTTTGTTTTCATTGCCTTCACAGAGCACGGCCTTTCGAATCACGCTCCCGTGGTCTTTTGAATCACAGCTTAATTAAGATGTCTAGGTAGCCTGAGTAGACAATACAAATAATACATTCTATCCCACCATAATTCCTTGGGATTTTACAGCGAATTAATTACAGTTTACCCCACCCTTGTTAAACTTGTCTAAAAATAATCTTGCTTTCATTAATAAGGGAATGTACATGGAGTCTTTTGTGTCTGGCTGAGGGGCTTTTTGTGGTGAATAGTGTGTAATACTTCAGGTCTCATTCTATTTCAGTAAAGTGCTTGAAAGGCATAGGAATTAGTCAAACAGAAATCATATGAAAGGAAATTAAATAACATACAAACAGAACAGATAGCTCATGGCAGCACTATTAAAGAACTCTTTCTCACATGAGAAAAAGGCCATATAAAAGGAAAATGTGAACCCAGGCTGGATCAGGCAAGGCAATTTCAGTGGAGACAAGGAAGCACTTACGACAACGTCCAAGGTGCTAAGAAAACCTTATTTGGAATATGGTATAACGTTTAGGTCAGACTGATTCGAGGCAAAAAAAAATATTAATTTTGGGAAAGGTGCAGCAAAATGCTGCTAGGGAGATCAGAATCTGTCTTTAAGCAAGAGTAACAGAAGAATCTGTTAAGCAAGAGTAGGCTTAAAGGCAATTTCTTGTTAATCATAAGAAAAAAAAAGTCTGAGTGCAGCATGGTTTTGCTCTGTAAATGTTCTTGGAACAAACAGAAAAGGGGAAGAAGAAGGATTTAAGCTGTAAAAGCCAACCTTCTTGGAAGATCAGTGCAAATGGGGTCTGATACTCCACATTGTGTCCTCTGGCTGAAAAAAAGTAATCAGCCCAAATATTTCTGACAGCAGTGTTGCCTAACCATGCTGCATCCAGGAGAAGGCCAGGCAGGCAAATGGCCAGGGCCACTTCAGTGCTCCTGGGCAGGGACCCAAACTGCATGCGGACAGCACACCCAACACATTCCTCCTTGCATCCATGTTCTTTCAGAAAGCCCGCTTTCTGCGAAATGCTGCAAGCTTCAATTTTTGTAAGCAGACTTATTATTTTAAAATATGATACGTAAATTTAGTGGTTTATTGCTTCAGAAGACCAACCACTGGAAGTTTTGTCAGCAATTTACTGTGGAAGAGGTAGAAGAGGAAATCCACCCATTGGTTGCAAACTTCTTTTTTAAGATGATAGGCTGAAATCAGTAATCTCAATTTATAATGAAAACTTACAGGGCTCTGACAGACTCAATTAAAGCTTACTAAACCCAACAACTACTATTATGCACAGCTCCCTGCAATACATAGATCAGCTCTCATTGGCCTTGGAATACCCCACTGTGTGCCAAAACCTGCTGCTTATGGAGAACTAAAATTATATGATCTATCGGATCTTCCTGCATAATTACACTTCAGATGACTGCACTGAAAGAGAAATCATAGAGAGGCAGTTAGCTACACATTCAAAATAGTATTTTTATATGCAGTTACAACTACATGTTGTCATCCATTACAAAACATATAGTATCCATGTAAAACGTAGGGCTAGACAAGGAGTATAAAAATACTTTGTAAAGTTGTACAAGTAAAAGAAAAAAAATGCCAGACTTCTGGCAGAAGTATGCGCTGTTCATTATTTGTTATACTAAAGTATCTGCAAGTCTATCAGTAGAAATATTCGTGAATCCTGAAATTATTTGCTCAAATATCTAAGCTGAAAATTCTGTTTTGGTCATCTATTGCCATCGCTTCAAAAAGTGTTATTTGTCCAACAGAAATTCTAAGAAAATTGAAGAAAAATTCCCTTCTTATTCTGGTGGCCATTCACAGACCAAGAACTCCAACGAGGTTGATTGCCACAGAAAATTGGTCTGTTTGCTGCATAAGCCATTCCTTTCACTTTGTGCCTCCAGAGACAGAGGGCTGTTAGTGCAAGGCCGTCACTGCCCCTTCGTCTGCACAGGAGTGGGAGCTGCAAGCGCCTTTCTTCTTCCCCTCTACCTCTCCCCAACAAGCATGGTGCAAAAGGACCAAATCTGCGTACGCTACACTGCACTGCAACAGAGCAACACCTAGTTTAACACATGTAGGTACTAGAAATAGCTCATTTAATGAAATGCAATTTCCCTGATTTCTTTGTATGAGCCAGAACACAGATGAATTGGATTAGGCGCCCTCCGTTAGCCCGACTTATATCTGATATGTCATTTTACGTGACCAAGGGGGACCTTGTAGCAAAGCCTTGATAATCCCAGCCACTCAGCAGGCAGATTTAGACCCTGCATGGTGCTAGGCTGCCGTTGTCCTGCTGGTGGCATTGTGGACATGCGAGTGGATATTAGGTTAGCAGAGCATAGATTTAGACAGAGGTAAGGAAGAAGTTCTTCCCTGTGAGGGTGGTGAGGCGCTGGGCACAGGTTGCCCAGAGAGGCTGTGGCTGCCCCATCCCTGGCAGTGTTCAAGGCCAGGTTGGATGGGGCTGGGAGCAACCTGGTCGGGTGGAAGGTGTCCCTGCCCATGGCAGGGGGGTGGGAACTAAATGGTCTTTAAGGTCCCTTCTGACCTAAACCATTCTATGATTCTATCATCCTAATCCACTCGGTCTCTTGAAGAAAGAATAAACATTGTTTTCTCTTGAAGGAAACACCTGCCATCAAACAAAGCACCTTGCTGAATGGCTCTTAACCCTGAGTAGAGCAGCAGAAAGAAAGCCAAAGGGTTTCCTTGCTGGGCTCACCACAGGCAAGCTGGTGGGCACTCCCTCTGAGCCTTACCAGCTCTTGTGTCTGCAGCAGTTTGGAGTTACCTGAAATCCTTTCTTTTCTCATGTGCCTCCTGAGACTGGCATGCTGAAGTTTTTCAGGGCAGTGAGCTTACTGGCCTGTTTTCTGTCCTTGATGTTTATTTGAGGCTCTCTGATTTGCGTTCACAGATTGCATAATCTTTTTGAATTCTGTGTACTTTTAAAGGACTTCATCATGAACTTTGCATGCTATAAATTGACCTCTGAAAGCCACAGCAATATATTCAGAAATAGGATCGGATTCCACAAGCCTAGGAGAAACGCTTTGCATAAAATGAAAACACCACCAACAAAAGTAAAGTAATTTAAGTATGGCTCTGAATGTTCTGGGACAGGAATGTGTTAGAAACAATGTTCCATAAAGGAAACCATTTATGCGAAAGCACAATCTTTGATCCTGCTTATGCAGGAGCTTTCTGAAAAATGGAAATGCAGGAAACCTTGCAATTGAACAAATATTTGAGATTGATGGCACATTTCAGATGAAGAGGGAATCAATAATTTAATCAGTCTATCATCCTTGGCTGAATTTCCTCTCTGTCTGTAATAACACTAATGCTGATCCACAATATGCAAGAGGCAGAGGAACAGACTTTGTCAGTAGGAGGACTATGCAATCAAGTCCCAGGAGTGACGCTTGTCTGAATTCTAGTTCTTTAACCTGGCAATACTACACAGGATCAAAACCAGATCAGCCTTACTCCTGAGTCTTCAAGATACGAATTTCCTACATTTACTGGAGCAAATGCAATTTCATCAGCTGTATGCAGTGCTGAATCTCAGTGTCATTACAGCTGCAGAGAGACAACTAAGATGTGGATCTTTAGGTCTACAGGAAATGTAAAAACAGAAACTATAATAAATGCCTCCCCTATGAATTGCTTGTGAACATGAAAAATTGCTTAAAAAATAAGCCTTGTAAAGACTTTGATAACTCTCACTTGCCTAGTCTTTTCACATCTAGCAAAATTACTCATGGAATTCCCCCACGTAGTGCCCTATCTCAGGAAACAAACATCATACCCTACAATTTAAAATTTGATCCCACAAGTATAAAAAAAAAAATCAAAATTTCATTCAAAAGTAACAGTCACAATTTTTAATCCAGCTCTTCCATCTGTCTGTAGTGTCCCATATTCACTGGGCTGCTAATCACTGGGACTCCTACATTTCCTTACTAAAATTTAAGTATTTTCATACAAACTGGAAGCATTTTATTGGAAGAGCTGAAACAACCCACCTGTGCTGAATACCTTATTACTGCTGTTTAGAGCACTGGCTACAAGACAGAGAATTACTCCTTACCTGAAGGAAAGCAGAGAAGGAGTTTGAACTTGACTTTCTTCAGCCTTTGGAAACATGAGGCTCCAGACTGAAAGGAGACGCCCCAAATACCCTGGAGGTAGGTAGCCTTTTTTTTTTTTCAAGTTTCCAGGCACTTTTGTCAAATGCTTGAAAATGAAGCCATTTGTTTGAGATTGAATTAAGCTTTATTCATCCAGAAATAGGTATGTTCATCCTCCAGAGTATAATTGAAAAAAATTCAATTGTCCAAAATTGATTTGAATTTTACAGTTTGGCTCAATGCAGTAAACCAAGATAATCTTATTTTACTGCATTCCCATTGGTATCTCACTGCTTATAGGGAGTAAAAGAGCATTTGCAGTGGATGAAGCTTACAACTGGTGACACAGGGAAGAGACAACGAGAGGAAGCTGAGGCACTGAAGGACAAAGTGGCTCACGCAGCTGATGTGGAAAAAGGGCTGGAGAAAGAACGCAGTTTTCTGCATTCCTATTCTAGCCTCTTTCACAATAGAAAATCTTAAAAAACTTTGCCTCCTCTACTGGCGGAGTGGGCACCCCTGAAAGCAATAAGTGGATCAGGATCAAAAAATACCCGAACCATATTTTTAGAGGATAAGTGCTGTTTAGGCCCTCTGCTGTTTAGATCTAAAACATACCTGTAAAATGTATTTTTTCTTTTTCAGTCCTTGTTATAAACTGTTGGAGAAATATGGCTCTCCAACAAAGACTTCCATTACAACTTAAGTCTGTTAAAATCTCCAAAACTTATACCTGCAACAGCTACAGTTGCTCTCATTCTTGACTCTTCAGTGTCAGAAATAAGAATTTACAATATGACTCTTATTTTTATGGGGAAGCAGGCTAGTCCCTTTGTGTGATGTATGGCTAGAGAAACTGGTAAAGTATCACGAATCTGTGGAAGCAGTAATCAAGAATGATTTCTAGTCATTTTATCTTTTTTCCTGTATTAAGTGTTAGAATCACCAAACAACAGAGATTCAAAAGCGTTCATCAGCCATCTCAAACATCACTTATTTACATGAAAACCTGGCTATTTACACAGATATGTTGGGAGAGGAGTGATTAATGCTAGTAAGCTAGGCAGGTAATTTAATTAGCTGGTAAGAATTCTGTCTTGAAATGTCTCATTAATTTGTTGTGAGCAGCTGTCTCCAAAGTGTATCTATTAACACTACAAAAGAGTATATTCAAATGCAACACACACACACAGAACCCAAGACAGTTACAGCTAGAAAACTGCTTTCAATAACTTGATCAGAGATGGAAAATCTTGTATTTAGTCCTTGACAGTCCAGCGTGTTGAGTATCTTTTAGATGTCAACAATTCAGCAGAGAGCAAGAGATGAGCAGCTCCTGGGGGGTCACCACTGAGCAGGGGTGCAGGAAGGAGCCTTGGATGCGCTGCAGGAGACACACAAAGACCTCCTCCTGCCTCTCCAATCATTCCTGAAAACAAATTCATCACAGCGATGCCCTACTGCAGAGGGCAATTGTGTTGACAGGTAGAGAGAAGAGGACAGGCTTTTCCTCACAGTTTGAGATTCCCAGAAGAGGCCAGTAAAGAGCCAGCAGACCTCTTCCTCAGACCTGGTCTATTCTCTGCACCAAAAAAACCCTATTTCTCTGTGCCTTAGCTTCATAACACAGACAGGTATTGAGGTGATAGGGTCACCTAGCTGACAGCTCACTCTTACTCTGTTTTTCCCCTTCTTTCTAAGTTACTGTAATAGCCAGAAACTGTTTTGCTGTTTCATCCCTTGGAGAAACAACACTTTGTGTACCAGGAAAAACTGAGAAAAAAGCTCTATGGGTGGGTTTAAGTGAGCTAAGCTTCTTCTGAAAGGAAAATAAACATATTTTGACCTGACAAAAACAGCTTTAACGGATCAAGGGATTTATAGACTGAGGCTATGTCAAAATTGGTAGGCAGATAGCTGATGCGCTTAAAGCAGCGCTCCCTCAAGCCTGCTACCAGCTTTCTTCTCTGCGGGAAGAAGCAGGATGGAGCGGCGTGATGTCTGCCTCGGACGCACCTCGATACGGCCGTGTGCCAGAAGGCACGTGTAGGTATCACGGTTAATCTGCCATTTCCAAGAGTAATTCAGACAGCTTCGGAGGGGCGTTACCAGGTCCTGCGGCCCCTTGAGAGCGGCTAGCCGGGTCCGAGGCTGCCCCTGCTCCCTCCCTCTGCAGCACCAGGGACGGAGTGGCCCGGGCACACGGTTGGGTGGCCACGCTCGCTCCTGCACGGCAGGAGCCCATTTCTCCCACAGACAAGCTCAGGAGGCAGCTAAGCTCCATCTGATCCTGTGAAGAGTCTGCTCCGCAGTACGGGGGGACATCTGCTGGGACAGGACAAAGCAGTTACAACTGCCTGGCATTAAAAATGTGTTCTAACGGTGGGTGCCCGTTAATTAAGGAACTAAATCAGCAGAAACAGAGCTGGGTTTGATCGTCTTCTCAGCTGAGAGGCTTCAATTATGTGATTTTTGTGACTCCTGCAGACGTATCATCATATATGTCCTATTTCTTCTGTTGCTGGCTGGTGTTCCAGACCCAAGGTCCAGAATTAACCCATCCAGGAAAAATTCTATTAACTGCAGAAACCTGCCTACGGCACCAAGCTCCACATACCCAACAGGCACCAGCAGGACATTGGGTCTGGAAACGAAGAAGCCATCCACTTTATATGGTCAGTTAGAAATACTTCTGGCTGTTTTAGGAAATGCTTCACTCCATCCTGACCTGGACATTTGACTAGAAAGAGATAGTCCAGTAGAGAACTATCCAGTAGAGTCACAGACACTCTAGAGAAGACCCAAACTGTTTGACTTCCATCACTGCTAACATCACACACAGCCAGGGAGACAGCCCGGACTGCCCAGACTCACAGCAGTAGGAGTATCAAACATAAAATTAAAATATTACTCTCTGCTGTGCAACCGCTGTTACAGCCCAAGGTGTTGCAGTAGTAAAAGGTGGTACTCAAAGCAATAGTTGGGAAATCTGGTTCAGACCAGCCTTGCTCCCAAGTGGGAACACAGCACAGATGACTGATCTCATGGCAAGGAAGAGAGATGAGGTGCCAGCACTCATATTGAGGGCTGGGAACAGGGTAGGTGCTTCTTTCTGAGAAGTATAAAATGGGATGCTCGAAGTTACATCAACCACATACAAATGTGCCTCCAGCAATTATACATTTTATGGCAGAACTCCCCTCCCAGATGCCTCCGGCTGTTACATATTCAGCTAAATAGGGTAATTCGTCTGTCTCAGCTTTACAGAGGCACGTATAACAGAGATCAGTGCAAAGGCAGATGTGCCATATTATATAATAACTATTTTAGCTGACAGGTTAATACAGCCAAAATTGTCAACTCCTCCACCACACACATATGCAGGAAGGGAGGGATCCCACTGATATTAATCTTTGCTAATAGAGCTACAGTATAAGTAACTTTAATTCACAACACTGAGCCTAGATACACCTTAGTTACTTCTCCATCTGCTTAGGTTTTGAGCAAAGGTCAGTGGTGCTATGAAAAATCCTTGAGTTAAAGTCATCCTGACAATTTCTCACAATTGTAATGTCATGTCAAGCCAAGGGCTTGCCTCTGCTCTGCAGTAATTGCGTATTTGGGTAGAACTGTACAGCAGCTCCAAGGGTCTGTGCTACAGCCCTTCATTACATACATAAGTATTTTTTTCTATATGACCTAGGGTCATAGTCTAATCTAAGTCTGTGGGACCAAAAACACTCAGAAAAAAATAAAGCAGGGAAAAGATAATACTTAATGAGCCAAGAAAGTGTCTGTGACCTTCTGGAATAATTTATGAAGTCCAACACACAGGTTAAGCTCTCTGGGAGTGTCTAACTACTTGAAAAATACTGAGGTCCTTAGAACGGGCTGCTCTTTTCACTCCTTTCCCTCACAGTGGCTTCATCAGCTTTGGATGCCCAGCATTGCCCAGGCTTAGCTCTCCTCTAGGCCAGTGAATAGTTCTGCTCATAAAATGGGATGAACTGTACATATTACTATTTGAAGTCAGATTTCTTTCCCTCTCGCCCCAGCAATGATAGACAGAAAACAGAATTTTGCTAAGTAAAGTTAACAATGTAGAATTCAGGTAAATAGAGACGCACTATATTCTAGATACGAGGAGAAAACGTACTTTCCTTTTAAAAACATATTGGGGGGGGGGGGGGCCCCCAGTGGGAAACAGCTAGAAATTAGGAAGCATGTTACAATTGAGAGCTGCCACAGAGGGCACCACCACTTTCATGTCCCCAGTGCTCCATCTCATATAGCAGTGGTCAACTGGGAAAGGACAGTGAGGCCAAGCTGGTGTTGGCAGGGTCAGGCTCTGGGCAGGGACCCAGAGCAAGGCCGTGACCCTGTGGTAGGTTGTAGTGCCATGTCAGGCTCTCTGTGCTCCAGCACTGGAGTTTTTGGGGCCCTGATGGCTGTTTCGCCATGCCTCTTTTTCATTCCCACAGCACTGACCTAAACCAGTTTTCTTCTATGAGAGAAAAGGGAAAAACAGGGAAGGAATTATGCCTTTTGAGTTTTTCTAAACCTCCTAAAATTACTTAAGTTTAACAACTTGCTGCACATAAAAGTGTATTTATACACACACTTCAGTCCTAACATGCTTGTGATAGGTGGTGTTTAAACTGCAGCAAAAGCAGGCATGTACTTAAACCAGAGAACAATCCAAAAGCAGCACAAAATCACTACAGAAGATTACTTAGAAGAGGGATACAGGTACATGGGGTGGGGGGTATCTACACGCTCAAGCAGACAGGTACATGCCCATTGATAAATACATCCATAGCCTGCTCAGTTAAGCAAACAATCTGTGGCATGAGTTTTATTCTGGCAAGAAATCTCTTGAATCATCTGTAAACTGGAGACCTGGAACTGAGGCTGAAACAGGGCAGATATTCCAGGGGAGGAGGGATGGGACTTACACCTGGAGTGATATGACTCCTTTGTAGCACTTAAACATGAGGGAGACTGTGGCCAGCAGGCCTTTCAAACAGAGATCCATATTTCTCAAGACCAGGTTATGACATGCTTCTTCAGTACTCTGCAACTCGAACTGCATGCTTCAGATAACTGCAATAAACATATTGTTCATTAAGTGATGCCTCCCAGGACCCTAACTTTCCTCAGTAATTTTCAACAAAGGGTCTGAATTCTCCTGTGCTGCATTTTACACCTTGGTGAAGTTATGCAACCTGGTAAAACCGAGGAGAAGATCATGGTCTGGCAGCACTTTTACAGTCAGCTTTGCAGTAAACAATGTGCTGAGAGCCAACTGGCTTTAATTCCTATTCAAATATTGCACAATGTGCAAGGGTTCCTCAGCAGACACAGAGAGCGCAGGGACAGCTATCAGCCCTGCCTCTTCACATCATACCTGCCAGCGCATCTGCACACTTTCATAGCTCCCACCAGGTTTCCAGAAACACACAGTTATCACCAGTCCAAAATAGGTCTGCTAACAGTGCACCTCAGCGAAAACAGGCAAGAAGAGTTGGTCTTAGCCATAATGGTTCTGTAGTAGATACAAAAATTAAAAAAACACTGAAAAATAATTTCCAGCTGGCATCTTCAAAGGATCCTAAGGGGGTTAGTTGCTTGTGTCTCATTTCAATCCAACAGTGGTTTGGAGTTACTTTGAAAATTCCAGTCTTAATCATTGAGGTACTTCTGAGAAAACTCTCAGAGTGCAGTGCTGCTGTTGAGTAAAGGATCCATTTTACCACAGACTTTTTTCAGAATAGAATTATCCTGCTGTATTGGATTTGCATGGCAAGGTTTTGGTAGCAGTGGGGCTACAGGGGTGGCTTCTGTGAGAAGCTGCCAGAAGCTTCCCCCATGTCCGACAGAGCCAACGCCAGCCGGCTCCAAGATGGACCCACAGCTGGCCAAGGCCGAGCCCATCAGTGATGGGGGTAGTGCCTCTGGGAGAGCAGAGTTAAGAAGGAGAAAAAGTTACTGCACAGGACAGCAACTGCAGCTGGGAGAGAGCAGTGAGAACATGTGAGAGAAACAGCCCCTCAGACCCCCCGGTCAGTGCAGAAGGAGGGGAGGAGATGCTCCAGGCGCCGGAGCAGAGATTCCCCTGCAGCCCGTGG
>JAVJGG010000005.1:11984413-12021092 GCA_035590195.1 Aviceda cuculoides | reverse complement strand
TCATTATCGTTATTAGTTTCTTCTTTTCTGTTCTATTAAACTGTTCTTATCTCAACCCACGAGTTTTACTTTTTTTTCCTGATTTCCTCCCCCATCCCACTGCGGGGGTGGGGGGAGTAAGTGAGCGGCTGCGTGGTGCTTAGTCTCTGGCTGGGGTTAAACCACGACACATATGCATTAAACAGGAAAAGTTTACTTCAAAATACTTCTAAGAACAGAGAGACTGCACTGCTGAAGTCAATTAAATCAGGTTATTCAACATGTTGTAATGGATGGACAGTGACTTCTTTTTAAGCACAACGCTCTTACATCCTTTGACCACCACAGTGCTGACCAAAGCAGTACCTTTGTCAAAGGAATATAGCAATAAATACAGGAGGTGAGTATAGACAACCTTGCTCTCCCTTCAACCTGTGATAGGTACATTTTTTTCCCTTCTACTTTCTTAGGACGCTCAAGAATTCATAAACTGTGGGACACATTTTCCTCCCACTATACTAATATAAATCAGAGGAACTCCATTTTAACCTATCGATTTTCTGTGAGTCTGCATAAGCGGAACATTACAAGGTCTACACCTTTTTCATCCTTTCTATTTTGCAGCTCATGATTTTCAACAAAAATTAGCAAATAGCAGCTAATACCACTTTATATATTTAGCATATGCTACTCTATAGCTCTTTCCACAAATCCTGCATCACCCTTCAGGAGAAATGTAAATGTATACCAATACATAAGAATTGAGATCTATAGGTTAGCTGGGTAAGAAATATGTATTCCAAACTCAGAAGACATACACTGCTATCTAGTGGCAACAACAGGAAGTCTGAATATACAGCAGCCCATAACCACACGTAGTATAAATTATAGGACCTTTTTTTATTTGTTGCTCTTTTTTTAATAGAGAATAGCAATAGGGCACAATCAATGCCCTGTCAGTGTTTCTGACGTCATCTCACAACAGTCAGTGTTTGTAACTGGAAGTAGGCTCTGCATTTTAATTATTTTTATGATTCTTTTGTGAAAAGTGATTGCAGTATTTTAAAGGCTGAAATGGTTTTGTAAAATACAAAACCCCAAAATGCTAATATATATTTAATAAGTTTAATTAGAAACAAATATTCTTGAGAGAAACTAGACCAAAAGGTCTAAAACAAGACAACAACAACATTTTTCAAAAATGGTTAAAATAACACTTGCAAAATCAACTCAGTTCTATTTTTTAAGATTATAGGTCAACTAAATATTTTCCCAGATTTTGCAATTGTTTCTGATGGTAAATTTTGAGAACATTTAGGAGGCTGACTTGTAAAAGGATATGTTAAGTTTTTTTCAGAACCTGAAAGTGGCTCAAGAAATTTTTCATTTCCTAATTCAGCCAGAAGTCTAAGAGGCAATGTTTATTTCCAGCTCTCTAGCAACTGGTATGTTGATTTGTCATTCTCTGCTTTATCAGAGGGGATGCTTGCCAGCAGGAACAGCAAAAAGGACCCTGGGTTTGTATTCCAACCTATTCATCCTGCTGCCTGTAATGAGAAGCCATATTACTTACTTGATGTCCATGGCTGGAGACATCAGTCAAAGGTGTTGTGGAGTTAATCTCCCCAATGTTCCTTAAAGTAGCTCTCAGGATCTGATAACTGCTGGTGTTTGATGAATGGCTTTGGCAGTTCACAAAATTAATTTTATTGTATGGCTTATGAAAGATAAATCCTTCGTGTTGTAACCTGTAGACAACAAGCCCTATGCTGAGAGCCAGTTTAAACAAATTTATACAGGCCTTCTTACATACGGTCCTGAAATGAATCTGTGTCTTGAGGGAGTTAATTAAGGGAGGGTCGCCAGGCAGTAACTCCTGTTTCCCTTTATAGTCAATGGAGAGAACTTTATGCTCCCCAGAAGGAAGGCAGAGGCAGAAATTTGTTGACCTGTTTCAAGTAACTGCTCTGAGCTGGGCTCAATCACAGCCAGGAGTGTCCGTTTCTCTGCACTGGTTATAGAGAGACCAGGCAAGCTCAGCTGTAGCTAACGTAGAGATGAGGTTTGCCCAAAGGAAACATGCCGAGGACCTCGGGGTTGAGAAAAGTCATCAGTCATGGTTCAGGTCTTGGGTGCTGAGCAGAGACATCCCCTCACAGGTGGGATCTCCATCCAGGTAGCGATGCAAGAGAGATGCTGTTTAGGCGACAAGCCTGCTCTGGTGATTCACTCGTCAGAAGTTGGAGATGAGAAAGTACAAGTCATGCTTGAGCTTGCCGGGTATCATTAATGTAATGTACCATTTGTTTAATGGAACTGCATATTATCCAAGGATTGAGGCAGTTTATCAAGTTTTGTAGGCAGGAAACTCCACAGATGAATTACAGTGGCTTAAAAGCAGCACAAAGATGTGGTTTTAAGCTACTGTTCCTCTTTGTCCTCGCAACAAACATTCACAAAATAAATTATCAAGATTTCAAAGAAAAAAATGTAGTAATAACACAGAAAAATAGATGCAAAACAAATGAAATAGATGTAGAAATAATTTCTCAAATCTGAATCCTTGTTTTACAGATCAGCAAAGAGGATTAGAGATTGACTACTGGCTGTGACACAAATGACAGGAAAAGAAATGGGACTTGTCCTTAACCCCTACACAAATGATCATGGATGAATTTTGTGAGCATATAGTGCAGAGAAATCAAAGCACCCCTGTTAACTCTAGCATCCTGTAAGGAGGTTTCTCTCACCTACTTCAGAAGTCTATAAATTAGCTGTATATTCTACATTAGTTCCCCATTATTTTTCTTTAGTCAGTGCAGAGGGACAGGCACTTTCGAAGTTGACCAGCACTAGTAGATACCTTAGTAGATACCTTTTGTTACGGAATCTTAAAACCACTTTCTGGAAGTGCCCATCTCTCTCCCTTGCCTACAAAGAGCCAACGCAGGTAGTTGTTCTTGCATTTCCATGAGCAAACGCTGCTGCAGGAAGAGGTACTCCGGCCTTTCTTGAACGACCAGCAATTTGTCTCTGTCCCTCCGCTTCCTTTTCCCTCTCCCCTTCAGCTTATGGCGTTGGGCCAGATGAGAAACTACCAGGGTTGGAACTGTCAAAAAAAACCAGGCTAGTTTTAACCTGAACCCCTTCTGTAAACCAGATCACCATGGCCCACCTGTGCCAGCAGCAGAGAGGGAAAGCACGGAGGTGGGAAGCAATGGCCAACTTCAGGAGAACTGCTCGGACCTTAATGGTCAGCAGATACTGCAGCAAAGCAGAACCTCGTACTGACTGCAGGGAATTTAACTGAATTTTTCAATGATTTCTTATTGCAAGATTTTTAGCACAACTATGCTGTTTTTCTTATAACCATGTACGATGCCTGCCTTTCACAATGGGGTTCCTGGCTGAGAAACTCCAGTCATGCTTGGCATATGTTAGCCTGATTGCTTGCAGCGCTATTGGGAGGGGTCTGAAGTGCATACAGAACAGAGCCTACAGCAGTGAAAATAAACAACAATATTGGATCTGTTGCAGATTGGCTTCAATGCACGCACAGTGGATTTATTCAGTGTCAGCCTACATTCATATCTTTACTTTACAAAAGAGTTTTCAACAGCTAATCCTAACCATACCTCTAACCCTCTGAGTAACACAACATTTTTCAGACTTTCGGAGGCAAGAATCACACATACCTTAAAGACTTCAAATGTTTATTGATCTTAAACTTAATTCTGGGTTTAAGGATTTCATTTGGAGTTTATGGAGTCCTAAATTTAATCTGGAGTGTATTTTCACAGAAAATACTCCTTTAAATATCCACCTTGTTATCTCAATTGTAATTAAAAGGATTTAGGATCAGTATTCTCTAAATATGCAAACAAGCTGATGGGTGGGATTTTGTCTGTTTTACGACATGCCATTACAGCCCTGCATTTCTGAGTCGACTATGACATTCTGCAATTGATCCCGAGGCAGAACTTCATAAAGGTTCTTAATGTTTGCACTGTTGAACAAATATTCTAAGGTACTTGAAAACCCAGAATATCATCTGCGCATTCCAGTGCAGTGTAGACAGAGTAACTATGCCAATACTGTTATATCCCACGTGAATAGCAAGGAGAGAGTTTTCATTTATCAGGGTAGAAATATGGGTCCACAAAAATCAAAATTATCCAGAGATGCAGTACTGTGTTGAGGGCTATAAGACAATGCCAGGATGCCACGAAGCCAGAGGACTCTGCCATTTGCAGGCTTTTTCGTGCCACAGTAGTATGTAGAGCCCAATCGCCTGGTCAATCTACCCGTCTCCTTGGCGGTTCCGCAACCCTGATCTGAGATAACGGCACATAACAGAAAGAAACAAATGAGAAGGCAAAGCTGGGCTCCAAATACATCATCACAGCAAGTTTCCATTCAAATACTCAGACTATCTGAGGAAGCTGCTTTGGCGTTCTGGTGCAGCTGCCTTGTGTTTGATTTGGAAGTAGACTCCTTTTGCAAATAATATAGGGAAATGCTCTCTCCTGACATCTGTTTGACAAAATTTGAGACATTATCGGTGATACCTGGTGAAGACTGTGTGCAGCTGAGGACAGAAGGCAAAAAAGAAACTTTTTGCAATTTTTTGAAGCTACTTTGGAAGGATCCAGACAATGTGAAACAGAGATACATGCTGTCTACCCCCAGCGCTGGACAGATAGCTACAGAGTGCCAGGAAAGGGATTCATTGCTCCCTTTCTTCCCTTGCTCTGAATGACGGGTCCCCAGTTTCTGGTTTCCTTTTATTCTGCAATTTCAGACAGATACCCATATTTATATGCCTTTCCAAGTAAACACTTACAGCTGTCACTAAAGGACAACAGGAGAGAAAAATATTCTGCTTCCAAATACAACTGTTGCTAAACTAGACAGAAGAAAGAGGGTAAGTCCCAAAAGACTGATACTTTATGGCTCAGTCTCAAAGTAAATCTCATAAAATACAAAGGGTGTTAAAAGCTTATTGGATGTTTCCTGTCTTAGTATGGCTCTCTCTTGAGATAACTCTTCCAACAGCACCCATTTTTTGCATTAAATAATAGGAAAACTTATTTATGCCTATTTCTACACTCACTTTTAAGCACAGTTATCACTTCTTTAAGAGCTTTTCTTCAGTCAAAATAATGATTCCCCGATACTTCTAGTTTCTGAACACCTATGTAACCTATAAAATCAGTATTTCGGGGGGGGGGGGCAATTGTGATCAGTTTGGCAAATAAAAAAAGAAAACTGGATTTTATCTGTGCATTGTACTAAAGGGAAAGGCGTATTTTGACTGATCAAGGTCCTTCAGAGCGGGGGATCCATGAAACTCTAACATGAGATGAATGGTTTTCCATGACATGCCTTTGAGTTTAACATAGAGTTGTTATATACATATTATATGTATACATGGCAATATAAATAGTTCACCTTTTATAGTAAGATTTGTACTCTGCAATTAAAGAGGAAATCAGTTTAACTTTCAGACTTCCCTTTTTTCTATCTCCCCAAAACAAATTGATACAACTGAACTTCCCATGCTGCACCTCATTCCTGTAACCAGAGGGGTTTGGGTTTTTTTTAAATTTTCTTTTCTTTTTTTCCCCAGCAAGTTCATTTAAAAGCAAATACAAACCACGGGGGGGGGGGGGGGGGGGGGAACAAAAAAAAAAAAACAAGGAAAAAAACCAGAAAACAAACAAACAAACAAAAAACCAAAGGGTTGTGAATTGTTTCAGAAATTACCAACTTGCCTTCTCTGGTGCTTTGGGGGGTTTTTTCCATAACTCAACATATCTCCAAAATGTTCTTATTCTTGTTTTGCTGTGGGATTTCAAAGCTATGAGGATTGAATGAGTAAGGAAAGTAATGCCACATAAGCTGATAATTCTGCATGTATGCACAAACACTTAAGACAAACATTAGTAAATACACATTTCTTCTGAGCTAGAATTTCTATTAAATTGTCTATTAGTTTATTAAAAGGAGGGTGGGCTTACAAGCCAGTAAGCGTGGAGAGTTTTTAAATATGTGTCTAGTGATCCTGCTTTACTCCATCGTCTATATGGCCGCTGTTATTTAGGCAAGACAGAGCTCAGAGGCGCTGTAACAATCCCAGCTGCAGGGGCTCAGCTCACTGCTCTCTGACAGGAGCAAGCAGGAGACAGTGTGAGGGCTTAAAGACACGTACCTGCTACAGGTGCCTACTGGAAAACCGGTGGATGAGGAGATTTGGGGTTTATTTTTTCCTTCTGGGAAGCAGGATTTACTGTACACTAACACAGAGTGCCAAGATTATAGCTACAGCTTGGGCTTGGTGCTTTCTCATTCAAAAGTTGCTGCTAGATCCCAAACATTTTCTGCTTTGCCTATTTATAGCAATGCTGTGCTGCCTCTAGTAATTGCAGAGTGAATTGGGAACTGCAGATGTGTTGTTTGGAAAAGCGCCATACAGAGGATGAACAGGCCATATAATGTCAAACTTTGTCACAGCTTGAGACTTTCAATGCCCAAATAAATTCTTGGTCTTCTGACTGCTTTTCCTTATGCAGCATAATCCAGTCTTTCTTAGTGTTCTCTGCTGCTCAGCATTTTAAGTTGGCTTTTCATAGAGCTCGCATATTAAGAATTCATAGGCAATTCTACTCATGAAAAATTGTTCCTTTTAAAGCACAGAGGGCAAAGGCAACTTCTTCCAAGGTTGCTGGCTGTTAGAAAGGTGGCCATTAAAATAAAGCAATCCTGCTGTAAAACTGCTTTTTAAACTAAACCCAATTCTTTAAAACTACTACTCTTACCAGAATTGTGAGTTTGACAACTGAGGGCTAAAATAAGAAAAAAGAAGAGTAATCAGAGCTTAAGAAGGACTGAAGTCCAGAGTAGCAAGATATAGCAGAGATAGAGGGTTATTAATGGAAGAAACTAATAAGCAGGCCTAAGCATCTTTTTTACCTTCCTATTTTACTACAAGGGAAGATATCGACATTAATTAGATCACCGTGCCATAAAGCTGTGAGAGGTGAGACATGGAAAGTCTAAGCACGAGCTGTGTCCGAGTGAGCAGGAGTTGGAGGGTGCGGGTCCAGGGCAGCTCCTGGGGATGGAGGGGTGGTGAGGGGTGGGCGACTGAGCCCCAGGACTTGATACCTGAGTACAACGGATCTATGAGGGAAGCTATAGTTTACCACCAACTACCTCAGGAGTCCCTCACCTGAAACAAGAGGACATTATTATTGCTGGACTTTGGGGGTACGGTAGTTCTTTAAAGTTAAATTTTATTCATGTTGTAAAAATGGAATTGCTACTGGAAACCTGCTAGCAGGGGATGAGGTAAAAGTTGCTCCTGAAGCAAGCACGGTCCTTTCTGCCCTGAAGGGAAAGCAAACTTTTCTGCTTGCTTGTATAGGCTTCTCTAAGTCTTCTCACAATCAGGCAGGTTGTTTCTCTCACTGATCCTTTCTCTTTCTGTCCAAGAATTTCTCATCTCCTCCATCCAGATAGGACTGAGATAGGCCCAGTTGGTTATTGCTCTTCTGGAGATCATGCAGCACCAATTTTGTTTCATTTTAGATAAACAGATGATCTCGGTGTAAGAAAAAGTGACTGGGGCTGAATTTTGTTCCCCCATCACTGCATTTGTTGTGTGTGCTTGCAAAGGGGGCAGGCAAGGTGCACACCTCTTTGATTACATTTATAGGTGTCATATACACAGAGTCATAGCTAAACTTTTCTCCTCTTTCTGGGTAGAGAGCACCATTCTATGCTTTTACACAATTCAGACTGTTTCCTAATCATTAATATAACTATCAATTAATTGTGAAATCTGTTTGTAGCCTTACATAGGCAGAGATTTACCAGGGAATAATGAGGGACTTCATTCACTTGTTATTGCTGGCTGGATCAGTATGTATTTTTGCATGAAGTGATGAGACTGGAGATGCAAAACACTCTTTTTTATTCCTCGTACCTTATACCTCTCATATCCCCCATATACTATATGAAATGAATATTTTACAGAAGAATGTGTATTTTGTTCTCTGCTAAGACACCCTTGTTGATTTGCTAACTTTTCGCCATATGGTTTTCTAAACTTACAACCTACAGAGATAAATGTTCATTTCATAACTTGGAATTCATATCAAATTTTCTGTATAAATACTGAACAAACAAAAAAAAAGCTGCTCTGCATATTTTGGAACAGAACATGAAGGAAAATTGTAATAATAATGCAAAATAAGTATAATGTTTCATTCAAGGCTGTATAATCAACTGGCATTTTATAGCTGAGATTTCATTCCATTTGTGCAGACAATGAATGTTTGTGAAATTTTTGCTAGACTTGACAATGTGGCCATTTTAACAGCAGAGGTAATTAGACAAAAGAGTTAAAATACTGAGAATAAATACTGCTCTAAAAAATCCCACTCACTAGTGTAGTTAATGGGAAGGCAAGACACTACTAAATGGCACTGCAGAGGTGTTGTGAAATCATAGAATTAATTTGTAACAAATTATTCCCACTGGAAACTGTATTTTAAGACAGAAAACATGAAGTGTTAAGTCAGGAGTTCAGAATTCAGGATTTCTTTGAGAACTACTTTGCATTGCATGCAACCTGAGGTTCAAGATCCAATAAAAGATGTGAGCTACAATGGAAACTTTTAATTTCCCTTTTGAACAGTCTTAACCACAGCAGACAATTTTTCCTAGATTCTTGAAAGAAGAGATATTTCAGCTACAGGAAGGTCATTTCTTATGAAAAGGACAGTCAGTTTTCTCTACTTTGTGAGACCAAAATCAAGAGACAGCATTCTACAAACAAATCACTGGAAAACTCTGAAAGTATAGAGAGATATATAGACTTTTCCAGTCTGTAGTCTGCAGGGTTAGCCGAAATACTATCCCTATCTATATGATTCACAAGAAGAAGAAATTTATCAAGAAATACTAGTGATGCAAGATGAATGTAGTGATCTAAGTTCAAAGGATTTCTATGATTGTATCTACTTCTAAGTAATTGATTTTCCAAGGTTCAATGTTTGATCAAATTTAGATAGAGAATAGAAAATGATTTAAATTCTTGAAATTGTAATAATTGTATATTTAAGAAAATCTCAGACTCAAGTTATATTTCACACAGAGGCATCTAATTTCAGCAATTAAATAGATTGTACATATTATTAACAGGCAGTCAGGACTATGTGGCTCCAGGTATGAGGGTAAGGGGCATGGGGGCCCAGGTGGTGTTCCCTTGGTCTTGCTGGTGAAGGGGAAATGCATGTGAAGGAGCAGATGGTTCTGCAAACCAATCCTAGTTGTGCAACCGATGTCATCAACAGAGATTTGGCTTTTAAAAACACTGGATCTTTTTTGAGGATTGAGGACTGCTAGGGAGATATGGCATCTACCTGACAATGCAGGGTGATCGTGTTTGACAGCAGGCTGGCCAACCTGGTGAGGTGAGCTTGAAACTAGAAATTATGAGGGACGGAAATAACAACCCATGGTTAAGGAGGTAGCAGTGAACAGGGGTAGAAAGCAAAGGGTGCAGGGTGTTGGGAACAAGAGATGCCTCAGAATCAATGAAAAGGGTAATGAGACATCAACTTGAAGAGTATACAAAGACCTGCAACCTGGGGAAGAGGCAGGAGGAACCAGAGCTCTGCATGGAGTCACAAAACCACAACATTGTTGGAATAGGTGAGACATGGGACAGCTTGCACAACTGGAGGGAGCAACGGGATGGATGCAAGCTCTTCAGAAAACACCGGCAGGGAAGACAAGGAGGAGGGGTTGCCCTCCGTGTGAAGGAGAAACTTGGATATGCAGAGCTCTCCTATGGGATGAATGGCTGGCTGGTGGAGAGCCTGTGTGTCAGGAACTCTTGAACTGCAAGGCTGAGTACCACATGAGAGGCTGGTAAGGCAGACATCGTGGTGGGTTGCTGTTACAGACCCCCTGATGAGGGTTAAGTGGAGTAGACAGCAATTTCTTTAAACAACTCAAGGATGTTTCTGGTCACAGACCCTGGTTCTCATGGGGGACTTGAACCACCTAACATCTGCTGCATGGGCAACAATGGGACACAACCAGTCAGTAAGATTTTTGATGGTTCTCAGGGGTAACTTCTCAATACAGGTACTGGATGGGACAGCTAGGGATGATACACAGCTGGAGGCAGTCACAGGAGGAACTCGGTGGGCATTACCCAGACCTGTCTGGATAATCATTGGCAGCCTTGTTAGTAGTGAACATGAAATCATGCAGTTCAAGATCCTGTGGGGAGTGAGGAAAGACAAGTAGCAGCATGCGGATCCTGGACATCAGGAAAACAGACTTTGGCTTATCTAGGGAACTATCAGGTGGGATCCCATGGGAGGCATTTCTGAAGGAAAAGGAGCTCAGGAAACTGGCAGGTCTTTAAGGACATCATTCTCCACCCCAATACTCAAGAAAACAAGCAGACACATCAGGAGACTGGCTTGGCTGACATGGGAACTTGTGATTGAGCTTCAGTGCAAAAAGGCAGCCTATGGAGGTGGAAGAAACATAGCCCAGGAATGCAAGGATGGTGCTGGGAAAGCCAAAGCTCATCTGGAATTGAGACTTGCAAAGGACATCAAGGGGAACAAGGAAGCGGTCCATCTGTTACATAAATAGTACAAGGCCTAACAAGGGAAATGTGGGACCATTGCTGAATGGGAAGGTGATTTAGTGACAGTAGACGTGGCTAAGGCTGAGGTACTCCAGTGCTTTCCCTGCCTCAGTCTGCACTGACAAGGTCTCCCAGGTTTCTGTGCTCAGTCAAAGTGTCGGGGAGGACCATCAAGCAGTAGCAGAGGTTACACAAAGAGATTGTTTCAATGTCCATTCTGGGAGGGTTTCAAGACCTGACTGGAGAAAGCCCTGAGCATCATGGTCTGACCCCATAGCTGACCCTGCTATGGGTTAAACTAGACCCTGCTAGGAGGTTAAACTAGAGAATTCCTGAGGTCTTTTCCCACCTGAATTATCCTATGATCCTATAATTTGTTGAAAAACAACTTGCACAGATGGATCATTAAAGTCATCTCAGATATATCTCAGTTCAGTCAGCCAAACCAAATACCATGTGTTTATCAAACAGGTGAACCTGACGGAAATAAGGGTCATGGTTTCAGTTTTCTATACCATGACAATCTGACTCAAATCCACAGTAAAAATCACTGGTTAATTGGTATGTTTTGACATATGTACAAAGAAGAAACCATTGTTTAACAGTTTACAGGTGTCATGAAATAATTAATTTGAAGAAATGAGTAAACATCCTTATTGGGAACTTCTACAAATCTGCATTAATCTTACCGAAGTTAAAACATCAATGAAATAAATAAGTATTTTTGTATGTGGTCTGCTATGAATAAAGCCAGGTCTAACTTCAACTTTATTTATAAATGCAATTCTTTAATCTTTGGGAGAGAGGAGACATAGTAAAAGTTGAACAATAAATTCTCTTCAGGATTCATATTTGTCAGGGTGAGTTAAATAGTTTTCTGAGGATCTTTTTGATATTTTACTTCCAAATGTATTCGGGAAGTTGATAAAATTTAGTGTAGCCTGTGTCAATTCACATCCAATTCTGGACTATGTCCTCTTGCCCTCTGAATTTTATCTTAGTCTTTTGGAGAAAGCTTTGCCACTTTAGATGGATTTTTATGGGAGCTGATCATTCGTTTGCTTTCATTTGGAAACCCTAGTCAGTCTGTCTTTAAAGAAATATGCACGATGATGCCATGCTGCGAATTAATAACCAGGCAAACAGAAATGAGGACTGAAAATTTGTGTGTAGTTCCGTCCTCGCTCACCAGACCGCCCTTGCTCACCAGATGGCCCCAACACACCTGAGTTCACCTTTGCTAAGGGTGCCCTTAGCCACTCCCCAACTGACTTAATGCAACATTGCACAGGTTGAGACTGTCACTGCTATGGTCTTTACATAATACTTTCTGACTTCTCATCAGTTCACACAGTGGTGCAGTGACTGAGAAAACCTAGAAACAGGACATTTTCTTGGGCAGAAGTGCACATAATTTGTGTCTTGAATCTTAACATCTTAGGTCTTGAATGGTTTTCCTTTCCATATGGTTCTTTTTTTAGCCAGCACCATACTGTACTTGGGAAGGTATAATTTCACCAGCAATACTTAGCTAGCCCTCTCCAGTAAGACAAGAGCCATTACAGTAAGAGGAAAGGTCACTGGAGTTTTGGCATATATTTCAGAGGTTTAAATGAAAAAAAATGTTTGGCGAACCACTCAGGAAATGTGTTCTTTCTATGCAACCCCACAAGCAGAAAACATCAAAATAAAACTACATAGACTAAAATAATACACCTTCATTTTTCTTTTGGTTTCATTCTTTGGCTTATGGACAAAACACAGCTGTTTCTGAGATGCTAAACAAAAGACAGCTTTGTTATTATTAAATATATTCCAGATGGGAGTGTCTCCATGCACAAAATCCCACACTTAGTGCATGGTTTTGCAAGGCCTTCTTTTAGAAGTGCTGTTATTTCAGAAGGGTTTATCACTGGGCTGTATAGCAGCTTCCTACCTCCCTCAAAATTAGGTGCAATGCATCAACGCACCAAAGCACCTATGGTCTTGTTCCTGAAGCCCAATGAGTCTCAAAAAGCTATGTGTGGTAGGGGATTCTGCTTTGCTATATGACAGCGTGAAGTCCTCTATCTACTCTGAAAATCTTAACAGAGTAAAACTTCGGAAGATGCTGTGTAATTAAAACCTTCAACAGGGCTAAAAGACTAATTATTTTGATCTTTAACAAAATAATACAAATCTTGAACATTCAGAAACTTTCCAAACCAGGTAATACTTAAAATAAATGAGTTGGCTAGTTCTTCCCAACTAACTTTCAGTTTACATTGAACACGTAGCTACTTTTCTAGAAAATTACTATATTCTTTCTAGGAAGAATTGTCTGCCTGAACAATATACAGCTCACAGCACAGTAAGAAGATGCAAGTCTGAGAAGTAAAAACATACAAACCACAAAACTAGAATCCACCACTAGGTGGCAAAATGGTGTTTTCGATGTAATACCACCAGGATCCAGGTCCACTGACGCTGTTTTTGGAAACCTTGCTTGCCAAAACAGGGATGGCTAGAAATAAATAGTGCATTGTAATGTTGCAGTGTGTTTCCACTTGCTGGAAAACCACCATCGGTCTGTAGCCTTACTTCACACTGTTACTGATAGGATTTCTCTTACTGCGTAGCTAGTCTTTGGCAGAAGTCAGTAGCCAATATCTGCTCATTTGCATGCTCAATCTCCAGCTTTATTTCCATCTGACATAACAAGTTTGACAGCTAATCACTCACAGCCATAGGCAGACTACACAGCTTTCTTACATTTTGCCTCATCTTGCACAGCATAAAATAGGAACCACTTTAACCTCAGTAGACGTATGCAAGTATAAAACAGGTGAGATGGAGAGAAGAGTCAGATTATGTTCATAGGTAGATCCTGGGTAACATTTTAAAGATGCAGTGAAACAAAATATAAAAAGTTTTGGTACTACCAGATATATAATGCGGATTTCCTCTACAAACTGGGGTGGGATGGGGTGCTTTGAGCTGCTGAGCAGCCTTACTTCCCAGGCTCTGAAGCATCCAGCACCCTACAGAAACAGGCCTGTAATGTGCAAACGCTACAGTGCAGGAAAGTGATAAAACAACTGTAGTTAATATCTAATCTGAAACTCAAATGACAAAAGGCATTGTGGGACATCCTTGAATACTGTTAAGGCCACAGGACTTACAGCTGCTTATTACTCTTTCTTCTTGGCTTTTAGTAGCTGTGACAATGGAATAATTTTTTCTCTGCAGCCTGTTGTCCAGCCAACACTAGTATGTTCCCATCTAGTCCTTTACAGCATGCCTACTTCTCATCTGTCTGTTTTCTTCTTCTCAGTCTGTATTGGTCTTGAATCACTCCTTTATCTGTTCCACAAACTAAATTTGCCCTTATAAACCTGCCTTAGCTGCAGAGCACCTGGCTTTCTAAAGAAATACCAGGATTTAACAGACCTATAGACTGCAGAATGACCCACAAAGGGAAAACTATACTAAAACTGTCACAAATCAGAACGAGGCCAAGCACAGCTTTCTTTGCCTCTGAACCTTTTTTCATTCCCCAAGAAGTTAATATTTAAAGAAAACAGCAAGATTTGAGTTTGCTCCAGTCTGTGGGATGTTCCCTGCCCGTCGGTGAGATGACAGGCATGTGGCAGCTGGTACTAACCAGGCCCAGTCCCAAAGGCAACTTCAGTCTCAGACAGTAAAAACCCTCTGACATCTTGTCTAAATGATTTCCATTCTGCCGTATGCTGTCAAACCAACACAGTGTGCTGAAATGAGAAAATAAAATGAAGAGTATGCTTTAAATATGCCGTAGTCCCAATGGGCATTCGACAAGAACCACCCTCAGCTCCACACTGCAGCCTACCCAGTGACTTCCCATGGGCCCTCTGGACACACACCCCGCGTCACATCCCACGTGTAGGTCATGAAGTCCTGAAATTAGGTCATTAATGGATGGACAAGCGTAAATGCTGAAAATCAGGAATATGAAATCAAGGCAAACTCATTGGAAAAGGGAAATAAAAAAACCCTGCAAATACTTCTTGTGTACCTACTGATTCAAATTTGTTACTAAAAGATTGTAATTTTACAAATTCTCACCAAGATATCATAATTATATTCTCGGCTGACATCTGGCCTTTGGTTTATAATGTGAATCTCTTGTAATAAACTTTTAAATTAATATTTGATTCTACAATTACAGTCTTCAGGGGGAAATTCACTTCCTATTTACAATAGAAAATAGTTACTGTTTTGGACTGGGGACTGTATATTGGACTGAGGCTGTACGTTCTGTTACTGACCAGCAAGTATAATACACTGTCCCCATTTTAATTTGAGGTAAAGCCTCATTCACAGACCATTTTATACAAAACATTAATGAATCCAAAGGTAAGACTCAACAGTTTTGGGGGGGGGGGAGGGTGTGTTCTTTTTTTTTTTCCTTATATTTCTGGATTTAATTCCAAAGCTTAAATATACATTTATACAGAAGAGAAGCAAGACCCATGTTTGGTCTTCTTGTGAAGAAAAGCCAGAGGACAGGACACAGATAAGTAACATTCAGTTTCTGGTTTGATAAATGCATATCATTTCTGCAGAAATGCAAGCAATGTTACAGACTTCATGGTTCAAATTCAATATACACCCAAAATTATTTTGAAGAAGACAAAGGGAGTTTACATGATTGTAGCATGGTAGGTAAATTGTTTTCAGCATATCTGCCACAATTGCTGGTATATTTCTGCCAGTAAGTTTCTGAGAAACGAACTGGAAAACAACCCAAATGCTGATAAAACTTAACTAGCCCCAGGCAGGCTGTGTCCCAGGAATAGAGGAACTGATGTTATTTATGGAGTACTCACATTACAGAAAATCAAGGGAATGAGGGTGCAGTAAAAACTGCACTGACAGATGCAGAGCTAAATCAGTCAATATTATTGTACATAATTAGGCTAAAAAGTCACATTTGTAATCTAGTAGAAAACCCTCTTAATTAGGACATGCTAATGGAGAGTCTGTTCTCCCTTGAGTGGGCATACTGAATAAAAGATTATTTTTTTAAAAATGTCTGGCATATATAAATGTAAATGAAATAAAATACTGGCCTTCCTAAAAATAATATTCACTACCTTATGACTTAGCCTGATATTTTTCTGTTTCTTCTAATCCCAGTCAGGCCATATCTTTACAAAGGCTGGAGACTGAAAATGCAGGTTTCTTTCTTATTTAGCATCTGAGCTAACATCACCTGACCTCTTGGCACCAGCAGAACATATGTGCATTATGCCGAAATTACGTTGAAATTACGTTAATAACAGAAAACAGTGGTTGTGAAATACTCTGGGCACTTCACTGTCTGATATAATGCATCATGGTTATCACTAGGTGATTTTTGTAGAAGTTGTCTGAGTTTTAGCCATCTGTCAGAGCAGGTCTACAGAACCCAGATATGATTTAGCTGCCAGCGGTCACAGGAGCCTTGGAGGTGACAAGGTTCCAACTCTTGCTGCCAAAACTGGAGCTGTCAGGCGGACAGCAACCATAGGCGGTTTTGAGCAAAACTAATTAGTACAGAGCTGGTCAGAGAGAGTAAGAAAGAATCCTGAAGTCACAGTAAGTAGTGGAGCTGAGACCCAGGAATAACTAGTGCACAGCAGCCTATAATCTTCCCCTTAGACTGTACCGCATTTTGTGTGTGCCATAATGCGTCACACTTCGGCACAGTAGTGGACAACTTGGTTGCCCTTCTAACAGCACATCCGCTAGTACAGACTTCCCATGCTGTCTGAAAGTGATTCATAGTCTGAATTATCACAATGAATCATTTTAATAGATATTCTCGTGTTTACAACCAAATGCATACATCTAATGTAACACTGCATGTGAAGATAAAATATTGTTCCTTAGCGTTTTATTAAACAGTTGAATGCTTTCAAGAACTGAAATGTCAGAATATGTGATATTGCACCATTTCGTAGCTATTTTGGGGTGAGCATTGCAACAGGAGTTAACATTTATTCATTTTAAATAAGTCAAATTTATACTTAGACGTATCGCAGGCACCTTACAAGACTGACAGAAAACACAAGCTATTGCAGCTGTCAGTTTGTCCTGAACAGCAAGGTCACATGCAGAACCTTTTGCTCATCATGTCAGTTTACTGTAAACCCAACACACCTTTCAGGCCACCCCTTGTCCGCACAGTTTTTGTGAAGGTGTTTGGGCTGCAGCCTGTTACAATGCCATGTTTGGATTCCTCATCCCTGTGACTGAAGTGGACCGTTGTCAAAAGAATAAGTGTTAACTCAGATACTTGGGATGAAAACTATTGGAAGAATTTGATCTATTCACAGACTTCTGTACTAATTAGAATTGCTTTGAGCAAATGAGGTTTTTTATTGAGCTTGCCAAATGTGATTCATTTCACCAAACAATTTTACATTTATAGAGGAAGTCAATCACCTCTAAGTATAATGCATGAGAAAGGGAAGTCTAGCAGTCTTGAATTTTCCATTCTACTGTTGCTAGCATTCCAGACAAATCTGACACAAACTTTAAAACATCCACAGCCTGATACATCTTTTAATTTATTTCCACAGTTTGCTTGTGGAGTTGATACTCCCTGAAATCACAGACCTATGAATTCACATGCATCCATACAAAACCCAAAAGCCTGATCCCTGGCCACCCTGTGGTTGCAGCCTGTACATTGCCACAGTTCTGGTGCAGACCTAGAGTGTTCACACAGCCTCATCTGGGAAGTCTCAGAATCCAAGCATGCCTCCTGCACTAAGCCCTGGCAGCTAATACCATTCTTAGAGATGAAAACATGGGATTGAGTCAGCCACTCCAGCTGTATTAATAGTTTTCATGCTATTTCAGATGAGCAGTGAGGTTCAACAGGCACTCCATTCATTTCTCCGAGAACTCCTTTTCCTCCCTGTGGGGTCACAAGCTCAAACAATGCAGCCACAATGAAATAAAGACTATGTTCTTAATGTAAAAACCTTATCTATATATGATGCATGTAAGCACTTAGTTCACAGAAGAAACACAACATTTTCTAGACTGTAAAGCTGAAACATTTCTTTGGGCATCCTGTCAAGATCATCTATTTGAACTAGTCTCAGCCACTGTTAGAAGCTACACAATATGCCTGTTGTTTCCATTCGATAGTTTACTGTGTACTATAAATAAGAATGCACAAAGGAAGAAAAGATGCAACTGTGTTTCATCTCGGACAGTTAAATGAAGTGAATTATTTCTGTTTTCAGATTTCTCTTTACACTTTTTATATTATGGAATTCGTTTTCTCAAAGCTTTCCATCAAAATACATAGCTTCAAAATCACAGTTGGCATAAATCAGTATTGCTGTACTTAGACCAGTGGAATTCTGTTTATTTGTACAGTTGTTAATTTGCTCACAGAGTTATTTGTGCCTAGACATTGGCATCCATAGCTCGATGCCATTAAAATATTTTAGAACATTACCAGTGCTTATAAACAAAACTACAAAATACTGTGACATTAGTTAATTTTGAGGGTTTTTTTTTCAGTTGAAACACAAGAATTTAAATACACAGGGTAATGTCTCCACTTCTGTGTTATAGTATGGCATTTTGCAACAAAGTTTTCACTATACTGCAAACTCATTTACAATACTTTACTACAATGACATATAGACCTAGTCTTTTACTACTTCTGTTGTTTTACCTGTTAGCTTCTATGCAGTCCTGTATTTCAGCTTCCCTCACTGAAGTAGTTTTTTCAACCAATTTCCCCATCACTCAGATTAGGTGGGATTCCTGTCTCCAAGCTTTTATCATCTGAAAAGTGGCATAATCTAGGCTAGTTATAGAGGTTTCTTTTGTAATCAGTGTAGAGGGACTGATAAATCTAAGGGGTGACTCATCTAATCCCCAAATGGCTGAATACAATAGGAGACAAATTGTCCTTCAGAAATTTCTATCTATCCCATTGCTTATATGGCAGTAACTAGATAAATTGCTCAGCTTAGATACCTAATTTCTAGATATCCAAAATGAACAGAAAAAAAATCTTAATTAGTGATGGGAGCACAGTTTGGAGTAGCTGATGTACATTTAACCGCTGTGGCAGCACAGATGCCAGCACGCACTGTGAACTCACCCTAGGTGGAGAGAAGGTTAACGCAGGGCCACCGTTAACTGGATGGTGCTGTCTCTGGACTCCTGTGGTGCCAAGAACAGGTCAAGTAACTGCGCACTAGTAACTGCGCACGTGCTGCTGCAACGTCTAGTGGGCCGCCCAGGAGTACAGGTCAGAGAGATGGGAAGTGTAGGCTGAGATAGACAGGGGGCAGTCAGAAAACAGTGGTAGTCCTATTGCACATCAGGGTTCACTGAACTGTGCACATCTAGCTTTTATTGTCCTGGAAAAATCTGAGGATTCTTTATATTTCTCTATATACAGAATTCTACAATGCATGCTCACATCTGCTACATGTCAATATGCTGTAAAAGAAACTTTGAGTAATATAGCTCCTCTTGATACTTTTTGCATTAAAATGAAGACATGTTAGCAGTAAGAGTCCAGGCTTCTCAGTTATGATCCCTCCTATTTCTTTCTTCATAAGCTAGCACACTCACTTGCTCTCTTCTACCAATTATGATAGCAATTAAAGTGAATAGCTCACAAATTGCTCTGGTAAATAGTATTCATTGGTTCTAGTCATGCCAGCATATTATTGCCCTCAGCAGTCACTGTATTTTCTTTGCAGTACATTATTGCATCTGCAATAGGAGGAGCAAAAGTTAATGTATGTCAGCTTCTCAACTGCTACAGTTCAGTGCCAGCCATGTTTGATTAGAAGGATACTAGGCAACAGCAGGGAGAAAAATGAAATGAACACAGTCTTCTAACCATAGCTTTGTCAGTTGTATTTGCAAATTATTAAAAGATTTGTGTTATTTTACAGAAGAGTAGTGAGGACCTCAAATGAACTTGGAAAACTCAGGCTGTATGCTAATAAAAAGGACAAAGCTAATTTCTTGCAAATAACACCAAAAATTAACAAAGTTGTCATGCTGATTAGTTACAGTTTGGGTGAACAACTGGGACAGAAGAGATATGTAGAATTTGAGGCTCTAGCAATAAAGCTTCAACAACCCTTCAGCCTTTCCATCCTCCTCCTCCTCCCCACCTCTACCAAAAAGACCCTCTTCCTTTCCTGGGACGTGAGACATAGCCCTTGGCAGAATCAGAACCAGGTTTTGAATTTGAGGAAGGCAGCATAAAACTACACAAGTTAATGATTAAAAACCATCCAATTGAAAAGGGAAAAGTCTCTAAAGGAAAAGTATTTGTGATCGGGCTCTGTGATGAAAGATGGGAAGCCAGACCAGCTACACAGAAAGACTACTGGAAGGTAATGATTGCAGTCAGTTTTCCTTTCCCACCATTAAAATATTTCTGTTGCTCAATAGTTAATATACTGTGGGCAGGAGCTATATACAGAACAGATACGGTAACAAAAACCAGATTATACTTTTGTTATATTTGATTCTAATCGACAGAAGAACAATGACAGGCATTTCTCCAGTATTTCATAACTTGCTGAGAAGCAGAACTAATGAGGTTTTCTGGAATCAATAGTGGCAGTCAACAGCACTGGCCCCTTTTGGGCATGTTTTTCACACTAACCATGGTAACAGTGTTAAGTGTTTCCATTAATGTAACTCTATGTCACCTGCCATACTATGCATTATTTAATGACCTTTCTCAGACATACAACTGCTTTTTAAAATCAGCAGGTGATTTGTAAGATTGTTTGATTGTATCCCTTGGAGTTGGCTCGTCATACCAGCCCAGCTTTTTGCTGTTTTTAAGAGCACAGGAAGAAATCAACTGGCTAAATAGATAGGGCAAGTGTTCACACAACGCCCAGACTGGAAACCTAGAGGGATTTCATAGTAATCCGATGCTCAGAGGGTGCAATATTATAAATGACCAGTTCAAAGCCATAGAAACAGCTTTAGTGTTTAGTAAAAGGTCCTATGATTGTCTGTTAGCTTCTCATTTTGAACAGTAGATCCTTTCCTGATGTTTTCCCCGATTGATTCAATGGCTTTATCAGTTTTTAGTGACAGTATTTGATTTCTACATCCTTTTCAGTTTCAGTATAAAATCAGGAGCTTTTTGTCAGACTTGGTTGTCATCTCTCATTCCTTCTTTTCAGCTGTGACTGTTTATTTGTTGAATTTATTCCACCTACCCTCCAGCTATTAGCTATATATTGTCTCCATAGCAATCCCTCTCTTCTCCTCAGCACAGAAGCAAAAGAAGAGGCTTGGTAATTGTGATTTTAGATGCAAGGTGTCATTTGAATGCTTTCAGGAGTACAAACAGCAGGGGATATGGCATTTCTGACACTTTTGGATACCATCACCGTGTGCACTACTTTTTCCATATTCATGTTTCATCAACCATTTGCAAATTTTCATTTAACTTGACTTATTTTAACATCGGGTTTGCTCACATTTTATAATCATTAACAATATGAACTTAATAATACTGTGTTCTTCTTGTCAGGTTGCTTTTCTCATGCAGTTTTACATTTACACTACAAGTCTTAAGAGATTTTTGCAAATTATTCTTCCCATAATGTGGGGGGAAACCACTTGATTAAACTCCCAAGATAACAGGTGAATAGGACTCTGTCCCACAAACCTTTGCCATATCTTTTCTATCATTTTGGCTTTTTTACAACAAAGCAATATTGTTAATATCAAGAAAGATCGCTTTCTCTCCACAGCCAACGGTTAGTATACATCTTTTTCCTTGAATCATTCACAACTAATCCCATACTTATGAGAAAGAATACATTTTTGTATGTGTATGTTAAGAACGTCATCCAAGGGACTGGATGTTGTTTCTGCTTCACCCAAGTTTCTGCTTCCATGTTCAGTCTTTGTGTACTAACAAAAATGGCACCCTACATTTAGAGTTTATTACAAAGAACTAAGCTGAGTAATGTACACATTTACCACTGACTGCAACATTGCTAGATAGCAGCTGAAACATAGTAATGCTATCTATGTCACCATTAAGTCTTTTTTATTTTATATTTTTATTTATAGAGTGAATTAAGTGCAGATGGTTCTTTAGAACACAGCGAGCTTTAGGCTATGCCTTGGATAGTTTGCTGTCTAGCAGGAGCCTTAATTAAACATTATGTAGAAACATGACAGTAGGGGCAGACAGTTTTATATATAATTATATATATATATATACATATACACACACAGAAAAAGCAAGCTATGCCCCCCAAAAGGTCAGTGAAGTATAACATTTTCCAACTAGGAAGAACCACAGCAGAAATTTAAATGGAGGCTAATGACCCAAAGTGAAGTTTGGCCAGCATTGTAAGACTTTTGAAAAATACAGCAAAGGGTACTGTGTTATTAAACACTATACTTATTTCTCAAAGTCTACACAGGTTCATTCACCCAAACTAAATGAAAAGGATTAAATACTTGTAGGCTTGCACTTTTGCTTTGCCTTGAGGTAAATAAAGGCCACTATCATCAGATACTCTGTGCAGCAAGAGCATTATCTGAAGTTCACTGCTATTCTTTAAATATTCATCATAAATTCAGTGGGATCAAGTTAAGGGTCTAAGCAAGATCTTTATATCCTTTCTGTTGAAAAGCACTACAGTTTGAAGGAATCCTTGCTTTTCTCTCTGTATCTTTCAGTTTATTCTTATGCAATTTCTACCAAATTTTATGAGATTTTGGTATATTATAGTTTGCAATGTCTTTATTAATCAATGAGTATACTAAACAAAATTAAAGAAGGAATGATTAACCTATAAGGTTCTTGACTATTTGTTGTCAACCAGTGCTTGATTGCTTTATCACTTCTTTATGTGTTTTTGGCAATGAACTGATTCAATATTGCTTTCATAATGAATGTATTTCCTACTATCAAGGACCTGTCATTCCACAATTCTACACTGATATGCAGAGATGATGCGCTGGTTCAGTTAAGGACCAGGCACCAGGGTTCTGCAAAAAGATGTATCTCTACTTACTTCTGTTATTTCCCTAGCAGTCTACCCATACAAGAGCCCATGAGGAGGAAATTAGCTTGGAAGAGCAGAAAGAGAGTTTGGAAACAAGCCACTTTTAACAAAAAGATCAAATTATGGTTTATCTTCACTGTTATTTAATAGGTTTAATAGTAAGGAAGGCTCCATGGAAGAATTAAAGCTTAAATCTTTACATGTTTACTGCATTAAGAGATGGAAGTATTTTGGGATAATTCCCTACCTAACTAGGCTTTGGAAAAAAAGCTCTGACAAAAAACAGCCTCAAGAGATCAATTACTATCAAATTCAGAACAATCATGTTGGTAACAGGCACCGATTGATAACTTAATTTATAAAAAAATTTATTAAACACTTGTTCAATGTTCACTATTGTTTTAAATCAAATTTAATTTTCACTTTTCTCAGATTCAGCCTTTTGTAGACTAGTTCCACAGACAGACAGCATACAATCTTGACAAAAAGAAGTAGTTACCAAAACTAGCTAGCCTTGAAGCAGAAAAGACTGCATGACAAGTAACAGAGGCCCTTTTTTATGATTTAGCATAAAAAACTTGCTTCTTGATAAAATTCACCACTGTAATTCAGTTTATACATATTAAAAGCAACCTAAGGGCAGATATGGAAATCTTGTTTTTAACGCAATTTATTATTCACTTCTTCACTACTATAAAGTATTTTTGTGGATATAAGAAGGTTTAAGGAGGAAAAAAAAATCACAGTGAATAATAAAATATTGACTTCATTCACACAAAATCAAGATAGTAATATTTGCAACATCGGTTTCTATAAACAAGCCATTTACTAGCCTCACTTACAAAAAAGTTTCCTCATTGATTTGTTTTTACATGATTGTTCATTACAGTATTTTGGAATATTTACTGGGGAACATTGGGGCCAGCTATTCTGAAAGAAGGGATACCACAAAAGGATAATTAATTTGAAATGATATTACAATCCTTGTATGTCAGTAATTAACATTCTTGGTCTCATCCTGCAAGTGAATGAGAGAACGCAAAGGAAGACCATAAATTATCCTTAGTATCAGCAGATTTCTCTTCAGGCTACAGTGAAAAAATAATAGTAAAGATAGCAAAGAAGCTTGTGCTATAGCTCCCCTGCAGCAGATTTATATATATATAAAAGCATATATATAAGGCTTTTTAGTGTACTTTATTTTTTTATATATGTATATATATATAGATACAAAAATCTGTTTGTAAAGCCTTTGGCTTTTACAATATAAATTAAGAACACTGAAACGCCACAATTCCATGTAGTTTAAGACCTTATTACCATTGAGAGAAGACAAAATTCACACTGCTGCAATGTGGTGATTATTGATGCAAGTGTATTTTTTCAGATATATTTTTTATATTTTTCTGTGAAATTACTGTTTTGTCAGAAGAAAGAGCAAATAAGCATTAACACAAAGTACTAAGGAACATTTTTTGCAGTGGAAAAAGCAGGAAGGAAAGCAGAGGTGGCAAGATACTAGCAGTGAGCTAAATTATTTGGATTTGTAAATTCTGGAATTCAGTTTTGTAACTACATTTGTCTATAGCTATTTTAGAGGCATAGTAAAATATTCCTAAATAAAAATATATGTATTCCATATAGTTCAATACCATTATATGATCAGTAATCTGTAGTTTCATAAACCGCTTACAATATATTACTGATGTTTTTGCAAACAGGTGTGTCCAAGTTTGAAGACTTCCCAGATTTCTTATTTCAGCCTTTTTCAATCTTCCTATTAGCATTTAGCTTTGCAACTACAAATAAATATTACTAAATTTGAATATTATTAATTAGAAAATCGATCAGCATACTGAAAATGAAAGTTTTTTTGTCTTTTTTTTGGTTTCAACTTCGTTAAATGTGATTCTCATTTTGCACAATGCCGAGCATTTCTGTGTTGGCCGATCATGACCCATCTGCATTATGTAACTGTCAAAAGCCTGTCTTGTCCTCGAATCATTTTGAAAGCAACTATTGTACAGAGGGTCACTTGCCATTTTTATGTAATTGTCCAGAGAATGTCCTAGTTCACATTTAAATGACTCTATGATACAAAATTTCTCCCAGCATTCAATCAGGCTTTTGTCTTGCTCTGAATAGATCCTATTAAAGAGCAGAAATGTATGAATAGAGAGATACCCCACTGCCTGCTTCAACCCACTAGAAGCTGTAACATGCTTGTGAATAAACAATATATATACATATATAAAGGGGAAGTTAAAATGAAAAAGCTTGGTATGAAAAATAACATTTATATTTGGATAGGCTAGGCTAGTGTGGCCAAGTCAGCACTGCAACACGTATTCCTGAGAAAACTGCCATGTTTCTATGATACCTTTATGGTTCCTTGTCCCTGAAATCTGGGTGGTTTGCTCTCTTATTATGGCCTTAAATAGGGCATAGCAAGCTATGAACGTTCATTACTGTTTTGTACTGCGGACACTAGTAGAGGGTGCCTGGGTCACACAGACACTTTCAAACCATGCTGAGGAGCCAGAGGAGCTGGGGAGCCAATTCTGCAGTTTAGGCAAGGTACTGCAGTGCTCCTGACCTTACAAGCTCTCCTTGAAGCACAGTAATGCCAAGTGTTTTTCTTGCGTGGCCCTGGTAGCTCAGAAATTGCCATGCTCCTGACCACTGCACAGTGTGGGCGTTCCGTGTAAAATCAACTCACTATCAGTGCTGGTCAGCGTGTCCTTTGTGTCTGTAATCTCCATGGTCAAGTCACATTCGCATCACATGTTCGCCCATGACATCATAACTGGAAAGCACTATCTGTTCTCTCCCCAGTTCTCATTGTCATACTTATCAATTACATAAAGTATCCTGTTTAGATATCAGATAAGAGACTGAAGAGTCAGACTAGTCAGCACAATAATATAACTACAAAGGTGATTTTTTAATGCCAACACCAGCTTCTCTTTTCTGCCAGTCACCAAGATCTGAAACTTTAGGAAGAATCAAAATTCAGCAGCCAGTAAAAGGCTTGGTAAACCTGGCAGGTAGACCTGTACTGCATACTTATGTGCACATACTTCTCTTTTGCAATGGCTTTTAGGTGATTTTTAATCAGTAACATAAATCTGGCTTTGAACTATAACTGTAAGGCCAAGCAGCCGTTAGGCTAGCAATGAGCTAAAAAGGAGTTCAAAGGAACATGAAAGTTGCCAGGTATCTCTACCACATTTTGTAAGGAATTAGAAGGTTCCTTTTATTCCAGCTACAGAATTCTGTATCACAGCTATCTGTGGCAAGTCACACAACTTTAACTAAGGGACAATCATGCTGTTTTGAGAATCAGCTTCACTTGTGGGATCCTTCGCAAGACCACACTGAGGCAGTTTGTAATGTCTAATTAGAAGAATTTGCTACAGTTCATTCCTAAATTATTTTGTCATAGGTATGCTGACATTAACAAAGTATACAGAATAGATTATCTAGTTTGGTTTTCCACCTATCACTGACCCTTAAATTATGTACTTGTCATTTAAGAGAGAAAGTTTCAACGGTCTCCTCAGTGCACTGCCTGGCATGAGGTGCCCGCTCTGAACCCGCGCCTCCGTCCTGGTGAAACGCCGGTCTCGACACCTCCTGAAGAGAGGGGCCAAGCCGCCGCGAGACACGGTGCAGCCGGCTCCTTCGGCTGCTGCTCACGCTCCTCATCCTTTTTATTAGAGAATTCTCTCCGGGCATCTTTATGATGATTTATACATTGACCGAAGATTTTCAACTTCCTTTTTTTGGTGCATCCACGCTAGCTCTGTAAGTAGTATTTCAATATTGGTCCCATTAAAACTTCAAGAAGAGGCAATTTTACCTCTTCATACACTTATTCTTTATTTAGCTGTATAAACATCTTTCCTTCCTCCCCAGGGTCCATCATCACCATCATTCTGGGTCACTCTGTATAACTGCCTTAGCCTCATCTTTACTTAACGTTTTGTTGGCCTGTGTGTCATATGCAAGTTTTATCAGATATGGTATGATAATTAATTCAAAGTTATCAAGCACAGTGTTGAATAGAACAGAAATGAGTCCTGTTTTCTACAAGCCCTTCTACAAATTTCATCCATCAATGAAAATCTGGACATAATATTTACATAAATGTCACAAATTACAAAATTACATATCTATATAATGATATAAAATTTTATATATATTTCAAAAATCTGCCAGCTCACTCTTCTTAAATCTCTCTAAGGTCTGAATCATGGATAAAGCATATTGCTTCATTTTCAATCTGAATGTCACGAAATACTTAATCAAAGACCTTACAGGTTTTCATAAAAAAATTAAAAATATTTATTTTTGGAAAATGAAATTCAGTAAACTATTGATTGGAGTTGATTTTATTCCTACCTTTTAATTTGTAAGGAAGTGAATTGTATAACTGTTTTCTGTTATTTTGACTCAGGCTGACCAGCCTACTGCAGCACGGGATATCTTGGCGCACTATTTCAATGTTAGTATCATCTTATTTTTTTTATAATATTTCTGTATGTATCATCTCATTGCTACTTTTTAATAGATAATATAATAACAACGGATCTGGGTTTCTAGGAGCAGAAACTCATTGCAGAAACCTACTGTTTATACATGAATTGGACATACTTCAGAATATTTCTGGAAAAGGAAAAAGCACAACATAGCCCAAACTCATGCCAACTTTGCCTAGCAAAAACAAGGGTTGTGATGGGACTTACTCTTACTTTGCTCCAATACGCAAAGGAAGCAAAGATCAGTGAGAAAGAAGACTTATTTAAGATGAAGGAAACCTACCAAATGGGTCAGTTTAGAACTTATGCGAATGTTATAAGGATTTGCGAGTTTTTTGTAGTTTGTTTTTTATTTGGTTGTTTTGTTTTTGTAAAAATGCAGTCTGTGCATTCCAAACTGTAGTGCTCACTACCTATCTGTTTTCAGCCTAAGACACCGTTCTGGGGGAAAACTGCCCATTGCTTGCAGGTCTGCTCTGAAAGCAGAGCCTCAGGCTCCAGCCCAGCCCACCCGTGGGAGACAGAGGGACTGCTGTGAGCCTCAGGAAGTGAAACTTGTGAGCTGCAGCTATTCAGTGACATAATAATTCTCAACCATCAGCAAAGGTGCTGCCAAGAATCGTAATGGTTTCTCAACTGACCTATTTCAGCGAGCAGGGAGCCCTGCAAGCCTCTGAGTTTTCCAGTGACAACCAGCACTGGGAGCCTGTCCGCCCAACAAGTGCCTGTCCGTAGTCTACCTGCCTCGCCACACCCGTGGGATGTGCAGCTCTAGTCACACCATAAAGCAGGCTATCAGGATGGCATTTAAACCACTGCCACATCTTCCTTTTCTCCAAGGCTTCCTGTCCTGCAGACAATGGACAGAAACCCATTCTGTGCGCCAGCACCGTACCTGCTTGTACCTCCATTCACGATCAGCTCCTGATTACTGTATCTATACAGTATCGCTCTGCTCCAGCTGGAGCTCACTGCTTGTCTGGACTTCACAGCTTGCATCTGACTTCTCTGACCCTAGCTGTAATACTTTGCGTTCTTCAGAGTGCCCTAGATCTTTTTCTGACCATAATTCTTGTTTGCAACTTGGTCCTACTAATTTATGGGATAGTTGGGCATCGGACTCCTTTGTCTCTAATTCCATTTTCATCTTTCTTTAACCAGCAAAGTACCTTGTGGACCGCTTTGCACTGCTGATCTGGATTGCCTGACCTTGGACTGAGTTTCTGTTAAAGCTCTAATCACTAGGGCAGTGGTCATTCTGCACAGAGCATTAGCATTCTGCAGTAACAAACAGCACTGAGTCTTTCCTGTTTAAATTCCTGATAGCTCTTTCTCATCTAAAAACATTTCCTGTTTTTGTTCCCTTAGACGGTTTTATCAAGACATAGTTTTCTTAATCTGGGTTCCTCAAATTCTTGCAGCAAAGGCTCACAACTCAGTTTTATAGTTCTGCTTCAGTTAGGGAAATATCTGGATCTTCCAAATGCCTCTCATGAGAGAAGCTGAAAGCAACATCTACTTTCTTGGGAATAAAGCCTAGATATACCAGCCAAAACTCGACAGAATAAACTGCACAGAATACTTTGCCAGATTATTCAGTCAGAATATCTTGTGATGGACAAGAAAGAATTATTGTTGCATATTGGAGAGGAGAAGAAATTATTTTGTTAAGCAAGGTTTTTATTTACAGATTCTTTTACCGCTTTCTTCAACACTGTGTAATCCAAAGTTACAACCAAGTCTTATGGATATTGATGACAGCGTTCTTCTTTCCTTACAGTGGATCTGGGATTTGGTATTAGTAATCTTGACAGTATTTAGCTAATATATATTATTTCTATTGCTAGCCATAACATTTTTAAGACACAATATTACTGAAAATATTTTCTTGTTGTTTTACAAATAGATTTTATGCCTGTTTCAACACTGTATTTTTATAAAAAATGTTTGTTCGTGTTACTTGATTTTATTCTGTTAACACAATTGATTCTACAAACTTTTTCAAGAAAAAAAAATCTTCTGTCAGAATTCTTCTCTGGTACATGTGATTTTTTTTTTTTTTTTTTTTTGGTGAGATTTAAACAGATCAACAAGATACTCCAAGGCAAAACTTCTTAGCTTTCAAATGGAAGATTACATTCAAAATGTAATTTATAATACTAGGCACCATTAGACATAATGTATTATTCAGCTAAACACCATAACGGTATTCAATTCACAATGAAAATTAAAAATTAATAACTTTGTAACTATTGATTTTCTGTATTCTGCACAGATATTGACAAAAGTGAACTAGTCTACGTGAAAAACAGTAGCAGCCCATTATTACTACAAGCTGTAAGGACATTGAACATGTAAATAAACCACAGAATGGATAACATCACCCATGGAACTTGGACTAATTTATATAGAAGTGAAGCAAATACCAAGGCAAACAAAGGAGCACTGAAATATAACCAACTATGTGTTGGGTTTACTTGTTCCTGTTCGGAAGATAAAGGACGAAGTATTAGAAACCACTATTTCCTGTAATGAGGCTAATATCTGTTTTGCTCTGAGTAATTATTCATTTCATATAAACCAACAAAATACAACCCATCTTGCCACCGCATTAGAGAACATCCTGCATATTTATCCACATCTCTGTGCTGACAGGAAGTGTTCTGCTTTTTTTAGGCAATTTAAGGAGAAACTTAAATGAGAAAATTACTCAGTCCACAGAAACACAACATTTTGAATGGAGATGGAAATTAACTTAGATGTTACGATTTCAAGGCCTAAACTGTATCTTTGCTCCCAAATAATTTAGGATCAGATTTTAGACAAAAAGTTATAATGACTTCATTTACCCAATAAAACCAATGTTTTTGCAACACAGTAATTGTCCGCATAATCTGTCTAATTACGTAAGAATTTTGAAAGCTGCTGAGCACCCTGGCTGTAGATCAGGAATGCATTTACTTAAACACATGTATAAGTTGCAGCCCTTGAGCAGTTCCAAAAGAGAAATTCTGGCTATACTGAAGTATACAGTAACAGTAAAGTAATAGTAATGGTAACATTTCCATTGACTTCAGTGTACCCAGGGTTTGAACCATGAACCTTGTTGCTTCTAGTAAACTGCTTAAAACTAAGGCTTGTTGGTTTATTTATATCGACTGGTGTGACTAAGGAAAAAAAGACAAGCTTTAGGGCACACAAGCCCTTCTTCAGAAGCAGCAGAATTCAAAGGTAATTACAAGCTAAGAGTAAATGCAAACACAGATTAAGTACAACTCTGGATTGAATCTGGGACCTTGTATGACTGAGAACGAACAGGAACATTTTGAAGATTCAGCGTACATGTAAACACAAAACCATGGCAAAGGCCTTCTTTCAGACCTGCTTCATGTTGCTGCTCCGTAATAATCACTGAAAGGACACAATTTTACAACTTTGTTTCCTCTCCATCTTTTGTAATCAAAAGAATCCCACAGAATCATAGTAATAGAATCCCAAGTTCTAGTACTAGACTTTATGTTGTTGTGTCTGGGGAAGAGAAGGACAAATCCACTTTGATATATATTTCAAAGTTATTTTACTTGGTATTTATTGATCAGTACTCACAGTTACTCAACATTCTGAAATGGGAAGACTACTGCCATAACCCACACATAAATGTTTGCAGAAATAAAAAGGACCACTTATTAAAAAAGTATTTTTCATTTACATGTAAGTATCATGTACATTTAATCTGCAAGAAAACAAATAATATTTATTGGATAACATGGTCATAATTTACTCCATTCAACCAACAGACTTTACCTGCAATTTATTTTAAATTTGTAATTATTGAAAAAGTCTCTGAATTTCTGTAAGTAATCAGTCCTATTCTTTGGTTTGCTGATATGCTTTGTCAGCAAAATGGTTGCTGGATTTGTATTATATTTATAACTAGGAGTTAAAACCTTGTATTAATACATTATAGAATCTATTCTATTCACTATGCAGTAAAAGGAAACAGACTATTCAAGGTATCTACTCGTAAGAGCTGCCTTTCAGAGTACATGTGAAGACACTAGATATGACAGTCAAAAAGTTGTTCTATTTTCTTATAGTTACTCTGTGCTTATGTGAGAGAAAAATGGTACATTCCTGCAGTAGTTTTCCTGAATATCTTTTTTAGTATAACATCTTACGTAGTTGTTCCACTCACTATACTTTTACAAATCTTGAATAAAGATGTTTATCTTAAATTCATTTAAAAAGACACCAATTTATGATTACCTAGCATCATAAGAGTAAATATTACACTGATGGATATTGTTGCATATACACTGATGTTTACGTCCTACAATTCAAAATTGAAACGGTCACTACAAATAAGATTTACTAAAGCTTTACACAAATAGAATGATATGCACTCTATAGTTTTTGCTGACGTGACAACTGCACATGAATATACATATTTATGTATCTAATTTTTACTCACATGCAATAACATTTACAAACACAGCACGTAGTGGTTCACAGTGCTGTTTCACACTTACTGTGAAAGAATTTAAATTCATCCATACCTATGAGGAAACAAAGAATAATATAACTGCCTGGAGGACACCCCAAAGAGGCATGTATTTCATAGTATTACATGTTTACCTGATTTTTTTTGTGGTTTATTTTATGTATAATTCACTTCTGCTATGGGTATACTAAAGGCATTATGTTCTGAAGTTCTACACGATTTTGTGCTGGCCTCTTAGCACTATGGAAACAAATATGTATCTCCGTGTGTGTCTCTCTCTACAAATTAATATAATCTTTATTAATAACATGCTCAATTTTTCAATGAGTTCTTCTTTTGTTTATTTATACTATGAAGGCCATATCATGATTAGTTCATTTGCAGCTCAGGGTTAGAACGGACAGCAGATTATGTAGCTTCTTTTGCCATAACTATTCAGAATTAAATCTAAGAAGATAATCTTTTAAAAACATGCAGACTGCACAAAAAGAAGTCCGCCTTGCTGAACATTTGCTCCTGGGTCTATCATATTCTACTAGAAGACTTATCTGCAGTGTTTTGAACAATGAAATTATCAACTTACAGGTTCACGTAACTTGTTGGAAACCTGATCTTCTGGAAAGGTTAACATAATACAAATTAAATGTCAGACTCCCCTCTGCCCCATTGCTGAGCCTTCTCCTAGCAAAATATAGGCAGTCCACCTTCCAGGACCTCTGGATTACACTGTGTGCATACACAAAGCTGATTCTCCTCCCCGATTAGTGTAATTAGCACTGCCTTCATTAAAATTAACAGAATCCTCACTGTGTATTTCAGGGCAGCAGTGAGTACCAGGTCGTGCAGAGCACTCACTGCCCTACATGGCATACAACCCTCCTCCCTCCCAACAGCACCATCCTCGCACAATATACACCTTGGAATCTCCCAAGGCACTGACAGTAATTACTCGCATCCATATTAATAAGCACTATAGGTGTTAGTATGCTACTAAGTTACAGCTTAAGCAATACAGTATTGTTCAGCTACGGCATTAGGAAATTTTAAAACTGAACTTGTTTTGTGGTTCCAAGAAAAATCTCATTTTGAATTAAGCATACAAAATCTCTTAGTCAGAAAGTCCCTGCACAGAGGTGTTGCATGTGACACCTGAAGTCTGCCCTGTTACTAGTGACATCGCTGAACAGGGACGTTATCATAGCTAATTAACATCTAAAGTATGCACTATCTATTAATTAATCACACTAACGCAAGAGGAGAATCAGCTTTATTTATGCAGAAGGTCCTTGAAGGTGAACTGCATGTATTCTGCCAGGAGACTCAGCAATTGGGCAGAGGGGCATTTGACATTTAATTCATACAGTGGATTCGTATTTGCTTTGATGACTGTTTTACCGTTTTTTTAACCTGTTAAAATTTCAAATAGTGTAATACAGCTTCTCACTGTTGGTAATGATTTAGATATGGTGCCACATGGAACCACAGAGTCACATGGGAGGTGCCTAGTTAACCTGGAAAAAAATGGGCGTTACTAGAACTGTAAAAAAGTCAAGAAGCTGGCTAAAGGCAAAACTGCAATATACATACCTTAAAACTGAAGCAGTAGTATGGAAGAAGATACCTTGCACTGGATCTTGGGAACATTTTGCTTTCTTAGCACAAAAAGAAAGCAAATAAATTTGATAAAATTTTATTTTGGTTTAGGCATTGAGTTATAAGTATGCATATAGCTACATGCTTTATTCAGAAAGTATTTTACCTTGGTCTATTCAGTTTTCCAGAGATAGAAATTAAAATTCTTGCCCACTTTCCTCTATTTCTTTCATAACAGTTGTATTCAATTTCTCATATATAATTTTGCGTACTGTATCTGGTTAAAAATGAGAGCAAATAAGGTGGCTGAATCAGATAATTTAAATTAAAATCTGAAAAACAGCAAAACAGAAGGCTGAAGGCTAATCATTATCCCCACAAAACACTCTATATTCCATACCACACACAAGAAATTCTATCTATTAAGCCCATGCAGTAGCAGCTAAAGATAATCTTACAGAAAAATGAGCCCAAGAGCAGGTGACGGGGACTCAAAAGGAGGTCATACCAAACAACAGCTATTTGTTGTTAAAGCAAGCAAAACAACAAAATCTCTTGAAATAATCCTCTCTTAGGAATGAGGCCACAAAACACGCACACAGCTCCTAAGCAATCTCCCAACTTGTCAGATAAAGGGAAAAGCCATGTAATTCTAACCATAGGGATAAAATATACTCTCTCATATAACCATACTGCTATGAAGCAACTCTAATCAATGCATTAGAGTAAACACACTCCTGACATTTTGGAATAAAACTGATAGATGGTGTACTGCCCAAATACAGACTATATTTCACTATAGTTTCTTTTACTATGCAGTAGAATGTTTTAGATTATAAGAAAATACTTTAAGACATCATGTATAGACCTCTACTAGCCCCAGATAGAGATTCAGGCCTCCACTGTTCTACAACTTTACATCATGTAAGACATTATTTGTTGTAAAGCATAACATATTTAGAACTAGCTAAATGTGTAAAAAAAAGCAGATACTATACAGTTCTGTTTTCCTGCTAAAGGGTGATTAAAGGAAAAGGAACTCGGGCCTATTTCACCCTTTATACTTATGGCTGTAGTGACAATGTTAAAAAGGCAAGAGGGCAGACAACTGTGGGAGACACTCTTAGTCAAAAGTATAAAAATGTGTGTGCTGGGCACATGATTAAATGAAACAAAATCCATGCAAAGCTGGAGTGTCCTACTTGTAATATCTCTATCCTTATAACATCGACCTCTCTCATTATCACATATTTCCAGCTACCATAATCACTGCTTACTACTTTCTTATCCCTTAATCTGCACACTTTCACTTGCCAATATCCAAACCATGTGTTGTTTATTTCAGAAATCATTCTTTATCCTTTATTTCCAAACCATAAAACTATCCCTAAGCTTATTAATTCTGCTCTCCCCTCACTCCATTCTTTCCTGAGCAGCAGTCTATATCAATACCTCTGCCACTTTGTCACAGGAGATGCCAGGAGCCCTAAAACAAGACTAGGTTCCCCTACATGAGGTGAACTGTTTTGTAAAAACTTTTATCCCATGGGACCATTGTGGAAGTCTGCACGAGAGGACACAAAACGGGCTGTGTACGTGAACCACTCAGGAGGGCAAATGGCTGGTGGCAGAGAAGCAAGTCACAGTTCTCAGCTGCTCAGCCATTCTCCATAGCAGTAGCACAATGGAGATGGACAAACAAAATGACACAGAGGTCTTATGAAGTCTTAAGAGTTAATGTTGCTCGGGGTTTCTTTAAGAAAGGATTTTTTACCATACTTTGCTAGCATTGAGTGCATGCTTACCAATCAGAAAATGTTAAAATTATTTATGCCGCAGTTTAATTGAGCACTACCTACTTCATTTTACATCATTACTTATGGTTTATTCAGCATCAGCATTCAAAGACTCCTGTAAAGAAGAAAATCCAAAACATCCAATAAAAATTGAACATTTAATACACTTCTCCATCAAGTATTACAGGAAAAAAACTTTTAACTTACCAAATATAGTAATAGCCAAGTCTGACAAAGTCTTTGTACTCTAATGCTAAAACACCTCCTGTACTGTAAAATTGTGCTCTTTTCAAGCTCATCCTAGGGGCAGAAATTCTCAAGAGGGTATATAAACAAAAAATCCTAAGATCTCACTGGGGAAGATGAACCTTAATTTAACAGATTTGCATTGTAGACTCTTGCGTCTTATGAAATGTTTTGACTGAAACTTTTCCTGAGATTCACCAACTTTCATCTCACATGCAGGCTCTTCTGACTCTGCTTACAAGTTGTGGGGGGATTGGTGTGGATACGGAGTCACGCAGAAGTTCAGCTGACCCTGCTTTGAGCAGGAGCTTGGACAGGCTATCTCCTGAGGTCCCTTCCAACCCGAGTTTGCCTGTAATCCTATTACAAGGTAACGGGATCTCTCTTTTGTAATCCAAAGAGCTCGGCGTGTGCATGGTGGGGAAGGAGTTGGAGACATTGCACGGTTTTCTTAGGGGCCTTATATTAGAGACCAAAACAAGCAAGCAACAAAACAACCCACGGATAGCATGCGGATACGCAGACAGCCCCACACTTGAGCTCTGAGAAAGTACAACAGGCATGTGAAAAGGAAGTCGACTGAGTAGTTTTGAGCTCGTTTCTTTTGGCTTTCTTTTCGTGGGGGAAAAATGCTGCTGACCGGTGAGTCTCGAGAGTTGGAAGCCCCCCTGCTGCTGCCCCAGGGCCCCTCCCGGCCTCCCCCTCCTGAGGGAACGGTCGCCCCGTAGCCCACAAGCCCCCAGCGACGGCCGGACACGCAGGCCCTTTGACAGATCTCGGCAGCGAAGCGCCGGGAACCGAGCAGAAGGCAGGCGGGGACGCCGGTATCCGACGGCGACCGAGGCGGCCCCCGGGCGGGGCCGTGGCTGAGGAGAGCGCTCCCCTCCGCCGGCGCCCGCTCCCCGCCACGCCTCAGCCGACCTCACCCTGTGGGGCCGCCCCTGCGGGCGTTGGTACAGCCCTGCCCGGCGCTCCCCCGCCCCACCGAGGAATGGAACCTCCCGCACAAAACCGTTTAAATTCGAGCCCTCAACGGTCGCTTGACACCCCCCGCCGCCGCCACTAGCAGGTGCCCGGGGCTCGCGGCCCCGCGCGCGGTGGCGTCACACAGACGCAGCGCGAGCCGAAAAAGGCGGCTCCCCTCCCGCGCCCGTTTTTAACCTCATTCACACTTGGGCTCTCTCGCGCTCTCCCCCCTCCCCGCAGAGGCCCGCCGATGCCGCGCGCACGCGCAGTCGCGCCGCGCCGCCGCGCCACCCCGCCCTTCCCGTCGTGCACGCGCTCGCCCCCTCTCTACC
>JAVJGG010000005.1:11953620-11984306 GCA_035590195.1 Aviceda cuculoides | reverse complement strand
CAGCAGCCTCTCGGCCGGCGGCAGCGGCTCCCGGTGCGTGGCCTCCGTCGGCGGTCCGCCGCCTTCTCCCGCTCCGCGTTCCCCTGGGGCCGGCGTCGGGCAAGCCTCCTCTCGCCGCCCCCGCCCCGTTCTCTTCCTCTCCGCTCGCTTGCGTGTGAGGTAAACTCGGCGCGTAGTGCCTACGCCGCCGTTGCGTTTCAGGTGAGGGAGGGGGGGGAAGGAGAAAGAGAGCGGGGAGGCACTCGCTCCCCCTCCCTCCTCAGCGCCTCTCCGGCGGCCCCGGGCGCGAAACCCCGCCGCTCCCTCGCTTCTCTTCTCCCGGCGCGGTAAAACAGCCCCCTTCCCAAAATGGGCTGCACGCTGAGCGCCGAGGACAAGGCAGCGGTGGAGAGGAGCAAGATGATCGACAGGAACCTGCGAGAGGATGGCGAGAAGGCGGCCAGGGAGGTCAAGCTGCTCCTCCTAGGTAAGGGCTGCCCTGAGGTAAGGGTCCCCCTGAAGTAATTCCCGCCCTCCAGAAGCCCTGAGGCAGGAGCTTCCCTGAGGCAGGAGCTTCCCTGAGGCAGGAGCTTCCCTGAGGCAGGGTGCCCCCTCGCCTCCCAGCACTGAGGTAAGGGCCCCTGTGCAGGCAGGGCGGGGCGGGCGCCCGCCGAGCCAGCTCGCAGCTCTGCCGCAGCCAGGGATGGCTGAGGAGAGAGGGCCCCGCGTCTCGGGCGGGGAGGGTGGTTGGGCGGTGGGATGCTTTTCCCCAGATAACGTGGCAGAGGGAACGCCGCCCTGCCGTAGTGGGGTATGTGCTTGTGGTCCCTCAGAAGTTTTGGGGGTGAGGGGCAGCACGGCAGCCTGTTAACGCAGGTGAGCGCCTCGGCTTCTTTCGGGATTAGAGGCAGGGCTGTTTTGGGGAGGCGGCGCGGCATAGTTTGTCCCGGGGCCTTTGTTTAGGGCGGACCCTAACTTCCATACGAAGGGGATGAGATCTAGAACTTTTGACGTGGATTCTGTGTACCTCTGCTCAGAGGAAGGAAATTTTGGGCTGGAGGATGTTTGCTCTTAATGTTTCTTGTAGACTCGAATATCTCCTAAACTGTTGCTATAAGAATAAAGTGCAGAAAGCACCGAAGGCACACAAGGCAAAGTACCATTTAACTTTCTGCATGGTTTCATTTTTTTGTGGAAGTTGCTTATGTTGCTGACATCTTACTATGGGAAGTACAACCTTGATGGAGGTTCTAAATGTATAATATAGTGACTCTCATAGTATGCTATCATGTGTTCTTGAGGTTTGCTCACAAGTACTTGAAGCTAGCTTTTTGTATATTTTAAGTGATGTGCTTTTGTGTAAAGATAAGTAAGATTATTTTTAAAAATTACTATTCAAGAAAAAAGGAAGAAAGGGTTTTAATTAGAAATACGTTTGTGCAGGACTAAAACTACTGTACAACTTGCGGACAGCTGAATGTGGCAAGATTTGCATTGTATTAATGTTGGTAAGGAGAAGGAGTTTTGCAGTATATGCCACCCAGCTAAATCAGACTGGATCCTTCTAATCTGGAGTTAAAAAGCTGTTGAGTTGCAGCTTTCCTCGTGCTGCCCTTCCCCTCCCAGAGCTATAGTTTCAGGCAAACTTTTTAAATGACTGACCAGTTTCTTACTCCCCTAGAAATTGGTTTTGCTACACTGCTCATCTACAGTGCTCTATTCGGTACAAACATTGTAGCAGACCTCTTAAATAACTTCTTTCTGTTGCTAAATTCTAAAATAGCTCCAGAAAGGTACAGGAAACTGAAGGACTTTCGTGTGTAGATGAGGAGATTAAATAAACCTAGTATGGGAAAAGCAAATGTCCTAAAATGTGTTTATAGATTTAAAATTTTGCTTGCGAGAGAAACAGTTAAAGCTTTTCTTTTTGATTTGTTTTCCAGAAAGTGTTAGGCTTTTGGTTGGTACTGTGCCTAGTCCTGTATGCCTTTGAAATCCTCAGATTGTTGCATGGAAAGGTTTTTCTGTATGTGATCAGTAGCAATACTGCAGAAGTTGTTATTGTCTTTTTCAAATGTGGCAAAGTAATGCTTTATATGTTTTCTGGCAAGGCATTTAAAATGATTTTTTCTGTATTTTGCTGGTTTGTATGGAACTTTTAGTGCGTGTAGTTTGTTAGCCATCTTCATATCTTTCATCATATTCTGTGGATATGGATAAAGTCCACATCTATAGAAAGGTGCATTGAACTTGAGAATGAATTTTGTTGCTATTTTCAGTTGTTTAATGCTCTTATGTATAAAGTCCTATGTTATGAGCTTTTATTTTTAAATTTTATAAATTCTGTGTTTCTAATACAGAAAAGCTTTTGAGGAAAGTACGTTTTTTTGCTGGAATCTCATGAAACCTTAGGATATGGAACAAATGCTCAAATGTGTTTTCTTATAGTGTTCTAAGCAGTAGCTCGGTTGGTTTAGTACTTCCCCCTCCCCTGTTAGAGAGAGGTGTGAAAACTAACTGGCTAACAACTTCTTTTAGGACCAGTGTTTGAATCATTATTTAAACAAAAATTACTGAAATGTTTACTGAACTCAGAATGAGGTTTTGTATATACACCCATGGATGCATTTGTGTATTTCACATGTCTTGGAATGAAAGTTTTTCTGTTACTTTTCCTTGCAACTGTGTCAGGTTGTCTTAAATGTTATGTGAATGCTTTATCTGATGGCAAAACTATTTAAAGTTACTTCCACTAGAGTCACTTTCTTCTCACTGCTCACTTTCCCAATTGCTTGTTAAACCCATATGTCATAGTTTATCATCTACTCGGTTGTACTCCTACATCTATTTATGGGCTTGTTCTGTTAAAAAGGTACTGAAATAAAAGGAAAAGTACAAATTGTGGTCTGTTGCCAGGAAAATACAATGTGTGAGAAGCATCTAAAATACCTTGCTTACGTAGAAGAAGAGCGTGTAGCTGTATACCTGTTGACCCAATAAGACAGATTTATTCCAGCATCTATAAAAACTATGTTTTTGTGTGGTGAGTAGAGAAGCCTGCTGAATCTTGAGCTAGAATGCTCAACTGAGGGAAGATGTGTTTATAAAATCAGTCTATTTCTAGCCTTTAAATTTAATTTATTCCATTATATGCTTTTCTAAAGGTTTTTCTAAAACAGGAAATTGCAGTGATTTAATTAAAAGAGATAGATGTGACATTGCTTTACCTAAACAATGACTTTGTGAACAATATCACTGATCAGTTATTTTTGTTATCTTCTCTCTAGGAAGAAGCAGGCATATTTAAGCTGTGCAAAATACTATTGGCCTAGATTATCTAAATTCTTTTGTCATATCTGTAAACTGGTGCATCATTTTGTACAAATTTGACTGCAGGTCATTTGGAATAAAAATATGGGATTCTGAACATTAGCCATGTATAACAATATTTTAACTTTGTAATTCTATGCACTTCAATGTGCTATCCCAACAGCAGGAGAACCTTTTCTGGAAAATTTCTGAGAGCCATCCTTATTATTGGAAGTAAGCTGAATTTGAGCATATAGTTTGTAAGCCAAATGGAAAATGCTTGTTTATACATGGAATTTGCTGCTTTTATTTTTTAAAATCATTAAATAAATGAGCTTCTCTAATTTAAAATTATTTTCAATGTGTGACAAATACTTAAATTTCATGGGAACTCAAAACCAAATATAAGTGCAGTCTAGTATATTGTCCACACTAAAAATTTAACATACAAAAGTGTTTTTCCTTAAGCACATCAATGTTCATGTCAAGTTGATAGTTCCCAAACTTCTGTTTCCTAATTGTTTGAAGCAATATTTTGTTTTATTGTATTTTTGTTGTTGTTTCTTATAGATAAGCTCATATACTTAGCGTGAGCGAGATTTCTGAAAAGCAGTGTATATTTTGGCTGGCTTCCAAGTGGAGAGAGTAGTAGACCCAAGTTGTTTTTCTCTTCCATGGTTCCTCATCTTAACTTTTATTGTTCAACAACTAAAAAATCCAGTAATGCTTGCAGAATGAATGTAATTCTACTCATCTTAGGAGATGGTTGTTCTGTGTGACCGATCTGTGTGCTGCATTAATATACATGTGATCCAGATCAGGTGTGGATTTGCAAGTACATTTCTGTTGAATTAGCTAAAGCACATAAGACTGAATTTATGCCAACTGCAGGAGAACAGGCAGTACCTCATTTAGTAGAAAACCTTCTGGTATGAGGTTAACTCATCAGGTTTTATGAATACATTCAAACTGGCAGCATGAGTTTATAGGATTATTAGCACTTTGTCTTGTGGATTATCACATTCTTCACCTAATATAGCAAATTCAGTGTTCAAGTTCGTAGTGTCTTGAATGAAAAAGGCAATAGATAGGTCCTAAACATCCTTTAGGAGTGGATCCTGGGATCCAAGAGGTTGCAGACCATGTATTTGACAACTGTAATTATCTGTCTTTTTTCTAGATAATCACGTTTGTGGATTTAAGTTCAATGGATACCTTTATACTCATGACCAACAGAACCACTTTTCCATTCCCGAATAGATTCTTGTGATTCGTACTGGAACATTGGCATGTCGCGATCTTGAAGATACCTGTTTTTTAATTTAAGACAGAGTACTGCTCTTAATCTTTTTCATTGCAGTTCTTCCTGTTCCTTAAGGCAGTAACTAGAACAATTCTATTCAGTTGTTCTTCGAAATCTTCACATCTCGGGCATCTATTTCTCCTTGCTTTTCTTTTGTTACAGACCTGCATCTTTCTGTCTGCTCAGTCAACTGACTTCCACTGCGTATTTGTCTGTTCAACAGCATGATGCTTGCAGTCCTTGGTAATACCTGCCTTCCTCCAGACCTGACTGCATATTGTACTAAATATATATATATATACACGCTGTTTGTACTATTAATTCTCTTGCCTTTCCTCCGGAGTAGTGTCTTTCTCCACATTTGCAAATAAAAATGAATTTAGAAGCCTGAACTTATGGGAGCTATCAAAAAAACCTTATTCTCACAAACCAATGTTGCATGTTTCAGAAACGTTGACCTCATTCATTGTTATAAGTTATGCCAGCCTAGTCTAAAACATTTCTGACAAACTATTTCCTGTATCACCTTTAGAGACAACTATCTATAGATATTTACAAAGCTCACCTCTTATTTAAAAGCTGTTCTGTGATACCTAAAAGAAGTGTTTAATGTTTGGGTTTGTTTGGTTGGGGTTATTTTGCTTGTTGGTCTCATCTGTCTGCCTCTGCTCCCTTCCCACCCCCAGCCCTGACTTTCTGCCTGTCTGCTTAGATTTAGCAGGAGTTCTGAACTAGGAGCTCTCTTGTATTTTAAGTTGGACTTAGGCAATCAGGATGTTATTTATGTGGACTTTTATATCCAACTTTATAGTTAAGTAAATTGAATCCTCAAGCCTTTGTACTAAATATAACAATACTTTCAAATAACAAAATCAAAATTGCTAGATTCCCGTAGTGTAATAATCCCCCTTGCTTTTGTCAAAGGAGGCTTGTGGATGTACAGAAAACACAGCCATTCAGTATGGTTGTGATTGTATAATTGCAGTTTGGGTTCTTCTATGCTTGTCTCTTTATATTCAAATGTTGTTGTAATAATTTACAACATCATAATATTGGTCTTTAATGTGTGTATAGACTTCTTCACCACAATACAGGTTATCTGTAGTGATTTCAGGTCATCTGTTGTGTTATTATTTTAAATCTTTATTTTGTAAGTTTCTTTCAAAAATCACCATTTATGTTTGTATCATGATTTTTATTCTTTAACATTCTTAGGAGAAAATTTACTTCAGTACATGTTGTTTTAGAATGGGCTAAAGAGAAACTACATTTTGTACCATGTCATGATACCAGTAATAGTGACTTTGGGTTTTTGTCTCTTGATTACAAAGTGTAGTTATGGTTATATAAAAATTAACTTATGTTTGGCATCAGGCATAAGGCAGATACTTTTTGGTAAGCCATTCACTCCCAGCATCAGTGCTGCCTCAAGACTACACATAAGTTCTGTAATACACTGACTTAATCAGTTTCTTGCTACTTTTTGTGGCAGCACAGTATTGTGTTATCATTGTGCTGATATGACAGTTTATTTCAGTCCTATAGATTATATTACTGAAATGATCATGCATTTAAGTTAACCTCCTTTTGTGAAGTTATTTTTAATTCACTTCAGAACTGAAGTTTGCAATATAGCTCCTTGCCTAGTTGTGTTGGCACAACTTGAACTCGGGTTTTGTGCTATAGTTAGGCTGTGCTGATTTATATAATCATATTGCAAAGTGGATTGTTCTTTTGCTGCCACATTTTACCCTTTAGTTGTTTTGGTCCTCTGAGAAGGAAGAATTGAGTAGTCGGCACATCCTAAAGTATGGCTAAATATTTTGAAACCAAGCCATGAGTCTGGCTTCAGAGGGCATGAAATTCTGAAGTCAGTTTTGCTGCTGAGCTTGATGGATGTCTGCAGCGTTTCCTGTAATCGCTATCTGGCAAATGTCAAGGTAGAAAACTGGAAGTAGAAAAAGAGATATTTAAGATGTTCTGTTAAGTGTGAAGTTTTTCTGCCATGGAAATGCTGAAATAAAGATCTGAACTGACTTGATAATTAGCTATTAAAAGTTTTTTTCCAACATATGTATAGGAGAACTTGTATTGATGAAAACTTGCTATTCTGAGGTTGAGTCTTAGTCATTGTCCAGTTTTACTGAGGTCAGCTGTTCTATTTATTGCCCTCGTTTGCTCAGTGTCCTACTGTTATCTCAGGCTTTGTGTAAATTACTGTTTTGTTATCCTGTAAATGGAACTTAGTTGGCTTCACCTGAGAAATGCTGTACACAGACAGTATTTAAATTGGTAAGGTATATAGAGAGCAGTTGGAAAACTCAGAGCTTTGAACTTGTGAGAGCAAGAAGCTTCAAGTGCACTATTTGGAAAAATGCAGAGTTTTGGAAGTGGCACAACTTAGTGACTTTTCTGAGCACAAAGATAAGACACTGAAAGTTGTTAGATGATTAAGAAAAAAATAAACTTTTTGCTGAGATTCTTTTATATACTGGGAATATATGCTTTTGCAATAAAAGATTTGAACTTGTCTCTTCTTAATGCTAAACATATTTTGTTCTTGTCCATTAAGTAGGAGCTGATAACACAAACTAAGATTTCTTAATAAGAATCAGGGTGGGAAATGAAGGAATGTTATGATGTCGTAGACTAATTATCCATGTTTGTGACTGTTCATAACCCTTTCACGGTGTATCTGTAAGAAGTGTTAAGAGTTGGGGATTTGGTAGGTGTTTCCCCTCATGGCTTTGCCCTTGGAATTTGAAAAGCTGTGGAGTCAGCTTCAAAATATCTGGAATTATCTATGGCTTGAATAAGTAACAGAAGGTAAAGTATCATGTATCTGTTTATGCTGTCACAGCAAAATGGCCTAAAAATCACCTGGTGTAACAGATACCCATATGCGTTATTCCTTGATTTGAAAGTATGTTATCTGTTCAGGTCAAACTTTGACTTTCCATTTCATTTTAGTTTAGTTGATGGCTAGCCCCTTCCTTGAAAACCATATTTCTGTGTAATTTTTTTAGAATTTCTCTTGATACTGTTCTTTCAGGATCTCAACTGATGGGAGTAATTGACATAGAGCATTTAACAACAAATTCTTTAAATAAGAGATTTGTTGTTAAATGTACGATAGGCAAATAAATTGCTTTCCTGCCTTTGGTAGTTGAAAGGTCATTGAAGCTTTGAATAACACAATTTCTTGTATGTTTAAGTATTAACTTAATAAATCAAGTAGAGGTGTTGATATATATCTATATGTTTATATGGATGCTATGTATTTATATTTAGAGATGCATGTAAACTGCAATATTATATGTACCTATATAAATTGATATTGAAATTAGAAAATACTTTTTGTAAAGCTACTTATTTAAAGGAATCAACACCATTTGAATATACAGTACTTCAATTTATGAAATAAACTGTACCTCATTACTTTTTCATATATGCTTCTTAGAAATGTGGTATTGCATTTGAAATGCATAATATACTTAGAAAAGGTACATGATTAAATCTTTAGTGAAATATAACAGTATCTAGGCAACCAGAATGGACAGAAGTCTTTACAATCATTGCTCTAAACAGATTGCTTTTAAAAAGGAAATCAATGTACTGTAATGAAAATTCCTGTTGAAGCTGTGAAGCAGGTTTATAGTTCTTAATATCTTCTAGAATTTAATATGGTCTGTTTCTTGCAAAGAAAATACTGTTAAAATCAAATGGCTGCCTGTATCCCATTTTCCCTTTGCAAAGTTGATAAAATAATTTCTTGCATACAACTATATGTTGCATTTTTACATGGATGAAGCTGTTGTAGTTGTTAGGCTCATAATATGAGTTGTTACCCATCGTGATTGTAAGGAGGTTCTGAATCTGGTTTTTTTTTGTTTGTTTGTGGGTTTTTTTTTTTTTTTTTTTATAGTTTTCAGTAAAACTCAAGATGTTCTTGCCTACTTTCTAAATCCATATCGGAATGCTGGAAATAAGCAGTGCATGTCGTCTAGTAAGCAGCTGAGCCATTCTAGAAGCTCTATGTGGCTAAGTAGGAGAGTGCTCTTGCAGCATCTGGCTGAATGGTTTTGCCCTCTCCCTGGCACTTTTAAATGCTTAATGCAGTTTCATGCTGGTTTAATAATAGCAAATTGGCTGTCCTGTTTGGACATAGTTTGCTGGTAGAGTGGTCAATTTGACTGGTGTTTCATAATGGTCTGGTGAGGACCTGAATAAAAGCATGATGAGGAGCAGAGATACACACTTTATTCAACTGGAGTACTGGAAATGCATAGCAGTGGGTGAAGGGGAAAATGGGTACAGAATAGGATTCTTTCAATTTCTGCATTTCTCTGCCACAGTTTACTGTAGAATTGGATTAGGAATAATGTGAAATTGTGTTCACCTGCAAGGTCCAGTTGGTAGACATGTTAAACTCTATTCAAAACCCACTTATTTTAAAACCTCATTGCTGGAATAGGAGATGGTGCCAGTCTTTCTCAAGGAGTGTGTTGATTATGGCACTTTATTGGAAAATGGAGGTAGGAGTTTGTCTTCGTTCCAAGTCTAGGGAGTGTCTTTCTGACCTATGTTTCCTTATGCTATCCTGAGTTACAGGTCATAGGCTTGACTAGGAAGAATTCTCTTCTGCCTAGCACTTTGTGAAGAACACAAGATGGTAGTGGACAAGAAGCATAACTGCCGGCTTGGTGTCCAAACAGTAGAGAGGAGAATGGAGACGTTAGTTTCCAGTTAAAACAGTAAAGTTATACTAATATTAAACAGTGGGAATGTAGTATTGGAATGCAATTCTAAAACTTGCTATGACTGGAGAAAAATGTCTTGCAATAACAAAATTGGGAGTAAACGACAATTGTCTTGAATATTTATAGATTTTATTTAATTAAATGTTATTCTGAGTGCTCGTTGATTTCCGAATCTACCAGTGATGTACGGTACAAGGGTGGACTGAAAATAAGCTGCTAAGTCTCATTTAAGTGTTGTCTGTATTCTTGATGCATTAAATATTTCTTGAAGCATTTTGAAAGTGGATTTCTCAGCTGTATGCAGATTCAGTTACTGATCCCTAATAAATCCGGTAAACTCTTAGCAAAACCATTATATGCTTTCTAAAGCTCTTAAAGACATTGGCAGGGATTCCTTCTAATATGCTTTAGTGCCTCAGTGTATGCTAGTGAAAGTTCTCATTTAATTCCTAGATGAGAGACTACTTAGGTTATTTTCTCTGTCTGCTGTTCTGTAACATAGGACCTTTTGGGGTTAGATCGGGTCGGGCTTTGACAGCATACTTGTTTGAGGCCTAACAAGCTGCTATTTATGTAGATATTTATCTTAGTCCTTCCTTCTGGGCCTATTGGGTGCAACTGCCTGTTTGAATGGGTTGAAATTTTTATATGCTTCAAAGCTTTCTCAGTTTAATTTGAGACCAGTTAAATACAAAGTGTTTAAACAACAACAAAAAAAGCCAGATTGTTGTTTTAGTACTGTTAACTACAAATAATAATCTACCTTTAGGTAGCTTTGTGTGGAAAATGCATGTGCGTGTAATGAAAGAATGTGGTTGAGTATACACATGAATTTTCTTTCCTGGTTCAAATACAAATAAGTGTTCTGAAAACATTTGCTTTTGAAAAAGATCTGTCTGGATAGCTAGATCTTTTCATTTAACATTTTAATCTGTGTCACTGTGTAAGTCCTTACAATTTTTTGGTGGAGGTAGAGACCTTTTTGTAGTGAATTTAGGTCAGCTGTAAATATGCTTATTCTTCTTATTTTTACGGATCTTGGTCCCTGAGCTACAAGATAAAAAACACTCTTAGGCATGGATGAAGACTGAGCATTTATGTGAACTGAAGTTTATTGCTGCTCTTTTACAATAATGGGCTAACTTTTATACCAGGGCAAATGCAGTTATACTAAACTTTGACAGTACCCATTTATCTCATTTGCAAATAATACCTTGTTGTTACATGACAATTAGAGCTTTGAATAAAATCAGTTGAGATTTACATGAGAGATATTTTTGATAGTAATGCACACACTTTGCTTTCTGATTTTCCCAACTCTTTGTACAGTTACATGGTAATATGAGGTAGCAGGGACAGTCAGATCCATCACAGTTGGAGATAATAAAACAGTAGTGTTGTACTGAATTGCACTGGAGCCTGAGATGAAAATGTGCTGTGAATTCCAAGTTCTTTTGTTGTATCTCTCCACCAGAATAACCTGCATAAAGTATGCCTCTGTTGCAGTGGGGAATCTACTGTAAAGTTTCTTCAGTTGTGATTAATGATAGTCCACTGAGTAGCAGAAGTTCTCTCTGGTATCTCAGTCACTGAACCTACCATCTTTCCACACCATATTTATAGCTCAGTGAACAGTGAAAGGCCATGAAGGCCAACCACACTGTCAAGAAAAATGTCAGGGCACTCTGGATTTGTAGAGGTTTCTTAGATCTATATGTGGAGGTCTGGATGAGGCATGCTGTACTCCATTGGCAGAAATTGACAGTAACTTTCTTGGTAAACATTTTAAGAGCAAAGGAGGTGGTTCTTTCTGTTGGAGCACCCAGCGTTTATCTCGTGTAGTGTGGTCATATACAATATCTACTTAAACTCATGTTCTAGAAGGTCTTTAATCATGTTTTTTCATACTGCGATTTCAAATTATGTAGTGATTGTTTCTGAACATGCTACTATGTATGGAAGAAGATAACCACTTTAAGTAACAAATTTAAATCTTCTCTTGATTTTGAAGAGAAGATCAGTTATTTGCTATTAGTGAAGTTCCATTAGAAACACTAACAAGTTTCTCGACTTTGGATTTTGAGAAAATTCCCAAGTCTTTTAGAGGATAGTAGTATGGAGGTTGGCCTTTGGTACATTTAAGTAGTCAACGGATAAGCTTACTTAGCTTACCAAGCTGCTGTCAGCATTGACATGTTAGACCTGGAGCCACAAACTTTTTAGCCACTGGTGATGTGGCATATAGTTGTCAGGCAGCAAGCACGATTACGATGTCGTTTTCCTCTCTAAATGTGCATTCATTCCCTTATTTAATTTCTGGCATAAGTAAAAGGTTTATTTCCAAACCTTTGAGTCTCAGCTTGTCACAGTCCTGCTGGGTTTGGCACCTCACACAAAGGAAGCTGTGCCTATATCTTAATTGAAGAAAATGCTTCAGAGATTTTAAAGTGCAATGGCATTGTCCCTCTAGAAGGTAATGATACTGTTTTTTAAGACATCTCTTGTATATTCTCAACAGATACATCTTCTTTCTGAAATATGACACTTTGGATTGTATTGTTGTTCTCCTTTATAGTGAGACAATGAGTCCACAATACGGTTATGCTAGAAGTGATGCATATAATGATAAAAGGGTTCCTACTATGTAGCAGTAACTGTACAGCCACTAATTTGAAACAATTGAGGAATATAGATATAAGAACATTTTTTTAAAAGCTAGATATAATTTGTATTCAAAATCTGCCTGCATCCAAGTGTGTTCTACATAAAATTAGACAGAAAAATTTCTGCTAAGGTGTCTGCTTATCACATGCATCAAATTCTAAGCAAAAAGATTTCATGAAACCTTAAAAAGATGTGAATAAAAGTTACCTTAAGGTTTGAGAAATGGAGTGTGTGCTCGTTTCACTACAAGCTTTATTTTTTTAGAATTCATTGAGTTCCAGAGGTTATACTGAATATAAACCCATACTTTTTTCTTTGTTGTTTCAATACCAAACAAATTAATACAGTCTTTATCACTCGCTTATGTGTTTACTATAGTAATAGCCTAGGTATCTAAGAAATTTAAAGCAGTTTATTGGAGGTCTAGACCTGAATAAACACACAGGATGCTAATGTGAGTTAATATGCATTTCTTGATATAATGTTTCATATTAACAGTTTTCTTAAATGATGCTTTATATATAATATAATTACTATTTTGTTACATCTACTAAGAGCAATACTGAAGACCTAAGAAAGAAGTAATTAGTTGTAATTAATTCTTTATTTGTTAGGGAACTTACAAAAGTGACAGCGGCTTACAGGTTTAAATGGTGTTTCTTCTGTAGAACTAAGCCAGCATGCAGGCCTGAAACCTTGAGATTGTATCAGATCTTTTATCTGAGTCAGTGTCACAATTTTAGAATCTGTCACTCCTGTGGTTTCAACCAATGATGTAATCTGGGATTCACGCTCTATTACTACATAGTTAAGTTACTGAAATATTTTCTTCCAGATATTATTCACACAGCTTCTTTCTTAACTCATTCAAAGTTTCCTGGCACATTCAAATTCCAGTAGCTATGGAAATTCAAACACTAATGCCCCTTTAAGTAATGAGTACTGCCAACCTTCAGTTGACTATATGAAAACAGTTGGGAAGGGGAAAGGGAACATAAACTCTGTCAGTGGCAGCAGCTGCCCCAGAATTAGAAGAATACAAGATGGTGGTAGATAAGAAGTGTAACTGTTGGGTGGTTTCAAAAAGGGGGTGTGGGAACACAAGACAAAAAAAATAAATTTTGCAGAGAGATAGAGCGATGTGGGTGCTGGTGTGAGAGAATGTTTGGTTTAGTGGTCAACCTGTCTAGTGGATGTGTAGCAACAAGTTTCCACTGTGTGTTTCTTGTGCTAGCATTGATGTATTTTGAGTATAGTAACAATGATTAGCAGCTTGAATTCTGATTTAAGTCTTGTGTCTGGTAATGTGTCATGGGGGGATAAATTTGAGAGATTATACTTCCAAACTCTCTGCTTGCCATGTGCTTTTGTAAGAGATTACAGGCCCCATAGCAGAAACAGTAGAAATCACTGGGCATTTAGTTTGTGCTGTGGCTAGTGACAGCTGAGGAACAGGCACCATTCATCTTGCCCGTTCTACTGTGAAATACTAACATCTGACAGAATATTGGATAGGAGAGTTGTGGGGAGTGGCCTTTAACTCATAAATTGTTGGATTCACCTACTGTAATGTGTTTTATTTTAAATTTCACATACATGTCTATGTTTAAGTTAATCTGGTGCAAGTATCCTGTTTTACAGTCTGAAAAGCTGACAAGCATCTATTGAAAGTTTTATATTAATTACTCTTGTCCATACTCGAACTTTCTTCTGGCAACGTACAAGACTATTCTACTTGTTTGTGGGTTCTGTTCCTTTGTCTTAGTTGATGGTTCAAAACCAGCCCCATTCTACTCTTCAGTTTTTATCTATTTCTTCTCTTAATCTAGGTTTTGGGTGTCGTTTGTCCGTCCCCTGTCGTGTGTGTGTGTGTCCCAATTTATCTACATTTTTTTTCTGTGTTGGTGTTGCAAGGAGTATGTTTGTACTATTAGGAATTGTTGTACTTGACAGTTGGTTTCCTCCAGAAAGGGATACAGTGAACTTGGAAGTTTGCATTGCTCTTTATTTTGCTATTTGATCAGTTCCTTCAGTAAGCAGTTAGTAAGTGCTTCACAAGTTAGAAATGTTACTATTAAGATCTCAGCACTCACAAATAGCAGTTTCTGTGCTTGGGTGCATAAAACATTTGTTCCAGAAATTTGTAGTTCTGGAATGATTGCTAAGTAGGCAGTGTGTGGGATAATAAATCATGAGACACTCTGAGTAGTTTAACATTTTTGCTGACCTGTTATTTTTAATCAAATTATAAAATACTAATTTCAGTTCTTTTTGAATACAGACCTGCTCCATTTAGAAAGTAAAAGAATATTAAATCTGTCTAAAATGATGTTTGCTACAGTTTTATAGTAGAGGGTCATAGAATAATTTAGGTTGGTAAAGACCCTTAAGATCATTGAGTCCAAACGAGTCTGTCTTATTATTTTTCAGTAAGTTCTTGTGTAACTGCCAAATAGCAGCTTGGAGAATCAAATATTGCTTTAGGTGTTTCTAAAATTTATTTGAGCTTTGCTAGCCCTACTCTGTTCCTTCAGAGTACTATACGTGAGGTTGATCTGTTAAATGTCTTTTTGGTTGTTTTTTTGAGCATGAAGATGCTTTGATTTTTCACTCTATTTCCAAAGTTGAAAGTTGGCTTTGAAAGAAAAATTATAATACCAATTTAGTCCCTCTTATTTAGCTGAGCTTCAGATTGACTGTGCCATGGATGGTATAATAGGGCTAGTATAGGCTCCTGGGTGTATGTGCTAGGTATGAATTCACTGAGTGCTATCACAACTCATGCTGGATCGAGATAAATGACTGCTTTGGATAGCACCGATACTAGTTGTGGAAGTATTGACATGTGAAGGTAGAGCCTGATAACTAAACTTTGAAGGCAGAAAACTCTTCAGATTATAGTAGAATCTGTGGGGGAAAATGTGGTTCTGCTGTTTCCTGTGTTAAATTGTGCTGATTAAGTTGGACATGCTTTGCTACCACACTTTGTCAGTCTACATAATGAAGCATAAGGATCTACCTGCTTTTTGGCAAGCAGGTGTAATAAGAGTATTAGACTTAGTTGAAGTTATATTCCTACTGAACTAGGTGAATAAAAGTTTTAAAATTCTGTACTTTAAATTGGATTTTCATAGCATGTATTGCCCCCTTTTTTTTTTTTTGTGAGGAGTGCATGAAGGACACAAAGTGTGCAAGGGAGATAAAAATACGCATCAGTTTTTAAAACTTTCTTTTGTCAAAGTGATGACCAAGCAGTTAGCTTAGACTTTCATTTAAAACTAAGCAGACAAAAAATGTCCACGATTCTCTCAAATTCAGAATTGATACACTGCTGTCTTTCTAGTCTGAGCAGAACTGTCATGTCTTTTTATTAATATTTTTTATGCTATACATAAATAGTAACTGAGCCAATAAGACTGTTCAAATTAATGGCAGTAGTGAAGCTGAAATCAAGTATCACACTTTAGCAGGTAATAGATAGCATCCTTTACTAGGTGATCGAGAAACATATAATCAAGTCTGTCTAAATCTGGGTAGGGTTTGGTTGTGACAGTATAGCTAGCTCTGACATTTTATATGCAGCAGCTGTCACATGAAATATTTAATACTGCCTGCTTCTGTCTAAAACTTTCTAAAACAGAGTTAGTTCTCATTTTGTTGTATGGACAACTTATTCACACTGAGATAAAGGACGAAATTTTACAAATAGATCCATCAGAAAACCTGGCTGAGCTCTGCATTCAGGAGTACAAAACCAATGCATCTCCTTTCATTATGGGACAGTGAGTAAGGTGTAATTTTCTTACATACTTTGCAAAGATTATTAGGCAAGCTGCAGGCGTTTTAGCATGCAGTTAAAGGAAAAAACCAAACCAAACACAACTGTTTCTATTTTCCATTAAATAAAAGAGAGGAATGCATGTTCCAGGAACTCACTGTTGGTGTTAGGTACTCTGTAATAAATGATGACTTAATATTTTTTTTCCATATGTATTATGAGTGTTTGTGGTTATGTTACTGAGAAGGCTTTAATGAGAATTTTAGGTATTCGATACATGTGAATTCTAACACCACAGAGAAGCATGCATATCTGAATCAGTAAAAACTGAGTAGAAAGTGTATTACAAAATAATTAAATTTTGATACTGTGACTAGCCCTGACACTGACCTGCTTGGTTAGTCAAATGTGGTGAATTTTTGACAGAAAGAGCACTTCACAAGGTTATGTAAGTTAAAAGCTGTAGTAATATTTCTTAATATCTTCAAAATTGCTGTTGAATGCAGGGGTTTATACTTTCTTCAGATTTTTTTGAATGAAAATATTAACCCAAAGCAAATTACAGTAATTTTGTTAATAAAGCTAATCTTTAAACTTTTGTCACCTGTTTGTGCTTAAGTGCATAATTAGGTATTTACAGTTTAAGTGTTAATTTGGTTTATAAATGCATCAGGTGTCACAACAAATGACTTTTGTACTGGTGTCTCTGTTTTCTATTTATATTAATATACTTTCGCTGAACTTCCATGGCAGCTCAGAGTCTGAGAACTATTGGTACTCTAAAGAAACTTACAGGTTTATAAAAAATAAGTCTTTTACTTGGACATTAGCTAAAGATGGTATTAAACAATCTTAGATTGATGTTCAGGCCTGCTCTATTCCTTAGCTCCTTAATTCTGCAGGACACTAGCTCCTGTTGCGGTTAGCACTCATTCTGCTATGTTGGAGGAAGGGAAGTCTAGGCACATCAGTAACAATGCTGGGGAGGAGGTGGGACAACTTTTGGCAGCCAGTCTTAAATTGGCTTGAGCCTGTCATGAAGCTACATATTTGGTTTAATAGGAGAAATATCCCAAAGGCATTGCTATACGGTAGTCGAAGTGTAGAAATATACTGCTAGACTAACATCAAATAATGTTTTAAGTTGGAAGAAACGTCTAGAGGTCATCTAGCTCAACCCTTGCCTCAAAGCCAGGCTAACATCAAAATAGAGAAGGTTGCTCAGAGCCTTGTCCAGTTGAATCTTGAAGATTTCCAAGGCTGTTTCTACTTCCTCTATGTGCAGTTGGTTCCAGTGCTTAACCTATTCCATGGGGATAGGTTCCCTTCCGCCCTTTATATCTCTCTGAAACTGTCTGTACTGCAGCTTCTTGATTGCTTTCACGTCTTTTTGTTGTGTACCTCTGAGAAGTTTGCTTCTGTCTTCAGCTGTCTTTAAGTTTTATGGAGAGGACAGCAATTAGACGCATACCCCACCTCACCGCCACCCCCACCACCCTCCCGTCCGCACACACTGGTAGTCTTTCCAGGGTTAAAAAGCCCAATTCTGTGTAGCTTTTCTTTGTGTGCCTTGTGCACCAGCCCCCTAATCAACTAAGTGACCCTCCTTCCACCACCCCCCCACCACCCCCATTTATCAGTATCTCAATTATTGGGTGCTGAGGGTGGAAACAGAATGCACTACTTGGATACAGCAACATGAATGCTGACTGCTGGGGAATAACAGCTTCTTTTGACTTGTTGACTGCAGTTTTGCCAGTGCAGCCGTAGTAGCTGTTGGCTGGGGTCAACCCAAACACTCACACAGCTGCTTGATTGCTCTCCTATCCCTCGGGATAAAGAGAAAATGGAAGGTGAGAAGGCTTGTGGATCAAGATAATGACATTTTAATAGGGAAAGCAAAAGCTTGCACACACAAGCAAAACAAAAAGAAGAATTAATTCCCTGCTTCGCATTGGGAGGCGGATGTTTGGCCACTTCCTGAAAAGCAGGGCTTCAGCATACATAACTGTGTGGGAAGAATCACAGAATCATTTAGGTTGGAAAAATCCCTTAAGATCATTGAGTCCAACCACCGTTAACCTAACGCTGCCAAGTCCACCATCAAACCATGTCCCTAAGTGCCACATCTACACATCTTTTAAATACCTTCAGGGATGATGACTCAACCACTTCCCTGGGCAGCCTGTTCCAATGCTTGACGACACTTTCAGTCAATAATTTTTTCCTTACATCCAATCTAAACCTCCCCTGGTGCAACTTGAGGACGTTTCCTCTTGTCCTATTGCTTGTTACTTGGGAGAAGAGACTGACACCCACCTCATTACAACCTCTTTGTAGGTAACTACAAAGGTAACCTACAGGTACTTGTAGAGAGGTACTTGTAGAGAGTGATAGGGTCTCCCCTCTGCCTCCTTTTCTTCAGGTAAACAACCCCAGTTCTCTCAGCTGCTCCTCATAAAACTTGTTCTTTAGGCCCTTCACCATAACCACCCTTCCCAAGGTTATGACAAACAAAGGTTAAGACAAGCAACTTAACCACAAATGTCTACTTTTCCTTCTTCTTTCCCTGAGCTTTTACTGCTGAACCATGGCATCATGTGGTATGGAATGTCCCTTTGGTCAACTTGGGTCAGTTGTCCTGGCTGTGTCCCTTCTCAGTGTCTTGTCCACCTCCAGTCTACTTGCTAGGGGTGGGGTCAGGGTGGAAAAGAGAAAAAGCCTTGATGCTGTGCATGCACTTTTCAGCAATAGCAAAAACACTAGCGTGTTATCAACACTGGTTTAGCCACAAATCCAAAGCACAGCACCATATGGGCTGCTGTGAAGAGAGTTAATTCCATCCTAGCCAGACCCAGTACAGTAGCCTGGTATGTGGTTGACCTTCATTGCCACAGGGGCCCACTACTGACTCTTCAGGTTGTTGATTCCCACAGTTGCTTTCTGCAAGGTTGTTCCTGAACCCATTAGTCCCAAGTCTGTGTTGTTGCATGGGTTATTCTGGGCTGCTTGCAGGACTTTACGCTTGTCTCTGTTGGCTGTCATGAGATTTCTGTCAGCTCAGTCCTCTAGCTTATTGAGAACTCTCTGAATAGCACCTCTGTTCTCCAGCACTGTGACCACTTCCTGGCCTCCCAGGCTGATGTTATCTGCAGACGTGATGTGGGTGGATTCCATCCTGGCTTTCAGGTCATTGATGAAGCTATTAAACTGTATTAGCTCAATATCATCTGCTGAAGATTGCCTCTTCTAACTAGCTTCCAGTTAGATTTTAAACTGTTGACCACAAGCCTTTAAGTCTGGCTGTCTAGGCAGATTTTCAGACATCCTGAGGTTGATATTTATCCAGTTTAGTACAAGGACACTATGGGAGGTGTCATCGGAAGCCTTATCAGAGTCAAAGTAAATGACATTCACCAGTGTCCTTCATCCCCCAAACCAGCTGTTTCCTCATGAAAACTTATCAATTTAGGCACAGTTTGCACTTTGTAAATCCATGATAGCAATTCCCAGTCACCTTCTTTTCATTCATGTGCCTATAAATGGCTTCCAGGAGTATTTGCTATATAGTTAGTCTGAGGATCAGGGTGAGGCTGACTGCCTCATAATGCCTCAGATCCTCCTTCTTGCCCTTTTTTGAAGATGAATAAATTCAGTCTTTATCAGTGGCTTCCTGTGGTCACAGTGACCTCCAAAGAAGAGAGTTTTCTTTGGTTGTATTGAAATTGGGCAACTGGTGATCTATTTGCATTAGAAACACCTGTAGACTGTGTGAAGGTTATACTCACTTCTGCAAAACCATATTGAGAAAGAGGAAGTGTAAGAGCAATAATTCATCACAAGTCAAACTGGGAGCGTGCTGTCTAAAGGGATTAGGTCACAATTCTAAGAGTTCCATAATTTTTTCAGAGAAAGAAGCAGACTAAAGAAAGTGGAGGTAAAGTAAATTAAGGTTGTTGAGACAGCAAAAACTGTATTTTTTTCCCTGTCTTGCTGACAGACATACAAATTGTTTTTGCAAGCTTTGTATTTTAATGTCGCGTGTTGGGTTTTTTTGTTTGTTTGGTTGGTTTGGTTTGTTTTTTTAATTTGTTGAGCACTGAGAATGGTATCAGCATGTCTGGCAAACCTCATGCCATCCAACAAGAAGTAATCTGACTGTGTTAGTGTTAGTTTATTCTTGCAAGGGCCAGAAAAATGTTACAAGGGCTAGAACCTTGAAGAGTTTGAAGATGTTAATTTGCAACACTGAAGACCATTAATATGGTGTGAAGAACTTATAAAGGAGGTTTTAGGTTAGGTGTTGATTAAAAGGCAGTTAGAGGAATTGAACTTAAGACCCCTTTGAAGTTGAACAACTGATCATCTGTTTACATTAGAAACACCAGTAGACTGTGTAAAGATTATGCTCACTTCTGTAAAAAGAAAAGCAAAGACTTTTTGGAGCTGAATGATTTGTTCTTAAAATGTCTTGATTTTGAAAATTCCAGCTCTTGAGGAATCAAACTTGCATTTGATATTAAAAATCAGTTTGTAACAAATGTACTTTTAACTATTGAAGGCTTTTATATTGGTTAGGTATTTGAAGTGTAGAAACTAAATGTAGTTTCAAAGATTAATAAAAGTCTACTCTAATGAATATTCACACATTTATTTTTCAGGAGCTGGTGAATCAGGGAAAAGCACAATTGTCAAACAAATGAAGTAAGTATGGTCTAATACTACGATAGAGAAATTTTTTGTTTCTTTGAATAGAGAATTTATTTTTTTTCCTTCTGTAGGATTATCCATGAAGCTGGTTATTCAGAAGAAGAATGTAAACAGTACAAAGCTGTTGTCTACAGTAACACCATTCAGTCCATTATTGCTATCATTAGAGCAATGGGGAGGTTGAAAATAGACTTCGGTGATCCAACCAGGGCTGTGAGTATTGAAGTACACACACAGATATACAGCTGAAATATCCATTCATTTTCAATTTTTGTCTGTTATTATTTCCTGAAAAACACTTCTTGATATCCAAAAATCTTTGTAGGATAAAAAGGCTGACTGAAAACTAAATGCCACTGGTTGTTACATGGCAAAGCGACCTACAGAGCAATCAGCACTGTGTTAATTAACAACTATTTGATTTAGATACAATTCTCCAAATTCTATCTAAATTTGGAGTACCAAACATCTGAGTCTTAGGGAGTTTTTGAAAAGCATTGAACTGTGCAGTCATATCTCTTTCTTTGTATGGACTTGTGGGATGTTATGTTCTGTAAGTCATTTAAGTTAGACATCTTTGTGTTCCTTAAAAAACATGGCTTAAATAGGTAGGCATCTAGCTACTGTTTGCACTTCTCTATTAGGTCATAGGCACAGCGGTGCCTAAAACATTTCCAGTCTCTGAGTTTGATCCTATTTCATGCTGATTTCCAGTGTGGAGGGCTTTATTTTACTCAAAGCAGAGACATGGCCATAGCCCTGTTGCTGGTATCCCATTTTTTCATGATACCACATGGATTAAGGATTTTTCCCAAGAAATAGGAGACCTTTTTCTAAGCTTTTCCACACCTTTTCCATCTCATTTCATCTAATGTCTTGTATACAAACCCCTGATGGGTCTGTTTGCATATTCCAGCTATCGAAGCTGGTCTGCAGAATTGATTCTTTTGGCTTATTGTTTCTCCAGTCCTAACCTTATACTCTTACCTGTGGTGACCCTGACTATGTCCGCATCTGGTCAGGAGGTTAGATGCCTGAATCTCTCTGTAAAATGCTTAGCTTAAGTGTTTTCGCTTTGTTTTCAGTTGCAGTGCTGAAATTGATTACCGAAGTTGTTAGTCTGAATAGGATTGCAACTTAGTTTGGGATGTGTGCTTTTATTTTCTTTCCATGGAAATCAATGTCAGAATATGGAATGCTCATGAATACAGTTTCTGAAGCAGGAACTAGCCACATTATGTCTGTCTTGCAGTAAAGATGGAGGAAGTTTTTTTGCTGTTCATGTATTGAAATAAGGTTGTAAGGTAGTCAGGGGGATATTTTGTTATGGTTAAGTTCTTTCTGTCATGTTAAGGTTGAATTACAGTTTGGCAGGAGAGGAGGGTCTTGAAAAATATGAAGCAGTGTGTAAATTCTTCATTCACGACAAAGTCTTGTGTTTAAGATCTTACCGATTGCTTCAAAAGCAATTTATAAATACTAGAGAGTATACCTTCAGTGACCTTGTGAAATGCATTATGTATGATTGTCATAAGGAAGACAAACGTTCGTAAGATCACGTAAAGTGGGTCATAAAGTTGTATCTGAAGTCTAAATCTGATTGGCAGTTGTGAATTATTAGTTGATTTTCATTTTGCTCTTTGATAATCATTATTTTATGTACATATGTTATTTCTACCTGAAACCTCTTCAATTGTAAACATAACTAGTAAAAGCTTTGTTTTCATTGATTATTCCTCTCTACATCTGTTCTCATGTTTGCTGTTGTCTTCCCTTAAGACCAAAGTTTTCCAGGGCAGCAGCAGTATCTTACCACATGTTAGTTTAGTATTTTTGCAGTGGAGTCCTCTCTGGAGTCTGGCAGTTAATGTTGGAAAGAGGCAGATGGTAGACTCATGTTACTAAATACATAGTAAAGAGAAAACGGAGGAGGAGTAAATTTAGATGTTAGCAGATAAAATGACTAACAAGAAGATTTTGAGGGCTATTTTATATATGATATCAATTTGAAGTCATCTGAGTTTCTTGACTTCAGAGAGCTATATAAATGATGAGGCAAACTTCTGTCAGGGGTAATCTTAATACAGCTGTCCATCCCTTTGCACTTAGGCAGGTCTTGGTGGTCCAAATTCTTTTTTCAGAGCAATACTGCTATGGAATGTCAGTACTAGATTTTTGCCAATTGTGAAGTCAGAAATAGAGAAAGGAATTAAGAGCTTGTGTTATATGTCAGTCTCAAAAAAAAAAAAAATTATGGTTGCTCCTTGCTTGTTACAGTATAGCCTTTTTAATTTTATTCTATTTCATTGCAATTTTGTAATTTTTTTCAGGAAAAAAAAAAAAAGCTCAAAATTGAAACTCCTGATGAAAACTGTTGCATTCAGACTATTTTCGTGAAATTTCTGAGGGGAGTTTCTGGGGGTTTTACTCTAAATGGGATAAGTTTGTTTGGAAAATCTTATACTCTTATTTCTGTCATAAGACTAATGGTAAAGCAGTAGTCGAATGTTTTTTTTTTTTTTTTTTAAATGTCTTGAATCAAGGGAGCACAGATTATACCAGCAGCTTCAGTAATGGTCAGTCTCAAGACTGGTGTATCTTCCTTTGTCCTACAGGATATTTCAGTACTAAAGTAGAAACTGTGTTTTGAGAGACGTTTAGTGGCTGTGCTTTAAAGGGCTATGGACCACTTTCTGAATGTGAGATTTACTGTAATTACCTAGAGAGATGGTTAAATTAGTTTCTTTACATTATTTCATATATGAAATCTGGTATAAAAATAGTGACACCTAGAAAGGAAGCTGCCCCATTCCAGTATAATTAAAGGAAAGTATCTAGCATTGGTTAATAATGAAAATAGGACTTGATCATTGCATACTACCTCACTTGGCGTGTCTGTAGTACTTGCTGTCCTTAAAAAGGAAGTATGGGAGGAAACAGAGACCACTTTTTATTTTAATGTGTAGGCTTTTAGAAAGCTGAAATTGATTCTCTTATTCCACCTTCCCTTCCCCCTCCCGCTCATTTTAGACCATGTAGAGATTAGAGGTATTTGAAACGGTAAATTTTGTGTGTTTGAAAGTCAGACCATGTTAGGTATAAAATGGTGTAATCATTCATGACAGAATTGACGGTCAGTTTCTAAGCTGTTTACATTATGTGTCTTTGTTCTTCTTCAAGATCTGATGCTTTTTTGAGTTGTAGGTCCTTCGGATTTGCATACACAAACAGTATTCAAGACCAGAATTGTCATTCAAATTTCTTTTATGCAGGCATATAGTTTAAACTACAGTCCATGAGATCTGACTGTTCAACCCTTTGATCTTTACTGCTCTGGTTTTTTATGTAATTATTAGTGCAATCTATTGAATTTTTATTAGTTGTCCATGCTTTGTCCTGTGCATGTACAGTAGTCACCATTCTGTTAATTTGTTTGATAAATGTTCATTTTTAGATTTGTCACTACTCTAGCTTACAAAAGTATTTTTGAACTATATATCAGATACCTGTTGTTCATATGTACAACTACATATGTATACATATAGATATGTATAAATCTCTTCAAGCTTGCCTTGAGTTGACTGAACTTGCATGCTTTTTGTTTTCAAGCTGTGAATATCAGTATTACTCAATCCATCTGTAAACAATTTCCCTGTTAGCTGTCATAATCTTTGATTATTTAAGTCTACTGAGGACAATATCTTCAGAACAATCACTGCTTTCTGTGCTTATCCTGACCATGTTTTTTTTTCACAGCTTATTTTTTGAACAGCAAAGGTGACAGAACTGGATTTTTCTACAGATTTGCATCTGTATCTTCACTTACTGTTTTGTGAGAATAACTTTATATGTTGCTTTTTTTAATCCTTCTCTTTCTTGAAATACTTTCAGTTCCCAGCTGATATGCCTAAGTCTCCCTTTTCTCCTTCCTCCTGTCCAGTATCATCTGTTCTCTTTCTTTTAATTATTGGACAAACAGTACACACTGGGGGTAGTAGTTACAAGCCACAAATATGCTGATTTTCCTTGCTGACATACCTTGGCATTGGATCACATACAGCTAATAACAAAGATCAAGGAGCTACCCACAGGAGAGTACTAATGTGGATCTCTTTCCTCTATCCAGGTGCTATCTGCTTTTTCCAATGCCTTACAGGTCTAACATTTTTAGGTTTCTTTCCTCAGTCAAAATTGGATGAAGGTAGCCAGCTAGACAAATTCTGTTAAAGGAGATTGGTGGACTGACATCCTGTAGTCCATTAGGCTCACTCTCAAAGGCAGTCATTATATATAGTCTTAAAATCTAGCATTTGCTCTCTTAAAAATCTTAATGTTTGCTTGATATGGCATTACCAAGAAAACTTGGTCTCTGTAGAATAATTAAGGTAGTGGATATTTGTAACTGACTTATCTGGAAAGTATTTTTCTATTTCCTCATACATGATTTGAGAAGAAATGATCATTTGTCACTTTCAAACAAAGTTGCTTTTTGAAGCTTAAGTGATTATTGTGTTTTTCTTCAGTCAATCAATATACATCTGCATTTCTGAAGGTTCTAGTATGCATTGTAACCATTCTATCCAGTTCGTGATATTTGATAACCAAATAAGGTTAACTTGAGACTTGAGCACAAAATATGTTACTACTTCTGTTTATAGAAGCTTAGTTCAAGTTATAAACAGACCAGAAGAAGCTTCATCAGCTAATGAGAAATTTGGTTTACTAGTCTTTTTCTGTTATTGAAAAATTTGGGAATTAATATCCTGTGCAGAACACTAAACCAAATTGTTTTTCTTCACATTATTTTGTTTGGCTACATTGATGTTTACCAGGTTAAGAAAGTAACTCATTTGCTGAATATAGTTCTTAGGTGCTAATACCTCTGTTGTATTTCTCAATGTTTGTGTCTCCACTTTCTGTTTACATCCTAAAGGATGATGCTCGTCAACTCTTTGTGTTAGCTGGAGCAGCAGAAGAAGGATTTATGACTGCAGAGCTTGCTGGAGTTATCAAGAGACTGTGGAAAGACAGTGGGGTTCAAGCTTGTTTCAACAGATCTAGAGAATACCAGCTTAATGACTCTGCTGCCTAGTAAGTTCTGTGTGACAAACAAGATTGTCTTGTAATTAGTAGCTAAAAGAATATAAGGGAAGTCTCATCTTTTGAGGAATTCTGCTCCTATGTAGATGGAAAATTTAGAAGTATCTGGACAAAGATATTGTCTCCTTGGGTCAAAATGCTCCAGCTCTAGGCTTCAAGGTTGGAAAGGAAGAGGTGTGGTATAATTATTAATTGGAGTCATGTTCTGACCAGTTGTTTCTTCCTCTTGAGGAAGACCAAAAATGCTTTAAGGTGCTTTAATAGCATTTTTATTAAAAAAACATGACTGAAGTACCTGTTCAGTATCTGAACATGTCCAGGAAACTTGATTACGTGATATGAATCTGTATTGCTAAGGATACTGCTTTCATGTTCATGATAGAGTTTCTCCTATGGTTCAGCATTGCTGCATTTTCTTTCTTAATTAACAATCTCAGTTAGAAATGTGTTGAGCAAAGGTAACAATCAGGATGTGCCTTCTATGCTAGGGTACTTCATTAAAAAATAAAATAGTAAGGAATCAAGGGTGTGAGAAATAAGATGTGATGGCAGGAAGTAATGGAAGTCAGTCAAGGAAAAGAGTCCATCGTGGGAGAGGTAACAGGGTAAAGAATGGCATAGCAGTGATACTGGCCTTATAGGGCAATTTTTTAAAGCTTTACCATTCTGAATTAATTGGTAGTGTTTGAAGGTGTTTTAAACTTTCGTTAAAAGAAGGTACTTCTTCAGAGTAACTGTACACAAATAAACAACATACAGGTGAGGTAACTGTGAGAAGATGACAGCTGGAGTAATGTAATTATAGGCATGCTGAATGAATAGAAATGTGATCAAATTGTATCAAAACAGCACTGATACTTCCAGCATGATTTGTTACGTATTTTCTGAAGTTGTTCTAAGGGTACTGAGGGAAGATGGCAACAAGTTGGGCTCAGGATGGCAGATCTCTTGACTTCAGAGACAGAACTTGTATAAACTTCCTTCAAAATGGAGCACTTTGTTTGGAGGATCACTTACTTTCCTCTGGTAGCCTCCTCTTTTTTATTTTTTTGCTTTAGATACCTCTGCCTCCATTTTCATAAGAAAACTGTTCTTCTAGCCCTACAATTGTATCCTTAAAATTGCTAACTTCTGGTTACACTGAAAAAAGAACATAATGCCTTCCCTATTTACTATGGGAAAAGCAAAAATAAGATTTGTATGGGTTTTAGAAATGCTGGGCTTCTTGGCCTGCACTGCAAGAATTCTGGCAATGAAATTATACTATTGTAAAAAATGTGTGCAAATAGAAATTCTCAATAGAAAGTTAATTGTTATGTATTAAGCATTTTCTTAGACTCATTAATTCTGACCAAAAAACTGAGTTGTTCTTTTCATACCTATTATAAAATCCAGGGTAATTTGGTTATAGTGCAAAGTAACTTGTAGTTCAGTAGGTTACAAAGATGAAGGTGTTCTTCTAGTTAGTGCAAATGACATTGGTGTATGTGGAACCATGTTTGCATTTTGGGATTTCAGAAGAAGAATTCTTTGTAGTGTAGTCAATTGCATACGTTTTTCTTTCTTTGTGTCTCTAAAGCTTATTTCAAAAAAACTTGGAAAATTGAGGGGAGTAATGTGTCTTGCTTTGTCTTACCTCAGAGAAAGCTATTTTATAAAATAAGTCAAGCACAGTATAAAGAATGGACCTAGAACTTCTTCTGTAAATCTTTGTTGTTATCTTGCTACTATTTTATGAATAACTGAAAGCAGTATTTATTTTTACCTTCAGTTACTTGAATGACTTGGACAGGATAGCACAAACCAGCTACATTCCAACCCAACAGGACGTTCTCAGGACTAGAGTGAAAACTACAGGAATAGTGGAAACTCACTTTACTTTCAAAGATCTTCATTTTAAGTATGTAAATCACGCTGTGTGTGCATCTGTCTGTTATGGTTTCTGTAAAGTTCTAGAAGGTGAACTTTCAATGATGTAATTTAACAGATTCGTCTAACGACAACTTTGATTTGCCCTCTCTCCCTTTTTCCTGAAAAAAATTCCTTATGCTTGGCTTAGTTTTCTGAAGGGATGTGGGAGTTGTTGGAACTCCTGTAATAACTCAGAATATATATGCAGATATTAAGTAATAAATGCTTTGGGTTTATTGGAAGCTTTTTGTAAAGGTATTTTATATGTAAGTTAAATCTCAAAATATTCCATTTTCTGCCACATTAAATAGCTGTTCTTCTATCAGATTCTGTCAATTCAATTGGAGAGCTGGAGGCTTATAAATGTTTGCTGGTGGTGTATGAAAGAGTAAATCAGTTTTCATGAAGAACTGAATTCAAGTATGTGTCATACTTTAAGGTAGTGCTTTATTTAGTGATGAAAGAATGTGATTTACATTTCCTGTGGTGCAGGATTTACAAGATAATGTTAATATGGTGAACATTTTATGTCCGAAGACATTCATGGTGAAAGCATAGGATAGTGTAAATGTAATAATATTCTACCTCCTACTGATCAGGAAGAATGAGAAGAAAACTCAGTAAAACTCACATTGCATCTGCATTTAGATTGTGCAGAGATTGTTGTCAGCATGTCTATACAATGTATTTGTTTAGTATCTTCATGGAAAATTTTTTTTCATATAAATGCATAGCAAGTACTGTAATATGGATTCAGGGCCATCTGTACTGTGGAAATATATTTCGTTTCCCTGTTTTAGGATTTAAGTATACAAAATTCATATTCATCCATAAAATAATAGCTGGTAAATGGGAATGAATCTCTTGCGAACCTAAGGAGAATAGTCCTTAGCCAAGCCTCAAGAGAGGTCTTCAGTATTCTGAGGAGCTATCCATTTTCTCACTCCCTTTCTAATATTTCTTGTTCAGTTCCCTGTGGTAGGTGGGTTTAAATTCTTCTACACTCTCAATGAATTTGTATGCACGTAGCTACTTCCAGTCTGTACTGATTATTAGGACTGTTACAAGGACCATATGATTACAGTTCTGTAAAATGTGTAACTTTGTCAGGCCTTTGGAAGTGTTTAGCTCTAATGTTGTATATTTAAACACCTGTACAACAGGTGTTTTAAATTTTAGGTTCCTTAGGAGACAGGCTTAATGAGTTATTGGAAGGGCTTGAAGAAGTACATTCTTACATAACATTGAAAAGAACTTTTAAGATGAACTAAAGGCATAAAAGGCTTGATTATACTGAGATGAGGCTACATAAACATGACTAGCTGTGCAATATTGGGTACTTCAATTTTTTTTCATTATCTTTCCTGTTTTGCAGTGTTTAGATTCTTTGAGGTTGAGCCTCATTTCAGCCTTCTCTATAAAGTGCTTAGCATAGCTTTGATTATTGATTCAATCTAAAATGCAAATAGAAACAGGATGAAGAGAACTTGCTATAGACTGTTTCAGAAGTTGAGTCTGATTTACTACTTTTGTCTTCAAAGAACACCTTATTTTGTAGAAATGTTCTGATAATTTAACAAAGTCTTATGGAAATTCAGGTCTTGGTACAGAATTATAAAACAAAAATTGAAAAAAATAATTAAAAAAATATAGAATTGACAGAAGTAATGACTAAAATTTAAGGTATTAATTAAGGTATGCAAGTACAAAATATCTTCCTATGGGTACAGCCATCACTAGTTATTTGAGAACTAAGTAGGAGTAGGTAGCTGACTTGCATTTGTATAGGGTGATATCCTGAAGGTAAAGAACATTTTTAAGGAATCCTTTTTTTTGTTTTTAAATTCTAACAGGAGTAATCTTTAAAATGTTTTTAAGATGGTATTATTCCATTGTAGAACATTAAATGGGCAATGAGCATTGTCACTTGCACAATAGTATACCCAAGTGGAAGACCTCTTTAGAGATTATGATGTTTCTGACAGTTTTTGATCAGAAAGTGAAGGGTCTTTGTTTTTCTTCTAGTTTGTTTCCTTCTTTACTTATTTTTACTGTGTTTTTTTTTTTTTTTAAATAAGAATGTAGTAACACAGATCACTTGAAGATTTCTAAAAATAACTGTAATTGAATCCCTTCAAGTGCAGTCTACCTAGTCATATAGTACACTAACATTAAAATGGTAGGGTTTTTTTAATGTACCTGCCCTGCTGCAATCTTACAGCCCAGAGAAAACAGGAAAGGGGGACAATAAAAAATCCAGGTCTGTTTTAATAAGTATGTAATATGTGAGACTTCCCATATATATATCATATTTTTGTAAACACTCTGCCTCAAAAAAATATTTGTCAAATTCAGAGTCTTTCACAAGGCTGGGGACTGAAATGAACAACTTGTATAACCTTAAAAAAGAAGTGAAAGCCATCATAATAAATATTCAGTGTCCTTTTGGCCCATATGACATTTTGTGTGGGTGCTGGAATCATGTTCTTTGTTTAAATAGACTGAAAGAAGCAGAACGTAGCACATCTGGCAACATTAGCTTTCAGAAACATATTGTGCTAATGAAAGGACCCTGCATAAGTCCTTAAATTTGCACAATTGCGGATAAACTATTCGGAAAGCTACCCATTTAATATATCTAAGTAACACAGCTTAGTAGAGTGGTGACTGGAGAAGTGTCTTTAATGCTTTACATTTAGTACAATGAAGTAAGTTGTCTTAATTAGCATAGTCACCTTGTAATCTCATTGGAGAAGTCTGTTTTCTTAAAATAATGGAAAGTCATTAAAGCATTTCTCTAATTCCTTCATTCTTTAGGTAAGGGGGGTAGATTCAGCTGTTACAAACTTCAATTCTTTCAGCATTGCCTTGTATATCTTTTTAGTTCATTGTAGACTCTGACTTGCCTTTCATAAACAAAATATGCTTCTTTTGAGTGGACAAACCATGGATGGTGCTATGAATTTTAGCACCTGAGGCAAGTGCTTAAAAGATGGGCTTGCACACAACCGTGTGTGTACACCCTCTGTCATGGTTTAACCCGAGCCAGCAACTAAGCACCACACAGCCGCTCACTCATTTCCCTGCCCCCCCCAAGTGGGATGGGGGAGAGAATCAGAAGGAAAAAGGTAAAACTCATGGGTTGAGATAAGAACAGTTTAATAGAACAGAA
>JAVJGG010000005.1:11900861-11953520 GCA_035590195.1 Aviceda cuculoides | reverse complement strand
GGCGGGGCGCTCCGCCCGGGCTGGCGGCGGCGGCGGGGGCCGGTGCTGCTGGGCGCTGCCCACGGGGCTGCTCTGCGCTTACGGCTTCTTCTGCAGCGTGCGGCCCTCGGAGCCCTTCCTCACCCGGTACCTGCTGGGCCCGCACAAAAACCTCACCGAGACCCAGGTACCGCGGCCCCGGGCACCTCGCACCCCCGCCGGGGGGGTTCGCGGTCTCCTTGCAGTGCGTGGGTGCCGGGGGTTACCGCCGTCTTTCCCCCCCCCCCGCCTAGGTGTTCAACGAGATTTACCCCGTGTGGACTTACTCCTACCTGGCTCTGCTGTTCCCGGTGTTCCTGGCCACAGACTACCTGCGGTACAAGCCCGTGGTCCTGCTGCAGGGCCTGAGCCTCATCATCACCTGGTTCCTGCTGCTGTACGCCCAGGGGCTCTGGGCCCTCCAGTTCCTCGAGTTCTTCTACGGGATGGGGACCGCCACCGACATCGCCTATTACTCCTACATCTACAGCGTCGTGGATGTCGGCCTGTACCAGAAGGTCACCAGCTACTGCCGGAGCGCCACGCTGGTGGGCTACACGGTGGGCTCGGTGTCCGGGCAGGTCCTGGTGTCGGTGGCGGGGTGGTCCCTCTTCAGCTTGAACGTTATCTCCTTAACCAGCATATCCGTTGCCTTTGGCACAGCCTGGTTCCTGCCAATGCCACAAAAAAGCTTCTTCTTTCACCACGTCTCAAGTCCGCAGCTCAGTTGGGAAATGAAGGTCATGGACTGTAAAAATGGGTCGTCTGTCCAAGATCATCCCGATGTGCAGAGGACACCTGGCTGGGAAGATGAGACAAAAGTTCCCTTAAACGAGGAGGGTCATTCAGCAGAGAAACAGGTGAGTTGCGCCCTGGGTTTACATAGGTAGAGAATGCAATACTGATGTGGTTGTCATCCATGCATATGTGTGTGTATGTATGCGTGCATGTATGTACACAGCAGTAGAGGTGTAATACCCAACAGCAAAAAGTATCCCTTTGCTTATCCAGCTTCCTTATTTATGGCACAGGAAAATTTATTCCTGGGTTCCTTTTGCTGATTGAGCATGGCAGGCTGCTCCTTAATTTTTTTCTGAAGTTGTTCTGCATGTCTCACAAGGCTGTGATTAAAATTCCCCGGGCATCAAATTGCCATTCAACAGTACAAAGTAAGGGACATCTCTGGGGTACTAAAAATTGTGTATGTAACCAAATTTTGTGCACGCTTCTGTATGCACCCTGTGACTCGCAGGAAAAGGAAAATCTTCCTGCGCTCACATTTTGAAAAAACTTGTTGCTTCAGCTGTTATGTAAGCTGTGCAGCAATAAGCTGTGCAGTAACAGGGTTTTATCTTATGATCCTGGAAGAAACTGCAGTAGTCCTTTGTTGTGGTTTAACCACAGCTGGTAACTAAGCACCACACAGCTGGTCACTCACTCCCCCGCACCCAGTGGGATGGTGGAGAGAATTAGAAAAAAAAACCCCTAAAACTCGTGGGCTGAGATAAGAACAGTTTAATATCCTTAACAGTTTAAACAGAAGGGAAGAAACTAATAACGATAATAATAACAATAATAAAATGACAATAATAAAAGGATTGGAATATACAAAACAAGTATGCACAATGCACAAAACAAGTATCACAAAACAAGTGATGCACAATGCAGTTGCTCGCCACTTGCTGACCGATGACCAGTTAGTCCCCAAGTGGCGATCCCCCCAGGGCAACTCACCCCAGTTTATATACTGGGCATGATGTCACATGGTATGGAATATCCCTTTGGCCAGTTTGGGTCAGCTGCCCTGGCTGTGTCCCCTCACAACTTCTTGCTGGCTGGGCATGAGAAGGTGAAAAATCCTTGACTTAGTATAAACACTACTTAGCAACAACTGAAAACATTAGTGTGTTATCAACATTATTCTCATACTAAATCCAAGACATAACACTATACCAGCCACTAGAGAGAAAACTAACTCTGTCCCAGCCAAAACCAGGTTACTCTCCCATACTGGAAGGTTGAATCTGTAAATAATTCTTACAAAACTTTTTAAAATTTATCTACAGATTAAGCAGCTTCTATGAGTGTTTCAGTCTTTTGGGACTGTGACCTAACAGGTCTCAGTATGACTTCTAACAGGGCAGATGGAAAGCTTGTGAACTTTAAGAACACTTTGTTCAGAATGGCTGATTTTTCTTAAAGACGTTTGCAGCCTTTTCTTTTTTTAAGAATTTTGTGTGCCAAATAGTTGGTTTCGGTTTTTTTTCTGTATGCCTGTGTTTCTCTGTATTGATACCATATGGAGAAGAAGCTTCATTAGATAAAGCAATCCATCAGGTTCTTCTTACTTGCTGTTGAGGTGTTCACTGTGAAACTGTGATGCCAAAACTTCATCCAGTACTAGATTTTAGTATATAAAATTTTCAAAGATGAGTGCAAAAAGATGGTTTGCCTATAGAACTGGGAGTTTAGGTGCACAGTTAGAAAGACAATCACCAAAAGAGACAAGCATCACTGGTGAAATACACCACTGGCAGAGAGGCTATTCTGAACTGAAACAAACATTTCTGGCTAAAATCAGTATCTGTGAGTACAAACTGGAAATTACATTTCTTCTATGTTCTAGAAGTTGTCTGTCTTCTGCGTTTTCCCTCCTGTCTCAGGATACATGCTAGCAACGTAGTCTGAACAAGCCAAAACCATACAATGCCTCTTGTGCAGACCTATTTTCTTTACATATTTTTGTTGTTCTTTGAAAGAATACTTTTACTACAGTTTTTTATTAATACAGGAAGTTGTGCCATGTTTTCTAGTACCTCTCAGTTGTCATCTTAGTAATAATGTTTTTGCATTGGGCAGTGTCATAAGATATTATTGAATTAAGTGAGACTCATGCAGATTGATATTACAGTACTGCCATCAGTATAAAGCATTTAATTTCTCATGTTCCTTAGAAGCTGGTGTCCACAAAAAAATAAAAGGAGCAATTTTGTTGTTCAGTTTCTGAGTTAATTTCTGTCTTGTATTCTGTTCTGGCCTATGAAGAACGAGATTTGTTATTGTTAAACCCTATATGCCCTACTGTCTACCAAAAGCCTTCAGTGTGATAGCCTTATTACTAATATAATTCTGAATTAGTTTAAGCCATGCTGGAATACCTTTACAAGAATTTTAACTATGCATCTTAACAATTGTTGTTCCAGTCTGAATTTCTCTTCTATTTTGTATGACATTTTTACCCAAATAAGGCTTTCATGGTAGAGCTGTCCATTCTACTACTTAGAGCAAAGGGGATGGTGATGTAAGAACTGGTATGTCCTCTGTTCTTTCTCTCCTCTATTCCTCCTCCCATTTGAACATTTTTATACCTACTGAATTCTAAGCTCTTTTTTTGTGACAATGCAGAAAAATTTAAAATTACTTGTGAAAACCCCTGAAGACAAAAGTCAGGCCTCTTTTAAAATGAATAATTGCATTTGCTTGTAAGTAGGAGGAAAAACTAAATTTTTGCATAATAGAATATTGACTAACATAGTGAGGGAAGTAATGACACATTCGCATTGTTTTGAAGCAATAAGTCATGGCACGAATTTGAGACACCAGTATTCTTTCTCTATGGAAAGAGACAGGTGGAAAAAAAGTCTGTGTGTTCTCTGAGAAGATCCTATGATGTATCTGTCACTTAATTTCAGGATACCACTGTCTGCTTTTTATTTTTTTTGGTCTTGGTCCCATCCCTCCACACCATGATTTACTGTTCATTGTATCGGGATGCTATTTATCTGCCTTGCAAAATACTTGAAGTTCCTAATGATGTCTAATGAAAGTTCTGTCTTTCAGAGTGGCTGTAGCCCATAATAGTAAACGACCATTTAAAGCATTTAGATAGCAGAGAAAAGCAAATTCATTCATATCATGCTAATTTGCTGATCATCTGCTGTTAAGTTCTGGAATGTGGTCTTTTCCTGTTGCTCTATTTCTGCTAAGCTAAGAATTCCAAAGAAACAAGACTCATCTTTATAGCTCAGTTTTCCCACTTATGCATTTATTAGAGATGAAAATGATGTTTCTTATTATGTAATGCTTATTTTGTCTTTTAAGAGAATTTTGAAAATAATTCTGGCATCTCTTAAAAAAATATCCCATTCAAACATGGACAGTTGAAAAATAGATCAAGTTGCAGTTTGGTTTAGGAGAGAGAGGAGCTGAAACCCACCAGGATTTGGAGATTCCAGATTAAATTTGAAAAAGTGAAAGTTAGACTGTATGTATTTATATTCAGAATACTAAAACAGCACTAATAAAGTCAGTGTTACTTGTATCCAGCTTCCATAGTATGGCATTATTTCCAGGTATTAAAACAGATACTACTCCGCTCTTAAGGAATCTGACGCTGTTGATCAATACTTTTATTTTAGACTTTTTATTCATTTGGGGTAAAGGTTGAATAACATTTTCATGTGTTTACATGTAGTAAAGCTAACTGTATTTTTATTTTTTATAGATCACAGTTAACTTAATGAAATACAGTATTGTAAATAATTAGTTTTCTCTAGCTTTCATCTCACACTTTCTCATGTTTTGTAAAATGTATAGGAAAGCTTTTAAGGCTTTATTAAAATTGGGGTTTTTATATACTGAAGCATTAAATAGTAATAAATGTTGCAGATTTTAATGCCTTTTTGAAAATTTTTTGATCAGACTTACACAGCTGATACTTTCAAATTTTATTGGCTAACATTCAGAAAGCTAGAAATTCCAAAGTTCATTCTCTGTTTTGCACTTCTGTTTTGCAGAATGTTTGATGTTGGAGGCCAAAGGTCAGAGCGGAAGAAGTGGATTCATTGTTTTGAGGGCGTTACAGCAATTATTTTTTGTGTGGCATTAAGTGATTATGACTTGGTCTTGGCTGAAGATGAGGAAATGGCAAGTACCTTAATGCTAAAGAAGGGAATAGTTGTTGGATAGAAACTAAATAAGTTTGAAAGGAAAGCTATAAATACATCTTTTAGAGTATTACTGCTTTATAAGATTTATGGGTTTTGTGTAAAAGGTCTCAGAGAAATGGTGATAGAATTCATGCTTTCAGGTTTCAAAGTATTTTGTCATATTCTCAGAAGGAATACTATGAGACAAGTATTCTTTTCAGCTACACTCTTTCATGTTTTAAAGGATGTGTAATGAGGCTAGATTGTCAGTAATATACATTTTAGTCTCTTTTTTGGACACTAGAAGTATATAATAAGAAATTGCTTGACTTATCTGTTTCTACTTTACCACATGTTTTCCTTTCCTTCCTCAGTCTTCAGTTTTTGTTTCTTTCTAAATGTGTTTCTCTGATCTCTTTCCTTAGTTGCAGAAAGTTTTTTCTTCCTTCTCCCTTCCAACCCACTCCACTCCTTTCTCCTTTTTCATGGTGTGACTCCTTTGCATATCAGTATGCACAGAGTGCATGCTTTTTACTGAGTGGTCTAAAATGATGCTTATCTATTGTGTGAGACTCATTAACAAACTTCTGCGCTCTTCCTCATGTTCTGCAACTTCTTATAAAATACAGTTTGGGGAGGAAAGAGAAATTTAAAAAACCTTTCAAGTCAAATATAGTCAAAGAAGGTCATAGCTAACATCCTGCTACTTAAATTACTGGAGCTTGGCCAGGTACTTAGATGTTGGATAATTTTTCTACAGAGTTAAAAATTGTTCTATAGAACTTTTTGTTTTGTTTTGTTTGTTTTTGTTCTTATGCTGGAATCTTAGCTAGATGCAAAATTTAATTTTCAATTTCCAGAAAATCTAATCAGTATAAGGTAAATTCAGGTAACTCAGCAACTCTTGTAGAATATCTGTACTGCAAAATGTCAAAACACCAAAAATTTCTAAAATATTAAACAGCTTAAACCTGGAAATGAGGAGGGGGGAAAAAAAAAAAAAAGGTAGTTGCTTAAACCCTACTCATGAAAGTTTTCTTTATAGTGGTCTTGGCTTCTCTGTATTTCCCTGTGGTAAAATGTGATTCTGTATGCTAGAAACTTAGTTTTGTAACTTATCTGGTTAACTTGTAACTATATAAAAAAATATGTATCCTGATTTTACTACTGAAGTCTGCTAAAATACAAGGTGTTTTTTTCCAATTACAGAATCGGATGCATGAAAGCATGAAATTGTTTGACAGTATCTGCAACAATAAATGGTTCACAGACACTTCTATTATTCTCTTCCTGAACAAGAAAGATCTTTTTGAAGAAAAAATCAAAAGGAGTCCTCTCACTATTTGCTACCCTGAATATGCAGGTATTGGAGGGGGTTGCAGGTGTCAAGTAATTTTTGGTTAAATTACCTCATTTTTGATGTGCAAATCACGAGGAGTTGAGGTATCTAAAACATTTAAATGAAAGAAAGTTTAAGATGGGGGAGGGGGTGTTTTTATGGATTACAAATAAAATAGTACTAAGTCAGATTCATCTTCCTAACCAGGTGAAATAATGCTGGTCCACTGATAGCATTTACATGTTACTGCTGCAACTCCTTTCAGCCTAATTTATTCAGCCCATTCTTTTTTCTGATGTCCTCCTATTTTTGTACTTAGATGTAATTTTTTTCACTAGCAGGAATCCCTGAGGATATGTGAAAGTTGTATGTACACTCCTTATTCAAATAATGTTAGAAGTACATGGCTTACTCAGATAATACATAGCAAAAGAGGATTATTTCATTTAAAAAGTCTTAGCTTTTTTATGTATCATTTTCACTGTACAGAAAATAGCATGTTGGAGGTAAAAAGCTTAGGAGAAATATATATGCCAAATGTCTTTGAGTTTGGGAAAACCCCAAACCTTTTAAAACATAAAAATTGAAAGCAAGTAACTTGCATGAAGGAAACAAAATACCTTAATCTAGGGAACAGTGGTGGGTCATTAATGATGACTTAATCCATCTTTCACTGAAGTAAATGGCAAGACACTTCCTGCAGCTGGAACTGAATTGAGTCCTTAGCTTTTATTCTAAAATGTGTCCAAAAGGTTTCCTTCAAGATTTATTTATGGTATCTTAAAGCAATGGCTGTGGAATTACTCCTTTTGACATTTAGGTTAACTATTTCCAAAGAACCACTTCCTTCAAAGATACAGTATGCATCTTGTTCTTTCTCCATTTGAAACCTCCTTACTGAGCAATTTTCTCCTTCTAGGATCAAACACTTACGAAGAAGCAGCTGCTTACATTCAATGTCAGTTTGAAGATCTGAACAAGAGGAAAGACACAAAAGAAATCTACACTCACTTCACATGTGCCACAGACACAAAAAATGTGCAGTTTGTTTTTGATGCTGTAACTGATGTCATTATTAAAAATAACCTTAAAGACTGTGGCCTCTTCTGAGAACAGACAAAAGGTTGTTAAATGGTAAATTACATGCTTGAAAAGAGGACTTAGGCATTTGTAATATGCCCAGGCTGTGTAAGACCTGTATAGATATACTTAATTCTCTTTTATTTTATTTCTAGGTTTGGAGAACGACTTCGCACAATTCTAATCTGATTCTTTTCAAGGTGAAAGAAATACAAAATACATTGTGCTGAATGATAGATCAGTACTGTACTTGCCTGTTTTAACAGCTTTATTTATGTTTGTCTTGTAAATTTAAGTAATTAGTTAACACTGAGATGTCAGTTGATTGTATGTAAACTTATAATTGTAGTAATGTATTTGTATAAACGTTGAATGGAATATTTTAGTAACTCGATGTCCTCTAAAATTTCCATGTTTTATGAAGATACTCTTAGAGGAGACAGATACTTTTTGCCTTTGGATTATTTAAACATCTTGTAATATTAAATTTTCTTTTCATCTTAAGGGTGCATGCTGCCTTTTTCTTTTGTTGGTAGTACTGTATATGGCATTAGCTTTTTTGATATTTAAACAGCCTCGTACACCTGCTCAGACTTAAAGAAACATAACCAATAAAACTTGTTTTTTGCCTTAAGTTTTGAAAAAAATCTTTTTATAACTTTAAGATAAATGCAAAGATTATTTTTTAAATTTAAATGAAATCCACAGTTTATGAAATCTGGGCTTGCAGTCTTTGCAGTGCAAATGTGGCAACACTGAGAAATTGAATTTTAAGGTTCAGCTATCATTGAAGCTGATGGAAATGCAAAAAGGAAGCTGTTAAAGCCATTCATATCAATAAAAAAAAGTTTGAAACTGTGGTCTTTACTCAGTGGAGTGAATGGTGAAATCACCTTGGGGGGTTTTTTTAATAGACCGTTAACAAAGGCTGGACTTCAGAGTAGTATTTTTTCTGCTTACTTAAGAAGTAAAATCATGTTCTCCTTAACTTTTTGCTATTTTCTGATAAAACTAGTTTGATAATTTAATAACCATAGAAATATCAGGTTTTCCCACAAGACATGGCACAGTGGCTTCACAGATTAAAGCAATTTCCTGTTGCAAATAAAAAGAATCTTCAGTATTTTGGATAGAGTGCTTTAGTGACTTGCAAATGCTGACTCTTTAATTTCCTCTTTAATTATAATTAAAGTATCACAATGTCTAAATAATAAGTTAAAGAATATGATTTTCTTCTGGTTATGCTTTCATTATGTGATTTGCTGTCTTAGGTACATATCATCCATTGCCTTATTGGTAGTGCCAAAACTGATTTTTTTTATACAGATTTTAAAATTAATAAGCTTCTATTTGTAAATAAGTTCATGGATGGTTGTCTTAAACGTACGTCATCTAGAAAATACAAACGTACCAAACTTGGAAATATGATTTTCTATAATTGTTAAAATATTTCAGGCAGCTACAGTACACCATAAGTTCTCTGAGAAGTAAATAAGTCTTCGAACCTGTTTCTTTTTTTCTATATTATCTTAGCATTTATGTTCTTAGAAAAGTTCAAGCAAAATATTTAAGTCATTGTTCTGTTATTTAATTTTTGATTGTGTATGTGTTTCATTTAGGCCTCAGATAGCTTGAGTAAAACTTATCTGTACTTCTTGTTCTTTAATGCTTCCTGTGTTAGGTACAGAATTGCTAAATGTATTTCAAATGAAAGGTTAGAAAGGAGATAACTTATTACTGGAGGTTGTTAAATATATTCATACATTATGAGCTCTTTCAGCAGTTGTGGTAAGCAATCTGTATATCCTGGGCTGCTTTTAATTGTGCTTTACAGTTCTGGATACATAACTGATTTTAAATCTCATTGAACTACCTTGTGGAAATTGTACTTACACCTATGTTCAAGTTGGGTTTTGTACTTAATGTAAAACAAAAATTGGGATCAATCAAATTACATTAATAAACCTAAATTTTGTGCCTTGCTTGAAAGACATGGTTTTCATTAAATGTGCTGATAGTTGTCTCCATAGGATGGATGCAAAAGGATTTCTAGGTAGTAAAAATGAGAAGATATGAAGTCAAGAGTAAATTAAAAAACTTTATTCAAGAAACAGTAAAATGAAAATGAGCATAAATTGATGATTATTGATTAATTCCTAAATATTCTTAATTTACCATTGTTCCCAATACCTTCAATTGGAGAATTTTCGGAATTTCAAAACTGGGGAGGTTTGAAGTATTTACATAACTTTGCTTGCTAGTCCAGGCAGATTAGCTTCTTTTCTGACTTGATGAGCGGACAGCAGGTCTGTTTCCTTATAGATGCTCTGTACTGGTTGATCAATCTTTGTCTTGAGATGAAAGTTGTCAGCCTAGGCCGCTGCTCTAGAAGAAGCTACAAGAGGATTTATGTGCCATAGTGGTGGGAGCCGCACAGTTTTCACTGCAGTTGCAGTAAGGCTCCACTCCACTCCATCTCTGTTCTGTCAGGAGGCTGCTTCTCAGTCGGAGCACTGCAGAAAATGGAGGAAATCCTGCAGGTCCGCCGCTGTCTGAGAAAAACAGTCTCGCTCCTCAGAGCCTCTGTTTCTCTTCCAGTTCTCCATTCCTCTCATTTCTTCATGCAAAGTATCCAGGCAAACTGCTTTTTCTAGCCTTACGCAAGGAAGCTCCCTCTACTAGCTTAGATATTGCTTCAGGTTTTTTAAAATATTCTATATTTAGTATATGTAGGGAATAATAACCTTACGGAGGCTTCTCCAGCCCCCACGGTCTTGTGAGCATGTTGCCTGTGGTTGAAGTCTCTCAGGAAAATACAGCCATCATTAAACATGTAGTTATTTTTAAGGGACTTAACTGTGAGGAAGTGTGTTTCAGAAAATTTGATATTTGGCTTCATGATGCTACCTATTGAATTTGGAGGAAGTTTGATGTTTAGTGTAGTAATTCCTTAGTAACTAAAACAGGGCCCAGCATCATAGCATGGGAACAGCGTAGCGTTTGCTGGATTGCAGTTTCTGTTTCCATGTACATAATTAGCAGCTTCATGATTTAAATTCTACATAAAACCTTAGGGAGCAAAAGAGATCAATCTGCAGCATGTTGAACAGTGTGATGGCTAGTATGCATTTAGAATTGGGGAAAATGAAAGGATAAGTTTCTGTTCCAAATCAAGCAAAAAGCCAGTATCAAGCAAGATACTGGCTATCCTACTGTGTGGATGTCTCCTGAAGTTATTGTACTTCATATTAATTAAGAGGCTGTGGGTCAAAGAGTAATGCCAAGGTTGTAAACTTCAAATCCTTGACTATCTCATTTTGAAAAAAAGTGTAGAAGGTCCAACAAGAGGCTGAAAGTAGCTCATCTTCAAATAATTCATAGCCTGTGAGAGAGTTGCATTTGAATGAGGAAGATGAGACTGGTGAAAGAGTAAATTACAACTCATTAGCTATATCAGTGCCTGTAGTTTTTGCTGCCTTGACATAGAGGAAGCTAGGAGCAGAATTTCAATCAGTTATGTCTCCAAGTCATTAAAATATGCTGTATTTAAAAATGGCTGAGTTAAAATGCATTTATCAAGCTTTTTATCCATAGCATATTTAGAAGCAGTGCTTTTCAGAGTTGGTTATGGTTCCAGACAAGGCGTTTCTGGTTGGTTTGCTCTGCATGTGTTTTTGGTTTTTGTGGTAGTGGGAAGGCTTTATGACTGTTACCTGACACAGCAGAGATCAGGGTCACTGAGCAGTTTTATTTTAGTAGTAATTTGCTTGAACTAAGGCATGATTCAGATTGTTTTTTAAAGTGCAGTCAATGTGTTGAGATCCATATGGGATAGTGTAATCCTATACCATTTTTGGTCATGCTGCTTCCTGGATTTTAAGAAGGGAGTTTAGCCCACAGTGTAGAAATACAGTTCTATAGTAGAACTGTATTTCTGTAGTGTAATACCTCAATTCGGAAAGGAATTTCAGAGCAGCTGTTACAGAAGAAAGATGTATATATGCAAGGATGTACTGATCAGAATGTGCTATCTGAAATTTGACTGGTTTTAACTGCAATGGAACAAAAGATGTTTAAGACCAAATATGTTGTCAATGGAAGTCACTGGTACTTCACAGAACTAGCTGTTCCCAGCTAACTTCTTTATTCTCCCTCCTTTTCTGTCCTTCCACTAACAGAGAAGTTTGGGAAGAAGTGGTGTCACTGCCCACTCAAAGGCTGTGCTATTTTGTAGATATCTAAGGAATAGGTACCATGAATCCCGTGGAATATGCTGATCTTTAATTTCTTTTGCAGATAAAGGACATACAGATGTCTGTATGTAATGTAAGATTATTACTATTACAGTAGTGTAAGAATATGCAGACTGATTAGAGAATAAATAAGTGTACTTAAAACTGTGTGTGTTTATATTGAAAAGAATGAAGAAAAGTCTGGGAAACTAGGAACTTGAGCAGGTAAAGCTTTTCAATTATGTAGCTTATAATTCCAGAGTGATACACAGTTTGATCAGAAGTCCTTACAGTATGACACAGAGCACATCTCAAATACCTCTTACAAGTAAGTGTCCTTGTTTCTACGAAGTCAGAATGCACATGGCTGAGTGGGAGACACATTTCAAATAAATACCAAGATACTTCCAGAAGGGTTTGGCCATTTGTCAGAATAAAATAGCAGTTATCTAAACTAAAACAAATGAATAATCCATCAGTTTTGCACATAAACTCAAAGGTGTAATTTACCTCAGGAACCCTAATGTCTTACTCTGAAAAAAATATGCTGAGGTATAGTCACAAATTCTCACTTTTCCTCTGTTACAATGTAGTGATACTCTTACGAATGATAAAAAATCCCCGTGAAATCTATTCTAAAAATCCTATGAAACTAAGTCATCCTGTGAATGTTACATAGTTTTGATGGAAAATGTCTAATACTTGTCCTGTGTGCCAGGATTTTTTCTGTAGATTAAAACAAAGATGCAGTTATTCCTGTTTTGATTCCATTAATCACAAATTTAAGATACTTTGTCTAACTTTCATTGAGACCTTTCTTATTAAAACAAAGATAATTTTCCAATGAGAATAGCATTAACTTTCACTTGGTGTAAATTGCCAAAACTTGTATTTCTTTAATAACAATTATTGGTGGATTTATTAAAATAAATAAAAATGAGAAGTTATCAACTGCATAATTTAGAATATAAAACTGAACAACAATCACCAGAAAAAGCATATGCAAATTATATTCAGTGACTTTATTGTACCAAACATATTTGAACATGTGTTCAGGGTGTGATTTTTGTCCTGTATATTATGTCTTAAGATACCTGTAAGTCAGCAAGGATAGTTCTTCACATCCAGTTTCTAATGACAATCTTTCTACTATTTTTTATTTTTAATGACAATATGGTTTTAATCCTTCATATTTCTAGAAATGTTATTAACAAATTAGACATTTTTATAGATACTGCACATGGAGATGAGTACATTTGATCAAATTCTGAAGTTGCTTGTAGATTCTGCCAGCATCTTTCATAGCCAAGTTAGGTTGGTTTGGCTTAAGTGTCATTACTTTGCCTTGTTTTTCTACTTATAACTTAATTCTTTATAAAATTCTCAGTCTTTGGCCTTCTGACTCTATTTAAGGCATGGAAGAAAGTCATAAACTATATCATCCACTGAGACAAAAAGAACATTTTCAAGATGTTTGTAGTCAGTTGGGCATGTGAGACTGATGTTCTGGGAAAGCTTTAAAGAAGATGCTCCGTGATTAACTTCACAGCTGTGTCCAACATTTGAAGAAAGCAACTTTGGGCGAGTGATTTGGCATAAAGCTGGGTTTTGGTATGTTCTTGTATGTTTTTGTTGTCTGGAGCAATAATTCTCAGGAGATACAGTGAGGTATGTGCAGTTGTTCAGCTACTTACCCCTTTCCCAGGTGAGGCTGTTAGATGTTTGCATATTAAAGGACCAGGCAGCCTGATCTTACAAATATTGAGGACAAGGGTTGTGATCTACTCGGCAAAAAGAAATAGGTAAGAGGCATGCTGATTCTCCTGGAGAGGAGGGACCAGAGCAATGAATAAAGATGGAGGGGGAGGGAGCCGGCTGCTCTTCTAATGTCTATTAAGTTTGTATTTGAATGTTCTCAGGGTTTAATACAATTTTACAAGAAGAGATGATGTATTTGGGTGCTGCTAGGAGAAAGTTGTTGGTATATTGTACACTTTATCTTGAAACATCTTGTCCTATCCAGATTCTCAGCCTTTGAAAATCTCTCTTTCTGTAGTTAAAAGCCATGCCAGAAAAAAAAATAATGCTAATATAGCTGCAGAGTAAGTTTGCTAGTCTTGAATGAGTTTTCTCCTTCAAAACCAGAATTTTTAGTGTTGTAGAGTCTCAAAGATGTTCTAAAAGATAAATCCTGAGGCTGTTAAATGTGGTTTATAGTGTTTTAAATATTAAAGTGCAGAGATTCATTTCACTTCATTTTTTTCCCCCCAGTAAATCTGTGAAAGGAAGATTAATAGAGCACTTAAAGCACTCTGTGTGAGCCTTCCGGAGACAAGTGCAGAAATACAGTGCTTCCATAAGAAAGAAAGAGAGAAAGAATGAAGCATTTGTATCTTCCATGGAACTGCAGCAAAGAACTGATAGCGCTTCCTGATAGCTCTAGTGTTTTAATCCAGTACATTGACAGTTTACGTCCTTGACGACGAGGAAAGAAATACTATGGTAGTATCAATGATATAGGACCCTAAACTACCAGAATGCAAGTGTTAAGGTCCTTTGAGGCCAAACTGTGATGACTGCTGTAGAAGGGTTGTTTACATAAACTGACTTTAAGTGAAAGCTTTAAAAGGAGTTAGCTGTTTCATCACTTTCAAAAGGGCTTCAGAAAGCGATGAGTAGTTCTGTTAGAAATGGGATAATTTGCCTCACTTTAATGTTCGGCATCTCCAGTAAGTTAAAACAGTTTGTCAAGTGATCGCCTATCAGCTGGCATGTGGTAATGAGTATGTTTTCTTAGCCTTTGGCAAATGAAACATAGTTCAGTTTATTTAAAACACAATGAAACTTGTACATCTCTAAGAAGTAAGGAAGACATGATCACTAAGGAAATAATTTGCAAAATTAGCGTATTAGGTAACCAAGGCTTGCATTCTTCCAATAACACTTAGACACATAATCATGTTATGTCAGCATTTCAGAAACTCATTTATGAAGTAGATCTATGCCAGGTTTTTGGAGACAGCACTTCTCATTGTCAGACTATATACAGAACTGGGAGGATGATGGCACTAATAGTATTTTCCATATTCCAGTTTCAAGGCTATTTATTCAGCTGGCAACTGGGATGCTAAGGTTTGAACTCAGTCTGATTCTGGAAATACATTTGGCCTGCTCAATTCTGAGAAAAGTACCCTGATGAATGGGCTAGTAAATACTCATAAATTGTTGTTTTCACATTGTCCTGTTAAATTGATTTCACTTTACTTAGTACTGACGTCTCATTTCTGCAAGGGCTAGAATCTGTATGTATCGCAGTTACCAATCCTCATCATTCTTTTGCAACAAATGTGTGTATCTTGTACGAAATAAATAAGCTCAATAGAAGATGTCAGAGTTAGACCTTTACTCGGATCCTTGGTCTGAACCAAAGCAGATGCTGAACTCTGCCTGGATCCTGAAGGCGTGCCCTAGCCAGCTGTATTATGTTGTGTGAGCTATGTCCCTCCTCTTCGCCTTTGCATGGTAACAAAATCATCCTTGTAGACCTTTTTTCCAGATACCGACCTATTTATAATAGTTTACAATGTTTAATTCAGTTTGAAATTAATTTATCAATTATTTTGTGAATGACCAGCAAACAGGAAAAACTTAGAGCTCACTTCAGACTGATCTAGTCGTCCTTTAGCTGTTTCTTTGTTGAGCTGGATGGATTCAATCTGCTGAGACTTTCTATACAACGCATGGTTTTTAGTCCATTCATTCTTGCAATTCTTTCCTGCATCAGTTTCTATTTCTCCTTGTGTATCTTGAATTACAAAGCTATTTATAAGTGAAAAGCGTTTAAAAGTGGAAAGTGGTTTTTTGGTTTGGTTTTTTTTTTTTTTTTTTTTAGTTTTCCTCTTAGTAGGATGGATGGGGAAAGAATACGAAATGAGTGTTTTACTGAAAAGAAATGTTTGAATCATCTCAACAAGCTTCAAAATTTTCCATTCCCAAAGCTTAAATATTGCTTGAGAGGTTTGTAGATTACTAAACAATTTAATACACTTTAAAAAAAAAAAAATGCAGATTGAAAGGCAGAAAAATAAACCATCATAGGCTGAAATACCAAAAACTCTTTCTGCCTCCATGCTTTTTCTGGTCATCCATCCTTAATGGATTACTTCCTTTTAAGTCATGATGTTATTAGACGAGGGAAAGATAGACAAAAATCAGAATACTGTGTTCATTCTGGAAGAATTCGGGTAGCATATTGAGGAAAGGCCGTCAATGAAACAGGACTGCAGGAGTTTAACGGGACAGCAGAACACTTTACGTTTCTGGATGAAGGCATGCAGCTTCCTTGCAAGGTATTTGTCCCTTCCCTGATGTGATTGTGACTAAAGCATTTCTTTGCTTCACTGTCAACCAGAATTCTGCTCTGGAGCCATTGGTCTTTGTCTACTGGGTTCAGAAAGATATTCCTAAGAAGTCAGTTTTCTTTACTTTAACTCCTTGGGGGACTTCTGTGTTCTTAGGTGGCCCAGGAAATATAAGCTGGACTTTTAGGGCAGATATTTCTTATAAGCTGTGTTCTGGAAGGCAAAACAGTGGTGTTAACAGGTCTATACAGGCTTCTGTGCTTTAAGCACAGCAAATTGATGTTTATAGAATTTCATTATACCAAAATAAGGTACTTGGCCGTTACATCAGCACAGCTCTTCACTTGTATTCTAAGTAGGTGCCCGGTGGTGCTGCATTCTGCCTCTCTGCGCTGAATCCTTTGAAAGACAGATGACATGAGACATATGGTGAGAAGCTACCATCATTTACCTTCCTGTATATATTAATCTTTAAAATCTGATTTATTCTTTTATTATTATTGCTATCAAACATGGAGGGTATGCTGTGGAGCATGATAATCATGAAACAGCATAATCAAAAAGTATTTTGAGTCACAGAGATGAATTTGCTTCTAATGCCAAGGACTGTAGATAATGGAGGAGTAAGAGCCAAATGACAGAACTCAATACTTCTGTGCGGTATTTGAATAGTTTTGCCCAATGGATCTTTGCTTTAGATCTCAGCTGGCTGCTGCACATTGGAGGCTCTTTAGCTCAAGAGGCAGGTGGTTAGTTTTGCGGCCGTGGTAGTTTGTAATGCTTTGAAAAAATTTCATGCTGTCTTTGTTACAAAATGTTCCATCATAACTCTGCCTCTCTTCCAGAGCTATGATCTTATGCAATATATGGAAAATACGTGAAATAACCATCCTTCTACAGCCCTATTCTCATTGCCCTATTATGGGTTTAAATATTTTATGGGTCAAATTTAGAGGAGGTTTTTCTTTTCATTCTTTGTTATTGTGCTCTTTTCCATGTTCTATAGCACTACAGCTGTGTAAAAGGTATTGAGGAAAAAACCCCCACAGGTACTTACAGTCTTGGTGATACAATGATTATTGTGGAACACAATGATTAAATGTTTCCTCCACAGTTTAGAGATGTCATGCATGTTTTATTTTTCTGTTTTGGGACTCCACTTGAACGTTTGAGTGCTTTTCCAAATCACTTTTTAGCATAGGCTACCCGAAATATCTCTGTAGCCTAACTTGGGCCATTAGCTCATGTGGTGGTGCGTTCCCCCTCCTGGGCCGCTCTGCGATCTCAGGAACTCCCGTTAGGCCTTAAGCATTTGTGTAATGAGTTGGATGGTTAAGTGTCCCTTGACTGTACCAGGAACTCCTGCATGGTGAAGGCGGGGAGCAGCGCTGGCCGTGCCGAGGACTCCTGTTGCCTGGCGGAGGCAGAGATATGGAAGCGGGAGTATTAGTCATCTCCTGACAGCCTTGGAACATCCCTTATCTGGTTTTTGTTGTTCCCCGCCATCCTTGGAGCCCTCCCTTATCTGAATTGTAGCTCATGTGAAAATGGTACCAGTGCTACTGGAATTGCAGTAGTTTGCTGGTGACTAAAGCCAATCATCTCGCGAACCTATAAGGAGTGGTCCTAAGTGAGGCCCTTTGAGTTCTCCTGGACCACAGCAGGCTGCAACCAGCATCTCCCTCTGAGGGGGACGCCTCTCAGAGCTCACAAACTCCCCAGTTTGTGAAAATCAGAGGACTGTCACTGAAAGCTGACGATGGGACCTGGGCTGATACCCTACACTCCTTGAGACTCAACCCTTCGCCCGTTGAGAAAGTGCCAAGACATTTGATGCGAATATTTCACTGAACTCCAGGGGAATTTTTAACAGTAACAGAGTGAACCTTGCCATCTAACCTTCTGACGTCATGCTTTTCTACATCCCTATTAAATCACTTCTGCTAATACCTTTGATGGTGATTCTTAAAGCTGTCCAAACCACTCATTCACTGGCTCATGAAACAGACTTTGGGAAACTGTGAGCCAGTGTACCTTTCTACTTACATACAGGGTATTTTTCCCCTCTACAGCTACAATAAATGCACTTGCCAAGTAATGCATTGATTTAGGGGGATTTTTATTAGCAGAGGGAGGTAACAGGAAAGGCAGTGAATGGATCTTGGGGAAGAGGAAGCAGCTGGGGATGCCAGTGGCTGTGGGATTTGTTATAGCTGAAAAATAAGACTTTAACGTCTCTGTTGTGAATGCTATTTTTAATGTTCTGGAGAGGAAGCAGATGGAAAGAGGCTATCAGATCTGCACAACATGGAAAGATAAAGAATAAGCCCTTTTAAAGCAATATATAATTCTTACGGGTAGATCTGTCTTCTGTAAGTCTCCATATGATGATCATATGGGCATACACACAGCCTCTGGCTGTCTTCCATGCAACTCCTGAACTCTATGCTGTGTGTATGATCAAAGAAGGTTTGGGCATGTGTTTCTGAGCACTTGCTGTGTTGTGTTTGTAAGTGCTTTGTGCATGACTATCAACTATCTCATGTGTGTCTTTATTAGGGTTGGTACTTCCAAAAGTGCAGTTCTCGGTCACTGTTAGCCTGCTGGTGGAAAAAGAGAACTGACTGGCTGCTGTTTTAGTGGGGGTGGTCACAGCTGGTCAGTCTGATCCAAGGCAGTAGAGTGCTAAGGATGAAACCACGCTGAATTAGGGGTGAAGCGGTGATGGTACAAGAGGATTTAGAGGATTGCCAAAACCAGACTTTCTAAATGTTTCCCATATAAAGTGAACAAACTTGTCCTGAATTGGAAGTTGCCTTATTTCTGAGACAAATTACCCGCTGTAACCAAGAATGCAAAGTCCTTTTGGCTTTGTTTCCATAGATGATTGTTTGAGGTGAACTATCTGGAATAGCATTTCATGGAAGTAAGACATGGCTAAGATTCAATTCCCCACAGTTAATCGGGACATGTAAGAAGTCATTCGACAAAGTGAACTGCAGCCAAAGGAGGCTGCAGCATGTGCAGATGACATCATGATTTACTGGTCGGGTAGGATTTTACTGCAGTAAATAAGCTTGAGAGATTAGCCTGGTCTTGAGAGGGTTATGAATCCTTTTTAGAAAAAAAAAAAAAACAAACCCAAAACACAAACATCAGAACACTTACCACACTTCATCTGTCAAAAACCAGCATCAGAGGTAGGGAATTTCTCTCAAGACACTAGCAAAAGTTACTGCCAACATAGACGGGAGTTTTCTGTTGGACGTTGTCTGTCCCACACAACTGAATTCCACTTCCCCTAAGGTTAGAGGATGACGGGCTAACATAATGCTGACTTTCCTGTGATGACCACAGAGCCCCACGCAGGCCAGTAAGGCAGGTGAACAATCGCCTTCTAACATGGTGGTACTTTTAATGGATGTTGTCTGAAGGCATAATGGGTTAGTAGCAGTACTTAGCAAGACATTTGGTATCTGGCAGGCATTTAAGATGGTCTCCACTTAGTCTGATGCAATTAGATCCAAATTCTGTCATAAACAAGAGCATCATATAATAACTTGCAACAAGACTTCCTGTATTAATACTATGTTTTAATGAAACCTATTTAGTTCTACTATATACTTTAAAATCCCACTTTTATTCTGAGTTCAATTGCTTTTTATTTATTGTGTATAAGTATATAAACAATACCTTGTACAGTACAGGCAAGGATGGTTCTTGTACCTGTAAAACAGACCCTTTGCATGTTGTAATGTGCTGTCTTGTGTTTAAGATCTTTTCTGTAAGAACAAGCTGGAAGTTCTTTTCCACTAATGGAAATGACATGGCATATTGCTCTATTATGGAAAACAAAGGCCAAAACTGACTTAGTAGAATCACTCAGAGATCATTTCCTAGCATACCTAATTCATTATGGTAAATTTCTTGCTCTAAGTTGCACGTGAAGTCTGTGGCAGAACAAGTGAATATGAGATAATCATATTCAGCCTTGCTCTTTAGGATGTCTCCAAAATTGCACTATTATCCCTCAGCCATTTCTGAGATCTGGTTCTCTGGGCTGCAGTGATGTAATACAGAAAATTTATTTAGTACTTAATTATCCTTACAGCCTGGAAAGGTACTGAGCCTTTCTTTAAAGGCATAGGTTAGAAAAGTAGTCTAAACTCTCCAAAGAGACAGGATAAAACACTACTTTAGAAATTAGGTATATAACCTTTTTCTTGGTGAAGGTATGTTTATGTCCTTTTAGAAAGCATGTTTACCTGAACCTTATCTTAGATTAGTCTGTTTTATCATGTTTTTTCTCTGCCATAAAAAATAGCTGACTTAAGAGTGGGATTAACTTCTTGGAAATATAGTCCATAGCTTCTCTTCACATTTTGTGTGCTTCTCAAATCCATTTGTAAGATAGTAAATCTTATGTACTAACACTGTTTACAATATGATCTGTCAGCAATCCTATTAAAGGAAAACTGAACCTCTTTTCAAGGATTCATAAAAACTGGTACTAAAACCAGTTTGTAGCTGAAACTGAAATTGCGAGACCTCTTCCAGCCTGATTTGCTTTTTATATCCGTTAAAGAAAAACAGAACACCACAAACACACCTTGAATATAGAAAGAAGCTCAGGAAAGTTGTGTCTATGCTAACTTTAATAGGCATTATCGGGGAGTGCATTTAAGTCCTTCCAAGTGTTGCAGACTGGCTTGTGACCATACTGTTCTGTCTTGCTGTGCTCTGCAGTGGCTTGCCTGGGCTGTGCCATGGTTCAGCTGCAGCACTGACTTAGGTTTTCCTGGAATGTGGCTCTACTGTTACCTGTGTTCATGGATCACTTGTTTCACACTCTCCTTGGCTGTACCTGTTAGCAAGCAGTGTAGACCATGAGAAGCAGATTTGTTGAAGTGCCTTTTGCTAAGGAAGCAGTGCCCAAGCTCTCTGTGTTTCAGGGGATTTTACTCTGAACCAGTTCTAATCTGCTCTTTTGGACCGAGTGCTCCTCAGCAGCTGGAAGGTGGTAGGTGCACTCCTGGTTCAGACGTTGCAGGACTTGCCGACAGTGGGAACCAGTGATGATGACTAGGAAATTTGCTTTGGAAGCACATTCCTGATCAAAACTAAATCTAATGTAGACACACCTTACACTATTCACTCTGTCTAAGAGCCTATGCGCAGATACTCAGCCATTGTGTATCTCTGGTATAGAAGCAGGTAGCAACCTGTCTACAATCACCATGCTCAGTGCTCTTATTTCTGCTGAAGGGGCATGCAGTCTCCTGGGAACTTGTTCCTCCGGAAGAGAGCATTGCCATTGCCCTCTGGATCTTGGAAATCCTTCACTTGCACTGGGCAGTGAGGAATCGATTCAGAGACAGACCACCGTCTGCTTGTGGCCTAAGTTTGTGATGCCATATTTCACTTTCAGTGTAGTTTGGTCCATAACAGTTACTTACCTGAAGTTAATCAGTACTGGTGGTGTTATCAGGGATCTCCCAATTGAAAAGGAGCACACATCCCTGTATGCAGCTTTCGTAATACAATTACGATTGTGTTAACTAATAATTATCATTCTGTCACTTTACAGGCCCTGTGAACCATTGTGGAAGATCATTGCTGTGAGTCTCTGCAGCAACAGCTTGCATCACGAATTAGCTTTTATACCTCAGCCATTTTCCACTGGAGATGCATTTCTTCTCCTCAAAGAAAACTTCATCCTCCAGGGTACTAGCGTATGAATCCATGCTCTTCGTTACCATTCAGCTCTACCAGGAAACCAAGAGGGTCATGCACTTGCTTTGAGAGGGTCCTGACTCCTCAGTGTTGACATGCCGTATGTTTTCTGTCATGTCACTCGGGAGGACGGTGCTGTGGGGCAGCCTTTCTGCCAGCAGTGCAAAGTGCTTGAAATCACTGTGTAGGGAGCAGAGAGCTGGGAGCTGTGGTGTACCCCAGTGAACTGTTTGGCAGGGGTGAGCAGGCTCAGCCCTGCCCGAGGCTGCCTCTCTCCGAACGTCCCTGCCTCGCTTCTAGCACAACTATATCTGTACTGTTTCTGTCTCCCTGCCTAATGCACCGATCTTTTCTCCATAGTGAGAGCACGCTGTCTGCACAAAATATCCTGTAGTGTATAAGGATGCTTATAGGACACTTGTAGAATACAAGGCATAAGGAGTGTGTTGCTTTTTATTCAGACCATTTAATCCTCATAAAGGTCACCCCTGTTCTACAGGCCTGGAAAGCTGCTCTTTAGCCACCACCAAACCTCTACAGGCTTCTGGGCATTCCTCCTTACTGCTGCCAGCCTTTTATCTGTAGAGATTAAAGTGTTCCTCCGTAATACCTCTCCTGTCTAGCAGCCTCGATTTCTGCATCAGCCCTTCTATGTGGGCTGCCTTCTTGGCAAAAAGCTTGCTGTTTGGGAGAGGAGTAGGAGCAGAAGAGGCTCTCAGCAAAACACAAACAAACAGTTTTTTAAGATTTGTTTTTACAGTTTTGGTAAGGATCCAGCCAGCCTGTGTGTGGCGAGGAGACTGGGAAAAGATTGCCAACTGTCTTGGTGGCAGCCTACTCAGCCTCTGCTGGGACAGCTGTGTCCTGGACACCTGCTATTCCTCTGGGGCCGGAGAAGTGTCCTGCCATGGGGTCTTCTGGGGTTGGAGGCTCAGGTGAGAAAACATGACCAAAGCATGCTCTTTTCTTGGTATCCATGAACTTGCTCTGAATGCAGCCCATGATACAGTCCGTTTTTCTGTTGTTCCTTCTTCTCTTGTTTGCAACATTTGACGATCAACCTGCTGCTGGGTGACCCACGCTGAATTGTATGCACCACCCTGGGAACAGGTGAGGCTAAATTCTCAGATGCTTTTGTGGTGAGGCATTGTTCTAGTCAGAAAATAGGCGTTGTTGCCCGTATCTGTACTTAGCTTTTTGGGACCTCAAAACCAGATATTAGGAAGTACCTTCAGTTTGATGATCATACCAGAAAAAGACTTCTTGGAGAAGGGCCTTTACTGACGTGACTTACTGACTACTGCGAAACATCCTTCAGCTTGGAGAGGGAATGGATGCCAGTGCCCTATGCTCAGTCTGGATGATCTGTTTTGGTGGTAACCTAGAGGTGAGAACCTGTAACCGTGGGAAACAGCAGTTGGGATGGGAGTGTTGGTCTGGGTCTGCTGTGGGAATGGTTTGACGCTAATGGTCCATCCCTCTTTTTTCCTTGGTGTCTGCTCTGGAGGAGTTGGACTGATTCCTTTGAGCTGTTGCAAGGATTTGCTCTACCATTAATCACAATAGCCACATCGTCCTCTGGGGAGACATCCTCTTCTGCTGGAAGTAGCTCTTAATCTTGCTGCTCAGCCAGATCTGGGACTGAGACTATGTGATCTACTGTTCTTCCTGGTGAAGAAATACCTGGAGTGGGCACTGTGATAAGATCTCCTGATGTTCTTTCTCCTGAGGAATTAAACATCTGGGACTTGTACTATGGACAGGCTGTCCTGATACAGGTCAGCAGCCTTAGGAGCTTGGAGTGGTCTTGTGGAAGAAGGTGGAGTGTGAAGGGTGGGGAAGATGGGAGTGGGATAGCAACCAGAGCTTCTTCCGTACTGGATGATACGCGTTTTGTGATATCCATCTCCAAGGTGCCAACAGCTACTTGCTTTCGAACCATACTGTATGTCCCCAGTGCGCAGCCTGTGTTGGCACCTCCTCCTGCCCCAAGCAAGTACAGTCAAAGCAAACCAATACAGCAGGGCTAAGTTTCTGCATTTTGTCTTACCCTTAAGGATCTGGGGGTGAACTCTTTATGATTGAAGCAGAAGGATGGGTAATGATGTGGTATTTAATGGCTTCTCTCCCTATGGCCTTAGCGCCCTCGAGGGTATGAGTCAATGGAGTTATAGAATACGGAATACTTAAGATTTCCCAAATCCAAGGAAAGCTACCACGGAGATGTGGATTCTGGTGCTCTGAGATGCTAAAGAATAGCAAACCTGAAAATCTGAAACTTCTGTCCTTGTCTTGATTCAAGAAATGTTGTTTTGGAACTGACTGGGCTGGATTAAACCCCAGTGAAATGCCGCAGAATTCCTGTCAGGAATTTTATGGCAGATGATGTGGCAGAACAGATGCTGTTGGCATGGGAAGAAAAGGAAAAGGGCAGGCTTGCTGCTGGAGGTTTCTGAAGTCCAGTCTTCTGAAGCTGGTCTGTATCTCTACCACAGGACTCAATTGCGTGGTCTGAACTTTGTAATGCTTTCATAACTGTAGATGTGAATAATTCTGTTTGGAAAAATAAGCTGCGACCTCAATTTTCTTTTTTTTTTTTTTTTTTTTTTACATTAAAAAAAATAAAATGGTAATAAAATAAGAACATAAAATGATTATATTGTTCTTTCCAGTCTTTGCTGCTTGATTGCATTATATAAATCCACTGTTGTTGTCTATTTAACTTTGTTCTTCAGTAACAAAAACCCATTTGGATCAGTGAGATTTAGCAGTTGTACTGTTTGATTATAGATCTGCTTACTGGTAGAAACATTCAAGGATGTTGCTAAAAATAAGCATCCTTTTCCTGCAAGGCTGTGAATACAGACTATAAAATGCATCTTTAAGGGAGGTACGCAAAGTAACAGGAAATCAGCTCAGTCTTATTTCAGTTTACTAGTGCTTGGTAATGATGTCACCTTTCTAAAACAAGGGTTAGGTCCTGAGAACAGAAGCAGTAATTTTCTTTGTTCCACAATCCTGCTTGAATGCCATGATCTGTGGTTAGCTGTCTGGCTGAGCCAATCTGCAGCAAAGAATAGGAAGGCAGGGTCATTCTGGGGCACCTGTTGTATGAATTTTCATATACACTTTTTCCTTAAGTGATAAAACTCATGTATTTAATGTTGTGTTCCTTATGCCAATACGGCAAAAAACCCTGTGTTTTTGCAGGTCCTTATTCCCTTCATTTCTCCAGTTGATGAAATCACCTGAAAAAGTGAGTGACTCAAGTTAGTGTTTAATTTGGGCTGTCAGAATTCTTATTTGTTGCTTAAAAATACCCAAACCAAACTAACAAACAAATAATAACAGAAAGAAGAAGAAAAATTACTCTATTGTCCCAATAAAGGAAGTGCAGGGTCTGTTCAATTAGAAGTACTCTCCTATTTTTTAGAGAACAATGATAATGGTTTTAGCAGATGAAAACGTTTTCTTTTGAAGTGCCTTGGCTGAAACTAAATGTATTGGTTTCAAGTGAAACTTGTAACCCATGAGCCTATTTAAAGTGGTTACTTTAACAGCCAATGTTATTTTTATGTTAGGAGAAAGATTTGCAATTATAACCTTTATTCCAAATTTCAGTGAGTTTTCTTACTTTTGCTGTTTTTTTGTTTGTTTGTTTGTTTTCCCCGAGGTGGGGTGGTTAGGTCTGTTTAAATGTGTTAGAGGCTGCACACTAGACTCCTAACAGGAGTGTAATCACAGAAGTGATTAAATTTCAGTGCTGAAGAATCCCATGGTTTTCCTTGCTTCCTTTTTTCAAGTGATAGAAATTTTTGTTAGTGTTTGAAGAGTTTGATGTTCATGTGTACTTTGGCACTAAGAGGAGGGATTGTCCTCATTGCATTAATGATTTTCAGCCACCTTTTGCATTGCGCTTTTTAACGCTTCTGTGAAGTGTTTTACCTTAGCGCAAACATTTCATCAAGATTCGTATGAATGGCATCCTTAAATTCTTTACAGATAAATATCCGTTACAATTCTTATGTTACAGAAATTATCCATAGTGCAGTGTTACAGAATTTATAGATAAGAATATATTAATATTCATTCAAAGTGCTTTATTAAAAGAAGTCAATACGATTATTGCCTTCCTACAAGTGGGAAACTGAAGAAGAGAGTGAAAAGAGTCACTGGGGCAACACATCAGCCTACTGTTAATAGCAGAAAGATTGTTCTGCTTTCAGAATTCTGTTTCAGTGCATCCCATACCATTCACATAGGTGTTACATTTACCTACCACATAGGGCGAATCCAACATCCATAGGCAAAAATAATATGTTCAAACACTAAGGGCCCTCACTGTCCTACTCCAAAGACAAAAATCCTGTAGATTATGGCAAGTTTGCAGAGCAAAAAGCCAAAACCTGAAGTTCCCCTCTTTAGGAAGGCTTACATCTGTATTTCATATTTTGGATACTTGTGCAGTTCATGAAGTTATAACTGTCCTGTCATGTTGAATATGGTCACGTGTCATTATATGTAATATTATTTCCTTTCTGGCTTGAGAAGAAGTAGGCAGTGAAGCTCTGACTTTGTTCTACCTAACACTAGGACTCTCTTAAGAGTTTCTGGATGTCTGACTCCAGCTATGTTCATCTTGTTCAATAAGTTACATCGACTCTGAGTGTCAAAAGCAAATGAACGTTTACTCTTTTAGAAACTGCGAGAATGAAGAGATGAAGAATTTCCCAGGGTTCCAGTGTTCAAGTCTTACACAGCGGACTAACAAGTATCCAGTGAAGGCCGCTTTATGCTGATAGATCTGAGTTGCACATGCAGTTAACATAGGGTGCTTTCACTTAGGTTACTGAGACTGTTTCAATATTTGGGATCCAATAATCCCAAAGTGAAGAATATTCCAAGTGAGTTGGAAACTTTCTACACTTTTTTTGCAGCGTAATACTTTCAGCTACATTAAAAGGTGATGTAAATACACATGCTTTTCCCTGCCAGGCATCCTTACTACTTCCAGGTAGATTTGCTTATAATTCTGTCCTCAGAATATTATTTTGCTGTTTTCAGATGAGTCCAAAGGGGGATATTGCATGACTAAATCATGTAACTAAATAGCCATCACAGATGAAGTCTAGCAAGAAGGGTTCCCAACAACATATTTCTGTTGCTTGAACAGTGGAAGCTGGTGGTCTTCTGTTTCTTTCCTAAAGACAACACTGTCTTGAAAGCAATATGAAACCACTTATCTGTTGGGAGAGGAATAAAATGATTTTTTTGCGTCTCAAGAGTAATAAAAATACCCAAGACCTTATAAAATGTTGCAAGACTTTCAGTAAAGTGAGATTCTAGCTAAACAATGTCAAAATTGCATTGCTAATTATGACTGAGATCTATGAGGCATTACATTTTTTTTAAGATGCATTTATAAAATCAGAGTTTTGAGAACTTTTCATCTTCTATTTCCTGAGAAAACGGAGATAATCTAGCAGAGAGGGAAAGATAACCAGTAGGCAGCTCTTGTACCTGCTGATGCTTTCTGATCTGGCTGAGCTACTACGGAGACAGTTCCATTAACAGCTCAGGCAAAGTGCTACAGGCTATAAGAAAACAGCTGAATGACATACAGATTTTACATGTATCACCTCGGTTTGCTGTATATATACTTGACAGTCTCTTTGGGCTGCAATGTGTAACAGTAAGAGAGGTGAGGATAAAATGAGGAGACGGCCTTCCAAGACCTCTTTGACATGTATCTGGAGTTGAAAGTACAACAAATAATGTTCAAATCATTAAATTATTCATAACGGACAAGTTCAATGGCTTTCAATCTAAAAACCCGTGCATACAGGGATACTTTTGTTCTCCAATAAACAACTTTAAGGCCTGATGTTAAGCCTACTAATGTTATTCAGAAGGCTTGAATTGATTTTTTGTATGCTTTGGATGTAACATTTTATAAACAGAGTAATTCAGAGGTGATGAATCCCTTTTCTTTTAGGAAAATAAATACAGAAGTCAGTTATGAAACATTCACATATGTGACCAGGGACTTAAATATTCCTCATGATTTGATTTTCTTCAGGAAGTAGAGAGAAATAGACACTGAACAGACAAAGCCATTACAAGAATCATTCCCCTGGTGTTTAAGCTCAACCATCCACAAATTTGGAAATGTGATGTAAGTGACCTTTGAAAAACATGAACTACTATCAGCATATGCCATTTTTAAGACATATCTCAATGTTATACGAAAGATGGAAATTACGTCAGTAGCCAAGAGACACATTTTCCATTTAAAGCTTAACATTTTAGGAAGGCAAATTGTCTATTACCAGTGGGGACAGATTTTTATGTCTACACTGACTGGTATGTTCTTGCTATTTTATTTCATTCTGTCCATACAAAGCAAGCATAATCAGTTTTTTCAGCAGAGTTTATGGCTGCTTTTCATCTTTGGGGCAGTATAAAGCAGATACGGTATGTTAATGAATATGGACATATACTTTAACAAAGTAAAAGTAAATACTCTAGGCAAATATTTACCATGCCTGGCAATCATCAATAAGAGACATAAAACAACTTCTAAAGTTAACATCTTTTTCTTTGTGCAATGGATCGCTTGTTTTTTCAAACCTAGATTTGCAGTTGCTTATGTCTGTAGGTGGGATGGGGTGGGGAAGAAAAGATCAAGTGCTCTTTGGAGTATTCTAGATCAGACGTTCCGTAAAATTGGCATACTTACCAATTTTGACATTTCAGGGTCTTGTGAATGCCTTCTTTCTACTTTCTCTGATCAATATTCTATTTCACAGCAACAACAAACATGTGGCAGAGGCAAAATGGCACAACTGCACCAATGAATGCAACAAAGGAAACTGAGCTCTCTTTTTTTTCTTATCTGCTGTAATTCTTCATGACAGACTTCCTTTCTGCTTTGAGTACTCCACACACCTGTAGAACAACATCTATTTTAAAAATTCTTCAAAGCCATAGTGTGGAATATGGAGCTGCTCACTTTGCTGGAAGTTAGAGAAATGGCACTGACGATGAGTGGGAGAGTTACAAGCAGCAAAGGTTGTCCTGTAGATCTAACCATGCTGTTCCTCTCAACGCTGCTGGGACAACGTAGGCTCTTGCGATAACCCAAGCCATCTCCATCATGTGGGTGACGTTCCAGAGGAAATATTTTCTGCCCTCGTCTTCTGGTTTGTGGAAGGGAGACTCTGGTGGACTAGGGGGTGGAATCCAAGGCTCTCTGCCATTCTGGGCTTTTTATTATGTAGAGAGTCTCCCACAAACAGAGCTGCTGTAAGAGGACAATGGGCTGCCTTTGGCCCTGCTGGGTGGCCCTACCTGGGCATGTCAGACTTTTGGAAAGCTGAGGGAGGATGTTGCCTGGAGCCTGGTCGGGTGCTTTGAAAGCCCCCCGGGGCCATGAGTCTGCACTTCCCCCTCCTTTGGGGCTCCTCCAAACTGGATTTAACATAATGGAGAGTCTTTTCTCCTGCCACTCTGTCAGCAGTTCTCACAGATGATTATCCACAGACAATCCTGTTATTGTTAAGATTTATTATGAATTACAGAAGCCTGGCGTGGCTGCTTTAGCTGAATAACAGCATGGACAGCAGTAGTTATCAGAAACAAACACTGAGAAGTCTCTTGGCACCACATTTGCTTGGGATTGTAATAACTATTTAGAGGCTGCACGTAGAAAGTTTGAAGTGGGAAGTTTGGAGTTTCTCAACTGGGAACGCTGAAAGGAAAAAGTCATTCTGTGATGCTAACGCACAAGTGGCAGGTAGTGAGTTGTTATGTTTTCTTTGGTTCAAACCAATTTGACCTCAGAAACGCTATTTGTATGTGGTCATGATGCTGACAGCTTGCTTCCTGGGGAGGTATATACAACTGCGCAGAATTACTGGTGTATATTGTAGCAAGGGATTAAAATTAAAAGTTTAAACTTTATGCTCATTGTTGTGGGTCTTGTGAATACACGGAGAACCAAGGTGCTCAGCCAGGTAATTTGGTCTTGTTACATTAAATAATTGCATATTTATTGGGTCCCATAAACCAAGAATTTGGCTGAAATCTGTTATCATATTGAGTCTTGCAGTACAATATTGTCTATGTGTTGTTATTTAAAACAATGTGCAGTGAAAGAAAGGCAGTGAAGAGGGTATTGTCACTAAGTCATGAATAAATAATACAGTCTATAGTGGGCTTAATAGCTGTTGGTTTCTTGCCTGCCAGAAATCTTTCTTGGCAAATGATTTTCTTGGTTTTGCACTATCTATCAGAGCTGGCTCTGGAGCATTTTAAACATAGCACACTGAAGTGTGTTTTACAAGATCGTTTGTAATATTGCCTTACAGCCCTGCTTCAGGACAAGGAACACTAGACGTCTTCCTGGCTTTGTGAAAGGATGCTGCAAAATGCATGTGACTGCTGATAGCTAAAATCTACTTCTGGATTTCAATCTTCGTTTCAGGTGAAAAACGTGGCTCCAAAGGCATGGAGGAATTAACATGCTAAAGCATATAGAGAGATTATGATTTAGTGAATTAGTCAGAAACCAAAGTACTGGATATTTTTGCAAAATAACAATGAGTCAGGATGTTGGCTGAGGTAGAATAGAGAGTGGCCTTTCACGTGTCCGCATGGAGTCAGTGGAGCAGCTTAGCTGACATAAGTTACCCCTGTCAGCCGAGCTATGGGATTAACCACGTGTGCACTCCCAGTCAAGGGTAAACGCAAAGTCAACTTTCAAGGTGTTTTCAATTAATATGCTTTACTTTACAATGGCATTGGGGTAGCACAGAGCCATCTTACCTGGCTCTGCAGACAAGTGGTGATGCACTAACGTCCCGTTATTACAGTGTTTGCTCTGGTAGCACGTGTTACAGGTTCCTTAAAAACCTGAAATTTCTCACTTTTATCTGAAAATTTATAAATAAAAGATATGAACTGGATATGTGAACATCCACTCAGGGACCTCTATGTATAAGGAAAGCATATTTTAAAATGTCTTCAATGTTTTTCCTCCTTTTTCTCCAAATTTCTAAATGTTAATGTACAAAAAGTTTCAGTTAGCTTTAAATGTCTTTGGGGAGTCCTCTCTTTCTTACGTTTTTTATGATTCAGCATGCAATTTTATATAAAAGTGTTCTTGAAGCATTTTGAAAGCTTCCCTGTGAATTATTTCTGGCCTTCTGGTATTTTATGAAGCATCATATTTTGCAATTGAAATATTTTTAGCATGATTTTAGCACGTCTGATTTTCCAAAATCATAGAGAGCCTCTCTTGAAACAGATGGGAAAAGTGATAAACAGCTGAAGGGGAGGCTGGAAATAAAATGGACAAGTTATGAGTGACATTCTGTGTTGGGCCCCCTTCTATTAACTTCATCTCCTGCAATCTCTTTCTGCGCAGAAAACTTGAAGCCTGGGTTGGTATTTTTCCCCTCCTTTTTTTGGGAGGGGGTGGGGACTGAAGAGAGGAGGGAGCATCCTTTCGGACTTACGTTTCAGGTATTCATCTTCAGCAGCAGAAGGCAGAAAGAAAAATCTCTTCTGACTTCGTTATTTCATAATTTAGCATTATTATAAGTTTTTTCTAACTTCCTCTAAAATATTAATTAGTCTTGCCATAGCAAGTGTGATTCTGTATATGACTATCTTTGTTTTTTCCCCTGCTTATAGCTGCTTTCAGATGTGTTAAATGACAGTAATTTGCTGAAATAGACTCACTGAATTTGTCCAGGAGACAAAAATAGCATTCCGGATATTTTTTCTGTGCTCCCGAAACAGAAATCCAGGAGTGAATATGAGTCCCCAAAGAAACCTCTCTCCCCAACCGACCACGATCTCTTGCTTGTGCACCAGGTTGCTGTCGTGCCTTTTTTTTTTTTTTTTTCTCTTCCTTGAAAGGAAGGATTTTTGCTCGCTGTATGCGTTTGCTTCCTCAACACCTGTGTCGGGAGGACACGACGTCACGTCGCAGCACTGCCTGGGCTCCGGGGAGCGGGGCTCTGCACCCCCCCGGCACTTGACCCGTGAGAGAGCGCCAGGGCAAACCCCTGGGCTGGGGTACCGGGCTCTGCCCATCCAACCGGCAACGCTGGAAAGAGAGGGGAGTTTGTGCTTCCGTCTTTCCAAAAGTTGCGTTAGGATTAAAATTCCAGCCCCGTAATTGCTTTCTCATGGTGTTTTTCCTCCCACCGAAGTAAATGAAACCAGGATGAGTCCCAGTGACAGTAATTATTTCCCACTGATGGAAATGGGCACAGTGGGAAAGTACTCTTGCAACAAAGATTGTAATGCATGAAGAAGCCAGTATTTTTGGTTGCTGAGAGACTGCTTTAGTCCTTAGACCCCCCAAAGGCTGGGGCTATCCGTCATGCTCTGTCACTGCAGACAGCTGGTGCACAGCAGGCGCCGACTTTGTTGCTGTAGGCTTTTGGGTTGCTTTAGGATTTTTATAATTAAATATGAAGCAGCAGTTAAGTATAATACAAACTCGACAGGATGTTTTCTCAGTAAATCAGCACAGTTCCATTGGCTTAACTCATAATAGTTAGCCCACTGGTGGGCTGGGATCCTTGCTAGGCGTGCTGACCGATATTGTTTCGCTGCTCTTTTACACCAGTGTCTGTGTAATCTCTTGATTCTTGCTTTGTGCTGAGGCTGTATTCAAGGTTATGGTGCATCTTGTATGCCCTCAAAGTAGTGTTCTTCACGGTGTTTCTTCATGTTGTGATAATCCAAATAAGAATAATAATAAAAGTTCCAGGGTAAATTGTAAGTTGGAGAGGCATGATGTAGTGACTGTTTGTCAGGCATCCAGGAGCGGGGTGTGGGCTCTGCTGTGAGTTAGGGGTTGGCTGCCGCGATCTCTCAGTCCTTCAGACGGGGCTGTAGCCTGATCTACTCCGTACAGAGGTAAAGATTTAGCAATGTTTGCCTTAGATGATCCTACCAGCTTGAGCAGGTTTGGCTGAAATTTGCCCTAAAAGTACCTTCCCTGCTTGTTCTCCTCTGCTTCAGAAGTGGTTTCGTTTTAGTGAAGGTACATAAATGTATATCCAAGAAACGGCTATGAAACAAAATGGTCTAATATTTATTACAGTGGGTGGCTCAATGATTCCTGCCAGCATAATCACAGAAGTTAGTGTCATTAATAAAATCGGAGTGTCACTGGAACTGAGCTTTGTGTAAGTCTGATGTTTGACTGTAGTATTTTCCAAAGAAAGCCGTTATACAATCTCTCCAGGTTCTTTTGACATATACACATATATAAAATTTAACCAAGTGTAGAATAAAATGTGTACTAAGGATTTTCAGATTTAGTTTGCTTTGATGTTCGATGGTTTTGGGGGTTTGTTTTTTGTTTTTTTTTTTTTTTTTAATAATCTTTGGTGGGGAGGGTTGTAGCGAAAAGCATTTGGTCTGTTCTACATTTCTTAGTTAGTCAGACTTGGTTTACATTTTTTTTTAATCAGAAAGTGTAAGATTGTTGTCTGTCTTTAGACCATATTTGATCACCCATGGTATGGTGCCATTCTTACTGTGGCAAAGCATATAGAGGTTTGAGCAATATAGTGAGTATCTCTCTCCAAGACTCCCTCTCTCTCCTTAGCATCTCTTACCCCCTATTGCACTAGTCAGCCACTATCAGAAAAAGACCTAAGTTATGTTCAAGAATTTGTGTCACTGGGCCAATTTCGCATCTGCTATAAGCCTGATGACAGTAGGAATTAATTGAAAGTCAGCGTTTTCTAGATTCAGGGCCTAACACGGGTCACATAGTTGCACAGAGCCTGTCTCATATGGATTTAACTTCGTTCACAAGACAGACACATGATGGAGCCAATATTTCAGCTGGGTAAAACAGCGAGGATCCTGGACAGTTTTTATTAGTAGCTGTGTCCATGACTCAGATCAGTGTCCAAGCTTTCTAATTGCTGACCGCTTTGGTCAGGACCAGCCACCCTTCTTCTTGCTGGCACCAGAGCACCCTTCTCCTCCTCTGCCTGGAAATGGCTCTGGAGGCAGAACATCCCCCGACCGCCAGAGTCGTGCTCCCACTGTCTGCTCGGACTGTAAGGAAGACAAACCAGTGCAGCATTATTCTGTCGACGTGTTAGAGCGGATATCTTATGACCAACATCATCACATTTCAGTGTAAATTCTGAATATGCTGTGTTTATGCTGGAGTAGTTTATAGGGGTAAATAGGTGGGAATAAAGTTGAAGATCCATGAGTGTGTCCAACCAGGACATGGTGAAGATAGATACTTGAGAAATGTCTAAACCCAGTCTCTCACCCAGTGATAGGATTTGTACTTTTGAACTTGATGTTAATGGATCAAGGAGTCCTCTCTTTGTCTTATTTTCTTCCATGTCTACAGCTTTTTATGAGGATAAACAGGGACATGGAAACTCTTAAATCCTTTTAAGGTATTTTTGTTGGAGGGGAACTTTCAACCACTGCACAGAGTGAGTCTGATATCCCTCCGACACCATCCAGTGTGTCCTCCCTCAGTCACAGGGCAATAAAATTAAGTAGCTGCTACCTTGAACCTCCGCCCCAGTTTCTGCTGGGGGCAAGACACCTAGCACTTTGCTTTCAGTATTTCTTGTTTCATGAGTCTTCATTTTCTTTCTAATAAACCTGAGGCACTGGGTGCTTTCACTTCATATGGAAATGAGTGGAAGAACGGGCATTTGAATCATAGCCTGGTTTCAATTTGAAAGGAATTGTAATGAGACTATAAAAAGAAGAGGACTGCAGTGTATGTAATCCACATGAGGCATTTTGCTAGAAGTGAGACATCGTTACTAAAGCCTGCTTATGTCATTTTGATTTTTCTGAATACATTATGAAAAGGATAACATTCTCTTGACACGGTGTCTGGTGGCCTTTATATTACTTTACTGAGCAATTACTTTACAGCTGCTATTCAGGCCCCCAGATTATATAGTTTCCCATATTATCCCAATGTGATTCAGATTATTTGTTCACTGAAAACATTGTACTAACACTATAGAAATGTAAATGATGCATCCTGCCTCAGCTCCTAATTAAGCAAGGTGGCTGGTGGATGTAGCCATGACTGGTTTTGACACGTTGAACCTTGAAATTTTTATAAGACTTTGGTCAGCTGCTTTGTGCAGGTTTTTCATTTTTTCTTGTATGACTAGTTGCCTTCAAACAATAACTGTCAAGCATACGTTTGTTTTTCACTGTGGAAAAAAAGAAGACAGCCATGGTTAAGCTTAGGTCAGACACAAATTAGAAACTAATTTATCATGATAGCCTTTAGAAGAAAGAGTTGTTGAAGAAATGTTTGAATACATACAAAAACAGGAGATAGATTTTAGATTACAGCAGCCTTCCTGCTAGCTGCAGATGTGTTTTTCCTTCAGAAGATGTTCCGTAATTGTAAAGGTGTATAATTTCAGAGAATGTCACAGTTGTCATGGTAATTGCATTAATATTGCATGGGCATAAAGCGTGCAATAACATCATGTCGGTTCCTCCTGCCCTCAGGCTACCACAAGTTACTAATTTTTTCCTTTAAAATGTGTTACTTCCCTATGAACATTCCTATTACAAATACCAGCTAAAGTATCTTTTAAATTGTTCGCTCTTAATTTGCATAAAGAAGTTGCCACGCTATCTGCAGAAGGAAGGGACTTTTATAAAATTAAATAAATGGTTTAGTTGCATTGCTCAACAAAGACTGGGAGGAAGCAGGAGTAGTGGGAGTGGCAAAAGCTGCAAGTTAAAATTAGGACATGCTTATTCTCCCTTTTATCTGCTACATTTATGTCTTTATTCTTCATATCTTTCTCGTTTTTCTGTCTCAGGTTGGAACTTGTCCCGTTTTGAGTGAATGAAAGGTTGGCTAGTGGTAATCGGGACTTCACCTCCATGTTATCTTTAAGGATACATGAAAACAGCCACAGGATAACCAAAACAGTAAGAACCAGAAAACCACAGAAATTCCCAGTGGTTCAGACTGTGTTGTTATTGCCCATGTTTTGCTACCTCTGCCAGAGCTGAGGCAAGTTGAAGTTTGTGGGATGGGAAAGGTCACGGAGGTACCTTGCTCCCCCTTTCTTTTCAGTTGACTTCAGTAGGCTTTACTAAAACTTGTAAGGATGCAAGAGATGCTATCGTTTGTGCTTCCTGTGTATATTGGGTCTCATCAAAAGTAGCAAACTCCATGTTAATTCAAACAGCTAATCCCAAAAGTATGTGTCTCTCTTGTGTAATCCTGCACTGCCTGTGCAGGGGTGAATCTGATTTTATAACATTTTGATAAAACCCGTTTTGAAACACAGCTGCCACAGCATTCAGCTCCCTGCTTATCAAGCACTGTTTGTCTGAGTGAATAACCTTCTGCTCCTCTGCCTGCACTAGCTGTCTTTGATTTGGGTGTTCATTTTAGGACTTCAAAGCCCTAAATGAAGCCTATCTGTCGGAGCATATGTTCGTTAAGTGGCTCAGGAAGATTCATTTCTCTCCCGTTTCCATATGGTTACTATGCTGGCATGTCCAGTGGCTGTAGCAGTGTCAGCAGAGCAAAGGGAGGGAGGCAATCTTTTAAGATACATTTACACTTTATATAGGGGCAGTGAGTTGTCTGCACGCCTTCATGGAAAAAGTCCCTTGACCAAATTTCATGCCTGTGCCATGGCCAAGCTGATACACCCAGCACCCCAGAGGGGTTTGTTAGATCTCTTCAATATTTATTAGTAAAAGGCTATTTTTCAGCATGTTGCATGCTGTGTCCACCCAGAATATGTTGCGTAAACTTGTTTGAATCTTTTCCTTATGCCCTGGTTCCTTTCATCACAGCTTTAGCCCCGCTGGCAGGGAAGTGAGTGCGCCTGGCTGGCTGCCGCCCTTCAAAGGCCGCCCCCTCGAACGTGCCCCCTCCTTCCTCTCCACGAGCTGGGCTTTGCTGTCCTTCGGGCTCTGTTTGTCCTCAGCTCATCGAGGAGCTAGCAGCTGTCTGCTCGTGGTAGTTTTGGAGTGCATTGCATTCGTCCTTTTTGGTACGGGCTGAGCTTGCCTGGAGTTTGGGACAGGCAGCTACCTGTTGGGTAGAGCCAGAAACACTAGAGTTAGAGCTACAGGTCTAATGCCTTAGATAACGAAGAATGGGAGGTTGTAGTCAATTAACTCCTGAGAGCCTTGTAATTAACACTCTTAAGGGAAGGCATTTTTCTTCAAACCGGAGCATTAAATCCAAAGCACAGCATTAGAGACCTAGGAGGGCCCATCAGTGAAGCTGTCACATGCATTAAACGAGGAGCAGAAAGGCTTTGCACAGCAAGCACCATGGTATTTAGGAACGTGCACTAGCTGTGCTCCAGATCACTTACTTGGGATTAAAATTAAATTTTGCAGCCTTCTTTTTCAGCACCTGAAATATTTCAGCTACTTTTATTTTCTGTTCTCTTTCTACTTTAAGTAAATCAAGTTTATTTTTCAGTGCTAGCTTATGATTCACAGTTAATGGGAAGGTGGAGCGGGGCCAGTAATGCATTTGATTGAGAAGATCTGTTCTGCTGGGGGTTTTGTGAGGAAATGAAAACCATGAACTGCAATAAATTTGCTTATTAAAGAAGCAGAAAAGATTCTGTTGTAAAATAGGATTCTTTGTGATATTTTTCCTGAGTCAGTTAAGTCTTTTATTTCTAGACTCAAGAGATTCATTAAGTCTAGCCAAGGGTTTTTAACTGGCAATACTATAAAACAAAAGGAACACATGGTCTACAAACACAGGTCAACTTCACTGATTTCAGTGGCATTACCAGAGATATGCACAGATCTTCCCTTATTCTTTGCAAGGGCCATGGGGTTTTTAATCTCTCTGTAGAACCAGAAAAATCAAAACCCCTTTAACTAAGTCTTTTAGGGAATTTCTGGCATTATTAGAAGTGGAAAACATCAGAAATCAGAGAAGATCTAGATGTCCCTAGAAAAGACACCATTCTGCTATGGAGAATTATGCCTTGCTGACACCTTTCATAGGGAATGACTGCCCCAAAATGAAGCGAGAAGAGGCATTGCTGGCACTCTAGCATGGACCAGTAGAGCTTTTATGAAGTACATCCAAACTATATCGAGAGCTTCGATGCAAATGCTGCTCCTGAGCACATTTCCTGGAAGGCCTAAGGGCATTCCCAGCCCTCTGCTTCATTATTGATTCCTCTAGGTACTTCTTACTGCTGAATGATGGACACGGACTGCAGCCTGAAGGCTGTTGAAAATCCAGCCTTGCCATCCTAACAGTCCTTTCTTGCACAGCATAGACAGAGGTCACATAAATCCCTGTTTAAAAATAGGAGTGCTGCTGGTTTTAAAGTAGGGCTTATTTCCATTTAACGTAGTTTCAGTATTGCTGTGTTCATGTTTATTATTAAAAAAAAAAAAAAAGAAAATTCTTTTGAAGATACTGTCAAATATTTCTCACTCTGAGAAGGCAATAGCCTTCAAGGTTAACTAGCCTTGGCTGTACTCTTGGTGGGTTTTATTCCTGATGCCATTCCTGTAGGTATTGCAAGGGTGTGTGAGCAGTAACCATTTTATCAATATCAAGCATATTAAGCAGAGACAACCCCATAGTTTGAAAAATGAGGCAGTTTTGATACTGATGTGGTAAGTCTCTGTATGTTAAATGGGCAGCTCACAGAAATACCTGTCCGTTGTTGCTCTTACCGTCAGTGTGTCCAAGGTCCAATTTGATTTTCCTGTGAACAATAGTAAATACCCTACTTGCTGTGAACAGATTTAAAACCTCGGCTGTAATTACTTTATCCTATCCTATAGATAAAGTCAATCTGTCCTAATCTAAGCACTTGCAGATCTTTCTGTGTATTCCCTACTTGGCACTTTATCCATCTACATAACTCTGCCTCAAAATACTTCTCTTTGGTTATCTGATCAGCAAAGGGCTAACACTGCTTTGGTTCCTCTCCATGAAACTAGCGTTCCCATCGCAGGGGTTAGTGGTCTGTGGTGCATCAGTCTAGGGATGGCTGAAGCAGCAGGGTCATGGAAACATCATTCTGGGTGAAGTTTAAAGTGTAAATAAATCCAGAAACTTATTAAAATGTCTTTACTTTCTGTGTAGTTGAAGTATAGCTGGAAAAGGATCTTTTCTTCTTTCTCTCTGTATAAATGTAAACTAATGAAAAATTTGTAACAAATTCTTAACCTTTGACAAAAAACCCGCCATGTATTGATGAATAAATTGATTTAATTTCCCCAGAGGGAGACATAGGCTCAACATTATCTGCTGGGGCAGCACTGCAGCAGAAGGTGATGCTGTACAGTACTATATGTGGAATGAGATTTTTTTTTTTTCTTTTTTTTTAACCTACTATTTTATTGCTTACTATCTTGAATAATGGTTCCCACACTATGACCCTGGATCAAGGTAATCTGCAAAGTTATAAGAGGACTGCTTGTGGTCCACAGCCTGTACTGCACCGCGGTGGAGTAGACCTGATGAATTTCTGGCATTCCCCGAGGTTCGGTGCAGAAGATGGAGTCCCTCACCCTTCATACATCCTCCTGACACGTACTGGGATTCGCATCGGGCCTCGCCGCTGGAGCGGGGACCCAGCTGGGGCAAAGGGATGTTGGAAAGCCACCGACACGGAGTGTCCAGCAGCACAGACACGTGGGACCAGATCCAGGGGTTGCCTTATTAAGTCCCTTCATTTGTCTGTTCTGTGAATTGCTGTCATTCTTCCCATGGAGAAAAGAACATCGTCAAACTTGGCAGGGCGTGAAAACCTTACTCATACATGCTTGCTTTGGCTCTGATATCCAGCACGTGGAAAGGGTCAAAGTCCTGAAGTAACAGTTGAGTGAGCTGAGCTGATAGAAGGCGAAGATGCGCATCCTCCTCCGTCCTGCACAGAGCGCCTCTAATACAGTTTGCAAGTAAATCCCTCCCACAGCGTGTTTTCCAAGATAGCGATCGGGCTAGCTGCTGGTCGAAGGGGTGCCTGCCGTGCAGGTTTCTTCAGGAGGTGGGGGAGCCGGTTTCAAGGAGAGAGACTGTGCTAGGAGTGAACAGAGGAAGCAATGTTCTGCTTTGCACTCCAGCCAGCAGTAATCTCTTTCCCTGCTGAATACTGCATTTTTCCTTTATAAAAACATTAATCTGTAGGGTATTGGGACATGGTCAGATCCTGCCAAGAACAAATTGTTAAGTAGTCGCTGTGCTCGTTGCCTCTTAAAGCTATAACTGTTGGTTTTCATTTTGCAAAATGAGTATCTTGGGGCAAAAATGTATTGGCTGTGACATTATAACTATTTCCCAGAAAAATTAATTCTAAACTGAGGGACTTGGAAACAAACAGTTCTTAGAAGGCTCTGTTTGTTTAGCAGCTGTTGTTTATATATGCAACAAAGGAAATTTGGTTAAAATTGTATGATATGCCCTTACATTTCAAAAAAGGACCCACTTTGAAGTCCCTAGTTCCAGTTGGCTTTAGGTCATGCTACAATGCATGAGTTTCAGACTGACAAGGAATGGATCATACCTTCGCAGAAGCTCACCCTCTGAGGTGTCAGACCCAAAACGCCCCATCTGGGCAGCAATTCCTCTCCTCCAACCATGCCCTCTGCTTTCTTCAGGGCCTCCAACTACATCCAGCACTTCAAATTCCCACCTCTCTGACCCTGTGGCTATCCAGCCTTCCTAAAGCATGAGACAAAGAAAGTTTCAAATAGGATGTGCACAAGCTGATCATCTTACTTCAAGGCACTTTCTGGAAATGCCAAAAATAAAAGGGCCAGGCATGTGTCAAGGGCATTTCCAGGCAGTGCCTCTATTTGTTCCACGGGGCAGACCTAAAAACCATCATGTGTACAAACACACTCGCTCAAATCAGTTGTCCATTTTCACAAATAAAATCTACTGTAGGATAATAGGTTTAAATAAAAATTGTAGCAATAATGAATATGCTGAGATAATGAAATATGCAATAATTTTACAAAGGAGAAATCTGGAAATGCACAGTTTGCACCAGTCTGAATTTTAGTATAAGCTGACACAACTCTTACCAAGATCAGTAAGAGTTATGGTCTTCTATAGCAAAATCACTTTGTCCTTGAACTTTACTGACATTTTTATGTCAACCTAAAAATGGAAATATTGTCAAATACTGTATCAGCTCATCAGACAGCTTATTTTTTTCCCCCACGTAGTTAGTTATGAAAGCTGTTGCCAGTCACTGTAATGGAAGCTGTGTCAGACTGCTCATATTCCCAAGTTACTCACAATTTGGGAATGTATATGTCTGTCTTCTTGTAATGACAAATATTACTGTTGTGCTGGTGATAAATTCTGCAGTCATTTCAATAGTATTTTTGCTGTAATTTATAAGTGTTTGTAAGGCTGAGACAGCAGAAGGGATCATAGGAAATGTAATTCTTAGGGCATCTGTCTGCAAAAAGAGGAGGATGGCTGTAACCTCGCTTGCAAGACTGGAATACTTTGACCCTTTTCATGTTGGGCTTTATGAACTTCCCAGTAATTCTAGCGTATTAAGAAAACGCTGGGTTTAATGACAAATGAGTTAATAAATCCTTTTCTTAGGCTTTTAGTTGGCTTCCATAAGAGAGAGATCTTTAATTTAATATGTCATTGGCCACTCTCATATATGAGGTTACCTCCACAAATCTTTCTGTACTGTCACCTCTTGGTTGGTTATTAAACTGGTGCCATCTACAAATTTATTTGGTCATAAATTATTTGGTAATTATTGAGAAGTTCCTTTCACTCTATGTGTGTCGTCTTCAGGTGGTTGTTGGGAAGCAAAATGGAAATGGATAGTTTGCTTTTAATGCTAATTTAAAAGTGCTTGTGAATAAGTGGAATATAAAAAATTACTATGTTTGATATCTGAATTTTGCATTCAGTATAAATGTAAAATAAGGTAAGCTTTCTGAACTAGACGTTATTGAACAATTTTTGTAAATCAGACTTTTAAAACTGTTACATTTATGTTCAAACATAACCTGATGAGAAATTTTATGTACGATCAACTTAAATAATTAATCGCTACACCAGTCCTGTTTCTTTTATCCTGAGTTTGGAAATGAATGTAGGCCTAAATGCCCTCAAAATATGTTTCCCTCCAGAAAACATCTTCAACTTCCAGTATTTACAATCAACTAGCAGCACTGCCACTGAGCTATTGACTCTGGTGCAGCAAACAGGGATGGTATTTCTGCGTTTCTTTCTCTTGAAAACTGTTAGTGCCATTGGACACTGAGCACACCAAGGTCCTGCAGCTTGACTCACAAGGTCTTTGTATTAGGAGCTAAAAGTTTCTGGTGTGGACAGAAGGGTGACTGAGCTGGAGGCAGTACAGGGCATTTCTGCATGTTCACACCAGCACGGACACGATGCTAAGATGGAGCTCACCTACGGCACCTCCGAGCAGATGCCGCGCTGCAGGATCTGCTGCTGTTACGCTCTGCTCCACTTGTGTTTCTTGCCTGAGGAAAGGAACCCCTCCCAACAACCAGCCGTCCTCTAATAATAAACTTAAGTCATCCAGGTTTCATTATTTTTATGGCTTTATGTCACATTTTTAGTGTTGCTAGGCAGGGATCATTTACCCGATGGCATCGAGGACAGAATCAGGAGCAGTAAGTAACTCACCAAGTATCACAAGCATGGTGAAACATGAAACAGATTGCTGTATATTGATCTTAAAACAAGGTACTTGAAATGAGTAGAAGTTAAAGGGAGGAAACACGGTGCACCACAGCTCAGCAATTATTTACTAACTGAAGTAATCTGTGTTCCCACTAACTTCTGGAACCCATTTAATCATGAGAGTATCAGCACATCTGCTATCGGTCATTCATTAATGGCCGCAAAGATATTAGGGAATTATTTGTCGTTGTGTTTCCCCTCCCCCACAACTTTTTATATTTTGTTGCTCCAAAATGCATCACTTCTGTCCCATTGATTTCAGGATGGTAAAACCTGACTCTTTATTTAGGATTTCTGCCAGTGTTACAGGCAATTTTTACATAGAACAGCCATGGCTGCAGGGTCTGGCCTGTATCATTGTGTTAGCTAGATACATTTTCACATTAATCACAATTACCATCTGAATTTCTGTTTCAATGGATGTCCAAAGCCCTGACAGTTGGCCAACACGTGGCACAAAGCCAAAGCCATCAAACCAAATCAGGAAGATGCTGGCAAATAAAACTGAGGGCGCCAATTGCAGATTCTTGCCCTTTGCTGCACTCTTTTCTTCCTCTCATCCTGCTAAAAAACACAAGCATGTTAATTAAAAGCAACAAATGATGCAGTAACTAGATCGTCATCACACTGCTCATGCTACATGTGGTGAGGCACTTGGTATATGTAGCAGTAATTGATTCCTGGATTTAGTGCAATTCCAGATTTTTTTGCCAAAGTGACTGTCTTCATGGGCAGCTCCTTCTTCCTCTGCGATGGGGGGTGACACCAGCTGGGGTAAACCCTCCCTGACCCTGCAGGAACCAGGCTGCTTAGTTATTCCCTGCTTAGTGTTAATGTTTCATGACAACCTCCAATCCCACAGTTAAAAGAGGATGAAATCTCAACGCTTTGGGTTGATTCTAATTTGCTTCTGAAGAGATTCCTATATGGGAAATATTTGCATGAGACCTTTTTTTCTGTAATGTAGCTGACTGGTTTTGAAGTCCCACGAGGCCCATAGTTATTCTTCTTCTTGGTAAAGAGAAGTTCTCAATGTCAACAAACTTCCCGGTTTTAATCACAGTTCAGCTATTTTTTTCTTTTTTAAAATAGGTCTGGAAAAATAAACCACTGCATATAAACCAAATTCTGAGTAAAGAGAAACAGTGCAATGAGTTTAATGTCTGCAGTCAGAAGCTGGAGTAGGACTCAATTCTTTTTGCATTTATATATTTCACTATTTAAATACAGAAAAAAAAAAATCAAAGAAAGGTCTCTCTACTCTCCTCTACAAAATCTGTAGCCTCCACTGTGCAAGCAACATGTAAAATGCGTAAATAATTGGTGCATGTGGTATGAAAATGACAAGACCAGAATAAGTAATGTTTGGGAATGGAGTGTCACAGCAATATGTAGATATCCACCAGAATGAGGTCTGAGACTTAAAAGTTAATGTTTTAGCAGACTTAAACTGTTATAGACCCATGAGTTGCCTTGAGTATACTGTATTATTTTTGGTTAAAGATACGTAGCTGTTGGAATATGATACAGTTTTCAGTGAAAATTATACTCAAGCTCATAGTTAGATTCTAGATTGGCACCTCATTCTTTTCCTGTTTCCTACAGCGAGGAAAAAACCTACAGCACTGACAAAGTGGGCTCTAAAGTCTCCTTCTCCTTCCCACTCCCCCCCCAGCCCCAGATACACTAGTGATGCTCCAGTATCTATCCTGAGGAGCAAACTTTCTGCATGGTACCAAATGTCCACTTGTGTGTTTCCACAGTCACTAGAGTTATACTAATGCAAAGCTGCAAACATATTCTTTCAGTCGAGATATTTCTCACAGAAGAGAACAAACATACTGTTGTTGGTATCTATGAAACATATATATCCCATCAACTTCTGCTTTGTTGATAGGTAACCTTAATATTTCTAAGATGCTAATGTCTCTGGCTAGCTCACTGTGCACTTATTGCAACAACTGAGTGCATGTTTCATTGCTGGGGATGGTAAAATGTAAAAACTTGAGAGGTGGTGCTACACAAAGATGATTTTCAGTGTGCTGTTTTTATTTATTGGGACCTGTCCTTAAATCTTAAATTTGCATTTTTGCTAGACAGAATTTTCCTTATTGAAATATGTATATATTTCTTAGTCTGAAATATGCTAAAAGCTGAGCTGATTTCCCCTATCGGGCTGTTCCAGGCCCATGTCATTTAAAAGCTTATGTGCAAAGAGGGTTAAGTTGACCTTAGTTTAGAGGATAATTATGTCAGTCACAGGGTGAGATCAGGCTTTAAAGTAGGCACAGATCCATCTCTCTCTTTGCTGATAGGATCTCTTGGACCATATGGATGAACATCATAAATTCCTCCTATTCCTCCTCGTTAGACACGGCAGTTGAGGCTAAGACGTGGAGCTTATGAAAGAGAAAGCCCAAGCTTCTGCTGTTAGGCTGTGTGTTTGGAGATGGAAGTGAATAGATAACCTGAAGGTTTAGCTGCACTGTCAGTTAATCCATATGAATTTCATTTCAGTTTCATTTAGAGGTTGGCCACGACTTCCGTACACTCTCCTTACTCAATCCTTTATCACAGTATCAAGGTTCCTGCATTCAGTATATTGCAGCTTACTTTTGATTAGGTTAATTTTTAGCCAGATCAGTTCTGGTCATATAGACACATAGATTAAAAAAAAAAAAAAAAGGAGAATGATAGGGTTAATGGTTTAAAGTTGGGGTGTAGTGGGATAACCCTAAACAGAACCCAAGGATCTTGGCCATTCTAAGACTTTGCTTTGAATTTCATCTCATGTTCTGAAAACCTGGAGAATTTGCACATAGAACACTCCAGTGCAGTTCAATAGGGATGTGACCATGTTCATTTGCTCATTTTATAGTAGAATTAGATTTTACATGTAGGAAGTATTGTTTTCTTTAATTCTATTAACATCTCAATTAAAACCAATGTCCCTAAAGAACTGCTAAAAATTCACAGAACATCTCTAATACAGTAAGCAAACCAACCATCCAAAAGAGATTTCCAGACACTCAGTCTCTACTCTGCCTCTTGAACCCAAGCTGCTATGTCTGCATCCCAGCCATTTGATCTCTCACTTTCTGCTATTGCTTCTCAAAGAAATAGGAGGTACACAATATCTATTTATTTAACAGAAGTATATCACTTACTCATGGTCTACTAGAAGTTACTCTGGAGGAGGAATAAGCACTCAAGACCTAAGCCACAAAGCACTAAGAATTTTCATATTGATTCCCAGCTTTCACAGGGGCATATACTTAGAAATTACTTGAAAACTTTATCTTTTCTTTTTTTTTTTTTTTTCTGACAGCCTAAGACAGTTCTGACACAGTCTAAATACTGTAATCCATCTGTCCACACCTTCACCCCGTTCTCCTTTACCAGTCTTTTTTTCCATTCTCATTTTCCTTTCTTTTCCCACTTTTTTCCCTTTGATTATTTTATTCTGTTTTTTTTTTCCCACTTGATGCTAAGCAGACCATGCATAGCAGTGGAGGGATTATTCAGTAGTGGCTCTGTGGAATTAGGAAGCATTTAAAAAGTGTTAGAAAGCTGGGGAAAACAGCATTATGGGGGAAGACAGATGTAGCAAAGTTTAGGAAATGTTAAGAATCCCCCTTAGGATTGTAAATCCTGTTCTTAGTATTAATGGGCAGTGGAAAACAGGGCAGTCAACACTGAATGGCTTTGTGGTGAGGACTAAGACTGCGGATTTATATTGTTTGACCAGTTTTTTGGAGTAGTAGATGTTGTGTGATGATTCAGTTTGTATGATCTGCCTTTCCCCTTTTCCTTTCTCCCAAATATTTTTCGATCTGCTGGTTTTAACCAAATTCAACAGGAACATGGGTGTCTCAGGTGTTCCCACAAGTTTCATGAAAATATTTAGCTGGGTACAGGAAACACCAGAATTCAAACATTTTCAAAAGTGGGTAGATGCCCACTTTTTGCTGAGGATATACAAGTGCCACCATTCCCAGCTTCCTTAGCTGTAGTGAATGAATATGCGATTGCCTTTCTATGCTTAGTGCCTCACCAGTGTGCCGGCTCATGATTAAGAGAAGTGAAATGAAGGGCAGCGCTTCTTTTACACAAACGTAGGCATCCTGAGTGATTCTGTTAGTATTTCCACCCTAATAAAATCATAAAACCATCACCAAGCTTGACAGAATGGCCCCAAACACTATAACCAGTTTCAGGGTTTGGGAACTTTTCCATATTTTTTCTAGTGAGCGGGAAGGTTGAATCCGCATGTGTTGTTTATATTTAGAGCCACAGCTCTTATGTCTTTTCTCATGCCTTCAGGATCTACACACCACCTGCAGGAACTATTAGATGAAATCCTTGGACTTTGGTATGCAAACAAACAAACAGTTCTGCCGTTAGCATCCTTCAAACTCATTTCAATGCACTTATTTTTTTTCTATGAGGTCTATGTCCTCAGAGAATACGGCTGAATGTCACCATCCTGCTGTACAGCCTGAAAAATGCATGTCTAACATCTGAACGCTGTGTTTTATTCTAATCCTTCCTCTTTAATCTGTAAAATGCTCATTATACTATCGTATTTAGCCAAGAAAGTAACAATTCCTCTTCCACGGATGGCACTCCTTGAGAACAGTACTGAAACTATTTAATAGGAGTACTAGGTCATCCGGGCTATAAGCCTGACATCTTTTTTCATTTTGCTTTTCACTTTTCTGCTCTAGTCCTTTCCTGATGAGCTACTGATAAATTTGTCACCGGTTTACAGGACTCTCTTAATTTTTTTCCCTGGGGGGGAAAAAGTAAATATTCTCAGGCACTCTTGTCTCAGAAGTTTCATCTTGACTAGGATTATCCTATTGGGCAAATTCAGCAAAGTAAATTCACCACAGATGTTGCACCCTGGTTTCAACAGGTGCATTTTTAATGATATTACTCAAAATAACTTTTCAAAGATCTTTCCTCCATACCTATCCTTGTCAGACCTTAGAAGGCTGTGGTTCCACCCAGCTTCTCTGGAGAGGAAGGTGGTAAAAACTGTGAATGCATCTTCCTTTCTGCTGTAGGATATTGCACTTTCTCAGCCTTCCTGCAGGACTTCCACAGCTTCTAACAGCTCCTGTTCCACATGATAACCCAGGTAAAGGAGTGGGATGGAAATGGCGAGCATCACTGGTTTTTCTTGCCATTTGCATCCTCTTCTTGTATATCAGTTACTCTGGAGAAACCTGGCCAAACCCATTAATCCCAAGGCCCCTTGACTGGAGAATGTCCTGAATTTCAGTGTTTCCAGGGAGTGAATTCCACACCACACAAGAAACGTGCAGCCCAACAGCAGGACTGAGCTGACCTCCCTGGCTCGGGCAGGGTGTGCGGCTTTGGCTGTGATTAGCAGACCGGATTCCAACTCCCTGTGTCATTCATTCATCTATTACCTTTCATCCCGTCCCGTTCACCTCTTAATATGCTTTGCTGCACTGAACTTTACCTCCTGCTTATATGTCGCTCCTTTTAAGCCAGCTGTGAATTTCTGAGCTGATTGAACTCTCGCTGGGAGATAACAGTGTATTGTTTTCTTGATCAGCAAGGTCTCTCACAGACCAGCTTGTCTTACCAGAAAAAAACCTGCAAAATATTCACAGCAGATTTAGCTCGAGCCACAGACTAGCTTGAACATAAAAGGATTGTGAAAAGAGAGATGTTTTCTCTGTCTCTTTTCCCCTGGACTGTAAATGATGCCATCCAGCTCCACTGGATGAAAGTGTGACTTCAGAGCTTGTAGTAGCTACGAGCTTTACAAATGCAACCATGAAATTCTTCATGCACAAAGTTGAATGTGTCTGTCCTCTCACAGCCTGAATGTTTTTTGTCAGCAGTCATCCTCTTGTGCAGGCCTGAAGAAGCAAAGTGTTTCTCTGTATCTGAAGCAGTACTTTCCTGTGACTATTTTTAGAGACGTGAGGGTGGACTTCTTTTTTTCCCCCAAATGAAGTTTAAGAGAGCCTCACTGAGTTTTGACTGTTTGTTTTATTCCTTATGTCTCTGCAGTTATCATTACTCCAGGATGATTCATGTTGCTTTCTAAATGCATACGTTTGGATGTCTATTGTGGAGAGCTTAGCAACCGCATCACACTGAACAGTCCATGCTGGCTGAGGCACGGCTGATGCTTAACCTTTACTCCTCTCTGTCAGGAAAAAGGTCATTGCTATGAGCTCATGACTGAACAATGTTCTGCAACATTTGATTATCCTGCTTTCTACCTCTGCCTTCCTCCTCCTCTCCTGGTCACTATAATATTTTTTCAACCTTGTTACCTGTTGTCCTTCAGTCAAGGTTTTGCAGCGTTGACAGTCATACAGCCAGGCAGCGTGGGTTTATCAACAGAACTCTTACTCTTGGCCACTAGTTCTTCATTTTAATTACGTATCCAGAAGTCATGGGCCAGACTTTCCATTGCCGCCCCTCCAACATATTTCACTGAATTTTCATTGATTAAACTGAATGGACAGACTTCAAAACTCCCAAGCCTTGCCTGCAAGTCACTTTGACAGTGACTTGGCCTAGACTGACTTCATCCTAACAGACTTTGGTCATATCCTTTATTCATTACATACAGCTAATTTCTTGGTTTTCTTCTTAAACCAGCAGGCTAAAATAATTTCAGATAGAATGTTTCATTTCTAACAACTTTGAATGACAGATGATTTCCCAAAATTTAAAAAGTGAAACAGGAAAGAAAGGAATAATTTAGCTTTTTAAAAGTAGGTCTGCCATCAGTATATACTTGTCAGTCTCCTCAAAAGCAAAGATAAATAACAATGCAGAGAGGAAAGCTACTTGTCAGATTTTAAGCACAAGCAATATTGGACTGACTAACTGCAAAAAGCTTCAAACTCTGTTTTTAGAAAAAAGGTCTTTTAGAAAACAAATTTCTACCGCAGTTTATGCAGCTGAAGAATAAAAGCTGTGTAATGGGCCAAATCAAAAAGGTAGGCACGATTAAATGGGTTTTACTGGAAACAGAGGCCCCATGTTACACTTGATTTGTGTGGGAATTATGAGTAATAATCAGTGCTTCAAGGAAAGCTTCACATACTGCGTGCTTAGAAGCTGAATCGACAGTATGTATTCTTCAAGCAATTATATACAGACACTTTCTGTGGCAAAGCCTGGGGACCTTTCAGCCAGCACAGTCTGTGAGGCACCGAGGTCGTGGTCCTGGTGCTTTCGGCCCTCGCTGCTCTTCAGCTGCCCCCGGTGGCTGGCTGGCAGGTGCCGGAGCTCCCGCCTGCCCCCCGTCGCGCTGCGGGAAAAAACCCCGTGTGTTCCTTATCTAGCTTCAGCATCTACTTCAGGTTATTTTACTATTTTGCTAGAGTGGTGTGATGGGGTTTATCCTCTTTGCCCATTGGTAGCTTAGCAGAGTATTAAAAATAACAGCAATAATAACAAGCCTACCTGGAGTTGAGTTCATATCATGCTTGTTGCAGGTAGGGCTCTACCAGTTTACAAGGAACAGTCTTGGTGCTTCAATCACTTGGGAGAATCCCCATCACAGAATGTAAAAGCTTTCCTTTCAAACTCTTTGCTTTCCTCATCTGTTAGTATATAAATTCAAGGCTCCACAGCTGCAAGCCCAAAGGTCAGCATTGAGCCTGGGAGGTTTGTTTCTCTACACCAGTCCCTTGAAGAACCTACCTCACTAGGAATGAATTCCCTACATGAAACATCTTTCACCTTATTGAGAGCACAAACAGAAAACCTTGCAGCAAGATAAAGGAGGGTTATAAAATTTAGAAGATGTTAGCTGGGTAAGAACGAATATCAGCATTAAACTTAGTGATTTATGTGCAAAAAACATTATTTCATTTATAGAAGGGAGGGGTCTTCACAACTTACAGTAAACGCAAGAGAATAAATATCAAATTAGGCACTGGATGTTAAACAATTTTTGTGGTTATGAAGAAATACATACAATTTTCACGGATACCAAGAAGTATAATTTTGGTTATTATCTGCACAGACCACAGTGAATGACAGCAGTAAAACCGGCAATGACACATTAAGAACATTTTGTAGCTTTGTCTTCTGTTTCAAAATGGAATTACTGAAATTGTTTATAATGAAACTAGAAATCACAGACCTGCTGCTCCTGCTCTTAATTACAGCCTGAAAGCTGGGCAGTGTGCCGAGCTAAATTTGTCTGAGGAAGGTGAATCCTTGCAATTAGCAGAGCTAATTTAACTGAAATAATGCAGAATCTACTGATTTGCGCATGGTAGCACATGCAATGGTTCAACATGACTGTTGCCCTCACATCTCTTAGCTTAGTTAACTCAACGCTTAGTATAGCTAACACAAATGCCAAAAAGATAAAATTCGCTGGAGTAAAACCATTAGACTTCTACAAGCAAAACCCCTTGTTCTTTTCCCCCCATTTTAAGATTACTGATAGTGAACTTACTTTGTAGAAAATAAAGGCCAAACTTATATGAAATAAGAGGACGTCTTCTAATTAGTGTTTGGTGGGAAAGCTTTTTTTTTGTTATGTTTTTTTTTCCTCTGAATGAGGCAGGCAGGACACAGACTCCACATCCCAGCCCAGGTGTCCTGATGGCCGGGTTCCCCACTGCGCCTGAATAAATTTCTGCCTCTCTGCTCGCTTGCCTCTCTCTTTCTTCCCTTCCATTCTTCCTCGTTTTGTTCCATCTCTAATCACATGTTTCTGCAAACTATTCTTTCTAGACACATTGAATGTCACAAGATTATTTGGTTTAAGGTCATGAGACTTCCAAGTTCTGCTTTTTTTCCTATTTTTAATGGGCCTGTTAGAATTCGTCCTGTTAAGTTTAACTCTGCTGAGTAAAACAGAAGGTTCAGTATTGGTCAGACCTCAAATATCAAGTGAAGATGGTGATGAAATACAGTGTTAAAAGACAGTTGCTCCAGTGAGGCCCTAGAAGCAAACCTCCAGCGCTCGCAACCCCGCACTCCTCCATCCCGGCAGGGTTTCAGACACTGCTCTTTTTTTCTCCTTCTCCTGAACTGAACCACAGGTCTGAGCGAGATCGTTGCTTGGATTAGGTGAGCAGGACGGAGCTGAAGGCTAACGCTTTCAGCCTCGTCTTAACCAACCCGACAGCTTCAGTGGTACTTTTTCACATTTAGGTTGAAGTTGCTGAGTTGTGGTGATTAAGTCCCACGTGATAAATTTAATAATATCCTGAAACGAGAAAACAGCCCATCAGCACGGTAAGACCCCGGCGACACTTTTGTTGATTTGGGTAATATATGGCAAAGTTGTTAACACGTGCACCAGTCTTGTAAGGACAGGTTGGCCAAGACAACTGAAAACGGCAGCAATTTAGCAGTCAGGGTCTGCCTGTGCCATGCAGTGGCCCCTGCACACACCCCCAGGCCCCCCGCGGCCCGGCCGGCCCAGAGCGCCCGTCCTCAGCCGCGCGTATTCCGCAGCCACCGGTGCGGTGCGCCCGGCTCCGCGGCCACCGCCCGCCCCAGCAGCAGCAGCCGCCACCGTGCCCGGGGCTCGGGGCAGCCTCGGAGCGGCACGGGAGTGCCAGGGGAGCCCGCCCCCCCGCTCCCCTCTTTCTGTGACCTGCCTAGATTATTAGTAAGGACATCTGTGGCTGGCAAGGGAACAAGTGTTACCAAAACCAGAACCGGCTGTTTTTCCAAATGAGCAATATGTTAATTCCTCATCCCCCCCTCTGGTTTCTTTAAAACCTGGCACAAATACATCAATAGCGGAGAATAAGGAGCCTTTGCAGAGAACAAGTGGCAGTTTTGAATTTACCTTTTGTGTGCGCCTCAGATGCAATCTTGAGGCATTTTCTCCCCTCTCTCGCACAGAAAAAGAGTGTTAATCTGCCCTATCTTGGGACCCAAAAGGATTGGAGTGGAGTAGATATTCACTGGAATCACATAGGGGAATAAGGGTCTTGCTTTATTGAATCATCAAATCCCAGGAATGAAGCTCTTAATTAATTATGGGTGCTAAAAATTCAGGCCAGCTGTTTCTTTTTACTTGGCTCTGACAGAGAAAGACAAAGTCTACATCGAGATCTTCTAAGGCGTATTCAGCATAAATCAGCGCCCTCGGCGGCGCTCCCGGCCGCGGCGCGGCCCGGCGGTGACAGATGGTGCATTGTCCCCGCATTCCTCCACCGCGCCTCCGCGGGCGCGGAAGCGG
>JAVJGG010000005.1:11882524-11900761 GCA_035590195.1 Aviceda cuculoides | reverse complement strand
GGAGCCCTGCCGCAAGGCCGGCCTGGGCTGCGGCAGCCGCGCTGCGGCCCCCCCAGCGCGGAACCCAACCGCTCCTGCTGCACGGACCCCCAGCCCGCCGAGACCTCCGCCAGAAAGCCCTCACCCGGGCTCCCCGAACAGGACAAACGTGCCCTTATTTAAAAGCGTATCGGAAGTCAAAACTCTGAGTCGGCAGATTTAGTCGGGACGTTTTCTTATTAGTAAAGAACAATACCTCTCCTCTCTCCTCTCAATCCATTTGCGCAGCTCTGTTCCTGTTAGTGGGTCTAAGCCGCTTCGTGCCGCCCGGGGGTAAGGTCTGTAAACAGGCCTCTAAGAAAACGTGATGTTTGCAAGACAGTGCCTCCACCTGGGTTTGAACTTACTCATCTTTCAAATTTTCTTTACAAATCTTCTGATTCTGCCTATTGATTTTTAGCACTAATGTTGCTGAAGTGTGTGTGAATAAACCATCCTGCAGCAGGCTATAACAGTTACTATTGAAATACAGTTATGCGTTCCAGTGTACTGAAAGGATGGTTCAGGATTTCCACTGGCAAATCTCATTACATTTAATTTCTCAGTGTCAGTCATGACACATCTCTTGATGCAGTAGAGTAGATAATTATATTCATCACATATAAGTTACAGGGGTTATTAAAAAAAGCAACAAACGGAACAGCAGCTCTTGTCAAGCTTTACAGTGCTACATTAGACCCTGCGCGGTTGGTGGACCAGGTCATTAAGCTGCATTACTCAGAAGGCAGTAATTGATTAGATTACACTGATGACTGTTACTGAATTGCTCTGATATAAACTCGAAATTCCTTGCACAGCCTTTGATAAGTGCCTCTGTTTAAAGTTTGGGACCACACATGGTTTGTTTGTTTATTTGTTTTTAAATTGAGATTGCTGTTAATAAAACCCAGTACTGTGTCCTCGCTATTATTCTTACCTTGTCTTTCCTTCACTTTGTTATCTTCTGTATATTTGAGTTCCTCACTTCTAATAGTTACGAGAATATCCTGCAGTTCTGTTTATCTTCACAATAGAATTAGTAACCAGATATATCAGCTAGATAAACTTGTCTAGCAGAAAAAACCCCACCCACTTTCTTAACCATCCAGGGAAGTAGTTGCTGGATCCTGCATCCTGGATGAGCTCTTATCCCAAGATGTTTGTGTACTACCCTGATGCTCCAAGAGCTCATGAAGAGCAAACATGCCTTCCAGAAAGCGAAGGGAAAGCAGTGTTTTCTCGCCAAGCCTCAAATATTTGCTCTGAGACAGCCCTCATCAGCTGCTCGCACAGGCAGAAAAGGGGCCAGGCACCGAAAAGCTGCCATCCAGGCTTGGCAACCAGATTATGAGACTGTCATGCATTTTTCAGACGTGGCCACAAATATTTATTTTCTTGCTAGGGCAGTGGCTTGAGGGTAAATTTGCTCAGACTACTTAAAACCCTCTTTTCTTAACATTTGCGGTTAGATGATTTTCAAGGAAATTAAAAAAAAAAGTGACTCGAAGCGTCCCACGGCCAAGCAAGCACAGTAAATCTGGCAGCGTAAGGATGACCATCCTGAGACACGCAGCCGCCCCGCAACCCCTGCTTCGGAAAGGAGCTGCTGAGCACAAAGCTCCCTGAAACGGAGGTGGAAATCTCTCTTCTGCCAGAGCATCCATCCTCCAGAGCACCCCAGAAGCAGCCACGGAAGGCCTCCTCACACATGGCACGTCTGGCGAACGCTGAGATCAGCTCTCAGCAGCAACATCACTGCTCTGAGCCAAGCAATGTCTGCGTGCAGGTCAGAAAGCTCCTTTCTCTACCCACGCGTCCGTTTGTGGGTGATGTTTTTGTTAACATCAACACAGCAAGCATAAACGCAGGTTTTGTGGAAATTTGATAATCCTGATAAAATTACTCAGCACAGAAGATAAAGAGCAGCATGTTCGGGTTAGTTCCATCTACCGTTTCCTTTGCTTTTGACTGTAAAAAATGTGACTAGAGAGGAAAGAAAACTCCACAGAATAATGACCTTGCAGCTGTAACAAACCATTGTGATCCAAAAGTGGAAAACCTTGATTAGAAAATGCCATGCGGTACTCTGAGAGTTAGAGGCAGCCCATGACTATGCTTTGTATAAGAGACAAAACCCTTCCCAGCACGCTTCCAGCTCCTGGCATCCTGCTCTTCTGCACCAGGAGAGGTCTGGCCCCGCTGGCACCAGAAACGCACGTGGTCCAAACTGCCATTCCCACAAAGCACCGCACCAGCACTTCCTAATTTTAAGAGTACAGCCTTTTATTTTATTTTAATTTTATGGAAAGCGGTCACTTTTTAAACAGAAAGAGCTTGGTTTATTTAAAAAGCAGATTTTATATTTATTTTGATAGGTAGATTTTTGACAGACAACAGTCTTAGTTACCTGTGGATATGGAACAACCAGTGAAGCTTTGTGGGAATAGAAGATGCTGATGCTGCAAATTAGATCATGTTCCAATGAGGGTGGATATCAACACTCCTTCGTTATCTTATCTTTGAGGATTTCTTTGCAGCTGTATTAATGGGTGTGCTGGTGAACAGCACAGTACCACATCTCTTAACAAAAGGAATTTGGTTTTCAGCAGAGGAGTTATTCAGTAAAGCATGTTTTGGATGTAAAACACTCAGAGCAGACTTTGGCTGAGTGATGGCAGGTATTTTATTGGGAAAAGAGAACTTTCTTGTTATTTTTTTGTTAAAATACTCTCAAGGTGGAATTCTATGATGAAAAGCAGATTAATCAAGTCAAATCATTTTCTTCTGCTGTGCAAAGGGTTTACTGATTGATTGATCCTTCCTTGTACTCCCATGCCATACGAAGTAAATTGAAGGAGGCAATAACCCTATTAACAAATAAAAGATATAGGGGATGGTCACTTTAGGTAAAGGATGGTTTACTACCTTAATAAGAGCCATGGTGTGATGCTTCTGCCCTTGAGCACTCTTTTCCTTCCTTGATGTCTCCTATCTATTTATTAAGTGCTCCAATATTGCAAGGATGAAGCACCCTATATAAAGTACAAGGTCTTTGTCTGTCTGTATTAAAATAAGTCAAGACAATTTATGTTTTAAAAAGAGAGGGAAAGAATTTAGCAAAGAAATCAGTTTGCCATGTTTTGTTGTAAGATCTGAGAAAAACTTCTGATAAAGCTGGGACATATTTCCATTACAACCTAAATCACACACATAGCTTCAGAAAGGTTCATCTGGTTTTCCACTCAGAGTAAATGAACCTAAAAAAATGAGAAACTAAAACTTAACAATAAAAAGCCCCAGAAAGTTGAAATGGATGCAAAGTTCTGGGATCTAGGCTGTAATCACAGTCTAATTCAGGCAAACTGTAATTACAGATAAATAACAAGTTGAAGTAGCACTGCCCTGTGGAGACAAAGTACTGAAACCAACCTCTGTCTTCAGGGAAACCTGCTACGCCAAGGTGGAATACAATATGCTGAAACAAGCGTAAAAAATGTTTGGTCTGTGCAGCAGACTTTATTTTATTAAGCATGTTGAAAGTGATACACCTACAAATGTCTAAAGTAATGCTTCACTTAGTTGGTATGACGGATTTTTCATTTTAAGGGGCAAATCAAAAGTGCGTAAGATAACTCCAAAATCGGTCCTATACACATGAGTTTTCAATGCTGGTTTTGAGGCTTTTGTTTTGTATTTCCAGACTAGACCTACTAAACTTATGGTGCCCAGATCCTCTTTGGCTGAGGAAAGCCACAGAGTTTATGAATCCTGTGAGAGCTGGCAGGAGACCTGCTTTGGCAGAGCTTCCGATGGGGCTCTGAACCCCCACCACGTGTCACCGAGGTTGGGAGGCCAGATGCTCCCTGCTGGGTGCAGCAAGTCCTCAGACGGGGTCTCACGCTGAAGAGCATCCCATGCTGGATGGGCAACACGGGGCATCTGCCTGCCTGAGCACAGCACGCGATGCACCTCATCCTTTCCAGTCCGTTGCAGTCCCTGACAACAGGCAGGGCAATTTGGGCAGCCCACCTCCAAAGGACTTTAAATACCTGAGCTAACCAGTCCCAATTCAGCAAAGCTGCCAAGCGCATCCTTAATTGCCATCCTGAATTACAAGCGAGTTCTGCTGTCACGTTCATTTGTACACCTAGGTCAGCAAGACTGTCACGCTGCCTGTCATGCTGGGTTAGAAAGAGAAGATTAAAAATGAGATCTTTTTTTCTTGCCTCATGTAGCTAAGAGCTTTTCCAGTTCCTTTATACTTAGCAGCTTGTGAACTGTTTGAGAGTGGCTGCTTCTAACAAACCCAGGTAGCTGATTGTCTGCTGAAAAGCCACAAGAGGAGAAAACCCCACCCTAATAAATACTAGAGAGTCTGGAAAAAAAAAAAAAAAAAAAAAAAAAAAAAAGTTGTGTTGTCATTCATTATGTTTAAACCTTTGAGGCTTGGTTAGCCATTAGCCATCAGCCATATAGCTGAACTGTACGTTAAATCAAATAACAGAAAATAGCTAATCATTGGACATAGTGCTCATTTATTCTTGCCTAACTCTGGGCTCTGTGTGAGCACAGCTATTATTTTGTACATGGCAGATATTTGATATGATGTGTGTCCTGTTATTGTGACTCCGTAAAGCTTCTGAGGATTAACAAAGAAAGGCCATAGAAATATGCTGCCTGAAATGTCAGACACAAAAGAGGAGGAAAAAGTAAAATATAGGAAAAATGGACACATTTGTACCTAAAGCTCTCAGGGAATCAGACAACGTACGTTCAATTCCTGATTCCATTACCAGCTCTTTTACGTGACCTTGGGCAAACCATTTAACTTTTCTCTCTCCATTTTCTCTGCTGTATAACTGACACCATGCTTTGCTGAAAGGAAGTGGAAAGGGACAGGTTTTGGCCTTACTTCAGCACAGAGATCATCTCATGTGGACAATGGAAATATGAATTAATTTCTTTTAAGAAAATAATTTATAGTGTAAGGTCTTCCTGAACTAGTCATACAATACACAGTGCTTAAATTTCCCCTTTTTGTTATATATCTCATATATGAATAAAATAGGATGTACTGAAAACTAACTGCCTAACCCCCCGCAGCTGACGTACCCAAATGACAGCAGACATTTGACCTCTTGAAGCATAAAGAATAAGCATTCTACTCATTTTTTTTCTCCATTAAACTGCTAGAGTTTTTTTCTAGAAGAATTACCTTCGGCAAAAGATTCATTCATTGTAAATCTTCAGAAACCATGGCAGAAGCCTGCATTGTATCTTTCCATTTATTACATCTGAACAAAGTGTTACACATTTCAACGGCAGCTATAAAACAAATTGAGAAGATTAAGTTCTATCTCTTGTCACCAAGCAGACTTTTGCTAGCCGTCCCTTGGGCTGACAGCACTTTCAAACATTCGCACGGCCTAGGATTTATATCCTAACTGCGCGCAAGTAAAAAATTACCTTAGTTGGTATCAAAAAGCCTTAGTGGATGTGTTATTTTGGAAATCAGTTATTTGGTTTCACGCTGAACTGAAATCACATGTTCTGCCGTGAAGAACTGCTTCTGTTCCACTGTTTACATACCGCGAAGAAATGTTTAGAACACTCCTTCCTGCGAGCGAAGCCCAGAAGGAAAAGCTTGGCCACTCTTTACAGAGCGCAGGCGAGATCTGGTCCTGCGTGCCGGCTCCCCGGGGCTCCCGAAGCGCTGAGCTCCGGCCTGGCCCCCGTCCCGCTGCGGCCGGGGGGAGACTGTCCTCCCCTGCAAACCCATGGGGTACAGGGTTAGCTGGGGGGCCGCCGGGACAAATGGGCGTTTTCACTGGTAAAGTAAGGGCACGAGTTCCTCAGCAGTTTATTCTGGATTGCTCCGTACGGTTTCCTGCAAATATATATCAGAAATACCAAGAATTTGACCTGCAAAAGAAAAAAATTGCCTCTAAGCAGAAATGAATGTATGATAAAGCAAAACAAGGGCATTTCGAGCTCTTGTAACGTGAGTATCTGGAAGGTCTGTGTAAAAAAATAGCATAGGATTATATCATTAAGATTGTCTAATATTGCATACACATACAGAAGTTGAATTAAGGTTCTTCGGGTCTTAACTTTATTTCTATCACTTTCTAACTTTTCTGTATTTAACTTGGAATCTTCACTTGTGTCCTTAGTACTCTTCATGAGTCATACACAAAGTATCTGGACAGCATATGCTCACTGAATGAACAGATTTTTAAAACACAATTATTCATAGCTGTATGAGCAAAACTGCTTTCTCAAACATCAGTATGTACAAAAATCACAGCCATCCAGGTACCCACAGGAAAGGAACTGCAATGATATGAAATGGAGAAATTACGCTTTATCTTTTCATAAGCTTATTCATTCTATTGGCAACTTCGTATTTGTGAACCTCAGGCCTACCTAAATACTTAATAATTCAGAGAAAGCACAGTTCCTTTGTTTTCACAACACTGATAAAAGACAAACAACAGGTAATTTTATGTGTTCATCACAATAAAAATTCACTCTGATTTTTTAAAAAATAACTTTTCAATAGCCCCTTTCTTTCCAAGAGTTCTGGCCTTTCAATATATCCCTGTAGTTTTTAGCATTATGCACTGATGTGACATTGGGATAAGGCTGAATCGAAGGCCTTTATCCTAGGAAAATGCAGCAGGTATAAGTTCTTTTCTTTCCTGATAGTTTTTTCTTCTTTAACATTTAAGGGTCAAGCCCTGAGGAATACTTAAGGTAATATGCATTGTGAATTGCACACAGCATGATGACCTATTTTTAAATACAGTGTATTTATTTTTTAGTAGTTAGATCCCTTGATTTTTTTCATGTAAAGTTTGCACCCAGGCCAAGGATACAGCAGCACTCAGTGATTCAGGCTTATGAGTTATTCTGCCAGGTTCTGCCTTGTTAAATTCATACACACCACATCATCTTCTTGACCTCATTTACTTCTCAAGAAGCCAGTGCCTGAAGCAAAGGACATTTAGTTTTAAAGCAGTTGGTTTTGCTTCATATGTTTAAAGCCATTGAATTAATAGGTCCCTCTGTAAAAAGGCTTGTGTCCCTGCAGCTATTGTTTAGTACACAGACAGTACCAGAAGACATCATACTGTACTGGAACAGCAAGCAGGCAACCTTTGACAAAAGCATGAAAAGAAAACAGAGATGTTAGCTACAAACATTCATGTTCTTAACCTTTGGTTTCATTGTTTGCGAAGCAAAAAAAAGAGTTTTTAAAGCAGCAAATGTGCAGGAATGGCACAGACACGATGGTTTCCTGAAGGCTATGAGTCTAAACATAGATGTGGGCTCTGGCAGAGGTCTGTTGCCCCCTGAAGTGCAGAAGGTCCACTATGGGACTTGCAAATTCCTTGAAGAAATGCATTGAACCCATCTGGTCAGAGAGTGTTTGGTTACATGGACAAGGTGCTCAGCAGTGTGGCTGGTTGAAAGGGGACCTGTACAAATGGATAGGCAGGTGGGGAGCACTCAAATGCAGGTGTAACTGCAAAAGAAATTGAATACTTCAAAATAGCTCAGATGACATACAGCTTACTTCCCTCTCTGAGAATATTGCTTGGGTCTCTGCAGCAACTGGAGGACTAAAGGCTTCTATCTCCACCAGTAGGATTTCATCAGTCCAGAGGTGTGGGTATGCACATAAAAACCAGGTACAGCAGTGCCAGTGCCCACAGACATAGCTTACTGGTATGAAAACATGTTGCTGACTCTGTGTGATAACCGGTACTACTACTCAGCTCAAGGGAGACTGAGATAGGTCTGATCCTCCTTCCAGAACTGCTTATTAGATGTTTGTATAATCATGTAAATGAATCTTTTTTTCTTTCTCTTTTTCTTCCCTTTTTCTGTCTTGTTCTCGCTCTTTTCTCTTTCTCTTTCTCCTCTTTCTTCTCTCTCTGTCTTTTTTCCTCTCTCCCTCCCTGCCCCTTTCTCCCCTTCCACCACACATTTTGATTTGTCTTCTGAGTTTCTAGGCCCTCTCTTTGTTCATGAGAGCCAGGGCATTTTCATTATAAAAAAAAGAAAAATGAAGTCACATACCCTGCAATGTGAGTCACAGGAACTGGGGCTAGAAAGCTAGTGAAATGGTTTGTCCAATTTAAGGGACAAAGCCAGAACTGCGAATCGGTGTGACTCTCTCCAGTGAATCCAATTTACACACGTGGTTGCCATTAGTTGTGGAATCAGAATGAAATTTTGTGACATTTTGGGCAAGGTCCTTGAGGGCACAGGAAAAGTCCAGAATTTACTCATAAAAATCACACATTGCAAAACAACTCTCTTCTGGTAGACATGTAAAGTCACTAAATCTTCATTATTATTTCACTTACATTTTTTACTTGCCTGAAATATTAATAATTCTGAATTATTACTCCTCATTCATGATTTCAGTTTATTGTTGTTGCTATTTCTGGTGCTTGGTGCCTAACGCTTAGACACATTTTTGTGGTTTAATTCTTACAGGTATTCACTGCTTGCCTGTAACCAATAATTGTGAGAAACACTGACTCAAGGCTTTTGACTTCCTACTCACTCTACATCATTTGATTTTAGTTTGAGGGAGTTTAACCTAACAGTACGAGCTGGTGACACACCCCCATAACAAAATACCCCTTGTCCACCTCCATACTCATCAGACAGCTACGGGAATAATCTGAAAGCAAAGTTTCTGTGACTAAGCAGAATATGGGCAACAGCAGGCTGTGTCACTGAGGGGTGAGTGTATAGGTTCAGTGTTCTGCCAAAGCCTCAGGGATGGGGTTCACTGAAGGACACTTCATGGCAACTTTGGGATATCTGATCATTATCAGATACATGCCACTTGTGAAAGTGACCTGGCTTTAGGCTCAGAGGGAGAATGGAGTGGCTTTGGCCACAGCCAGCATTCACAAAGCGTTTGCCATCATGAACTCCTAGGCCTTCACATTTTCGGCGTCAGAGTTGTGTCCCTTCGGCAGAGTTCTGTTCCATGCATGAAAACTCGCTGTGCCAAGTCCCAGCAGCACCTCCCCTGCTGCCTACTGCCGTCTACAGCAGAACCCCAGAGACGGCCTCCCCTCTGCCTTCAGCTGATAAGTCAGGAGCGCGTTCCACTCTCCTGCCCCCAAAACCACCCGAACTGCTGTGAACTAATGCTAGGGCTTGCTTTTTATGGCTGTTGGTGAGTGAGAAACTCTTCTGAGAAAGAGGATGGTAGAAAGCACTGAACCTCAGCCCCTCCGGCAGAGGCGGATGCTTGTCACAGGCGCTGTGGTCCCTCAGGAGGGCACATGAAAGCCACATCCCTCCCAGCCAGTCCCTTCCCCACCCTGGTGGCCTTTCTTTTCCTCCCTGGGTCTCCTCATGCCAGGACACTCTTCTCTTAGAAATAACTGAGGTGGGGCAAAGAGAAAAGGTAGGTTTTGTAGAAATCTCACTAGTGAACTTTGGGTTTCTCTACGTGTGCAGTGTCCTTAAACTCCACACGTGTTCTAGCATAAAATGCTGGCTATACACTCTGGTGTTTCTCGACTGGGCTGAGGCAACCCCTCAAACTACCCTCATCTAGTGCAGACTAATTCACAGATTTGGGGAGAAAAATGAACTGCATGGCCTCAAATCTAATTCAGTCTTTCCATGCACTGTTTTCATAAAAACAGTGTGTGATTCATGGAATATTGCCTACATATTTTCTTTTGCAGCAACTCATTCTGCAGCTACTTACGGAAGTCATTTCCACCTAAGACTTGCTTCCATGGCAGTAAATTTTCTGTTTTCACTGTCTGACCCTTTATTTGTAGTCTCCTAATGCCCATCCATTATGTACACCAGTTTTACAAGCTAAAACACAAGCTCTCCGCGAGCCAGCATCCACTTCCACACGACGGAACAATGAAGGAATGGATGTATGTTTATTACTGCACTGATGATCCGTCTTCAAGATTCTTCCACATTAAGCTCAGTACAACATAGGGTCTTTTATTGAAGCTCAGCTTTATTGCCTTTTGTATTTCTTCTCACCGTTACTTCTGTTAAAGTAAAGAAGAAAGTGATGAGACCATCTGTGTAAAAGCATTCAGGAAAACATCTCTAGGGATGTCATTATTGCTTTGAGATTAAAAAAATAACCAGAAGGGGAACCAGAATGTTTCCTATTTGTACAGACATTTCATCATAATTTCATTCCTTGGGCCTCACAGTTCCCAAAATCTCCACTTTCAGGGACCACCAATTGTGAACTTGTTAGTGATATAATGATTTTACTGCATTTCAAGAGCATTTCCAGAAGCTGAAAAGCTTCTTGCCCCTTATGTAATTTTTACTTGTGCTATAATAGCTCTTTTTCATGTTTTATTTTTTTCAGATTTTTGGCCCAAAGATGATTATATTTTAATAGATGAGCACCTTTAAGAAGATATGACATTGTTAATTATGTAGTAAATTATATTAAGAGACAAGATTAATAATAATAAGATAATGATAATAAGGAGCTATTATTTATTTATTCCAAAGGCACAAAAGTATAAATTAATCTTATTGGGAAGTATTAATTAATGATGCTGCTACTGTTGCTAATAGTGAGCCTACAGAGAGATGGAATATTATGTCAATGCAGTGCATGGGAAGTGATTCAATTAAAAGTATAATATATTTCTGTCTCCAGGCTGTGAGCTGGCACTGTAGGTTAGAAATAAAACATGAAGTTTTGAGGCTAATAATTTTAACCCACATAATTTTACAGAGAGATCTTTGTCCTTTTCCACAGCATCCATTTTTCAGCGTGTTTTCTGATGGTTGCCTCCAGAATGTAAACATAACTGTGAAGGTGGGCATGAGTCAGTGTGAGAGTGGGCTCCTGTCTTTTACAGAAAGACACTTCCCAAACAGGCAAACATATCAGCAAGATCTTACAGCTTTGATTTTTTTAGTTTTTAAGTAAATGGCAGCTAGTGACCAATTCAGTATTGAGAGATCAATTCAGTATTGAGAGATCAATTCAGTATTGAGATGATACAGCAGTGGCACTCTGGGGAAGATGATGAAACAGCACTCATGGTGGCAGAAGATCTGTGGAGCAGGTTACTACGATTGCTTTGACCTCTTCTGTATAGCACACTGAGATGAAAACTGCTGTATCACGACTCAAGGAAACGTGATTTCTTTCACAGCATTGTATGAAAGCAGCTACAACACAGGGATCAGCTCTGTCCCCAGCACTATCCTAAACTGTGGTTGCTTTGGCCTGCATCAACTGAGATGAGGCTGGGAAGAAAAAGATAGAGGAGAGGATTATTTTACTCACAGATGCGTGACAGTAGCCATTAAATTACTAGGGCTACTCAAACCCCTGACAAAGTCAGTGAAAGACTCCCTTTTTGAGAAGGAATCTTGTGGGTATTGGGTTGGTCTTTGCGGGTGCAAAGGGAGTCGAGACATGATCCAAGGAACCAGATTAATCAAGACTTACAGCACTTCAGTATTTCAAAGGCACCTATGGCCATTTTCAAATTTAATGGAGTCCAGATTCTTAAAGACTAAGGTATCCTCAGTATTTTCCAGACTACAGTTTAAAGATTATGTCTTATCCTGATTTTTAAAATGTGTGGATAACACATACTTCACACACGCACCTCCTCTCTTACAGAAGAAGCCACTTTAGAAGCTCACTTGCAATATAGTTGCGGTGTTTATAAAAACAGATGTGGTACATGTGTCTGTGCTGAAGCCTCCAGTTATGCATTTACATGCACCAATGAAGGGTGAACTCTTTGTCATTGACATCAACAGTACACTCTCGCAACTTACTTGGGATTCAGACTTTCATTTACCAATGCCTATGAGTGATGCTGAGCCTGTTGCAATGTCCCTGTACAAATACGGACGGTTGTACACACAAAACATGTGATTCATCACACGCCTTTTCATTCTTACTTGCAAATTATGTCGTTGTGCACAGTGGCTCAGAAAGTTAGCCAAAGTTCAGTTGTTACTGTTTGCACCTCATGGTTTTGTTACTGGGGCAACTGGGGACCTTTGCTATGGAAATGTTGCTTTCACAGTTTGAGATGTTGGCAGTGATACACAGACTTATTTTGATTATTAAATCATTTTTAAAGATAAAACTGGAATTAATGGGCATATTTTGAGAAAGGACAGGAATACTTTGACGTAAACAGCTAGACTAACTATGGCAGCAGATTAGCCTCAGATTCACAAAATGGAAGTAAAAAAAATTTCCAAGCCTTTTGACATAAATAAGATTAACTGTCAGAAGGGAGAAAATCTGCTTTATTAATGTGCTGGACCATGATGTCAAATCCAATTTTATGTCTTGAAACTTATTGCTCCTGAAAGACAATATGGACATTAAAAGAGCCTGCAGAGTGCCAGCTCTATAAAGAACCACCCAAATCTTTCATGATCTTCTCTGTTTTATAATGCTTCTTTCCCCATTTTGTTTGGTCTGATACTGATTTCTAATACACCATGATGGGTTAAGAACCAAATCTCAAAGCCCAGCTTCTCTCTGATGTGCTACGACTGTGTGACAGAACGGGAGCGGCAGCTTTAGAGCATCAGACCAAGAGTCCTAACTTGCTGATACCACAGAAGTCCAGACAGACCTCCTGCTGTCCTAATTCAGCTCTTGTTCGAGGTCTGCAAAGGGCCATGTGCCAGCAGTCAGATGTAGCAGAACCATATGTGGTCCTGCCAGGTTCTTACTTTACTCCCAAAGCCTTTTCCAGGGAGCTGCCTGACCTGGAACTCCCAGGGCAGTTCTCTGTCAATAACCGTGTTAGCCCAGCTGCTACCCACTGTGGCTTCTCCTCCCCGGCTTGAGGAAGGAAGTATTCAGAACAGAGGAATGAACAGAGGTGAGGGCTTCCACATTTTTTTTTCCACATCCTTTCCTCAAAATGTTCGCACAACAAAGGTGGCTTAAGTTTAAATACTGATCCTTCCCGAAGCCGCTGTTCAAACTGAGCTCAGGTAAGTCATAGGTATTTGATGGAAGAGGAGAAAATAATGAGTCATCTCATCTGGGATTATTACGAAGAGGAATGTGATTAGTATCCCCTTACTCTAGTTGTCTTCAGTACGGCTGCTTCCATCAGAGGCAGTCACCCTTGGAGCTCCTGTTAAAACCAAAGGAGAAAAATAGGCACCTTTATAGCAAGTCACCTGGCTTATTTTATCTTTACTAGGCTGCTCCAAAAGTGCCTCTGTCTCTCCATGAGCTAAACAGCCTAAAAGACTGGCTCTACGCTGGGGACTCATGCATTTAATAAGATGAATTCCACTGCTTCTGACTTCTTTTTGACACGTGATGAAGAGTCTCCTGATGGAGCAAAGACACCAATACCTGTTTGTCACCCACGCTGCTGTGAAGCATTGTGAGGGGACAGTGGAAGGAAGTGATCACTCCTGAAGCTATTTCTGGCCCCAAAATGCATGCCTTACTTGGAAAACGGCAGTGGGATTTAATCTGAGTAAGGATGGATAGGGAGAGGGGAGAGTCAGCCAGTTATGGATAAACAAAGGATGTGTATCCCTGTCAGCATCAGTCTGGCATCTCCCATCTTCTCTCATGTTCATCAGAAATCCACACATGCAGAGGAATCAAAAAGCAGAGAAAATTTAAATCGCTGCATGAAAATAAACTAAACGGTTATGAGCAATTGTCAGAAGCATTGTTTCCAGAGCTAAGATGGCTGTTGTTACCTATTCTTATCAATAACTGATGCTGTTTTCTGAAGTACCAAAGTATACTGTTTCTCATTAAGCTTTCTCTCATATTTGCTAGTTACTCATCAACAGAATCCAGCTTCTGACTATAAAAAACATGGGAAAAAAAATGTTTCCTCAAGTTTTTGTTATGCAGTTCACAAGCTGGTTCCAGCTGTACGTGAATCATTACCTCCTGGCTGGGCACAAGCCATCCACGGCTTTTGTGGGAGGCTTTGTAATTTGTTTTGGGAGCCAGACAGGAGAGATTGTGCCACTTCCTTGTAGGCAGGGATTTTCCTGGGGTTTAGGGAACCTGCTAAAAAGTACTTCTAGGTTTTGTTTTGCCCAGTGTAAAAAGTGCCCTAGAGACTGCAGAGTACTGCTCCATTACCTAATTAATATTAATAATTAGTATTAAGTGGAGTATTTCTTACAAAAGATTAGGAAAGAATCACTCCCACAGTTTGCGTGCAGGGACAAGCCCCTAACGCTAGTGCTCTTCGAGTCCCAGCAGGCTCCGACCCTAGGTTGCCACAGCCAAAGGGAATGCTCTTAGCATACTGAAATCAGTATGTTTTAATAAAATTCCAATATTCAGTGAAATTTTTTTGGCAAAAGTTTTCAACCAGCCCCACATTCTGGTTGCATCAATGGGCCATTGTGGCTCCAGTGTATTTTTAATTCCGTGGAGAATGCCTCCTGGGTTTCAAATGAGGGATTCAAAAATAAGAAGGTGAAATAGCAGCTTGGAAAAGATCATGTTTTGCAATGACCTTTCTCTTTAGTGACTTGAAAATTGCAGCCAAAACCTAACTTGATGGAGAAATACATGACTGGCTGATTGATCGATAGCCTGAAGATAGCTTTTTCCAAAGTTAATTCATCCAGACAGATTCTTCAGGGAATTCTTAAATGCTGTGAAAGTTTCCAGGAGGTAAATTGGATGGATGAATCTTCAAATGTTAGTCACATTAAAATGATCTAGTTTAAATTTGTCCTCTGTCTTGTACTTGCTATAATTGCCTACAGACAGTAAATTGGATGCCATATCTGAACATCGGTGCGGTGCATTTCTTTTATGCAGATAACAGTGCTTATACGGAGCTGATAGAATGGAAAACTCAGTCTGTGGATTGAACACCCACATGCCAAGACTAGAAGCACAGAGCTTAATTTAATATGACTTGTGACAGTAAATTAGTGACAGCAGGGTTATTGTTCAGTTTTACATGTAGGAATTCCTGGTCTGCTACCAAATGAAGAATAAATACTCAGGGAGAAGCAGCTGAAAAAGGAAGTGGTTGTATTTTGTTGTTCCTGATTCCCGCAGCATGTAAATGCAAAAGGGGACAATCCTCCGGCTCCCTCCCGGAGATGCTGAGCTCTGCTCCCACGGCACCTCCTGCTCGGGGTGGTGAGCAGGACTCGCTAGAGGAGCGATGGAGGAGTTCAGACACTCAAACCCGAGATGTGCTCAGTGGCGGAGACACTGGCCGGATGTTGGCTAGTAGACATGAGGATGAGCTAGCCCAGTCGAAAAGTTCCTCAGTTCAGACGAACCAGTCCACTAAAAGCGAAATCTAACTGGAACAGTGTCTACTTGTCTTGATCACAGGAAAACACAAACTGAGGCAAGGTAGTTATTTTCAAGTAATTCTCTTTGTAGACCAGCCATAGGTAGACAGCCACGAGAAAATAGCTGGAATCTCTGAATCTCAGAGGTAGTGCCCCACTTAGAGAAGTTGTTTGGCTCCTGTCCTTCAGCTTCTCTGAAGCACCAGAGGGGAATAAAACCTCGCCACATTCGGCTGAAGATTTGTGCAGTCTCAGGGAACTGGCAAGATGAGCTTCCCCAAACCAGAAGACCAAAGTGAGGTGATGTGGGACTTGGCAGGGCACTGCTGGCTGAAAACAAAGCCCCTAAAAGTGATGTTAATGTTGTGATTGACTCCTGTGGTATTTGGATTGGGCTTTTAGTGGAAGAGAGTTGCTGGCTGTGTTGTGTCTTAGGTCAGTGCTAATCCTAGTACTTTGTCCAGGGAATTCAAGTGACTAACAAGGGACTTAAATTATTGGAAAGATTATTTTCACAGTTGTACATGTAAGTTTAAAAAGGATGCTGTAATTTCAGGTAAACCCCCACTTGTATTTTCCTTAAGTCTCAGCATAACCTGTTGAGAACAGAGCTGAAAATCTTTATCATTAGGGATCCCAAGCAAACCAGCATCCTCTTCCTCCTCTGGGCAATCCTCTAGGGCTCACTGTCAGAAGTGGGCCCACTGGCTGGTTTTTTCATTGTCCCGTTAATGCATACAAGCTTTTCCTCACTGTGCATGGACTTGGCAGCCTGCAAAGTAGAGAATTTGAGGGATGGGAAAGGACACAGCGAGCCTAACACAGGAACCAGACTTAAGCCTTAAATTTGCCTCCTCACAGCCATGGCCGCAGCAGAGGGCAGGCAGCAGGGACTTCAGTCCTGGTATAAGCATTTCATTTCCACGTGGTCTCACAGGAAGAAGTTTGGTTTTTGGCAGATGTCCAGGGGAGACCTGGTTCACCTAAATCATGGACCCATTTCACTGAGAGTGTAGTGAACCACTGTGAAATGTGAGGTGTGATATCCAGTCAGCATACTCCTGGAAGCAGATGTGCAATGGGGAGAGTTGGCTTTGAAAAAAATTGTGTCTGTACCCTGCTGTCATTTCTGCAGCTGCCTGGGAGACATTGCTGTTTGAGGGGGCTTGGACCTACGCTTGCCCCTTTGAGAGCAGTGCCCTAACGAGGAGGCCGGTGTGCAGAAACTGCTCACGGCCGTCCCTATCTGCCGCAAAAAGCTAACAGTGGTCAAAACAATACTTAATCAGTTGAAGGGAAATGTAGGTGCAGCTTAGGTAGCTATCTTGTATCCAGCTTTTGTGTACCCAGCTTGGAATCACAACAGGGTTCTCTAGGTAACAGATACCTCTCAAACCCACCACTTCCAGTGCAATCTGGGGTAAACAGGGGAGCATCTAATAAGCTTAGCTGCCTACCGACTCAGCTGTTTCGTCAGTCTTCCTTCCAATATCCCCTTTGTAACACATCCAACAAGCCTTGCTTTAATTTTTTTCATAAACTTTATTATATTTTTCTCTATTTTTCTCAACAAAATAAGTCAAATTTAGCGATGGTAATGATAATTCTTTTTGAGATTCTGATATTTTTGGACCCTGGATTTCAAAATGGATGGGAAAGTAGATATTGCTGGCCTATATGAAGTGATGTACAAGATAAATAAAAGAAGATTGTCACACAACTTGCAGTTGATATTCATCACAATCTGTATTTCTTTGCAGTTCATGAATAACACACTTCTGATATGAAAGACCTTTTAATTTCCTCTCTGTTTTTATCTAACAGTAACTTCAAGCTGTGATCAAGTAACCTTAATTCTTCTTGTTCAAATATCCATTAATATGGAATATGCTACTCAAGGGATTTGAACTGATTCCCCAAACTACCTGTAGATTTGAAAACACTTCAGACTATAATACAGTACCAAAATCCAAATGAACTGTTCCTATGGCAACTACTGTTTACATGTGGAAGTCATCTGTCATAAACAATCCATTCAGCAATGCCTGAATCACATACTAGTAAGAATGACAGCATTTTCTATTACATTAATTTAAAATCCTAGTTCTTTCTCACTTAGGCTAAGAGCACACTAGGTGGACTATTACCAGACCCTTGCCTTGCTGACGTGCATTTAAAAGACCGTATCTGTTTGTAGCAAGGATGCTGACAGTTCATTCTAATAGTGTTTGGCAATTTATAATTGCTATGTTCTGTCTAAAGACCTTCTGACATATTCACATAATCTCTATCAGAGTTTTTTTTTTTTTTAAAAAATCATAAAGGGACATAATTAATTGGAAGAAAGCCAGATATCTAAAACAAACACTACCATTAGCATCTCCAGCAAGCCCAAAATAGCCTCTAGAGATGCCACTGTCACAATGAAAAAGCTTTCAAAACAGTATGAAGATGTATTCTACATGTTAATGGAATGATTCTGCACAGTCCAAGACCTTGAGATTTATATTTAGAACGCCACTTTGTGAAGCTAAGGTGACTACATCATTGCTGCTAGATGTGTAACAGCTGCCTCTAATTTAAGGACCAGGTCATGGCACACTTCATTTGTTCAAAGTGCAAAGGGAACCTAAAATGCCACCTTAACCCAGCTGAAAGCTCCAGCCTAGCAGGGCAACATGAAGGAAGATTTTACTCGACCACCATGTGCCGTCATCTCTGTGCATGTGGGAAGGTGTGAAGAGTGTGGAAATGCAGTACTCAATACAGCTAATTTGGGTGTGCAAACATTAGGGTGCACTGTAAAGCCTATAATCAACCTTACCATATTTTTCTCGTCTATCTAAATTATGGTAAAGGGCATGTACCTCGGATAAGCACATAAGCATGTTA
>JAVJGG010000005.1:11862913-11882424 GCA_035590195.1 Aviceda cuculoides | reverse complement strand
TTCTAAATTACTTGTATTAATTCAGGAAAAAAGCCTATTAGCAATCAAGAGACTGTTTCATAGAAAAAAACCCACAGGAAAACAGAACAGATAAATGAGATTGAGAGTGCTATTCAAGACTTCTTTAATTGAATTAAACATGCTTCATCAGTAACTTTTCCAATCAATAATGATACCGAAAATATACACGGTTCATCTTTTAATATAACGGGCCAAATCTCTACTCCACCAGCAAGAGCTGTAAGCAGCAAGTTATGGCTTCCTGGTGCTTTGCCCAACATTGGCTTGTGAGCTGCTTAGGGCACCCTAGACACTGCTCCGAAATGCATCTGCTGCCCAGAGTCCCCAGTGGAAAATTTAGAGCTGTGGGTTAGCTAAGTGCACGGTTTTCTAACCACATTTCCTCTCTGCTCCTCCTTGTGCCTGGCAGTGACCCTGCCATTAGAGGAGATAGGCGGGAAGGGTAAAAACTAGCTTAACCTGTTATATGCATAAGTGAAGCTGTATATTACTGGCTTACTTGTAAGCTCTTTAGGGTAACAGACTCTTAGTCCTTTTTATAGTGCATTTTATTGATTCAGATACATTAAGGATTTTATAATATAAATATTTAGGAGCCTGATTCTGTAGGTAACAGGGAGAGAAAGCTTTACATGCCTTCCCCTGACTTGCAAAGTAGGTACCAACCAGACTGTTCAATACCAGCAATCAGTGAACTGGAGCATTCAGGTTTATTTATCTCCTTTATTTTGGAGGCCTGAAATGCATCTGAATGAAGGCTAGCATTGTTGCCTAATTCTACACTTTCTGTTAAATCGGACAATCCTTCAGTTCTGAGCTTTGAAAGGTGCATCTGTGAGCATCCGCTCTACTCAACGTCATATTCAAGTCTATGTTTTCATCAACAATATACTTACTATAAGTGGGTCTTGTAAAGAGGTGCTTTCATGCCATGTTTTCTCCTTTCTGAAAACTTTAACAATATTGGCTATATTGAATAAAAGGGGGTGAAAGGAGAAAGAGCTTTATTTGGAGTGTGCATACGGCTTGATAGAAATCCGAATTAAATGGATACTTTATACTCAGTCAGACTGAACCTGAAATTCTTCACAAACTCTATATGTGTCTAGAGGAATTTAAGATATATTTAAGCTACTGATGGAAAAGAAATTACTCCTCTCCAGTTTTCTGACAAACTAAAAAAAAAAAAAATCAAGTTCTGGGGTAGATCTGCCTGCAGATATGTAATTTCATATAGCATGGAACAGAAAGAATGGCATACAACTGATTGGTAAAGAGGATAGATAGCTGAGTATGGGAATGCTGTGAAGTAAAGCATCCTGTCCTCAATGTATTAAAAATCTACAAGCCTGTCTTAACCTATAGGTGTGAACATTCCTCTTTGAATGTGAAGTGGAAGCCCTAACAGCAATCGACGGCAATTCTAGAGGAGACTGAGGAGAAAAGCCTGTTATTACCACTGTCAGAAAATGTAAGGAAGCACTACTCCTCCCCATTAAAACGGGATGAAATGTGAGCATGCTAACTATCAAGGAGTAAGATTAGGTGGGGGAATTAATCTGTGGGTGAGTCATGCTGATTAGCAGGCCTATAAACAAAGGTTCTTTTAAAGGTCTATTTTGCCTCTGTGCTACTGTCAAGTTTTCATACAGAAATAAAAGAAATGGAATAAAAATCAAAGGGGATTTTAAAATTCCTAAAATTGGTGTTTCATCTATTTCTGTACATCTTTCAAGATACATTGGTTTGATAATGCAGGTAATAAAAGCAACACAAATTTACTTCAATCAGCTGCTCCAAGGGAAGAGCTACTCACTATGTGTTCACTTTCTCTGCATGCAGTAATTCACCTCCTCATCAGGCTCAGCCTCCTTGTTTTCCCAGTCACCTCTTCCTAACCATTTCCTTGCCTGCACCCCACATGTAATAACACTAACCCCCTTCGGGAAAGCTGTTGCTTCCCTTCCAGGCACAACTGGAATGTGTAGGAATAATCCGTGTGCTGTGACCCAATCTTTTACAAATCAACATAAAAAGATATCAGGGTAGGTAGGCAAGATTCCTTCAGCAGCTTCAAGAGGGTTTGACTGGATGAACTTGAAGATTTCTGTTAAAGTCCACTAGCTCCACCTGCCCTGATCTCTAACCACGTCAGTGCAATCCTGCACCACTGCCATCTTCATATGCTGGCAGGAAAAGCCACACAAAGACGACCAATTTGCTCATATTCATTCCCAGCCATTGATGGGCTTTCTTCTTGTTAGTAAATTAAAAGTGGCCAAAATCACTGTTGGTTTCTATGAGAAATGCTTAACTTCTATGTTGCAAAAATTAGAAGAAAGTATATCCCATTTACCTGCTGCATTTATCCTGGATAATAATACTGCCTTTTGTACCCTGTTCTCCTTTGGAAACCACAGAATTAGTAATATTGCCATGTCTACTTCACTAATATGTTGGCACTGAAGCTGCCTTCCAATAAACACAACTGAGAGAGGATTCTGTGAAAGGTGTTTGGAAGATGTTAAGTCTGGAGGTGAGCCTCTGAATATGCAGATATCCCAATATGATTAAGAACCTTAATGTCTTTAGTTGGATCAATGCATTTGATGGACCAGATGGACGTGGTGCTGGTTGCTAGTAGCTACTGCTTTATGGCTTAACGGCACAACCAGAGCGACATCCTCTATTATTAAGATGATTAGGAAACAGGTTTTGTTTTGAATTATACTTGATAAAAGATAACAGGAGCAAAGAGAGCCACAGAAGGTACTTGATAATTGAATGGATGGTCAGGGAGTTCAGCAATACATGCAGAAAGCTGGAAGCCTCTGTATATCTTACTCCCTGCTCGCTGCAGTCTGATGGGATGGACAAGCGGTTCCTCCAGGACAAGGCTTTTCCATGAGTAGGTAGAATCTGGATGGCTGTCTGCTGAAATTTGACCACACTAGAGATCTTGTTCGGAAGTAAGTACCTTTCTCCTTAGTAATCTTGGAGCGTGAATGTGCGAAACACTACTCACTTAGGGTTGCATTAAGCAGGAGCTACTTACAGAGTTACTGCTAGAAAGTTGTCAGACGAGAGCGAAGTGGTCTGTACTCTTCCCTTGAGTTAGCAGGGATAGCTGAGCCCATGAAGACTGAGAACTGATTAGCTTGCTTGTCTCAAATCTAATATGCATCTCTCTCTCTCTTTCCTTAGGCCTAAGAAGGCATAAAGTGTAACTCACCCAAAGAGATAACTTCCTTAAGTTTTAGAAATTTGGGATGTAGCTTTGTATCTTAATACAGAAAGGGATCTCTGCAAGGGAACTGAGAATTAGTATCTCTGTCCATGGAGTACATGATACTGCTGAGAAATGCAGTGGAATGTGGAGGCATCTGTGAACTGAGCAATATTTTCCACTAGCACAAAAAAATGAAATTTCTGTGATGCATATTACACTGCGGCCTTCCATCTTCATCTACTGGTTTTGCTTAGGGATCTGCAGGATGGCTGCCTTGCAACTCTGGCTACACTGATACCTCCTGCTGGAGTGAAAAACCCTATTGTGTCTGAAAAGATTTGCCTTTTCCAATGAGGAATTGTGCTGAAATGGGTTATCTTTCAAACCCAGGAAACGTTACAGGATATGCTGATCTCATCTTGCTCTGCTCCAGATGATTTTGCTTAGGCAATGAAATCATTTAGACTGTAACCTTCCCCTCTCTAGTCTTTGCTGGTGTTTTTTTTTAATTTTAGTCTTCTGATAAAAGGTCCACATACCTTTGCAAGGAGATGGGAAGTAAGAAACAGTTTAAACCCTGCTCTTGCCAATAGAAAAAGAAGAGAGAGAGAATCTCACTCTCCTTATCTCTAGTGGGCAACTTTGCATCTGGACTAGAGCAAAATGAAATAATCAGCATCATCTGTCATCTTATCCCCTAGCTGAAACAGATAAAGAATGATAAAGCAGCTGTACTTCAGCCCTGAAAGAGGAAATCAGCTCTTCAAATGGCCTTTTACATACTCTTTTGGTATACCTTGCTCCTAATAGTGCATATACCACAGTTTGAAATTCTGGAAGAGACTGAAGACTACATATTAATAAGCCTTTGACAAAAATTCTCGCACAGGTCCTGCTTTTGATATATCAAAGAGCCAAAATAACATGCTGGGAACTATTTAATGGCAGTAGCTCTTCACGGATTAGGAGAAAATGTTAAATACATTGCATAAAACCACATCTGGTAGGAAGACATCAGTAAGTCACATTCATGAAAGTCTTTTTTCAATAGAAGAATGTAATATAGATGCAGAGCCTAAGTGAAACATCCCTAGAACTATGATCTCTGTCTCCTGTGGCATCATTCATGTCATTGTAGATATTTGAGTGAAGTGTGTGCTTTGCTTCATTTTCCCTTTCTTTTCACCTACAAAGGGAAAAAAAGCACTAACTATAAAACTCAGTTCTATCAATGAGAAATAAAGTGTGCAAGCCCTTGTACTCTGAGATCCAAATGTATCAGACTGCAAAGTGAGTTCACCTTTGGAAATCCAATTTAAATTTAAATTGAGGTCATGTGTTATTATTTTAATATGCAATAGTAGTATTGTTTTCAACTGGAGTCTACTAATCACTCTGTGAAGAGTTAAAACAGGACTTTCCAAATGAAACTGGTCATAAAAGAGAGAAAATTTTTCTGCTTTTTTGCCAGCAGAAACCAGTTTGAATAGTCACAATAGCCCTTATTTTTTTTATTTTAGCTATTTTTATTTTTGTAGTTGTGAGGTCATGGAAAATATGAATATGTAAAAATTCCATTATGATATCCTCTACAATTGAGTCAAAAAAGAGCATTGGATTCTGGGAAGAAAACGAACTCCATAAGGCTGTTGTTTATCTTGTAAAACTATGTTATAAGCAAATACCTGCATATAAAAATATATTTTATATCTTCTCAGATAAAGTAATTAGTGTTTAATGTATACACATTTATACATACGAAAAGTTTAACGTGTATATATATATGTATACAAAAGTTAATGAAAAGCTTGTAGTCACAACCAGCTGGACAAATATGGCAGATACCACTTTGCATTAGACTTTCCTCCTAGTGTTTCTTTGACTCACCATTAGATCAATTCTTTGTCCAGAAACATCATGTCTCATATCGGTAAGCAGGGGAACGGCATGATGGAACAGCATCAACATCAAGCAGCAGATTTGCACCAGCACAGCAGAAGAGCCTCAGGCACGGAACTTTTTAGAACCTGAAATTAACAGCCAAAGTCTCATTCACTGATTTTTGGCCTGTAGAGAGGACAGCAGAGCCACTGATTCCTGGGGGGTATCTGCTCTGAGAAGGGCTGAACTTAACAAGGTTCATTCCATTGACTGTACCAGGCTTCACGTTGGGAAGCAGAATGGCTGCTCTGGATTAGACCAGCTTCTATCTAAACTAGAAGCTTGTCTCCAATACTGTGATTTTAACCTTGAAACAAGCTTAAAGAGGAGCTACAGAGGACAACAGCAGGATTACCACAGCCGAGAGCATGCTTTCTTCCAATCTTTCATACTTGGAGGTGGAGTGCTCCCATAATGAAGCAGATCACCTCACAGATTGGATCCTCTCTCAGACTTTGATTTCTTTGGGCTATTTTGTAAAACCATACCTACGGATATTTTTTTCACAAAGCCATACAAATACGTTGACTTGTAAGGTATATTTTTATATGAAGTTGCAGCTGACCATGCTACCCCCATCCATACAACTAGCAAAAGTCAATTTGAGATCTGGAAGCTGTGTGAATACAGCTCATTTGCTGAGTGTAACCTAATTAGCCATGCTAAAAGGGAATTTTATTAGCTGAAGAATGGTGTTCATTATGACAGTCCACAGTACAGACGATCCACTTCTTCCTTGCACCTGCCCCCACCCAACCACAGGGATGTCTGTTATGCGACTTTTGATCTCTGAAACACCCTGTATGTACTTTTTTACATCATTTGAATGCTACACTTTTCATTTTCAATTACTGTTTTGCTAGTTTTGAGGGTGCTTCTGAGGACCAATTGTTTTCCCCTTCCTATAAAACAGGCAGAGAAGAAGTTTTTACTTTGCTGTACCTGTACTTTTCTGTGTGCATGTGTAGTTTGGAGGTCACAGAAAATATGAATGTGAAAAAATCCTATTATGATGTACTTTCTCTTATTCATCGTGTTCCTTCGGTAGACAATATCCCACTCTTTATACACAAGTTATTTTGGAAATAATACTTTCCCAGAATTCTGACACAGAATTATGACACTTTTATGTGTTAAGGATAACAATAGTCATCTAACAGAATCATCTGGGATTTGCACCAGCGCGTATAGGGAACGGCAGCACTTCACTAATGCCCCTGGCAGGAGGAGCCTGCAGGCACCGCTGCAAAGAGCCCAGGGAAAAGACAGGAGCACACATGGGCAGTCCGTAGGCTGGCAGGTCTCTTGGATCTGGTCTGTGCCACCAGCACATGATGAGAAAAGGCAGCAGACTGTGCACACAGCATCTTCTGCTTAAGGAAAATACCGCGACAGCAAAATTCCCTGCTAAACTGCATGAAAATAAAACCTTGAATAGACTTGAAATGTTTTGACGCAAGGTTGGTTTCACATTCTTCTTTCTACAGTCTGGCTGCAAAATGACATCAGCGATCAGCTCAGACTTTATAGCTCTATGTTTGTCACCATGCCCAGAATAGTCTCCGAAGGCAGTGTAGTTTGTGTCATACAAACACGATCCCTAAGGTATGACGGGTGACTATCTGTCCAGAACACCTTCCCAGATTACATTCTGCAACTGAGGAGAGGAAAAATAGGATCACATCCTAAAGACTTCTGCCCAGAGAAAGAGTCCAGCAGAAGTAACAGAGAGAAAAATTTGCAGTGATCTAATATTCCTATTATGTTATGATTATCTGCAGAGCTCTGGCTCTGCAGTCTTTCTCTCTTTCTCTTGCTCTAATCTATGTGGGCATTTCTATTATGCCTGTCAGCACAGCGCCTGAATGCCTTCCGAGCAAGAAGAAATACTACCTCTTTTTTCCCCCATCAGCAAAATACGGACTTTATCACAGCTAACACGGAGTCTTCTAAAAATGTCAGTGTGCCAAGAAAGAGAGCATGGAGATTTATCACAGATACAACACCTCATTCTCCAGCCTCTTTTCTGTTCTGTTTATGCATTGCACTGGGTCTCTCTCTGACAATGAGGACAAGCTGATGACTGTGGTATTTATAGCATATTTATATAAGGAATAGTTCTTTAAGTATAGCAACAAGGTTAAGTGTGATGTAGCAACTCAAGAAGTGCTTTCGATAAACTGGGTAACTCCTCCCAGAAGACCATCGTCTGCTTTATTTATATTGCAAAGGGCACTAAAATGTAAGATACTTAGCGATACTACTTGCAGTACTAGGACTGTCTTCTATATGGTTTCGTCATACACAGTCTCTGTAGAAAGACAGAGACCTACCATAAGCCACAAAGTAACCACAAGTCACTCTGTAACAGATGCTTTACTTGTGGTTTATTTGACGTAAAATTCATAAAAAGATGCTCACAGTAAGTTATGCTGTCTTGACAGGGCTTTAATTAAGGTTTCAACTCAGTCAGCCCCTGTTCTGTGTTGACCAGGGAGGGAGAGTAGAGCCCTCTCACCTCCATTCACATTTCAAAATGAATGAACCTGCTGAACCTACTGACAATGCTTTGTTTACATCGTCACTGAACAGAGGGAGAGACAGAGAGGTAACATATAAAGGTCCTTATAATTTTAAGAACATTTATCTTCATATTAGTAATTCAAACTGTCATACAGTATACTTTAAGAATGAGACAGGAAGGAGCTTGTTCACTTCTTTGTGTGTTAGGTTTTTTTTTTTTCCTCAGAACAGTCCTTTGAAACCTTATTTGCATTGAAAATACTCATTGAAAAGCTGAGTCTCATGTCAGGGTTCCTATTCTACTCAGAGGATGTAATTTTGCTTTGTAAATTGGTCTCTCATCTTGAACGAGCAAATAAGCATCCTGGTGGATGCCAATTAGATGAACTTTTGTATCCCAAGTAGTACTGCTGAGAGCAATTTTGATGGGACTGATTTTGCATTTGAATATGCTTTCAACTGGATCTAAAACACATTGTAAAATTAGATAGATCTCTCCAGAATTTCTCCAATAAAAAAGATTCCAGTTATGTTTACGCACTTTATTTGGACAGATTCAGAGCAAGACATTTTGATTTCTGATCAGTTTCTAAGGCTTTTCTTTTCTTTTAACTACCCAAACATCATATCTTAAAAATTCAGTGTGAAAAAAATTAATTTTGCCAAAAGTAAACATTGCGAATGGCTCCAGCTTTTTTGTCTGTGTGCGTTTGAGACTTATCTTCAAGGAAAAATCTGGAACACTGATTCCTATCAGAATCAAGTCAAACACTGAAATCCTGAAATTCTTTTGAAATGCAACTTCCATTCTCACAGCTCATCTGTAGAGGGAAATGCATTGGTTGCTTAAAATGTTTCCAGCTGCAATAGTCTAAATCAGGAATTTAAAAACATTTTTGATAGATGCTGCCTTTGGTAAAAGCAGCACTGGGTGTAATCACTGACAGGAATAGCGCTGATTACTGATATCAGTCAAAAGCACTTCCAGCTCAGACTGTCTATCATTTAGAGCCAGCTTCCATACCCTCAATGTTTTATGTAATGCCTCCAGAACTGCTGGGATTTCTACCAGGGTTTGTGGTTGCTAGAGTGTGTACTAACCTGGACTTTCACCGCTTCCTCATATCTGAGGCTGATGTTAAGGGAATTCTAAGTAGGCTCAGGGAAACTATTTTTCAGGAGGAGGTGTCGATCACCATCCTTCCATGAGCAGGCAGGATTGGTGTGCACTTTTAAAACCTGTTATACCGCGTCCTAAACCCCCCAGACTCCAGTGAAAGCATGTAATTACTTCATCTTGCCTTCAGACAAATGATATACCAGTCTGCTGCTGTAAAAATTCTTTTCTCCCAGCTCCACAGAACTACAGACTGGTGCTATTGATGTACTGCTGTAATTCTTGTTCATCTGGACTCACGCACATAACACCAAATCTTTCTGGAAGCAACTGTCAGGGAAAATGAAAGGTGCTGTACTTCTTAAAAACCACTTGTGAATTGTTAATTCTGTTTGGATTTAAAAGACCAGATTCAGCAGTAGCGGGTATTGCAGCATAAGGACAGGCACTGGCCAGCACAGCGTGATAAGGGATCACACCAAGTGGCTGAACAGAGGTTACCCAAGACATCACTCATATGTAGTTCCTGAAGTCTAAAATAAAAACCTTTATCGTTGAGAGGCATTGAGTCCAGCACTGCAGGCTAAAAAGCAATGACTAAAGGAAAGACAGCTCAGTGAACATATAGTCACCTGTTCTTTAAAGCAGCAAAGGGAAAAGTTACTGTGCTTCACTGAAACAGAGGGAGTGAGCAGGAGACGCCTCTCTCCCGTCTTTTATCAGCAGTCTACTCTATGTCATGGAGATTTATCTAAGGATTTCCCAGCATGGCTAACCTTATCCCCATGCTACACCTGACTGGGAGCCCCAGTGAGACATTTGGCTACTACTGTCGTTTTATGTAACCCTGATCAGAACAAACATAACTGAAGCAGTCATTTAAAATTAGCAACCAGAGGCTGAGGTGGAGGAGCCATTCTGCAGGAAGCCTTCTCCTGCGTCAGGCTGCAAAGATCAGCTCAGGGACTCCTCTGCAACCCAGAGTCTCCCGAGCGTGGCCATCCTCAGATGGCCGCTGTGCCCCCCCCAGGCTCAAATCCCAGCCCCAGCACCCCTTCTCTGACAGAGTTTGAGAGAGATGGTGTGTAACACTGGCCCTCAGGCGTTGTGCTGCTTCTGCTGCTCTTCCAGCACCTGTGTACACTTGGAAGATTTGGGGAGGAAGCAGAAACGTCTTTCCTAGCTTTTTGCCCTTTCTTTTGAAGGGAGCTATTTCTTCAGTCTCCACCTTTACAACTCCCCCATGCTCCCGTGCTGTGAGCTGCTTCTCTGTAGCCAAAAGGAGACTGATTTTATCAGATGACGTCTGTTCAGCCACTAAGTCCGTATCATGGCGAATGTTTCTGTGGGCAGCAGATGTAATGACAGCGAACCTTTGAAGGGCCTGGAAGGGAGGTAGGAGGGAGAACTGAGCCATCTTGACGTCTCAAAATCCTATCAGCTTTCAGGAATAAAGATAGCCCTTACCCTTTCCACAACCTCCCAGCCATCAGGTCCCAACTCCCCAGACCAATATCCCACAAACTCCTGGCCCGTACCGCTCTGTGAAGGAGAACCCCACATTCTTCACCGTCTTTACATAAAGACCTGATGCACATAAAGGCAGGCTTGTGTTGACAATGGCAGTTAGAAAACTCATAAACAGTACCTCTCATAACAGCCCAAGTTCATACAAAATCCTAGTCTTCAGGGAGCTGGAGGATAAACATGAATCTGCGTTTTTCTTTGCAAATGCCAAGAAGCAGAGCCTTAAATAGAAAGTTCTACAGCAAATGACGGCTTTGTCTCTTTAAATGCCTGCCCACAATTTTGGGGGATAAAGTTCGAGTCTTTATTACAGGTTACTAGAAGCACAAGAAACACTTCACTATAGCTAAGAAAAGCCTTCAAATCATTATGAGTTTAAACCTTCTTGTTGTTCATGCTGCTGGGTTAGCAGCTTCCTAACTGTGCTGTAATTTTTGTAGCTGCAGAAAATGGTATGTTGCACTTCGGAACCATTTGGGAAAAGAGTATCTATTGCATACAGATGGAGGGGTTGGGATTTTTCACCTCCAGGAGTTCTCTGTGAAATGAAATATATCAAAAGCAACACATACATTTTTCATGTTCTCATGTAAGGATGCTTGCATGTATGCACATATGCACATTTTGGCATACCACTTTGTTCTGATTTCAGTGATAGCGCTTCATCTTGTTGGCCAAGTTTTCTTTAGCCATTTCTTTTCCGGACAGAGATGGCCTAACATCTCCACCTCACTTCTATTCAGCTGGCCTGCTGAGAGGTCAACATTAGAAGTATAGTTTCCAGACTCTCTGTATAATCAGTGCCAAGGTATAGGCACCTTCAGCAAAATTACACAGGTCATCTTGCCCCTAGGAAATCTGTAAAATGAGGGGAAAAAAAAGTCCTTTCCAGAAGGTACAAAGGCCTTTGGGTTGCTTGTCACAAGGTGTGGGGGATAACACTAACCTAATGCTCTGCTTGAGCTTCTTTTTGTTGGTGGTCAGCTGATGTTGCCCCCTTCTCAGACACACAAAGGGCTACCTGGCAAATATTTGTACAGTGCTTTGGAAACTGAAATGAAGATTTGATGCAGTCCTGCTGAGGGCTGCAGGCTTGTCTGGGAGAAACTGAAGGCAAGACCTGCCCTCATTACATTGCATGTTTTTCCTCTCGTCAAACAAAATTTCTGAAGTGCAGAAAGGTTCACTGCAAATAACTTTCCTCAGAGGAAGAAAGCGAAGCTAATGAACCTGGGAAAAACCTCCTCACTGTTAGCAATACAGAATCTCTCCTATTCATGAGCAACCCTCTGTTTCAGCCTGTCAGATTGAACAGTCATTATTAATCTCATTTCACAGCAGTGATTACATTAACATTATTCTTTTGTATTGTACAATACTATATAACACTGAAACCTTAAGGAGACAGAAGCTAAACAGTGAGGCTAACAGGAACAATCCATTACTCCACAAGCTAAAAAAATCTGACCTGTGGCTGTTGCAACTTGAGCAGGAAAGATCCACTTCCTAATAAACTATCCAGAGAGAGGGAGAAAGAGAGAACAGGCTGAACCTTTTACAAGATGCTGAGTGCAAGTTTTTTCTTGGCTAACATTTTTTCACTCATGACAGCTCTCAGTCAATTCCAGATGAAAGCAGCTGCTTCCCTAGAACGGGCTGCAGCTTTCCTGACTTCTCTCTTTTGGCCTCATGTCTGTCAGAATTTGATATACAAACTTTCACCAAAAAGCATATGTAAGCTGGTTTTCTTGGTTATGAAAATATTCTTGCAATAATCTTTAAAGCTACCACATGTTCCGTTGCCTCAGAAATGTGTCCTCTGTAACACCTTTTTTCAATATTCTCTTTATAACTACTCAGTGTTGCAGCTTTCTTACTTATTTTGATTGTATATGTAAATTCCATGCTGTATTGCTGTTCTCTGTCACTAAGTGGCTGTTATTTGATTTTAGCATTCAATTAAGAAAATGGAAACATTGAGGCACATTAGACTTTTGGCATTTTTGCTTATTTTCCCAAATCCTGCACGCTGTTCTTGTTGCAGGACCCGTTTACGAAGCAGGTAACATTTCAGGGCCCAATTTTATCACGTTCTAAGTACTTCCAGCAAAGTGCTCAAGTCCCTTCACAAAGGGAGCTAGGTAGCAAGGCCTTTTTTGGTATTAGATTCTCCTTCAAAGAGGTGTCTGGATTCCCACTTATGTTTAGAAAAGTCAACCTCTCTGCAGCAAAACCTTTTCTACAGGATTTCCTATTGACCGCACTGAGCTCCTTGCTATCTCACTCTGACTTGCTGAACTCTTTCCTCTCACTTTGTAGGAAACTTCACCACTGTACTCAGGGGAGTGAATTTTGTTTCAAGAGCTGCTTGTCTGTGTCTAAATCCCATTGCCCTGTGTAAACTGCAGGGCAGAAGCGCTTCCCAGCACCCAGGTCTGGATGTCTGAGCTACCTGACTGTGCTGCAACGAGACCCACCACCTTATTTTGGGTGCTTAAGAACCGAGAGATCTAAAAGCAAAGGCAATCTTTGAATACGCTGTACTTTAAAATCGGAGAGCCTATTTGCATTTTCCTTTCTGCCTCCTACTCCTTCACAATCCAACCGTTGGATCTGTACCAGCAGTCAGAACCACATGACTTGCACTACAGGATGAAATTACTTTAAATGGCAACGTGGCACTAGTACAGCATTAACATCTCAGCAGCAGACAGTGTGAGATTAATGTCACAATTAGCAAGTGGATGTTTGGTATCTTAACCTCAAGGATTCATTGGACTTGTAAATCTGTCGGGGCTCAGTTGGGTGCTTAGTTGTTACAGATAACAGAGATAATGTAAACAGGCATTTACTGGGGCCTGAGGGAACCAGAAGGTTTCTGTTTGCACGATCAGTCTTTTTAAAAGGTAAAAATCTTGTTATAATATAAACACCAAGATGTATGTATATAAACATTGTTTTATGGAAGAAAATTTAATAAACCTAAATTCAGTAAACAGAAGTTAAAAGCAACTCCATATTAGATATTGAAAGAGGAAAGCAACAGCTCCTTCATTCTTGTGAGCTCAGAGATGATAACTTTAAGCAGATATTCTAAGTAGAATCCCTCACTGTTCCTGTCAACCTAAAGAAAAAAAAAAATAAACGAGAACAGCAAAATACTGAGCACTATGACCTGTGCAGACCCTGAGCTGGGAGGACTAAGGCGTAGCAAGCAGACCTGATTTTGAGAGTGCTTTCTGGACACCACCTGTAAGTTAGTGCCCACAGGCCCCACTGCGTACCTAAAGCAAACAAAACCCACTAGGATCTTGCAGGGTCTAGCCCTTAATGATGGGAGTACTACTGCTCTCTGCTGGTGCAAAGTCAGACTTAGTAAAACATTGCTGAATGCAAATCAGCTCTAAGAAAATGAATGCCGCTGCCTAGAGCTATGCAGAGAATGGGCATTCCCCACCAGGGGAGATTCTGAGATTTTCAACATTTGTCTCTGTTTCTGTTTCTAACAGATGCTGGTAGTTCTTCACACATGAAAAGGAAAATAGTTGGGATCTATCAAAATATTTTATTTCAACAAAACAAACTGTTTTGTCTGAGCTTTGAAACTTTTAAGTTATAATATGCAAAATTAAAAAACAAAACCAAAACCAAAAACGGTTTTGGAAGGGAGAAAATGGGTGTTAATTAGCCGGAAAATGTACCCGTCCTTCATTTAATTCCCTTTCCTTTGAGCCTGGCCACTTTCACCTTGTTTCTCTAGTTCCTTTTTCTGAAGCCCCAAAATTGTTATACAAGTATTTTCTCTCCCTCATGTGGCCTTTCAGAGGGAGATTTATTTAGCATTTCACATTACTTATAGTACAAAAACCACTGGCTGTAAATGAGCTTTAAAGTTAATGATCATTTGTTTATTCCAAAGAAGAGGTGTAGTGTATTTTATTAAGAACTAGCTGTCATTTTACTTTCATGTAGATTCTACTTACAGCCTCTATGTAACTATTGGCTTCTTTATTTTCAATTGAAGAAACCCTGTTTTTTCTAACTCTTCCCTATTCTAAGCACTGAATTGAAGCACATTAGATTAAACAAGACACATTACTCAACAGGGTCATTATTGATCCCATGTAAAATAAAAACAAGGAAAGAGAGAAGAAAATAAACTTAGACATTAACACACACACATACATAAAAATTCAATGGAAATTCTCAAAGAGCCAACACATAAACTCACTGCTAATTGCTGTTCTATTACTAATACAATATATAGTGAACATCAATTTTAAGCAGAGCTCCTAAACAAGGTTTGTATTGGCTTTCCAATAATAGCACAATATGGGAGAAAAAAATTATCTGATCAAACTAAGCACGAGCAAAAAATATCCCCTATAGTAGGTCATGTTACTGATGTTAAGCAGAGCAATCCGCTAACTTTTAATTCATGGTGAGCTCCAACCAAAACTCAGTGGAATGATGTGATCCACCTCTAACTACAGCGGGTGTAGCTCACAAACCCACTAACCACCTGTTTTACAGGGAAAAAGTGCACTTAAGAAACATTAAGGTTTCCTTTGTACAAATCTCTATTCGTAATAGGAGTGAACATGATATCCCCTTAAGCTGCAGCTCTTTAGCACAGCTTCAATCAACGCACACAACTTGCAAAAATATCCTCAGCTCTACTATGTTCTTTCCCCTCATAAACTGAATAGAGTATCAGTCCATCTCACTCTTCTCTACAGATCCTGCTATCACAAATACAGCCACTGAACACTGCTGCTAGGTAGCAAATTGGATCTTTTGAATAAGATCCCATATGAATGCATCTCCTGGCTGTATAATTTCATTTTACAGCTTCTTGCTCCTATGTGGACAGGATTTGCACCCATGGGTAAACACAGTTAGCGGTTTTGATCAATGCATGTTCAGCATGTAAGTGCCCTTGGATCTTAGGTCTCAGTTGATCCTCCTATGTGTTTCTTCAGAATTTATGATTTGTTTTTAATGGACTGTACCAAGGATAAGAAACTTTCACAATGCTCATCATCAGAGTCTCACTGTCCTGTGATTTATATGCCATTCCAACACTTTTAAAATGTTATAGAAAACAGCTGTATTTATGGCAGGTTTTCTACAAAGTTATAGAAAGTGGTTTTAGGACATGTAATGTATCTTACAAATACACATTATAAGGAGGGTATATTATCTTTTCTGAGTGTCTTGCAACCTTCATTGACACTAATAAGATTTACATGTCTCAGTGGACGAAAGGATGGACTGCAGAGTCTTTAATTCAATTTATTAGAAAGAGTGGCTGACTCAGTTGAGAAGGAGCCTGACCTTTCCGCATTGGTTGTTTGCTCCTAGGGCCAATGTAGAAAAACTCCTTGTAATCCCAAGGGAGAAAAATACTCTTTGGATGTTTCTTGAGTGACCTTTCTGGCCGTTTTGGCCCCAGTACAGCGGCCCTACAGTACAGCAGTTTGACTTGTTTAAATGGTTCTTTTCACATTCTCACTGACTGATGTTTTTGCTAAATCAGGGCCTTGGCAAGCGTTTCATCTTCAAAGATAAAGCAGTGCAAAAGTAAGTACATCACAGGATGACTTGTTTCCTTCTCTAAGACTTTGCTTATTGCCGTTCCCAAGGGAAGAGTTATGGGGTTTTTTTCCTCTCTTATGATAAAAGGAGTCAAATGTTGGAGCAAGTTGCCCAGAGAAGTTGTGGATGCCCCATTCCTGGAAGTGTTCAAGGTTGGATGGGGCTTTGAGCAACCTGATCTAGTGGAAGGTGTCCTTGCCCATGGCAAGGGAGAGTGAACTAGCTGATCTTTAGAGGTCCCTTCCAACTCAAACCATTCTATGATTCTATGATCCTTAATGCCTCTGGATGATTCCTGGGATTAGATGCAGGAAAACAGAAGAATAAATAGGGTTGCAGTAAAAGGAAGCATTTAGTTAAAAGAGAAAAGAGGAAGAAGACTGACAGAAAACTAGGAATAGGAAATCTAGAATGCACGTAGAGATATCTAGTCACTGAAGTGGTCCATATCCCAGATAAGACCTCATAGATGTTCACTTGTAACTTTTGAATCTCACAAAAGGTCAAAGTAGTGAAGATCTAGTCTGTTTCTTGAAACTGTAGGGATAATACTACTAGTAATCAATCAGACATAAAAAATAAAACCCTAGTGTCCTTGCCTATATAGAAGCCCCCTTAGCACTGTTTAAGGTTAACGCACAGTGCTCCATGCCCTTTATGTAACAGAGGGGTACACCATCAGTACAAGTTCAATGCATGAACAAAATGATCTCACACAGCTAATTGAGGTGGATTTGCAGCACTATAGAAAGCAAAGCCATCCTGTGAGGTTTTAGATGCCAGTTTCAAATTAAAGTAAAGATGGGTCACTCAAATATTCATGGACTATCAAAGCCACATGTACAATACTGTAACAATGGTACAAACTAAAAACAACTTAAAGGCAATGCACTGAAAGCTGGCAGCTTTTGAGCATTTCTTCTGTAGGTTAATGCTGCCTGTTGAAGAATTTGCAAAATAAGCAAAAGCAATAATGTTCTTTGTAAGAAATCCATTCTTTTCTCTTTTGCTTCCTGGAAGAGTCTATACCCAAAATAAATGCTAAAAAAACTTAGGAAATGGAATGTACAGAATCAGAACTGTAGTTCTTCAAATGAGAAGCTCAAAGAGAATTACGAAGAGGTGTGATGTCAAACACAGCAAAACTTTTGTCATCTTATCCCATTGGAGCACAAGCATTGTTGGAGATCATCTAAAGTACAAGGGCAGGAATGAGATTACCAGTTTGATACCACTACTGCCCCAGGGTATTTCTATATGCCACATAAGCTGTGCTTAAGCATCTTGTTATGGGCAAAGGAAGGACCACATCTTGTACTGGAAGCCAAAATTTTATTGTTAATCTAACTCAAAGATTTGACTGTATAACCAAAACACAGAAAACAGTTAATGTTAGTTAGTTTAAATGCAGTTTAAATTTTCCAGATTAAAAAAATATTATAGTTAAAAGTTGTAATACACACACACACCCACCCACCCCAGTATCTAATGCTTTTTCTCTGGTGCTATATTTACCTCTCCACTGCTCCTCTAGCTGCTAATGCTGATGTTTTTTGTCTGAGGGAAGAGGTGTGACAGCAAGTTGTCCTCCTGAGATATTTGCTGGGAGGAGTATGATGTTCATGGTAGGGTTTTTTTTCTCCTCTTTGCTAGGAGGAACATGATGATGATGTTGATGTTGATGGTTGCTTCCTCCTTGCTCTAGGGCCACTTGGGCCCATTTTTATGTGTTTGTTAACATGCTCTACGCTGGTTTTCTCTTCCTTGGTCCACAATTTTTATGTTGCACCTAACTTTACTATTTATGGTAGGGCTTATACACATAAGACACTTTTTTTTGTTCCCATGCCTACAAGTGGTTTTACCCAGCTCCTAGGTTTGCAGTGCCCTCACTGGTGAGTTATTGATAGCACTGGGGCCTCTGGTATTATCCTATGCTCAAACCTTTACAGCCACCACTATCACAACATAACTTTACTTCTTTATGCTTCATCATTAGTCTAGGGTCACAGATAGTTCTTTCTACACAGCTGAATTACTTGTTATTCCTATTTATAAAAAGACTTTTAACAACAGACATTACACCCATTATACAAGCAAAACTAAACCAAAAAAGGTAAGAGCCACCTGCTCATTCGACAATTGCTGACACAGATATACAAGCTGAAACAAAGCTCCAAGCTAGTTGAGACTAGTCCAGACAAAACCCGACAAGCTCTCAGGCCTGTGTTAACACAAAGCCCGTCGCTTGTTACCAGCAACAGCAATACTGTATTTACTAATGCATGGGGCTACACAGGGCATTCTTAACTAAGAATAGGAGATTCCAAAGGGTCTGCTGAGAGATTCTAAGGGATCCGGTCCTTTTTTTACTATTTAATGATTAATTTTACATCTCTGAATCATCTAGTACTTGGAGTGAAAGTTAGGGTGACAGCTGATGATAGTATTAGGGCTTGGACACGAACAGTTTTGAGAAACCTAAATTCTCAACGCACTGAGAACTGTGACAAAAAAGGAAGAGGGCTCATCTTGGTCTAAAGTGCTAATTTACCTTCTGTCATTCACTTGTCAAGGACTGGACCTGATTTCTAGCCTAGGGTAGATTTAAAACTAGGAGTAAGGCTAGAATTTGGGAAATAGCACACTGCAGAGACCAGGTTCCTGCTGCAACTTGGAGGTCTCTGGGTGTATGGAATAGGTTTCAAGCTGTTGAAGACACCTTTTCTTCATCATTCTCTGCTCATGGGATCACTTCTAGCTAAGGCAAAAATTGCAGTTAGGGTTAGGGACTGGAAAAGTTGTTCCCTGTTATTTAGGGCCTTTTCTATGGACAGTGCAGACGCATTCCTGGGAAGATTTCTGGAAGACTCTAGCTATCTTTGGAAGTTCTATTTCATGTTTCCATCTGAAAAGTTCACCATGCGTGAAAAACACGTGGCAGATACCACGGTCTTCCCTATTCCTCCTCCCCTCCCATAGAGCCCGCTCTCAGTCCTCCTCCCCACGCCTCACTCTTTGGCCCTCCCTGGGAATTCAGGCGGCGTTGGGGTGGCTGCAGGCCTGCGGCAGGGCCAGGCCTCAGCGCCAGGCGCCCAGCAGTGCAGGTCTGGCACTGCTCACTGCGGGTCGGTGCCGGCGTTTAGAAGCTCAGTGACTCTGCTAGGTAAATTCGGAGAGAGTTAATGAACTTTAAGGGATTAGCCAGCCTTGAGAAGAGAGAGATCCAGCTCACCGCCCGGGGCAATCCATCTCAAGCGGGATGCAGGTGTCCTGGATCACACCCCACCGAGTAATAGCTGTCGCACTCGGACATGCCAGGTTCCTTAACAAAAAAAAAAAAACCAAACAAAAACCAAACAAACCACAACCGGAATTAAAGGCGAATGCTTTGTCAGCAGGAAGGCGGGCTCCTCTCCTCTCCTCTCGCCGCCCCTGCCCCGCCACCCGAGCCCCGAGCCCCATGCCTGCGTGCAGGAGGAGAGCAGGGCGGCTGACCAGGCCGCACTCCCCTCCGCCGCCCTGCCCCGGCCCCGGCCCTGCCCCGGCCCCGCG
>JAVJGG010000005.1:11838542-11862825 GCA_035590195.1 Aviceda cuculoides | reverse complement strand
GGGCTGAGGGGAGGCCCGGCGCCCCCGGCCGCCCCTCCCGGAGCGGGGCTCTCGGGGAGGCGGCCGGCGGCTTGCCCCGGCAGCGCTGGGCTCGGTGGCAGCCGGAGGAGCCGGCTGGGCTGAGGGAGCTCCCCCGCCCCCTGCCCTGTCCTCGCAGCTTGGCCCTCCAGCCCCCGCGGATCCCATTTCTCTTGGGGGATCACAAAGCCCCGAGCTGGCTGCTGGCACTGCTTTGCCAGAAACTGGGGCAAGCCTCGGCCGGCCTGACTTCTTAAGGCGTGAGTCGGGAGCCCAGTCCGTACAGTCGTACCTGCGTTAACGTCGAGGCTACGGCGTAAAGTCCGCCCGCTTTCCGAGGCGTTTGCTTGAAAAACTCGTCTGAGAGATTGTTTGTTCATGGACTTGTTCCTTAAAGACCTTGGCTTTTATTATGCCACCAGGGCATCCCGAAATTAATGTTGATGTCACCATGCTTCAACTTATTCATTTTAAATTAGATTTATTGCTGGAAACGAATCCAGAAACCTTACCGCTGGAAATCCATTATTTTCAATACAAACAAGGAATTAATCAAGCGAAGCGTTGCAGATCAGGCAGCAATAGAAAGCCAGGCAGTGCAAAATGTATCTTAGCTCTCCGCTTCCTACTTCTGCTGGCAGACCTGCACTCACCGATGGCCTCGCTCCTGTGGACAGCTTGCAGGACTCTGCTGGTCTGTGACCAAGTTGCCTGTTCTAGTGTTTTCAGTAATTAGATTAACCAGAACACAGTGAGCGTATGGTGAAAATTATATTGAAATTTTTTTACAAAAAAGGAAAAAATACCCTGTCAGTGATCGGATTTCAAAAGTGAGTGTTGTTTCAAGACCAAATTTCAAAACTCAGTTGAATATATCTAGAACTCCCATTCTGCTTAACATAGTTAAATATTTTCTGTAGTTATAGTTACAGTAAATCAGGAGCTAAAGGGGAGCAGTTCTTCCTTAGCAAGTTCTTTGCACAGAGAGTGTGTCTCTGCACCAAAGTCCAAGGACGTGCTTTCCCCATGAGGACTGGTGGGTTTATATCTGCTCTGCACTGGTGGAAATGATTATTGCAGTCACAGGGCACCGGAGAAGCTGTCCAGCAGCAGGACTAGTAATTATTATTAAAAAAAAAAAAAAAAAAAAAGTCTCATCTTTATTTAAAAAAAAAAAAGTTTCAACTTGCCTGTATGGCCTGTGCAGGAGCTGATCATTACTGTAATATTGTTTTCTCCCTTAGGGATTCAAACAGCTTGCCTCCGTCTTGCTGTGTTTAACTTATTCAAAACTGGGTAGCAGCATTTGTCAGTTTTACACATGTGTAGTTTTTATGTACGTGTTCCTCAGCTCCTCTAACAAAACAGTATAATTAAACATTCAGATTTGTACTGCTCTTTGTCATACACCAGTTAAGTCTGGGGGGTTTGCCTTTGTTGAATTAACGGTATGTCATTTTTAGTTGTGTATGTAACATGAAAACGAGAGTACTGAATGGAAATTATCTATTGATACTGTTTAATGCTATAGCTTTCTTAAGGCTTCAAATATAAATATAAGCCAGTTATCTGCTATATATTTTATTTTTTCTCCCATCACTAGAAAACACAGGATACTGAAGTATCCCCAGTTTCCCGAGAAGTGCTGATTACCTTTAAATCGTATTGATTAAAATAGTAATTTCTCTTTGATTCCAGTAGGATTTATCAGCGGCTGGCATTTCTGTGGAGCAGGAACATTTTTTTCAATCTTCTTGTGACATACAGAAAGTCAGTGTTGGTCTGCAATGCTCAGGCTATACCCAAGGCTTCAAGTGACAGCTAACAAAAGCCTAATTGATATTGTTTCTTCCCTAGAGTTTTTTATTTCAGTCATTACACACGATGAAGAGAGGAAAGTGGACTGATATGAAGTCAGGCTATGAGCAAGGGAATGAAGGGCTAGAAAAGCCCACAGTCTTTCAGATTTTCTTTGATTATTATGTCTGTGACTGCATCAAATACAAACTTGACATTCTGGGTGTCTGTGGCACATGTCAAGTGAGAATATATCTCTTTATCTTCTTTCCTTATGTTCAAGTCTAGGAATTGTTTCTTTATGTAATTCCCAGCATCTTCAAATGTATTTAGTCCTAGTGGAGAGAACAGTAAAAGAAAGAGAAGACACATTTGAAAAGGTAGTTCCTCACAGCTGCTAAGAAACAAGACTTCTTTTATTCTTTCTTTTCTTTTTTTTCTGTTTTTTTTCCCTTTCTTTTCTTTTTTTTTCTAAAGGGAATTGACTTCATGCGATAGGTATGAAAATTTTGTATCTAAACTGCCCACCTAAATTTAAATTTCAATGCCTTACCAGAAGTCCTCATTTCTGAAGTGAAATGCTCCTGAGTAAGTCAGTGTGAAACAGTTAAGGACCTTAGAGAGAGAGCGGAAAGTGAGAGAAACAGAAGGAAAAAGGAAGGACCGTAAAGTCAAAGGGAACCAGGTAGATAGCAGACAAAATTGGTGGCAAGTACAAACATAAAGAGAGAAAGAAATAAGGAAGGAAAAAGGGAAAAAATCAGCTGCTTATATATTCAGTCATAATTTCTTCATGCAGCTTTTCTGCCTTTCGGGAGTACTCCTTTAGAACAACAGCGGGTGTAAACGCTGGTACCGCGGACTCGCTGGAGGTCTGGGGCAGGATGAGAGTCCGGGAGGCAGGCTGTGCCCAGAGCCCTTGCTGGCTCCCATCCTGTCTGAAGCCTCAGGCAGTGTAAAGTGGTGAAGCTCCACTGAGTCTAGCACATATTTGATTATCCCAGTGAAGCACTGAGCAATTTTGGGTTGCTGTGTTGATGTGTCCTGAGAAAGGGAGTGAAGGAGCTGGTTTTCAGGAAGTGCGCAGAACCCATCTTATAGTAATAATATTAAGTATGCTTCATTCTGGACACTTCCTATCCCAAATGCATTAGGTTAATACTAAAATACTGTCAGATTTTGGCTTTTCTGGTGCTTTCTGATGTAGCCTCATATATTCTCTTGCACCAACTGGGAACAGTTGCTGGTTTTTATTTCCAGTAGACATTACTGTGACATACAAAAGGAGGCAGGCTTCCTTTATGGAATGGATTTTCAAAATAGGGATGAAAAAACTTGGATCCATTTATGGTGTGTGTGAGTGATAAGCTACTGACTTGTACTGAAGTATTGGCTGGGTTCATCACACCACACTTCAGCCACCTGAAACTTCTAGGTCTCTCAGCTTCTTCTACTGCCAAGGGAGAGAAATAAGCATCTCCAGAGAGACATGACCCCACCCTCGGATAAACGTGATGAGTAGGTGAGATGAATTGGGTTCTGACCATGTCTGTCCCTTACCATAATTTGAGAGTAAGGCTAGATGCTTAGATAAGATGCTTAGTATTTAAATGGTTATATATAGGTGATGTGAGTCAAAGTCTGAGTCTTTAATGCATGGCCTGCACTAATCATCTGAATGTATTTTCTTCTGATAAACCCAAACTTACCACTATACTCAGGAAAGCAGATATTCAGATGGACTTTTGTTATTTTCTCTCGAAAGAGGTCTTTTTTATTTAGAAACAGCACAATGGAAGTGGCTGCAAAGCACTTGTGGTTGCAGATGCTGTTGAACAGCTGAAGGCTTTCATGCATTCTGTTCTGTTGAGATGCAAAAGGTAAACATGAGAGACTGACAAATCTCATGCCCATATGTCATTTTTACTGTAATGTTCTTTACTGGCAAGAAGCAATACAGCATAATAGCCTTTAAATGGTTGTCAGGGAACAGGAATAGTTCTGATATGCCATCAGAGAGTACATTAAAACTTAGCAGCAAAAAGGGTTGTTTGTCTCTTCTGACTCACCACTTCTTTATCTTCCACCAGAACCATGTCATAGGCACTGAGTGCAGCACAGAATATGATGCAAGTAACTCCCTCAAAGCAATGAATCCACTTTTTTCTCTCTGATCGCTGTCCACCCACATCAAACATCCTTTTCAGAAAAAATAACATATGTACAATGTAAAGCACTAACTAATAAGGACAGAGTCATGCTGTTAATGTGCAGAGTGGAACTGGAAATCAATGACAGTCAAATATCCAGCTTTTCCAAATATTGCTCTGTTTCTGTCCCAACAGGTCAAGGAGTACTATATATTATTTGCGGCTTTGTAGCGGGATTAATATGAAACGTAAAGGCTTAAATACCTGCATATAGGAAATACATTCAGTACTTTCGGGTGGCACTCCACGTTGAGGAAGTGGGGCTCTGCATAAGACCTCAGTGCAGGACTAAGCCCTGCAGGCAAGGATTTATTCAGGACAGAGTTCATACGAGAAACATTGACAAAAGACCCTCAAATCCACAGTCGTTTGTTACTTCATAGTTTTGCTTCTAGTGAACGGACACGATCAGTAAGGCATGTGACTGGAATCCGATCATGGATTGACCCACTGGTTATGTTTAATTGGCTAGTGTAGATCTATATTTAGTTATCTATTCATTGCCCTGGCACAATCACTTAGCTAGCTGTATAACCTGCAGCATGTGTTAATGTGGGGGCGTGTCTCTGCCCTATCAGTCTCATTAGTTGCTGTTTAAGCAGCAATTCGTGGGGAGCAGGATTCCCTTCATTTGTAGAGAGGAAAACACAGAGCTGTCCTCCTCTGCATTAATTTCCTTCAGTCTTTGCCAGAAATTACTACCTTTGGGTAGAGTCATATGAACTTTTTATGGATTTTTTATATGGGGTCCAAAGCCAACCGAGCATACCTGGCTGGGACCTAGTTAGGGCCCAACCGAGCTGGAGCTGTCGTCAAAGCTACCATTGTTCTGGTTAGCATTAGCTTTCAAAGTTCCCACTTATATTTGCAGTTCTTTGGTGATAAGGCATGGGGCTTCCTTTTCACTCTTTTTCTGACTTAAAAGGTGCCAAAATTGAACATCTTAAGTGCATTACAAGGGAGAAAGAACATATAAAAAATCAGATTTATCCTACCCTTACTTTTTCTGTTTCCTTGTGTACATGATGACTTTTACCTGTGCTGCCTGTTGTTGAAGTTAAAGCTGTAAACCCTAATCCCCTCTTGCATTATCCCTTCCTTCAAGAAAATGCATTAGATCTTAGTCTCTGATATATCTCCTGCAGTATCTGAAAACTAAACACAACTCAGTTTTTACAACAATGAAAATACTGGGATTCAGTATGAAAAAATTATGTCAGTAATAAACAGAGCACAAATAATTTGTTACTGAAACACCATTTTTTGCAGTATATTGATACTCTGTTTTCTTCACCATCAGCAATGCAGCTGATGGAAACAAAGGTTATTGTTAATCATTTTTCATCCTGCTTAGAAGAGATGAAATCCTTCCCAATGGTTGTGATGAATTGTTTCTGCAGCTGAGTAATTAGAGAAAATTATTTTTTTTCTAGTACATTTTATCTCTGATCATTGGGTGTCTATAAATGTGAATTATTAGGAAATCAGGAAGCTGTTGTGGAGCAAGATTTTGGTAACAGTAGTGGCATCCTTCCAAGCATATCTTCACTGAGTTCGGTATGCCTACTGAAGAGTGAGGTCAGTATGAGTAAAGCATCTTGATTTTTGGCTGTCATTAGTGCCCCCAAATCACCCGCCATTATGAGTCTTCCTTGATTCGTGGTATGTAACTCTGAAATCAGGGTTATGGGGGGAAAAAGGCTTCAAAATTTAGTCTGCAGTAAAGTTTTGCAAGCATATATAATCATATGAATCTGTATTCACTTCCTGCAAGCTTTTAGCATATTGCCCTGTGAATATTCGTGAGAAGTCAGTTAAAATAGGACAAGATCAAGGCCAGAGGCAATGCTTAAGGGCAGTTTTTGTTGTACTAACCTTAGTTTGCTTCGCTCTTCTCATGTCAGCCTAGAATGTAGCATATGCCCATGTAAAATTGAAGTCCTTCTGTGAGTAGTAGAAAATGTATTTCTGAGATGATCTTTTTCTTTTACCAAGACAGTCAAAGCTAGTCTTGAAAGCTCTATATTTTCCCAGCGCTGCTCTTGGAAAACTTAGCTACAGATTTGGGGTTAGATATATATTCATTTGCCCTAATGGTACATATAATGAGACTTGAAGACTAAAATAAAGCTTGCCTGATTTCAGTCAAACTCTTCCTAGCGCATCAATGGAAATGACAGCAGGAGAGGACCTATGGAGTTCAGACCTTCTTTTAAAAATATTTAAGTATGTTCTGAGCTCTGGAAATCAAAGTCAACATTAGTGAAATAAATTGAAGACCGCAAGAAAGGTAAATTACACTAAACCAGCAACGTAACCACTAAGAAGATAGCAAATAACAAGAGATGTTGTCTGTGCAACTGTAATTCAGTTCCCTGGAGCAGTACTGGGATTTAGACTTTTACTGCACAGACACAAAATGTTTTCTGCCTCGTTCAGTTCAGGAGAGGGACAAGTGTTTAGTGAATGAAGCATCTGTTCATGTTTTCTTTCTATCCATGTATGGCTTGTGACCTCAGGCCTCATTTAAGTATATCAACCAAAACTCTGAATGTGGAAGTGTTCCATCTCTTTATAGAAGTTTCTATGGTACTTATCAAACTAACTGCAGAGTCATCAGGATCCCCCAGCTGTTTTGCATTGCTCTGGCAATGCAAAATAGCAGTAACTGTCTGGTTAAGATGGATTTATAGCTGCTCTGCGTCTCTATAGCAGCTCAAACCCTCAGACTATTTTGTAGTGATTTTACCTTGTATTACTCAAGTGCCTAAAACCAAGTGCCAATTAATTTACTCACATAACACTACTGTGATGCATAGCAGAGGCTAAACACAGTGGGTTTTGTGTTTATGGTGGCATTAGGAGCCTTCCTCTTGTTTACGGACATTCAAGTAACTTAATTCTCAGTTGTGCTGCATTTCAGTTGGACCTAGACACTAATTCTGATATTGTAATATCAGGACTGGTAGCATTCATGTCAAAGAGGGTTTGCACTCTCATGATTTATTTCTCCATCCTGATTTTATTTTGTACATAAACTATGATTGTAACTGAAGGTGCTCAGATTTCCAATGTACAAAGCTGTCTGCAAATAAGTTAAAGAAAAAGAAGATGATGTCTATGACATTGCACTGTAGTGTTTGTGGGTAAGTGCTGAATTTTCACCAGTGATCAGTGTATTAAGAGGTGATAATAATTTATTTGTAGGGCATCTACTTCAGATTCTTATTTTGTATATGTAATCTCCATTGTGTCAAAGCATAGATGGTTTGTGGGATGTTTAATTGCCACATGAGGAGAAAAAATGAAGCCCAATGAAAAATGTAAAAGTTATAATCCTGGAGCTTTATACATCCGTCTGTCTCTACAAGCAGTTTCTTGTCTGGACTAAATTCCTCAATTTGCACCCCAGCCTTTAAATTAAGAGTTAAGTGGAATTCAGTCCACAGAGAAAAGCATTATAGAACACTGAAACTATCATAATTCATTCAAATACATTTTCATGTGGAATTAAATGTTTTTAATTGGTTCGCCAAATCTTGAGTTGAAATTGGTTCAACAAAATCTTGAGTATCTGAAAGTGTCAATTATTTTTCAGTCAGACTTCTCAGCAACATTATTTTCAAGACTTTTTCTGAACATTTTGCTTTTCATTTTAGATGAGCATGAAGGCATGCATGCTAATACTGAAATTTCCCATGGGACAGAAATTATTCTTTTTTTTGCCAGCTGTAATGCATTCCAGTGTTAAGAGCAGTTATTGCCATTCTCAAAAGAAGAGAGTGAAAGGTTGAGAGTGCATGCAAATTAGTAGTCATCAAATGTTTTGCATGCTGTTAAGGACATTTATGTAGGCAAATTTCATAAATGTCACAAACAATTATTCAAATGGCAGGATACAAATAATGCTTTTAGACACTTACATATGTAAAATGTCCTTTTAGAACCTGATACTCTGAGATCTCTCAATAACAGTCCATTATATGCTTAAATTTGGAGTACTGGTACTAAAATACCTTGCTTTTTTGGCTGTTTCAAAATATTAAATAAGAGTGGATTCAAGGATATCATAATGGGATTACCAATATCATAATAGGCCAATACCTTTATAAAACCCCAGAAAACAGTCAAGAAAACTGGCTTTCCTACCTGAAGTTCAAATCCTTGAAAGAAAACTGAGTCTCTATAATCCCAGTTGTTTTCACTCGGGAGTGCAAAACATCTTGCTCACTAGGCACATAGTCTGGCATTGCTAACCTATCCAAATCGTTGAGGTAACTAAGGAGAATAAAAAAGAAATGGTGATCGGTGAATTCAAAAGGTGAAATGAACATTACATAATCACTTCATATGGAGCTGCTTTTAAATATTTTATGTAAATTGCACATTTAAATACAATACTATTGGTTTTTATACAACCTAGATCCACAATCCAGAGCTTTTCTTTTTTCTTTTTTCTTTTTTCTTTTTTTTTCTTTTTTTCTTTTTATTTTTTTTTCCTTGTATATAGAAGCTTAATTTAGTTGTATATAATAAACATATCCTGAGAATTTCAGTCTAGAAAAACCCTTAATTTCCTCAGCGGAGCCAAAAACCTACCTTTTCAGGGAAGGGGTTTTATCCATTTGCTTGCAGCAAGTGGGAATTGCCAACACAGAGGAAGAACCGCAAGCATCTTGCAGAAGCACATTGACTAGAAGTTATCACAGCCTATATCTGTCCTGTTTTAACATTAACTTCCTTCCTAAGTGCGAGGGAGGGCATAATATTTTAGAGGAATTCACATTTAGGGGCTGTTTTCCCTGCAGACCTATCAGTTTACACGAGGAAGGTACGTGATAATTTAAAAAAATATATTTTGTAATCAAAACCAAAAGCTTCAATGAAGCTGAGGCCTCTCTAGGTTAGTATTCTCACAACCCCCTGGAAAAGAGTAGATTATCTGGTTTTATGTCTGGCATATAGAGAAAAAATCTGCATGAAACGAGAATCCCAACTAGATCTTTGAAGCCTGTTCCTGTCCTACCAGCGACCCTTCTCCTTTCTCTTCCAGGGACAAGGAGCTTTCTCAAAATGGCTGGACAGAGCTTATGAATCCTACTAGCTGGTCTAGGAATCTGTGTAAAGAGGTTATGAACTGAGAGAAGGAAAAGAAGACGTGATGTCTGGGTGGCTTCCTACCTTTTAACTACTAATATTCAAATAAAAAACAAAGCGATGAGCAAGAAACCACATACAAAGGTTGAAGCATTTTCAAGCTTTTGGTGTCCCAGTTGGCTGCTTTCCATTTGTAGCCTCTTGTCTCTTGACAAACAAAACACAGTCTCTATAATATTTATTAGGCTTCATGCCTTTTTTTTTCCTTCTTTAACAAAAAGTCTGCCCAGCATGAAGTTCTGCTGTTCAGTTTAACCAGACAACTACCAAAACAAACCTCACAGCTCATCATCCCTGTCTGCAATATTTAATAGATCTGTAAATAAAAAATAAATAAAAAAATAAATAAAATAAAATATATTTTTTTTTAAGCTAGAATCTTCCATTTGGAGATTTGTAAGTAATGGTTGGAAATGGGATTTTCTTATTTTAAGTTGAATAGACTGAATCTGCTCAGCAAAAAGTGCTGAAGTTCATCTGAGTAATCCAGTGTTTGCCCATTATTTGAGTCCAGGAAGCAATCTGTTTTAAAAAAAAAAATGCAATATAGCTCTGGTTCTCTGAGTAGGGCCTGAGGCAAACTCAGCTCAGCTCGCTTTTGTGGAACACAGAAACAAAAGACATTTTGCAATTTATAAAGCATGTAAGCACTAAAATGAACACTTGTATATAAAATTCATTATAAAGATCTGATAGTTCTTAGTCACAAATACCTAAATTCAATTCAACACAGCCAATTGTAATTGCATAAAAAATTAGACCAGGTTAATTATTTAGTTAATGAAGCAAGAGAGGCATCTTCAGATTCTTCCTAGAGCTGTAGGCAGCTCCAAGGGGACACTGCAGGCCAACTCCCCACTTGCAAAAGAGGGACCACAAACTAGTAGGTTAGTCTGAATGCCTGATCTTTCCTTGGCTTGAATGAGGTGAGACAAATTCTACCCTGAGAGGCAAATGACTGAGCAAGCAAGAAGCACCATGCACTACTGGTAGCTATACAACGACATTTAAGGTCATGATTTATAATCCTGATTTTGCCCCTTTCTTACCTATTGCTCCATCTTAAACCAGGATTAATTCCAAGTGAGTCTAAGGAAGAAATTCCAGCCAAATTTGACATACACAGGATTTTCTATTGTTCAGAAGATCTCATTTTTTTTCAATTAAAACACACAGAGTAAAGGCAGTGATCATACTTCATTAGGATGAATTAATAATGCAGACTCAGAGCAGATAACCTCAGAAGGTCAGTTTACACAGTATAAATCAATACTCTGTGTAGGAGCTGATTTACAGGACCTGAGAAACAGGGTTTTGGTTTAAAAAGAAATTGAAATGTAGCATTAGATGGTTGATTGACTAGCTGGTTTTGAATTGATTATTAGAAGCCCAGTAGCAAGGGCAAAAATTAAGTTGATTTTAATGGTTCAGAGCCAAATGCTAGATTTTCAGAAGCATTGGGTACCGAAGGATGAAGACAGAGGATTAGCAGGATTTTCAGAAGTGTTCAAGCAGATGAAAAACAAAAACACATCACTGTTGTTTTTAATGTAACTCTAGCAATAACTAATGATTATTGACTCCTTTACAGTCTGTGCTAGCTCCCTTAAATACTGAAACCTATTGCAGGTTAAAATGTGACACAGCCCATAACACTGAAAGGGAATTACTTTAGAATATCCTATCTTCTTTTTAGCCACAGGACCTAATCTGCCAGGCGTAGTGTAATTTTTTTTTTTTTTTTGCATTAAGTTTTTTTGGTGGTTGTTTTTTTTTTTTTAATATATATTTCTAGAGGTGTTTTTGCTTTTAATTATGATGACTGACTTGTTATGGGCTTTTAGTGCTGGGAATTGCAGTGTGGCCTGCCAGAGAGGATGTGTTAGGAAATAAAAGATTGCTCTGTACTGTTCCTATAGAAATACAAGTGTGCCATAAAATACTGCCCAATCAGGCACAAATCAGTGCAGGCAGTATTTCCTTTGTTTACGTACCTGGCAGAAAGGTCTTCATTCTTGCTTTGAAGATATAAAGAGATAAAGAATTTTTAATATTTCATGGTATATCCCTTCTACAATCTACCATTAGTGAGCTATTACTGCCTTCCATTTGCCCGGCTCCTGGACCAGCCTCCGATCATGCCTTTCCTTCCGAGTGGATCGGACACCCAACACCTTGTGAGGTTTCAGCCTGCAAGTGCCCTCAGCCTGTAGGAGGAGCTGCGGGAGCAGAGAAACTTCCATCTGCAGCTCTTGGAAGATGGACCTCAGCTGGAGCAACCTTCTGCCCCAGGTCTAGAGTCGGACTTACGCACTCTAGGAGAACTCCGACCCAGGTGACACCTCCCTTCTGGGTCTTGTATGAGCCTAGGGAGAAAACAGCAGAGCAGGACCAGCGTAGCCTGCAAGAACAGCTGTACTGTTGCAACCAGACCAGGGAATCCTGAAAAGTCTGAGCTGACTGACTGCGTCTAAGCTAGGAGATATACTCCAGCTGAATGGTGACCCTGCGTGGAGCTGGAGCTGAGCAGCCCTACTCCCCTGCTTATCTGCCTGCCACCCCCGGGCTGCAGAGAGGGAACGGGGGCCGTCAGCTTGGAGAGCGGCTGCAGCGCCGCTGGCCAAGACCAGCTGGATGCCGAGGTGGTAACGGCCCAGGGAACACCCGTCCACGCAGCCAGATTAGTTTAGAGGGAAGTTTTTATGGCTTTCTCCAGACTTATGTTTAGCAGTTTGAAAGGCACGCATTCAAAGTACAACTAGAACCTAAGCTGTTTCGATTCACCTTTTTCCTCATTTTGTCAATCTTGGAATTACCTAGAGAGAGAATAGACTTTTTTTTTACAGTTTAAACAAACTCACAGAAACAAGTTGCTCCTTGTTTCCACTTGTTTCCTTCAGTTAAGCATTTCTAATGCGTTATAACCATTAGCAAAAAACCTTATTCTTGTTCAGGTTAATGAGCAATGATTTTCATAGGCTATTCTGCACGCGAGGAAGAGTTGCTGTCGCAGGCCTTCCTGTGCTGTCCGTTAATGGTAATATCCAGCTGCTCAGCACCCGCAGCTGGTGTCACCTACTAGGCTGCCGAGTCATTGAGCTGGTACTCCGCCGCCCTCGCGAAGCAGGCCTGGGTTCCGCCGTCCCGCCACAGGTGTTTGATGAGTTCGACCAGTTCAGAAGACATGTCGCCATCCTCCAGAGTTGTTGCTATGGCACACAGCTTCCTTTCATCTTCCTAAAGAGAAATTTCAGGAAATATTGTGCAAACTCACTGTGCCCCTCCACCTCCCTGAAGATGTGCTTGGTTTACAAGGTGTCGCAGGGACAAAATTTCTCATTTTCACTGATTTTTCCAGGTAGCTGTACTCACCTGTGCATGTAAGCATCCTTTTACAAGCTCACTTCCCTCTAGTTAGTGCCAAGGTTAGACTTAAAATGTGATGCACAGAGTTTTCCTCTTTTTATTGTTTTGTTTTGTTCATACAAGAGCTCAGTTTCATCTTACCATAGGCGTTCACAAAAGGTCCAACTTGGAAGGAAGACTTTATTGTAGGAGAGAGTAGTGGGGTATCAAAAACTAAATTAAAAAGGATATTTAAAACTTAAACGTATTATAACTACATCAAAGCAGAAATATATAGCTAAATATATTTTTGAATGTATGTGGAAGAAAAAATGTCTAGCTTTAGGCCACAGTGAGAAATGTGGCAAAGTGAATAAAACTAGTAAATGCATTTCCCATATGGTTTTTTATTTGGGGAAGAAGAAACCTGTAACTGAATAAAGTCTCAAATATTTCAAATGTATTATTCTGTAATTTCTTCCTTTTGCAGTCAATCCAAAAAGACTTCAAGTAATGTTTTACATTAAAAATATTTCTTTTCAGTGGTTAACAGCTTAGGAATGTACTGTAAATAAAGAGCATGATTAAAATAGGGTCATCTGATACAGTGTCACGGCAATTGATAATTATAGAATATAATTCCTTCCTAGCCATATAAGTGGACAACTGAAGTGACTTGCAGTCAATAGTTGCAAAAGTAGAAGTGCATTCTGACAGACACTGTTTTGGCAGGGAGTATGTTTTATTCAAAAATAGAAAACATCTTCACAATAATTTGTAAGAAATTCATTTTAGGAATGTACTATACCTTTATGTTTCAATAGGAATTGCAGTTTATGGAAACTTTGTAAAAATAAGAGACAGCTCAAAAAGAAAACACTGCAGGTTTTCTAAAATATTGGAGAAATTGAGTTAGCATGGAGAGAAAAAGAAAAAAAAGGGGGAAATAATAACCCCTAGAGAACTTCCTTCATGCAAAAGAGGAAAGAGGACAGCCCTACAATTGCCCTTCTACACTACACACCACCGGCTCCATTTACACCCCCATCCTCTCGCTGAGTGCTGGCATCAGCAGAGCTGCGTCATGCTTTCTCCTGTGTGCCCCTCATTTGTCTCCAGGGCTGCTCTCCAGGGCGCACACTTGTTCAGCTTCCAGATAAGAGTTGGAATGTTCTCCCTTCAAGATACTGCATATCATTCAATGATTATAGCTCTCCTCCTACAGTATTGGGTTTGGTGCTTCAATAGCCTGCAACAAGAAGCCTTGAGCTCGGAGCCTCCAGGCGTACAGTAAATGTTCATGGATTATTATGCAAAAGGTGGCAACTGTGGATTTTGATGCTTACATAAAAAAGGAAGATAGCGGCAGATTGAGTTTATCATAACCCTGATTTATATAATATTTTGTTTCTCTCTGGCATTTAGACAGAATTCAGATGATTTTCATATTGAAAATAGACTGCAATGTTGCTTTAGGAAGAAAAAAATACCTCTCCCTAGAGCAGATGTTGTTCAAAATTACGTGCTGAGGCACTTTCAGGACCAGTAAGAGGTATTTGCAGGCAGTCCTGGAACATGGAAAAACCCATTGATTTCAGGCCCAAGATAAGCCCAGTCTTTGGGCTAGTTGACTTTAAGCAGCTGAATCTGAACCAGAAGACAGCAAGAACAAAGTCCAGCTGATATCAAAGCTTATATCAAAACAACTCAAGCTTATGATTTTACAGAAAATGTAAGCTAATTTTGGTTTTGGAAGAAAAGGCAATGTTTAGCGGAGATTCAAATAAATGTGACCAAAATTTCTATATTCTTTAAAACTCACATCCAGGTTGCTTTTATGTGGTTCTGGGGGAGAAGAAGGCAGGCACTGCAAATATTTTATACAGGTGTATTTAGCTGTATTCCTAGAGGCCTATTCTACCAACAACAGTAAGAGTGGATTTACTGTGATAAACTTACAAAAGCTGTATTTTCTGCATTTGGTTATATATAATGTGAAGAAATTAAATGGGCTATTTAACAAAGTTTTCAATTCCCAGTTCCCCAGGCTGTGAAATCTCTTGAAAATAATGTCTATGAAACTGGCCTAGATGATAGATGATGAGTGAACCTGTATAAACCTCTCAAAGTTTGGCAGGGCTGAGAAAAGAGGCTGAAGTACCAGGGCTCAGGCAGAACATATCTCAATCACAGATGGAAAACAGAATCTGGACCGTGCAGTGGATATTAGAGGCTGAGCCAGGACTTTTGGCTTTGCGCTGCAAGGTTCAACTGTCTCAGGCCATGTAGACTGGTAGGTGGGTCCTTACGTGGTACACGTGTCTATCACAATTGAGGAGACAGGCCAAGTTGCAGCACATTCACATGGGTCTATTTTCTGTGTGCTGCTTTTGGGCACCATTACATTTGTTTGAATGACTTGCATTCACGGACCCTTAAAAGAATACAGGAAGAAAACATTTAGTTCCTATTTTGTCAAATGACTGTATGAGCTTTGGTAACCTCTGAAGCATTTGTTTATCATTTTTTAGGTCAAAGTACCATGTCATTGTAATGAAAAATAGACTTCTGGAGCCAGAAAAGCTCTTTCAGATAACCAGATGTAATTCCCTCTGAGAGAAACCTCTAGGGAATAGGCACAATTTGCCAAAACTGGAACCAGCTGATTTTCTGACAGCCCTTTGAGAAATTGTCAGCAAGGTCTGAATTAGAGGCAATAGACTAAATCATTGCACTGAGAAGAAAGGTACGTGTTTTTCCTTCAGTTCTGTCCCTGAAAATTCAGCACGATTGCCAGAAGGTAGCAGGTCTTCTTATTGTGGCTTTTCCTCTACGTGCTTGTGCACAGGGTTGCTAACTGTGTCAGGATGGCCAGACTCCACTTCTCTGCCGTGCCAATGCGCCAGTGCTGCTTCTGTGCAACAGGGAGGTCTCTGCTCCAGGAGCAGTGCCAAACTGAAATATTCCCAACATGTCTAGATGACCCTTCCTTACATGGCTGAGCCCCAAGGTTTGTTCATAAAAGGAAAATATTTATTACTTTTCCCAGTAGCAATAAATAAGTGACTGAGTGGCTAAGAAAAGGTTGGGTTTTTTTCTTTCTTACATCTTTGCAAGTTGAACATTTCTTTTGTAACAAACAAAATGGCAGTTTATGCAGAAGTTAAACCTCAGGCATCAGTCTTGGGAAAATAGAAATAAGTAAGGACATCTTGTCACATATTACTCAAGCAGTACTTAGTTGCCACTGTCATAAAGCAAATACTGAACCCTCTTTGTTCTACTACTCTCTACTGTTATATTACAAAGAATTGTATTCTAATGCCTATTTCAAGACAAAGGGTGTCATACTCACAATTCTAGCTGGGTTTTCGTAATTGATTCCTAACTTAGTCATTGCTTTCACGATAGACAGGACAGACTGCACTGCATTACTGTAGATGACAGGTCTGAACTCCATGCGTTCCTGGTAGGTGAAACCATCTTTATGGATGATCCTGGTGCAAAAAGAGAAAGCAAAAGGTTTATGGGATGAATTAAAAAAAAAAAAAGTAATGAAAAGTTGGATGACATGCTTTTGCGGTCAGCATGAGAAAGAACTGAATCCATCTGGCCCTTGGAAAAACATTTATCAATGGTCGATCTGCCTATTCTGCTGGAACAGAAACCAGCAGTTTCTGCAACTATGTGTGGTTAAATTTATGAGGCTAGGTTTTGACTTCCCAATCTGAGTGAATAGGTGTTGGATTTTTGCCTTGTGGGTGAATATAAGAAAATGCATGAACCCAGAACAAGACCCAGGCCCATTACTGTGGATACAGGGCAAGATGCATAGCTGTACTTAGATCCCAAATCTTTTATTATTGGAATCTAAAATGTTAGTCATGGGGTGTCACATTGCTTGTTTAATCATTCTCATTTTTATCCAGAATCTTATCTAGAGTAGAAAAATTATTGCAGAAAATATTTCTACACTCTGAGGTACTTCCTCAAGGAAACAAACAAAAAAATCTTCACTATTTCTTTGTACATCAGTTACAATTTCTAGTTATTGAAAGGTGTTACTGTTATTGTATACAGGCTTTGGGGACATACATATTACTTCAGAGGATTTGGCCTGTATTCCAGAGGACAAAGAACCTTAGCAGTCAAATTTAATTAATCTAACTATGACAGAGGGATTATAATTTCATGATACTCCTTGACTGGAGAATGGCATGTAGTTAAAGTTCTCCAAGATCAATGTGCAGATTATATCTTGACGCAGAAACATCTTTTTCCATGAGTTGTAAAATGGATGAAAACTTCACCCATTTTGGTGTAGCATACTCTCAATGAACAGACACCAAACTGCTTTGGCTGCTGCTGGAACCAAGGCTCTATTCTTCCTCACTTCAGTTGTTCAGAGATGAAGGCCAGGTTACTAAATAAGTAATTTCTGGGGTTTGGGGTATTGCTTTTTTTTTTTCCCTGTCTCTTGCCAGAGATACAGTCTGGACAGAGCTATACAAGTAGAAAGGGGTGATGTGAAAGGATCTGCCAGGTTAGCCCAGAATGAGTGTAGGTGTGTGTCTTGGGGAGACTTTCCCTTCAGGGGGAGAGGTCAGCCCTGTCGGAAAATAATTCACTCACACACACTTGCACTAAACCCAGATCACAATTGAATGTGTCTTAACATCTCTCTGATTTATGGATGTCAGAAAATTCAAAAGTTGCCTTCTTGTGTCTGGTAGGAATAGTATCTGTAGGAAAAAAGGGTTCTCTAAATGTTTCCCCAATCACTTCTAGACCAGGCAAATCTATAAACCCTGTTGTAGATTTGGTGTTCTGAATGCTGTTTTCAGCATGAATTCAAGCAAATCTGCAAGATTCAAAGGAATCCTATTGAACTTAGGAGAAAGAAAAAGGGGAGCTGTGTTATGCAGTCTGGTATACTAGTGAACCTGGTTTTTGCCATGCTCCGAAATATCCATGTATCCCTGTGTCAACACAGTGATTTGAATGAAATAAGAATTGTTCAGAGGGGAGGCTTATTCACTTGGTGGAGTCTAATGTAGCTCCGTGATAGCGCGCGGGATAATCTGGGTTGCCGCTTGGGGATGGCCTAAGCCATGTCCTGTCTGTGAAGCACCACGGAGCCCAGAGCTTCTTACTGGTGTAGGTGGCCTCATGTGATGGATCGGATCGCCTTTAACAAGAAATCATTCCAGCTGCCAGCAATGTTGAACCTTGCACGGGTACTTAAACATATTCTTCTCACTCTTACCCTTACTACCTGTGAAAGCAGCGGCTTCTCTATAAATAATCGAATGAAATATATAGAAACTCAAACCCCTTGAAACACTTGAACTTGGTTTAACTACTTTGTGTGTCTCACAGCAGTGGCCAAACCAGGATTTCTTGGGAAGATGGGTGTTTTGCCTGTGGCTGCAAAAGTCTGGGATGAGGGAGAAGGAAAGGCCCTAGCACAGTGAACAAGTGGCTATTTTATATTTTCATGCTTTCCCTTTGAAGAACAAAGGAAGGAAGAAAATATAAGATTCTGAAATAAAACTAGATTCTGTAATTACAGAAAGAAAACTTGGGTTTGCTTGAGGCTTTTCATGGGATTTTTTTGTTTCATTGTTTTTTTTTTTTTTTTTAAATAATGTATTTATGTCCTCTGGCAGAAGGTATGTTAGCCAGCCTGTTAAATCAGTAGTGGATTTTGCTGCTTTTATTAAAGATCTGTCATTCTTATGGAGGGATTGTAAAACAGGCTGACGTCTTGTATGGCCAGAAGGAGCATTTTAGCAAATGGAAAATTTTGTTCCCTGATCTTCCTTGAAAAAATAAACAACATTTATAAAGTAAATGCAAGATGCTGAAGGCATGAGGTATTAGGCTACCAGTCATAATATCTAAATTGTATTTCTATTGGAGGAAAAAAGTTAGTCTCCTGGTTTTTTTTTTTTTTTCACACAAGGAGGGCTTCTCACGAGATAGGTGGAGTTGTTTCAATATCAACAGGCATGCTGAGTTACCAAATATTTTTTTCCCTGCTTTCCATTTGCTGATATATCTATAACAGGTTTGCACTGCTAACTTAGAGCATAGCACAGAAATACTCAACTTGGTTTTAAAAAAGTTAGATCACGCAGTGGAAATGATCTAGTCAGAAGCACAGAGCTCCAGAGAAGCTTATATTTTTTCCTTTTTGGTTATCCCTCATAATCATCTTAGCCTTTTTAGTGTCTTGCAGCATATCTATATTTTGAGCATCAGAAGATATTGTGCAAAGCTTAGTGGAAGGATTTAAGTTTGATTGAAATCTTCAGTCTGGAAAGAATGAGGCTTATGAATTAGAAAATTATATTAATAGGAGTAGAATTAACCTGATTTTGGTGGAAAATTTTATTTTTAGCAAAATTACTTCTTTTGTAAGCAGCTATCAGTCTTCTCTTGGAAATGTTATGCTTCACTGAAAAAAAATTAATTACTGAAATTGGGCTTTTTTCTGAAAAATTTCCCTTTTAAAAAAAGAAAAGTCCTTGGTTGTGACAGAAAGATGAGATTTTGTATCAAAAATGATAATTTTCATGAACAGTTTTCTTGTAAAATAATTCATATTTGTGATCAGATTGACAGCTCATAAATGCACAGTGATTTAAAGATGACTCTCAGATTTGCAGTTTTCTGCCCCCTCCTCAATGCTGTTAAGGGTTATCAGCCTTCTTAAAGCGCTTAATTCAGAGGAACATCTTTAATCTGATTCTACTCGGGGAAGCTTTCAGCACAATACATTTCAATGGTTTGCTGAACAGGGAGGGTCTTCTGATTGGAACTCAAAACAGAAATAAAATTATCCACCATTTAAATGAATGAAAAGAGTTAACAAAGTATTTGATGGATGATTCTGAATCTTTCTTATTACAAAATTAACTGCTTAAATAGTAGAAAATTGCTCTTATTACATAATGTTTTTTACTTCACACTTTAAAATGCATTGGTGAAGATATGAAATAGTTAAAAGAACTTAAATTCGGAATAATATTGCTGATTTCATAAAACAGTATGATTTTTACACTGGAAAAGATTGGTGCTTACGAAGTGGAGTCATGTCTAAACAGCTGCAATGCCTACCTAATTTTTTTTCTGTATTTGGACAGGTCTAGGAGGAAGACCTGGACACTGTCCACGAAAATAAGGCTAGATACAACAGCAATATTTTAGCAGGTTACACAGTAATGGAGGATTTTTGCTGCCAGTGTAAATATGACCTTTGGAACTCAGGTGGATTATCTATTTAAACCAGATAAATGATTAGTATTTTGGCTACCCTTAAATGAGTAACTTAAATTTAGTTTTAGCCTGGTTTATTATATGTGAAAATATTGTGGGAGTACATTGTAAATGGGGACACACGTACACGAATGTGACCTTCCTCTGAAACCAGGGCAAATAAAGCTGCTGACTTCAGTCTGTGTGGCACCACGTGCACTTTGAACAAACATCTACAAGTATTCTTGTAGTAGATTTATGCTGCAGTCACAAGATCTCCCTAACCAGATATTCAGTCTGAATTTGAACAGGGATTTCTGCATTTGAGCTTGTACAGGCTGTTTTTTCCCAGATTGATTATTGTTTGGAAAGTTTTTGGGGTGATACTTTCCTTGCTAAAAGCAGTTCTTATGACTGTTCCTACCTATGCTAGATGGTGGGTAGGAGCTGCTCACTGTGTAGGCTGGTGGCTAAAGATGTTCTCACGTGGGCTGTGGGACACCTGAGAACGCTCTTTCTGACCACTGGCAGGAGCTGGAATAAGACTGTGGAGACCATGCGTGATCTAAAGAGCCCAGTTCTGGGGAAAACAAACAAACAAACAAACCCCAAAACTTTGTGCTATTATACAATGTGAATACTTCAATATTTTCTCTTGCAATCCAGTGAAATCAAATTAAATTAATAGGGACCAAATTAAAATTGAACACCTGGAGATGATTCACGTCCTATGTAATTAAACTGTGGAACTACTTGCTGTAGAATATTGTGGATGTTATTAGTTTACATTGGTTCAAAAAAGATTCAGGAGAAATGTAGGCATGAATTAACTGAAGGCTATTAAGCACAGCGATGCCGTCTCTTGTTCAGGATGCTGCCTGAGTCACGGATCATCAGATACTATCACGGCATCCAGCACAAGTATTACTGGATGTTTGCTTGTCTGGTCTGATGCTCTTCTGAAAACAACCTTCTTTAGCTACTGCAGGAGATGGGATACTAGGCTAGGTGGATCTGCCAAGGGCGGTTGTCTTATACATTCATGTTCTCACTACAGTACTGTAACTCCTGCCAAAGCCAATGAAGAAGCTTCCCTGGTCTTCAGTAAGGAGTTGGACCAGAGCATGATTTGATCAGACAGATTTGATTACCAATCCAGCTGTGTGTCTTAATCACTTTCTGTTTTTCTGTATGTGGATGAATGAGAACTTGATTTTAATGATTCAGATAAGCATAAATATTGTAGTAAGACATTAGCTAGATAGCTTGTATGACAAATACCAAATTCAACAACTGATATGAATATTCGTATACTTACTTCATTTGCTTTACAATAGTGCTCTTTCCTGACTCTCCAGCACCTGCAGAAGGGGAATGTTGAGAAGATGTGACTGATACATGAATAAGTAGCAAGCATTAAAAATAACTCTCTGGAACAGGAACACAGAATTTTATATCTATGAAGAGACATACAGATGTTTTAGATCCACATTGTACTAACTATAACCCTCCCTAGCATCCATTCAGACTTGAAAAGAATGAAATCTTGGTAAAAGTATTAATTCTGAAAAGGAAAGGGACATTTGAAAAGAAAGGAACATTCAGTCAATTAAGAGAAAAATATAGACTCTTTAATTATCAGGAAATAAAATATGGGTCATATTTTGATTTCATCCCTGGCAGATGGGCAGAAAGATATGAACAAAGTACAGCTTCTGTCAGTGTCCCATTCATTATGTGATTTGGGGCTGCTCATTTAATGTGTACCATGACCTTTTGTAAGCCAGGCAGTTCCATGCTCTTTAGCCAGTCTCTTTCAGCAACTGGCAAAACAGAGCGTGGAGACTTGCATGTGGTCTAGCTCATGATGCAGAGGCAGCACATGAGTAAACGTCCTGACACTGGTGTTTTGTCAGTTCCTCTGCCCCGTGGTCTTCTGCTCTGAAGTAGCGTGGCTGGAAGTGGAAAACCTGCGGAGAAATGCGACAGATCCAGCTTGGGGATGATCCTGCAGGAGATTCCCTTAGCTGGCGGAGAGGTCCAGGCATTTGCTTGCACAGCCAGTTGCAGAACTAGGGCGTAGGTTTGGTAAGATTATGTACGATTAATTTGCCCTTCTTATCTCATGGAAAGTGAGTAATCACAATGCAAACCTTCTGCATTGGAAATCAGTTCAAGTGACTATCATCTTCTGTCAGTGAGAGTGATGAGGCTTGGCAAGAACTGCCAGACAAGCTGGATTTTGAAAGCTCCTTGAAAGAGGATTTAACTTTGCCTGTGAATCCATGGGACAGGAATGATCACTGCTTTTCTCTTTGCAGATTATCATTTGCCTCACTGGATGATACCAAATACTTTTGAGAAAAGAGGAAATTTGGGGCATAGGTATTTTAACTGAGGGCTTCTCAGTGAATGGAACAAACTGATTACAGACTTTCCAAACAGATTTTGTAAAGCTAATAACATTTAAATGACAAGGATTAATTTAATCAAATGAATCACAACAGACAGCAAATGATACGCAAAGCATTTTCTAAAATCCATGATGTGAACAGCAGAAAGTGCGAGTGAAAAACGAGCCTATGCAAAATAGGCTGATGCTGCCATCTGCCACAGTTTGGAAAAAATGCAAATTGCTGCAGAACATTTACTATCCCTTCAATGCCCTTCTGAAGAACTTGGTGAAGCCCTGTCAGCAAGGTGGCATTTGTTACACTTTTTGCAGGGAAGAGAGAAGGCTGGGCTGAGGATTCATACATTCACCTCACGGAAAGAATCCAGGAAACATGATCTAGAAAGGAACCTCTGTTCCAGATCTGAAAGGAAAAGTTAGAGTGGGAGGCATAATTTAGATCTTTCGGGGTCATTTTCCTACCTCTACTCTTCTGTAATTTATGATCCAGTAATGCCTTTATCTAAACAACAGATGATGCTGAGACTTTGGCTTCACTCCGGAGTATCATGTTAGTCATAGCGGCATTTGCACCCCAGGAAGTGGGTCAGAAACAATTTACTTTGCACCTGCTTCTGTTCTTCCTTTCCCCTCCTGTGCAGCTTGCTCCTCCGGCCAGGGCCCCAGGGCAGGAGAGCAGGGACCCTTTCCAGCCACCGCAGCAGCCTTCTGCTGGCAGAAACAGCAGCAAGAGTGCATCGTGACAGCCCCTACGTGACCGCACTGGGAGCTGAAGGCAGCTTCCCTTTAGGAGGCAGCGAAAAGGGCAATTAGGATCGAGCCCAGATTTCCTGAATGAAAGAGGAGAGCTCAGCCAAACTTAGTCCTGTCCTGAAGCTGGAAAGTTTAACTGGCTTTTGAAAAACTCTCTGCCTCTGTGACAATTTGTAGCTCAGCCTGATAGAGACCAGTGATAATGCGCCATAGCCTGTATTTTGCATTTCACACATTTAGGATCTTCTAGCTTTTTGAAATTTACCTCTGACTTCTCTGTCTCTATTTCCATGCCGAGTTTCCTTGGGATGGAAAAAGGCACAGAAAATAAAGGCGTAGAAATCTTGGCCAATGCCTGAAACTCTGGCCCTGCTCCTGGGAGGTGTAGATGTTCCCACTGCCAGCAAAGTCGATGGAAGTTTGCTCGCACACGTCCTCCCAGAGGTCGCGTTCGCCATGCCCCGGGGCACGCCACATCCGCCTTGAGCGTGGCGTGGTCCACGCGGCACTCTGCCAGACTGCGACCTGCCTCTCTTCTTGTGTTGAATGTTTGGAGCGGCACCCCAGGACCAAGCCCGTTACGTTTCTGGGCGCGCTGGGGCTGCAGCGGAGACCAAAGCAGTGCCGTGCGGTGTGGCTGCAGGCCCCGCGGCCCGAAGGGTCTGTCCCCAGCAGCCTGGTGTGGGTGGCCCCGCTGCTCTGGGACTGCCTGACCGCTTCCCTGCAGGCCACCACGGTGTGTAGACAGAGCAGAAATAGGGGAGAAGACTGGAGGTGCCTTGAAGGACGGTGAGAATCTCTCAAATTCAAAGGAGAACAGAACACAGGACCTCAGCTGTAACTTGACGTTACTGTTTTTCTAAGCAGAGTTTGTTTGAATAGTTGTGGAAACTGGGGAGAGTACAAGCTCCTTTCAAGTTTAGCATCTGCTGAGCCATTGAAGAAGCTGCTTTTGTGTCTCAGATCAAGAGCTATTATCTCTTTACAGTTATTTTTTATGTGGAAATAAAGGTTTGGTTTAGGAAATTTTCCAGAAGTAAACGTAAGAAAATAAAAAACTCCTATTGCCTGAATATTTTGTTTGAAAGCTGTCAGAAAAGCCACTGACAATGACATAAACAGCAAAAAGCAGGAAAAGAAAATCTTCAAATTAAAATCAGAAAAGTTTTCACACCTCTGCCTGAGCCTGGTCTGTGCCATTCAGAGCTCTGGAAACTGTGAACTAGACTGGAAACTGGTCCTCTTACCAAACTCAACAACCTTTCTCCATGAGAGAAAGAAGATAGAGAAAAGTTCTAAGATCTAACCCTCTTGAGGGCATAAGGTCCTT
>JAVJGG010000005.1:11819900-11838515 GCA_035590195.1 Aviceda cuculoides | reverse complement strand
CCCAAAAAAAAAAAAAAAGAAAATCAGTGTATTCCAATCAATAGCATTATTGGGCTGTCTTTGTGCTCAAAGTCTTTGCTTCCAGTGCAGGTGTTAACAACAGGAACTTAAGCCTGACTTCAGTACTACAGTAACTGATTCATTTAACTGGTTTTAAATGTCTATGCTATAAACTTCCACATTCAGACTACTTATCAGAGACCTCTTATAGTCAGTGGAGAAAAATATTTGCTACTAAAACTAAAGCAAACAAACAGCTTCAGTTTTTGTCACCCTGAAGCAGATGTTTAAATTAAATTGAGTGAGTTGTGCCCTAAAAGTGAGTATTTATCAGTGAAGCAAGCTGAGGATGACCAGCTCAAATGAGGGTGAGTTTTGTCCTGCTGCTGAAAACTGTAGACAATGAGGCCATGGAGTCATACTTTGAAAAGAAATAAGTTCAGTTTTAATGATTATTTAAATTGAAATTAAGTTCTTATTTCTGTGAAAAATCACTGTGAGCATCAGCTGTTTTGGCCGCGTTTGGAACGTGCGCTGTACTTTGCACACAACTAAATTGCAAGCTGGCCTCCTATGAAGTACAGAAATTGTGTGCGATGTGGTAGGCAAGATACGGCCCTGATACAAAGGAAATAAAACTTTCACCTTGGAGTTTGTTCCAGACTCATAAACCATTCTGATTATTTTGAAGTATAAACATGTAGAGGCTAGATTTGCAGACAAGGTGGGGGGATGGGATGGCCGTGACAGTGCAGGAACACGTAACACAGGACTTAACCCTCTTGGCTCCTGGACAACTTGTGAGGAATGTCAGAAAGTGGCATAATTTCGCCCCAGTTTTTATGTGCATGTCATATAAACTGTAAATTATCACCTCAACACAGATAATATGTGTGCCCAGTTCATAGAACTTAACATAAACAAATGTGGTGTCTTTTTTTTCTGGATATAATTTCTTCTTTGTAAAGGGACCTATTGGAGGATGTAGAGACCAGACTAGATATTAAATAAATCCTCTCAGGAAATGGCCAGAATACATTTTTTTACATTTTAAGGATAAGAGCATAATGATCCCACTGAAAAACATATGATACACATATCTATTTTTTCCTGAGCATTTTTTACCGATCTGCCTACTGCAAAAGAAACAATGGTGACATCTGGTCTGTAATATAGAGGCAACGTATGGTCTGAATGAACAGAAACCTAGGACTAGGGCAGGACTAGGCTGGTTGGCTTGAATGGAGCTGCCCTTGATTTATCAAGTGTAAACTCTGAATAATTTCTGAGATCACCTCAGAGTTATGGAAAGATAACAGGTACAGGTCTGAACATAGCAGATTTAATCATCTCCTACCTGGCCAATTCGCTGGCTGACTATGGAAGAGGCTATATGTTGCCCCTTATATACATTGCTTCAGCAGCTGTGATTCCAGGTGTTCAAGACACAATTTCAGTCTAGCTGTGCAAAAGGCTCAAAACAGACTCATGTTTTATTCACCTCTTGCTTTTTTAAGAACAAGAAAATTCAAGCTGTTAACTCTATAATCTTTTCTTTTCTGTCTCCAGAGTGTTTTCTACCAAGTCCTTGTGATCTCTTGTAACAGTTCCCCAGGAGAAAAAACCCTCCAAAACATTACCCACTGACAAATTTGACTCTTTATCATCTGTGACATGAATAAAGGAAGATATTGTAGAAATATATTCTATAAAGAAGACTTCAGCGAAAGTAATTCGGATTCCAATGATCATCTAGTCTAAGAAAAGAGTGCTTGCATAGTTGATGAAACTGAAATATGTTCAGATTTGAAATGAATGAAATAGAAATCTTTTTCACATAGCTTACAATTAATCTCAAAGTATTTTACTAAAGGTATCTTGAGACTGATATTAATAGTGTCAAAAGAAGAGTGATTATATACATTAGGAAACATCTAAAACTATAGTCCTTAGTACTAAATACATACATATGTTCTGGGAGGGGTAATTTAGTTTGTGTCCTGGTGTAAGACAGCCTCCAGTACTACTGCTAAGGCATGAAATCTTGAAGATGAAAATATATCATCGAACTGTTTGTCTTATAAATTCTTCTTGATCCTATAAATTACTCTTAAAGGATTCCTTACATCTTCTTCATGGATCAGTGTTGGACAAGGTCAGAGACAAGATGATGGAGTAGATGGACGCTGGTTCTAACTTGATATGCCAATTCCTTTTTGTAAGAATATGTAGAAAGTATTGAAACTTATGAGAGTTTAAATGAAAATATTATTCTGCTTTTTGACCAACTCAAGCTTGCCTCAGTAGGAGCAATATTTTGTTGTAATGTGGCACAGAAAATATTTGTATTCTCCACTGGACTGAAAAGGTTTGTAAGCTGCAATCTGAATACTGATGACACATAGAGTGTATCAAACTGCTACTTTCCTATTATTATTTGAGTAACCTGCATGGTAGTGTTTTTCTTTTATTTCTTTATTAATAATAATAGTTAGATTCTCAACAGGTATAAATAGACTTTTTGCATAAGATACAAACCAACAGAGTTAAGCCAATTTACTTTATCTAAGGGATCTAGCTGAGTGTGAATAAATGTCAGTTTAAAAGCATTTGTAAGCATTGTGGTTACAATGAAGGAAAAATAGAAACGTTTCAATGATCAAAGACTGTTTTTCTATTCATTTTGAGAAACCAATGTAAACTCTCATAACAGGCACCATACTGTTAGAAGAAAAATATTAAGAGGGTGGCAGTGTTATTGTGCTCTTGGATATTTTCTGTAGGCTATGCAGTACCATGGAAAAAAAAGAGAGAAGAATAAGGCTGCATCAAGGAAAAAAAAAATCATTTTTCATCTGCAGTTACACATGCTGGCTGTTACTAAATTGATCATAGTGTGAATTAGAAGTAGTAGTCTGTGAGTATATTCATCTGTATTCATCTCATTTCATTACCTTCCATTCCACTCTCCACAATATCATTTTTATACATCAGAAAAAGCCCTTCTAAGTCACTTGCTGCCTCTGTAAAAACGAAAGTGCAACAGTCTCGAAAATAAACAATATCAATACCTTGTGACACCTGTGGATTTTCTATGTAACCAGTTATCTCACTTAATCCTCCTGCAAATGAATGCATATAGATCCATGAAAAAAAAAGATAAGTCTGTGCTATCTTCTGCATAACTAAGCATCATAACATTTATTCTAACAGTAGGTTCTCAAATCTCAAATTTTTCAAAGTCAAAAATTTATAATATTTAAAATTTAATACATGCAGTGACATGGCCATTTCCAGCCTGTTCTTTGTGACTTCATAAGTGTGCACAACCAGAAAACATTTTGTGCCTATATTACAGGATTGTCTTCTTCCAATAAAACAGTGAGAGGTGGGAAATTCACTGTACTCAAATGTAATTCCAGAGCAAAATAACCCCTAAATGGAAAAGCATTATGGCAATTTTTATTCTATTTACCCAACAGTAGTAGTTTGACTGTCCTGGCTTCCCTCTTTGCATCTTCCTGGAGTTTCTTTTCCAGTTCTCTGGATCTCCTGGCTGACTCCTTGCTCTCAGAACTGGATCCACTGCCCATCTTGAGGTGTGAAAAATCCTCTATTTGTCCAGCTGACTTACTTCTTGTCAGACTAGTTGCTTTAATTCAGAAGGAGGACAACAGCCTCTGCTTAAAGAAAATTTAAAAATCCCATTCAACCTCTGTGTTCGGCCTTCAAATCAAATAGTCCCTTTTCACCGGTCACATGATCTGGAGATGCTATAGTCAAGGATTTATATAGGGAAATAAAAACGTACTGTTATGATGTCAGAGAATTAAAATGATCCGTTCAAGAGCAAAACCAAAATACGGATAGATCTCTGTCCTTGTTCAGATAAGTTCCAGCTCCACACACTTCAAAGAAATGTGCAGAATGTCTTAAAACAACAAAATTGGGAATAACCCTGCTCAAGGAAAAAATTTTCAGCTTGTGAATCAGTGTTTATGCCCTGAAGCAAAAAAAGGTTTATATGTCTTTGAAGCATTTGCATAATTTTTTTCATCTTTCTCAATAGTCATATCTCTAAATATATGTATTCTTTATTTTAAAATGACAGAAGTTGGATTTATATAGTTAAGACATATTTTGGTTTGAATTATTAATTAATATGCAGAATGTTGGCTGCATTTTTGTATTATGGCAAATACATTTATTTTCTTGTAATGGTGATGGGTACTTTACCGCAATTTGTAACATCTTTGGGATACTTTTGTGCAGCCGTTCCTTGATGAATGTCAGTCTTTTCCATTTTTTTGTGATTTTATTAGCAGTTACCAGTTTTGGCTGAAAGCACCACACCTTTCTTGTGTAAGAAAGGACACAGGTCAGATTGTCCCCACTTATGTAGTAATTCCATCTTAGTTTCTTCATAGTGCAATAGTAATATAGAAGTGGTTTATGCAATACAGTGGAAATACTATTTGGCATGTGGTGTTAGCAGTATATTGAGAAAATTTACTCTACTGTAATATTGTGGTAATGGGTAAGAGAATTACTGTCAGGACTAAAAGATCCAAAATACTTTCTTTTTGGTCCCTTCTCTTCAGATTAAGAATTTCAATAAAATAAATCTCACTAGTGTGCAAGAATATAATTAATATTGTACTTATTCACTTTCTAAAGTATTTCAATTATATAAAACATAGAAACATGAAATTATATTACAATTCTACAATTATTGACTAGTAATAGTCAATAACACTCTGATTTTACAGTAAGTAAGCTCACAATGTTTAGCCTGGAAATAACGTTTAAGGGAAATATAAGCATGCAGGTCAGTTTAAGTGACATTAGATGTATTTTTAGGCCAGAAGATAAGTGAGGAAGAGGGTTAGAGACAGAGCATCGAACTCCTATAGAAAAGGAGCTAATGCATCCTATAGAAAAGAGACTTTCCCATGGACCCCAGGTGTAACAGGCAGCCAACTGGTACTGGGCGGGGAAGATGGGAGTCAGAGGAATGAAGATCAGCAGTGGTACTAACGAGTTCTGTGCCATTAGAGCAGAAGAGAGCTGTCTTCTGAGGAAAGACAGGTCCTTTGCTGCGCTCCTCTCATTCAATAGTGAGCGTCTTTTCAGACTCACAAGTAAGACCGCATACTGCAATAAAGATCTGGAGGTGTGCTTTTTCGGTATATGCTTCGCCGTCAGCGGAGCAGGAAGCCCTGTTTTCAGTCTCCTTGCACTGCCTGACAAGAAATGAATAATCAGTACTTGTTCACAGCTGAAGGTTTGCATATACATTTACAATGCAAGAAAATGCTGGTTTGTTAAGCCTATATTCCTGTTTTGTTTATTCTTTAAAATAAGCCGTAATAAGATCTTTATGCAGCCATAGTAACAACTGGTTTGTTTAAAAAATGAAAATAGGCAGCTTCAGAAGTGTGATATCGGTGCCAGGTGTCTGTTGTCTCTGTAGGCAAGTACAGTGCTCCCATGGATTTCAGTGGGTTTGAAAAGTAAGTTTGTTTGAGCATTTCTCAACACTAGCAGAATTTAAAAATTAACTGATATAGTCACAAATCATAGAGATGAACATCATCTCCAGATTAAGGGCCCGATTCACTACTGAGTTGTTCCAGGCATATACTAGTATAACTCTATTCATTTTGCATTTATTTTTCACAGTATCAAACTGGAATAGTGTAATGGTAAACTAGGTCCTATTCAGTAATACTGGAAGAAAATGAATGTAAATAAATCAAGATGAAAGCTTTACATCATTTTTCCTAGATGGAATGCAATGGAAAATCAAGTGCGCATCCCGTAACACGAGTTTCTTAACATTCTCTGTTGCTGTTGTGACTACACACAGGAATTGGCTTTAAGTAAGTAAGTGTCTGATACAAGCAGGCTGTAAACGGAATGTGTATAGAAATAAAGATAAAACCAATTACTTCACAAACATGCAATATCTGTAACATCTTATCCGTTTGATTTGCTGACTTCTGCCTTCAAATTCTTAACTAAATAGTTCACTGAAAAAACACAGCAATCTGTTTCTATTTCTCTGGAGAGTGAACAGGATTCTGTTCTGCTTTGGACACCATCACCATCATCATCACCATCATCATCATCATCACTAACTATATTTTGCTTGAGGAAATTTCTGCTGATGATTAAGCCAGAAGCAATAGACACTGCCTTACAAGGTTTAGCTGAATCTAAAATCTTTTGTAATATCTTTTCTCCAGCTCTTCCAGGTGCAATAATAAAAATATGGTCTCTCCCTGCCTCTCTTGTATTGTATCAGCCACGTATATTCAATATGGAAGTCTTTGAAAGAGAGCAAGGGTGGAAAATGCTCCTTTGAAATGCAATCACACTTTGTAAAGAATATTGTTTTATGTTATTGGAGTTGTTTCTAGTGAAGAACTCTAGGTGGTGCTGATAATACAGAGTGTACACTAAAGACAATCTGTAGCTAGTAAGAGTTCTAACAGACTTTCTGAAAGGCCTTTACAAATGGTCTGTTCAGAAGTCATGGGTTTGGGATTCTGGATTCCAATGACAAATTTTTATTTTAGAACTTATGTTAAAGGTGTATTGGTTTGGGATTTTTGTTTGGCAAATAACATATATTGTTTTATTAATAGAGGCTTCCAATTAACTTAGGTTTTCATTTTCAGTTTCTTCTGAAAGTACTGTACTCTTCCCAGCCAAAGAAAGAGGCATAGCTTAGGAAATTCACACCTTCTAAGTTTTTCTCTCTTACTTTCTTTCTAGGTCTTTGCATTTACAAACCGTTCAGGCTGGAGTCTGTTCGTCTTTTCCACATTTCACTGTAACTAATGCTTTCCCTTTTCCCTGACAAAATTTGGAAGAATGACACTGATGAAAAAGGAGGAAGTTTTAGTAAGAATAGAAGTCTCTAAATTTAGGAACTTTCAATACATTTCTTTCCCTATGCTCCTAAACAAAGGAAGCCTGAGAAATCTTCAGTACAATGCCTGTTACAATCAAAGGAAACCCTTCAGTTCTTTCAGTTGGCTACTGAATTACTTCCAATGCACAAGAAGAACCAAACCAGCTCCAAAATACTCTCTTGTGCATTGGTAATATTTAGTGGAAAAAAAAGTTTCTCTCACACCTTGAATATTGACAAGCCCCGCCTAGACTTTTGTAACTACTGACGTATAGACATATCTGCTCAGTGACAGATATTCTAGAGATACACGAAGCAGGGGGGGTACAGAGACCCCTTATATGCACCCAGCCAGCACTGCTGTTAGCTTGGATCCATGGCAAGCTGCATTAACATGGCACAAAACCAGAACTTTGGAAACTTGTTAAGAATCAAGGTTTATTACCTGTGGCACTTGGCCACAGTCATGGCGCTAAAATGTTTGTGTATCTGAGGTACTATCTCCACATAAGGCTGTGTTTCACTGTGTGATGTTCACAGTTTGGATTGTCGTCTGCCTCATACGATGTAGGCATACCCTTATTGATCGACTTCTGCAAGTGATACTGCAGATGGACGTTAATCCTTCTGTGAGCTTTTCATCTCTCAGACTCACAAGAACATAAGATAAACCTGGAAGAAACTGGTGGGGTTGACTTCAGAACTGGCCGTCTAGCCTAGCAGTAAAGTGTAACTGGTGGAGAATCTTTGGGTAGTAGATTGGCCATGGAGGACTTCTCAAACTATCTCCTTTTGCTACTCTGATCCTCTTCCAAGGTATTGTGACTCAGTTACAAAACTGAACCTGTTGAAGCTTGAGTGTGACATGAAGCCCACAAAGAATTGTCCAGGTAAGTATCTAGCTCCTCTTAGAATCATATCCATACATCTCAAGCCAAAGGGAAAATGTATCAATCTCAACATCGAGATGTCTGACCTGACATGGACCAAGAAAATGTGATAATCAACAAACTGATGTTACCAGCCAGCTTTGTACTACTGTGAATGTTTATAAAAATGACAGTAGGAAATTGAATTACTTCTGTTATTCAACATTCTGTCTCCATGAATGAAGCAGACCTTCCAGTGTCGCTGGAAGCAGGTTCTCCAGGTTCTCTGGTTTTCCCTGTCGCAGTGCTGCCATCTGTTCTGTCAGTGCACATATGTGACATGCTCAATCTTGTTGACTCAAGGGTAGTCAGAGCTCGGACTTTCTCAGTTTCCTCAGTTATATGTATAAGATAAGGTGACTTAATCAGAAACCCCCTCTGGACTGTCTGGCCTCTCAGCAGGGGAATATATTGAAATTCATGTTTGCAGATCAAGTTCACAGGCTGATCTCCTGTGTTCTATTCTGGATGAGCAGCAATTCTGTTTGTGATTGCGTTTACTAACAGAGAAGGTTGAGATGTTATGGGATGGAGGTCCATTTATACTTCAGATACCTCAGCTGGAGGAGTCAAGGCAGAATACACTGACATGAAAGTCAGATGATACCTGAGATATATCATTCACCAGCAAGGATGCCTCATCTTTTCCTAATCTCCCCTTCTCAGGACACACAGGTCAGTGGCCTTTTAGTGAAATGATTGTATATTAAAATACAGAGGTTCCTTAAGAAAGAGGCATTTCAGAGTGTCATGGCGAACTCCTTGAGGCCTTAGGAACTCATAGACCAGCTTCATAATTTAAAGTTAAGGTAAAACTATTTGAGATTTCTCTAATAACTTAATAGAACAACTTAGGTTGGAAGGGACCTCCAGAGGTCTCTGGTCCAGCCCTCAGCTCAAAGCAGAGATAAATTCAAATTTAAAGTTTCTCAGGGCTTTGCATTGCTAAATTATGAAGTTTCCAAAGATGAAAATTTCACAGACTCTCCAGGTAGCCTGTTCCAGCGCTTAAACATTCAATGTGAAGTATTTTTCCATTTCTCTGGTTGGAATTTCCTTTGCTGGAGCACATGACTGTTGCCTCTTTTCTCAGGAGAGTTTGAGTCTGTCATCTCCCCTTTTTCTTAATGGAAGACTACAGTTAGATCCTCTCCTGAGCCAGGCTGAGCAAACCGAGCACCATCTTCCCCATGTGCTTCAGCCTTCTAATCTTCTTCATTGGCTGATGACAATCTTTTTTTTAATTAGTGGTCCAAAACCTAGAAACATTTCTCTGGATGTGCCCTCAAGAGAGCTCAATGGAGGGATTCCCTTGACCTGATGGCTGTATTCTTAAGGCACACCAGCATGTGGCTGGCCTTGCCTGAGGGCATGTTGCTGTTCACACTTAAGTTACTGTGCACCATTCAGGTCCTTTTCTGCAAAACCGCTTTCTCTTTAGTCAGCTCTCGGCCCCTAATGTTTCATGGAGTCGTTCCCTTCCAGATGCAGGAGTTTGCGTTTGCCCTTGAGCTTCATGAGGTTCATGTTGGCCCATTCCTCGAGCTTACGGAGGTCTATCTGAAAGGCAGCCCTGCCCTGTAGCACACCAACCACTAATAAGCACTATCCAAAGTTAATGCTAAGTAAGTTAATCCAGAGCAGTACACAAGCACGCTTGAAATTCAGTGTTTGGGCAATAGCACTATTTGCTACAGGAAATAGTTAACAAGTTACTTGAGTCTTCAAGCACAGTTGAAAGCATATCCTCATAAAAACAGATGAGAATTTAGCTCAGAGAAACTGAAGTATATGATCTAGCAATTCCTTAATATTATTCCTATTATGTACCCACTGTGAAACCTTTTCTGTATGCGCTGCATGCTTCCACAGTCATTTGAATATTATGTTATATGAAAGATAAGCTTCTTGTAGTCCTGGTGCCTGTAATCATTCATGTTTACTTCAGATTCCATTTATTGATGAATCCTGCTGTTTATCCTCTTGCTTCAGTCAAAAAAAAGCCAACCCAAAATCAGATCCACATAGCTCTCCTTATAATTTTTCAGAAATTGAAATAACTCTAACATAGCTGTTTCAGAAGGGTTACATAACTGATCTTAGTGGTCTAGATATTGTCCTGGATGTTTGTGTGGTGAACTATCATCTGTATTTTCCATGCTATGGAAAAAAGCCTTATTAAAGTAAGGATAACTAATATACTGAAAATTGGTAAGAAAAAAAAATATTATTATTATCGGCTGAGACACTTAGATATCTATTTATCAATACTCAATATTTTTGTGCTCTTTTCTTCCTACTATCTTCACATTTTGACAAAAGAAGAATATTTTTCAGATTTAATGTCCATGTTAACTGTATTAATGTGGGAAAACTGTATGATTATGGGGTCTTCAGCTCTGTGGCTTCCTTTATAAGCAATATTATTCTTAAACTTCAGGTTCTTGAAATTTTCCAACTGAAAACAAAAAAACTCACTCTTAAGTTTTTCATGGGAAAGAAAATACTGATTCTGTGAAAAACATTCAAAAGCAAAGAATATATTGATAGCTTACTGAAGCTGAAAATTCTGCCTTTTTTTCTCAAAATATTAAAAGATATAAAATTCTGATTCTTTTCTTTTTATTTGCTCTGCTCCTTCCTAATCTTTCTGTTTCCTTTTTCTGCACTGCATATAAATGAGTGAAGTCTAAGATTTTTGGGTTCCCCCTACCCCCATCATTTGTCATCTATCTACAGAACATTACCAAATAGCAGAAGAAAAAAGATCTTGTCCCTTACCTCTATAGTAGTATCACAGTAATGACACTATAACATTTGTAAAGCCATTTAGTTATACAAGAAAGGGAAAAAAGAATGGTGTAGTCATTCATTTTTACTGCTTACAGAGGTGAAAAGGAAAGGAAGTAGAAGGAAAGAAACAACATTACAAATGTCAAGAGGAAATATTTTTAAAATAAGGAGTTATTACATTTTCAACCCTGTCAGACAGATTTTTTCCCCAAAATATTGGCATATGTAATAATTTTTTTCTCTTCTTGTGAAAATCTCAAACTCTATGAGATACATGAACTGTACTACCTTCAGTACACTCATTGTCCTCGGTTCTATATTTGTAACACATGCTGATGCAATGGAATATGTGACATTGTGTGAGCAAAGATTATTGAATGCTGGGTGGGGGCTTGCTGGCTGGCTATCAGTCCAGGTAAGACTCACATAATTTTGGGAAGTTTACCAATACTTCAGCTGACCATCGGCTGTGTCTCAGTGAACCTATGCTGATTTTGTGACAGTAGATGTATGGCTAAGTTACTATGTTCAGATTAAGAACTGGTCATTCCGAGAGTCTGAAACTTGTATAGTTTTGGCTCACCAGTGAAAAAGCAACATCCAGTGCAAAGGTATAAAAGAAGCCCAAACCCTTCAGTCTCTCCTGAACCAATATTCTGACTCCAGACCACGCTTACGAGATGTCTGTGATATATCTGAAAGAGCTATGAACTGCACTGAGCACTGCTGATTTCCCCTGATTTCTCACATGAGGACAGCAAGTATCTCAGGGTCTGACCTTTCTACACAGATTAACAAATGATCTCCCCACTATGCTGAGTTTAAATTTTCTCCTGGCTTATTGCTGATTCACCCAAGAAAATTAAAAAGAACAGTCAGAATGTAATGCATTATAATGAATAAATTATTTGAGGTCTTTGAACTGATTCATACATATTTCCCACTGGAGTGCCTGACACTCTCTCCTGCTGACTCCTGCAAGAGGTGCATCTTGTATTTTGGAAGAAAAAAAAAAAGAAAATGAGGAAAAGGGAATCTTAGCAAGAAAAAGGGTGATGCCTGCTATCTCTGCTAAAAGGATTTAGTTTCTAGTACAACGTGAACAGGCAACATAGACATTAAAAAAAAAAAAAAAGCTTAAAACAATGGGGAAATATTTTGTCAACATCCCACTCTGTACATTTCCAGTCCCCAGTAGACTCATATATTAAGAGCTGCCAAGTCCCACAGTGCCTCACACAGCCAGAAATGAATGAAGAGTAAAAGCAAACATAATTCTGATTTGACTTGTAGAACTCTTTGAATAACAAATATTTTAACCTTTCCTTTTGGTGTCAAACTAACATGCATGGAAAAATATGGAAAGACATTTTTCCCAGCAGACTAACATTCCTTCCCTTTTATCTGGCAGACTTGTTCCAGCTAAGCCAGCCTGTGACTACAGTCCCCTCAGCAGAACATGAACAGCTCTGTACTGCAACACAGCTGTGTAGTGCTGGCTGAAATTTGATTTCTGAATGCTGAAGAGGACTTAAGCAGGTAGCTTCAGAGCTTGGAGTGATTTCCAGGATGTCAATTGAATTGAACTATGCTGCATGGAGTGTGTCCACAAAATTTCTTTTCCATAAGAGCTGTTACTGTATTGTAAAAATCCTTACAGAAAAGATTGCAGAAGAGATTTTTCTGCCACTGAGATAATCCACTGCATCTGAAGAGATCTGTTTTATTCTATATGCATTCTTATACTACATACTTATGGAAGCTGGCTAATGTGCTGCATGATATTTGTTCTTTCATTCACACTCCAGGCCATAATAATTAAATAAGATCCTTATTTTGGTAGTATTTTAGAGAAGATGGTGGTATTAAATATTTTAAAGACACATTTCACTGTAACTCTGTGTTAGACCTGATTAGTTCGAAGAATGGAGCATGGTGGCAAAATGTGGTAAGGCAAAAGAGAGAGATTTCCTAGGGAAATCCATTTATAACTTTGAAATTATTCTGGGAAAACTCTCTCCTGCTCAGCATGACTTCTGGAAGGAAAGTCATTTCTCCAGAGGAGCAAAGTTGTCTCTCATTATCTTTGTGGCTTGTAACCATTTTAGCCTCTGATTGAGACCTATACATTGTCTTCTTCTATGGTCAGATCTGCTTAATTTTCAGATGTCTTCAACCAAGATAGCTAAAGTCCTTTCAGTCTTGATGGTATCCTCAAATACTGTGAAATTCTGAAACAGTGGCATGATGTAGCTCATCCTAACCCATGCAGCCTGTGGAGGAAATAGTGGGAATTTTCAGTCTTTGGGGATTGTAAGAGTTAATGAAGTTTTTAGTATTCTTCCATTCTGCTTATAAAGCAGTATTCTAATTAATACAACTCTAGCTGATACTTTTCCTAGAAATATGTGTATTGTCCTGGAAAGAATTCAAGGGAAAATGGAAATTATCTCATTCTTTTCAGCTCCCACTCCCCTTAAAGAGGAACTTAAAAGCTGAGCATTTCTTCCTGAGCTAGGCTGGCCTCCACCCCAAAAACGTTCTGTTCTTAGAGAGGGAAGGAAAAACAAAAACAAAATGTTTTTACTACTCTTCTAATGGAATAAGCACAGATCAGACTCCCTGGGTATTTGGGAAAGGAGATCTTAAGCACATATGTTAAGAACTCTACCCACATGCAATAAGTCAATAGGAGAAAAAGTAAATCTATGAATCCTCAGGTCTCAGAAGGAATGAGGTCAGGACTTAGGTGCAAAGGAAATGGAAGAGCCTACAAGACTAGCCAGAAGTTTTGTGAATGCCAATAGTGTCTAAGTGTTATTCCATAACAGATCGCAGATGGGAGTGTGTCTCCGTCTTTGATGGTATCCAACTTCAGCTACTTAAAAGGAAGCATGAACCTCATTTGGTAATTATAGAATAACACGTTGAGATGGGGAATGCCTCTGTACCTTCAGGCAGCATGTTAGTTCATGCCTTCAAGAGTGATGGTTTTGCTCCTCAAAACCACATGACCACTTCCAGAATTAAATATTATCCTTCCAGTTTTATTCTCAAAGTTGTAACTTTAAGTAGAATTACTTTCTACTCTCCTGAGGTCTTGTTGTCTCAGCATCTACAGATACTTTGTGCAAACATCTCTCTTCTTAATTTCTTCCCTTTCCAGCATTTATCATGTCTCAAAGTTGGTTTTATCTGAGTCCGATGATAACTGAAGTGCAGAACAGAATCTGCCGGTTCTTTGAACAGTGACCATGTTTTCCCGTTTGCTCATTTGAGTATTTTTCTCATTAAAGAAGCAACGTAGGGCTGCGGCTATTTAAGATACTCTGTGGGATAACTTGAGTTATCCCATGTTATAGTGTCCTGTACCCCAAATGTTGATTTGGTGTTTTCCAATTTATTATTAAATCTATTGTGGGAGTACTGTCATGGGGTGCAGGGTGAGATTCTCTCCAGAAGCCATTGTAGCGCCCATCCCTTATTTTAAAGTGTTGTGCAGCTGGCAAGCTGCATTACTGATAGTTCACACAACTCTGTCAGGCTCTTTATTTATCTGTGTGCTCTCTGCCACTCCAGAGCCACCCCGAAGGAAAGCCATCTCTGGGTTGAAGTGTTGGCCAGACGCCGTGCAGTGCCCTGTGCGATTCCAGCTCTGTGGAGGGGGGGTCACACACCCGTCACGCTCCTGCTGGCTGAGCAGTCACCCCTCGTGCTTCAGTGTGGGGCTCTGCTTGGTCTCGGATGTCATTGGTGCCTGCTCAGTTCTTAAGTCCTTCTGAACTGCAGACACTGCAGGGCTGGACTCCAGCAGTTGTGATCAAACTCCTCATGTATTCAACCCCATATTCCGTTCAGATTTCCACTTCGTAATTAAACCATTCCCTACATATATAGCTTAGCAATGCAGGTTGCTTTTCCAGATGACGGGATCTCCTGGATTATTCTGTGGCGTGTGACAGAAAGAAATAAGTCTTCCTACTCAGTATTTGCCCCCTACCCTCAGTTATCTGTTGAATTTATAGGCAGCAGCTATATTAGTAAATTCAAGAATGCCTGGCAAATATCCTGGAACTGGATTGTCTGTGCTTGTAAATTGTTAGGACAGTCACGGTAAAGACTGATACGTTTATGACATTCCCTGGACAATTCGTAGACTTAGCTCGCCAAAGAAAATTGGCACAACTAAAGGCAGATTACTTACAACCTGTCTGGTTTGAAGGCTGTGACAGTTTATTAACAGACTTAAGGTGGACTGTGATAATTGTTCTCGGTTACTGTAGGTGTAAGCCATACATTCTAAAGCTGACATGATGTAAAGGACAGTATTTGCGAGCTGTCTCATGATCAGCCTTTCTGGATCTTGACTCTCAAAGCCTTATTCTGTGTTACACCTTCTTGTGCTTCCTAAGTTAGCGTTAGCATGCGAGAACAGGCTGACGTGGTTTCTATGCTGACAACATGCACAAATCTGCAGCATCAGAGATGGGAGTTTTGCTTATAGCAGGAACAACCACTTAGATCACAGGTGTGATCCAAACTTTAGAGAAAGTCTTTCCAGTATGTTATGCAATACTAACATAATATTATTTTATTGCTTAGTTCCTTTATGTCAGGGTGCTGGTGGCCAAGATGCTTTAGCTTCCTGGATTTTTTAACCTTTATTATAGCTATCCCTTGTCTCTCCACATCTGCTGAAATCCCTTGAATTAAGAGTACCTTTAGCATAGTAACAGGCTAATTTGCTTAGAAAACAAAAGGTCTGTAGAAGCATTATTTGTCTTGTGGCTTCATGAATATCTTCAATAGTTAGAGCAAATTAGTCAATAAGTGGCAGACAAATGCTTTCAAGAATGCACTTCTCTTCAGATGGCTGCAGCATCCTACTTATTTTACAGTACAATCTACCCTGATCTATGTGCACGAGGAAGCCAATACCTGTGTCCCACAGGAACACAAAGACTATTTAGCAAAGCGGTCCTTTCAGTGCTGTCCAGGCATCTTGTAGCTCCCTTCCACTCCTGCCGCAACCCCAAGCACTATCAAGCGAGAAGCAGAGCAGCCAATTTTCCTAATTTTCCCACCAGTTTATTTCATAATATCCTTCTCTGATTTGTGGGGAATGCTCACGGTTAACATCTGGAAAAGCACTGCCTTCAGAAGTGTACAAGCAATGATGAGCTCCCTGCTAGTCTGTTGAAATTATTAGTCTGCCGCTGGTCTGTGATTGCATCAGTATCCATAACGAGCTTTTTTTGGTCAAGGTGCTGATCAGCCACCTGTTTAGTGTCCTCCCTATATCATCCTCTTGGAATATACGATCTATATAGTAAGGGTAAATTGTGAAAATGTCTTGCCACCTCCAAGATCCAAGACCGAGGAAAGTTTTTGGGAAAAGAACACCAAATAACACAGGAAAACAGATGATAAATCACTGTGAATAGAGACCTACAGTGTGGGCAGTACTGTCCTTTTCCTCACTTTTTTTTTTGTATATCAGAGATGTCACAGTGGCCAAAGGTAAATTTGTCATGAGTTATGTGAGAACTGTAAGAGTAGGAGGAAGAGATGTAACTTTTCACATGTCCAAAGAAGAGCAAGGAAGCTGGTGAAGGGTCTGGAGCACAAGTCTTAATGAGGAGCAGCTGAGGGAACTGGGGTTGTTCAGCCTGGAGAAGAGGAGGCTGAAGGGAGACCTTATGGCTCTCTACAACTACCTGAGAGGAGGTTGTAGCCAGGTGGGGGGCGGTTTCTTTCCCCAAGTAACAAGTGTTAGGATGAGAGGAAATGGCCTCAAGTTGCTCCAGGGGAGGTTTAGATTGGATATTAGGCTGTTCAGGGAAGTGGTTGGGTCACCATCCCTGGAGGTATTTAAAAGATGTGTAGATGTGTCACTTAGGGAAATGGTTAATGGTGGACTTGGCAGTGCTAGGTTAATGGTTGGACTCAGTGATCTTAATGGTCCTTTCCAATCCAAATGATTCTATGATTCTATGATTTTAAAAGATGTCTGAGACACAAACTTGAAGACAGAAGAGGATATTACTCTGACATGTGTGTACTTTGGGAAATGCTCATCACATTCTCCAGGGGTATTTCTAATTATGTGACACTATGAGAAAAAGAACTGAAAGATCCTCTTACTTTATCACCATTTGATAGCCCAAGATACCATTTTGAGCATCCTGTTTGCACAAGTTTGTATCTATGAAAACCAAATAATGTTTCTAGATTGTATCATATTCTTTTAAAAGTGCATATTTGTGTACAGGCAACAAATATAAGTATGAATATATATAAATAATAATTTATTGTTCACTTATGGTCCATTCTTTATTGATAAATCATTAGAATCATGAATGCTTAATAAAACTACATTCTGTCACTGCTGTTACAAGGTTGAAACGTATTTGTTGACATAAGTTGCAAATGCATGCAGATGCCTACAGTGTACAAGTCTACATCTGGACTAGTTGCCTTCTGTCCTTTTTGTAGGCACTGAAAAATTTCCAGAGTTCACTTTCCTCTCACACTTGCAGCATATAGTATAGAGGCCTCATCTTTTGCGGCTAAAAGTCTTCAGCAAGAATGCTAAAATCTTTTTTATCTCCATCTGAAGTGCTCTCACTGTTATTCTCACAAAGGTTTTTCTGAGCATGGTTCCCATCAGAAGCATATCTTTTGCATTAAAACTCTCCAGCTTCTTTTCACTGCTCCAAATTCAGCAATTCTCCAGGGAGAATTTAAATAGTGTCCTTCTCCCATGCAAGTATCTGGTGAAAGATTTCTTTACTGCAGAAGCTAAGGATAAACTTTTTTTCTCAAAGTCATTGGACAAATGACAATGTCATCAATGTCCAGGGGGACTCCAAGAGCCAAAGTTCAATTTCTGATTTTAGGAAAACACTGTGTAGAGATCTTGAGGTTAGGAGCCTTTCCAGGCTTCAGTGCAGGAACATGTTTGACTCGTTACTGGAGGTTGCAGTGGTTTGTGGCAGTCACTCTGGAGACATCCAGATAAACTCTGAGACCCACTGGGCAAAAGGCCTACGTGAATCTCATAAGTGGCTCCAAAAAAGTCTGGAAAACTGACAGAAAGCTGGAAAATGGCCAAAGCAAGTGATAATTTCCAACACACTGGAACAGGAGTGACAAGGTGAAATAATTTTATAGATAGAAACACATATTTCATTAAAATAGTCCAGTGGTTGATCTATGAACACAAAATGAGGAAACAGTGATCAAGAGCAATGGGAGACAGGGAGTGTCCCTGTGATGATAGCCACATGCATCTTTGTGTTGACAAGAGCTCTTCTGTGTGGGTGGTGGTTGGGTTTTTTTCCCTATTCTGCATGCAGGATAACACATTTAATTTCACTTTACCACATTAATTGTATAGTCTAACCATCCATCTAGGTCTCACTTTTGAAAGGACATTTTTATGTCAGAGGTTACATCTAATTAATAACTAAGAATGAAATCCATCTCTGGAATAATTTCTACCTGCTTCACTGGCCCGTAGTCTGAATATTAAAAGCTTTGTTCAGAACTCATGGCTTTCAAAATGGAAAAAATACCCCTAAAACAAATGAGATAATACAGAACTGTTTCCTCTAGCAGAAAAATATAAATGAACTTACAAGCAAACAAAATTGGCTACTGCGTGTCTGACTACACAGACTTACAGTCCACTATAGAAAAACATGTTTTACTACAGGCCAAGTTCTGAATTGTTCTGAGTCTGTGTGGGCATACATGAAAGTTACGGTAAAAAAAAAATAATAAAAGAGGCATAGCTCTAGGGGTAGGAAAGTGTTGAAAGCCTCAGTTCTCCATATATACCAAGGGAAAGAATGAAGTGGATATACAGACATCTTCTGAATATGATGCCTGTCTTACAGTTGCAGATTTGTCATAACAGGCATACCTGAAAGGAATTGTAGCTGATAGTATCCTAGTCAACATAGTGAAGGA
>JAVJGG010000005.1:11799188-11817444 GCA_035590195.1 Aviceda cuculoides | reverse complement strand
GCTAACTTTGTCAGTTATGGACTGGTTTGTGCTGCATTTCTGTTCAGCTCTAAACAGAAAAAGACCTGATACCCACTTGGTGCCTTTAAGTGCTACAGTAGTACCAGGCATAAAAGCATTGTTAGTGATGTATGAAAGGGTCCCTAACAGCTCACGGAAAGTAGAAGCTGGTTGCTTATATTGATGGCAGCTAAATGATTAGCAAGAAATTTATAAGCATAAATATATGCTCTGCTTCCAAAAAAGCTTTCAGAAATTCTGTTGACTGTGCTTATGAAGCATATTGCTGTACATCTCTTCTGTCCAGCCTCGCATGCGGGTGTCACGAATCAGAACCTTTTGCTGTCTTGTTTCTTCACAAGTGTATAGATGCAGTAGAAATGCACATGCCACTTTGGTCTAATTTTTTATATATTGCTTCCTGTCCTATAACTTTTCCTCAGCTTCTGTCCCTTAATTTCATGGCGTTACACCCAGGAAGTGGAGGGATCCAAAGCTAAACCAGGACTGGACAGGGGGCTTCCTGGAGCCCTGTACTGGTGCTGGATCTGAAATGGGGGACCTGATGCTCTGAGCATCCAGCTATCACTAAATGTTGCAACTACCTTGCAGGTAGGTCTATATTAGAGCTGATGTGGCCAAACAGCAGTGGAAAAAGGGAAGAAGACAGAGAATGAGTCAGTCCACTCTCTCTGGGCTGTGGCTCCCTCAGCAGCCCCGCTTAAGTGGGTTTCTCTTACTATGAAGAAGGGGCAGCAGGAAAGACGAGAGTTTTAGCCTAGAGTCAGGGCTCTTCTGTGGCTGACGGGGAGTGCTAACCACCTCCTGTTTATCTCAGTTACCCAGACCACCACAGTCCCATCTCACTTCTGTCTGGACCATTAGTGGTGCCCATTCAAATGATTCTAACGTTGAAGTTCCCAGCAAAACTATGTGATAAGCAGAGAATTCTGAATCTTCTTCAAGCTCAATCTGATCCTGTGGGTTTAATGTTTATCTGTGTCCAGCTAGAACAAATTCTGAAAGTATAAGTCAAAATACATGATGTGCTGGCCATCTAGAAGCCCTACCTTCAATCCCAGCAGAAACCTTTTCCCCTCACTCTTCTGCCAGATTATGCTGTTGAGGGCTTCAGGGCAGTTAGGTTAAACTCATAATAGGTATTGAAAAAGAGGGTGCTGTGGAACATGCCAGCTTTTTTGTACATCACTTCACAGGGCCTCAGAATAAGAATCAAGCCCAATATTTTCACGTGCTTTGTTAGGCAGCCCAAATAGGAGGAGGCTGCTCTGCAGCACGTATTCCACTAGAGAGCTCCAACGCAGCAGCAGAATTTGGGATGCTATCGTCACCTTGGTTATGGGCTCTCCACGTCCTCCTTGGTGGCTTCTTCAGATGAACTCAGGATGGGGCCCTCCCAGTCAGGGACAACGATGAGGACAAAGGTTATCTATGACTAAATTCTGGCAGGATACACTGTGCAGGTCCTCCTAAGACTTTCCAGAGTTTATGTTTGAATAATATGAAGAGTATGTATGCCCATACCTCAAGCCACAACCCACCACCGTACCCCCCAGCCCCAAACTGATAAAGGTTGTCTCTCCCTCTCTCTCTGGAGGCTGAGAAACCTTTTTCTTCCCCCATTTTGCTTCTAAGGTTTTTGGTTAGACATGAGATTATAAACAAAAACAAAAAAAAGGGGTTTTTTTGAAGTTGAAATCAGAATTTTTTATGGGACTTTATAACATAGCTGACTGAAGGTAGAAGTTTAAAGGAAAAAACAAATACATCATTGCTCTAAAATAAACATACTGTTAAACTAAAACCGTGCACTTCATAGTAAGAAGGAAAGACACAGGGAAGCAATTTCTGTATGCAGGCTGACAAGGAGGGTTTGAAATCCCCAAGTCTAATTGTTTCGCTTGTTTGGACAATTACTGAAACAGAGTTAGACACACAAACACATCTGTATTAAATACATTTATAAAGAAAGTTTTCTGTTAGGGTGAGTTTTAAAAGTAGAGCAGAGCTATGTCCTGTAATGGAAACATGAAATTAAATGGAAAGTCTGAAGCTACCCTTAGACAAGTAAGGGTAATGTAATCCTCTAGGGAAGATCTCAGAGAAAAGCAGGTTACACTGTCCCCCACCTCATGTTGTGCTGCATCTTCCCTTTTTCATGTTATATAAAGTATTTCATAGGAAGAGCTCTGACATTAAACCTTGTCCACAGGATTCATCTTTGTTTATTCTGGAGGCAGAAATATTTTTCCTAGGGTTTTCTCACAATGACTTCCTAGACCCTAGACTTACCTGCCACAGCAATTCCCCACCTCGAATGTATGCAACAGAGACAGGTCAAACCTTGCAGCTAACACTGAATTTTGCTACTCCAGGAAATAGACCTGGGAGGTGGGTGGAGGTCGGCTGGGGCTGAGCAACTCCCACTACAAGGAGGGAAGAGGAAGCTGGTGGGAAAATGTGTGGAGCTGGGCTTGCTGCTTCTGCTACCTCCCAGGAGACAGGGAAATAAAGGATGGTGGCTGGTGCCTGGGAAGAGCTCCTCTTCCTCCTCTCCCCAGCACTACGCACCAGCCCACTCACCACAGGAAGACAAACCACCTTTGCAAGGCTCCAGTACCATAAACAAGGGTAAGGGAGAAGAACAGCTGGGTTTTTTTCTGTATCTGCTTTGCTAAGCAACTGCCTGCATTGCCTACAACTAAATCAATCATCTATAAAGAATGAATTAATATTACTGTGCACCTTAACTGTGATTGCTAAGTCTTTCTGTTAGAGAGAAGAACAAGGCAATCTAGTTTCTCAGAACAGCGTTGACAGAAATGGCTGTGGGCAGCTACTCAAGCTATCATTGATTTATCTCAAGTACAATCTATTTCTGGCAAGGCAAAGCTCAGTGTGAGCTAATCTGCCTTTATGTCAATAACAGGTTTATTGGTATTAGTCCAATCTGATGAGAGTTTCCTTTTGGAAAACTCATCACATATTTCTATAAAAGCTGAAAACCATTGTACTGCTTCATTTGGAACATTTAGTATTGTGGAGTCCCTGTCTTGAACCTGTTCCTGCTACACCTCTTTTCAGTGACTGTCTCCCCATATGCCAAGCCATCTCTCCTCCTTTCTTAGCAGTGCAAATGCTCTTCTTCTGGCCTTCAGGTTCAAGCTCTGAGTTTGAGATCTGCATATATTATAAGAACAGTGTGTAAGGATTCACAGAGATAAAATATAAGGTTTATTGGAGTTTGCTCATCAGCACAGGGACACACCTCTGTCTGGAGTACTTGGTACCCAGGAATGGTAAGAATATCCCTGTTTCATACCAGCGCAGTGGCCCTCCCTTTTATACCTGGTTGTCTGAGTTATGTGGGGACTCCTGCAGTGGTTCTGGAAGGTGGTCCTCTTTCCCTTTCCCAGTAAGAGTAGACAAATTTATGTCCTGTGTTGATGGCTCATTGCTGTCACTGAAATAACTTGCCACTGCACATTTTGCAAAACCAGAATGCACCTTTCCCCCACTCTTTTAAAACTTAAATGGATTTTAGTAAGACTGGGTAATGTAGTCATGGCTATTGTCAGGGACATGGCTGGCATCCATAGGCATCCATCCGTGGCTGGCATCCATCCATTTTTTCAGGAATGCTTAACAACCTTTTTTAATAACACATTTCCTCATATTGAATATGGCTTACATACTGTGCCTTGGTTCTTGGAAGCTGTAAACAGGGTTAAGGACTTCCACTTCTCATAGACGATTTTGTATTGCCTTGGTTATGATTCTCTCAGTGAAATGCTGCTTCTAAAATTTTCTTGCCTGTTGTGCACAACTGTTGGAGATTGCTTTCTAAGAAGGAACATGTTTGGGGAATTGCCTTTAACGGACTAAACAACACCTCCGGCTGTACCTTCTCATTAGGATTTTCTGGTTGACATAGTGAATAATTTTAGGTATTTCCTGAGATGCTTTGTGAGAGTAGCAATTTCAAATGCTACTTGTCCGAATTCTTCATTCTAGTGTTTCACCTGAGCAGTGGCTACGTTTTCTGTTAGCAATGTAACTTCATGGTGAGATCTCAAACTTCTTTGAAAGAGGCTACTTGGCTTTTACTTAGAAAAACACAGTTGCTCTGGTGCTTTTCCTTTGAGTAAGTGCTGTATTTCATTATTATAAACAGCATAAAAATGACAAAAAATGTTCATAAACTATGCTGAAATGATGTATGTGTATATTTTTAGTAAGTTTTAATGTTCTAGTTGCATAGAAACTGGATATAAACCAGTACAGGCTAATATTTAGTGTCAGCTCACCTCTGATTTTTTTGCATGGATTTGTACCATGAAAGCCAGTGAAGTTGTCTGAAGTTTCTGGAGAACTTAGACACCTTGTGGAAGAATTTTTCTTAACAATCTGCTTTTAGGAGTTTTTTTTAATAACCATTGTAGATTTCTGCTTCTCTTAAAAGTAATTCTGGAACTTCGATCTTAGTGTAATTATTGACAGCCAGAACCAGGCTTTCTATAATGTCTTCTTCTGAATTAATTGTTTTGGAACATTTTCATTTTGATGTTTCAGGTAACAATTCCTGAATTTAATCTTTTAATGCTTACTGGGCTGGAGTTATGAAACCTTCCTTACAGCACTAACAGGTGTTGGAGGGCATAAGATTATGCTTTTTTACCCATTAAGTTGCCAAGTTGAATTGAATGAATTTTCATTACTGTGTCTATGAATTTCTCTTCTGTCGCATTATACCATCATTGTAGCTGCTGTGATTTGGTGAAAAATAAAATAAACCAAAAACCACCTCAAAACACCCAACCCCCAAACCTATTTCCAGTTGTTAAGGGCACGCTCACAAGTTACCAGGTTTGGTTTGCTGTTACCAGTGTGGGATGTTGACCTTTCAGCTTGCAGAACGCTGCTTATTGAAGCTCCTTCTCTTTGTAAATGTGACAAGATGCATGTGATTATGCCACTTTGCATTCCTTAGGAGCCCTTGGACTTGCAGCCACTTAGCCTTTCGCTGTTCAGAGAAATGCCCCTCCATCCAGCACAACCAGCAACTTTTCAGCTCCCACTGATTTTTTGGCATTTGCACAACATTTCCTCCTAAAGATCCTAAACAAATGGATCAAACAGACCTTGGAAGATTTTTCTTTTTAAAAGGGCACTCTATTTCAGGAGAATCTGAAACTTTTCTGGGGGAACACAAGGCTTGGAGAAGGGGATAAGTTATTAGGGTTTTTTAGATGCTTTCTGAGTACTGAGACAGTGGCTGTTGTGATTCTTATGCTTTGGCATTTCATAGTAGTAGTTGACAGCATTCCTACACAAAAAAAGGACAATTGCAATCTAAAATATACAAAACAGTGATCAACATGAAACTTTTATCTGAAAACAGGTATTCCTGTGACCTCTGTCTGTAATGCAAACAAAAAATCCAAGTCAGGAAAGCAAAGTCTGAAAAGATACAGAAGGAAAGCTCAGCAGCTGAAAAATGGGAGCCTGGTCCTGACTTCTGAATTACAGTTTTACTGGTATTATTCTGTTGACTCTAGGGAATTTATTCCAAGTCTGCTCTGGATCAGTGTACAATATCCTTCTGTGCGCTTAACTGTTAAGGAACCAGAACATCAGTGGGCTTGCCCAGGGTCTGCAATGCCAGAGCTGCAAGAGCAGCAGAGGGTGTTTAATTAGCCTTAACATGCTTATGTATACGTAATGAACACAGTCACAGAGTATTCAGTTGTGTCTATTTTCTCCCTCATGCTTTACAACTGGAAGAGTGAATTTGAAAAATTTACCTCACTGTAAGTGGGTGTAAGAGGGTGTAAGTTCTGATAGTAATTACTTTACTACAGCATGGTGAGCAGGTTGTTCTTTATAGTAAATTCTTGCTATCACATGGTCTCACAGATAGTGTTTCAGAGGAGCAGTTATTCTGGTATCCCTGCATTTCCCACAGCTATGGCTCAGCAAAATTCAGGCGTGTTACTAGAGCACAGGTCCTTCCCCCCCGATTGCTCACTGATTAAATACCACTTCCTGCGTACTTAACTTGAAAATGTGATTATTCTTCAAGATGCAGGAAGGCTCAAATTTAGACACAGTTGGAAAAGGCACAATTTTTTTTCCCCCCAGTAAAACAACAGGGACAAACTGTTTACGCAGCTATTGGCACGCTGTTCCTGGCAGCACTACACAAAATGCAGCTGGCTGGCTGGCAGTTCTGTACTGCTCCCAGAGCCACAGCTGGAGACTTAATAAATAAAACGTGTTTCTACCAAGCACTACAGAGAAAGCAAGCTGCTTTAATGGCCACAGCAGCCACCTATCATGTTTTCTTTAACGATTATAAGAACACATCCATTTTGTGAGAAGAATTTCAGTCCAGAGTTCCTTTAAAATAATTCTTATTTTAGAATAGAGGCTAATTGTGCAGTATGTTCTTCATAGTTTCTCATGCAAACGGTTCTTACTGGCTACGACCCACAGCCAGTGGAAAATTCATGGACAAATCTCTGGGACTGTGAACAGCCTTTGCTAAGTGCAGAAGGTCACAGAAGATTGTCATGCTTGGGGAACTGAAGAACCGAGTCCTTTGGTCTCACACATTTGGTATTAAATCATTCGCTTCAGAAACTTTGGAGTATTTCAGTCCATGTAGCAGCACATAATCAACTCTGTCCTTTTTAATGCAAAGGGATCTTTCTGGCCATGTTCCGCTACCACAAACAAACAAACTAAAGACAAACCTTTGAGTACTCTAATCTCTACATGTCCCTTTGCAAGGCAAACAGTGCACTGGATTAATACTTCAAAGGAACTGTTCATAGCAGCTGATAATTTTCTGCTGTGACAGACTGCTGGGAAAATGCCGATGCTATAAAATGAAAGGCTCTCCAGTTAGCTAGCAACTGGGTGAGCGGCTGGGCTTGCTGGGCCGGACACCGTCAGGCTGCTCATCCTGCTGGCTGCCCTGCCCTCAGCCCAGCTTCTTCTTGCAGCACTTCACGTCCATTCCTCCCTTAGTAGATTTTTTGGAAATTTGCTCTATCTACATTTGAGTTATATACATATACTTAAACATTCACTTCAGTAATGAAAAATGTATTATAAGTTTGCACTTCTAAATACATGATTTTGACCAAAAGTATTGCGCGCACACTTTTTACAGTATCCTGTCAAACAGATGGTGAAATTCCATACCATGCGTGCAGCTATTAACAGACAGTAATAAATCAATTATCTTTCTTTTTTGTTCTTGATGAACATAAAATTCACACCCCTTACATGGCAGATACACACATATACAAAAGAGAGCCATAAAATATTCAATAATAGAATGTGAATACCTTTTTTTCCACATAAATGGTCTCACTTATCTTTTCTTGATCAAGACTGAAATGCCATTTATATGATTAAGTAATAAATGTCATGTAAAAATAACAAGCAGTATTCAAAGTGCACCTTATTGCTTGCCAGTTCCCCTATTCCTGACAAGCTTAGTTAAATATTAAAAAAGTTTTATCTGACATTCTCCTTGCTAGATTGTTTTTTCTGAAGTGGGATAAAATACAGGGGCAACTAGCATGTTTTCTGTGCCACTGTAAAATTTAAAGCTGCCTATTTTTTCTTCAAGTAGCAATACATTTAGTGTAATTACAGTCAAAAAGGTGGGGGAGCACTGCTCTCACAGCAAAGGGAGGGAGTTTGGAGATTTGCTCTCAATTCCAATACCAGCTGTTTGGGCTCTGGACCAAGAGGTCCTGATTGAAGCTAAGGCACCCTGGTGAGCCTGAGCTGTGATTAACAAACCAACTGAGCCCTGGCATATTGCAAGCCACAGAATTTAATGTGATTATTCTTGAAGATAGAGTATTTTGGGCCCAGAGTAATTTGGGCTTCACTAGAACATATTTGGTTTTCACTAAAATGTATGTGTCTTCAAACCCGGGTTGCTGGATTAGAGGAGAAGTGAAAGTCCAGTGGCATTTGGAGTTGACTTTTTTTTGGCTAGAAGCCAGTTTTGAAGCAGTCCAGTGCAAGTGCACCAGTGAATGATAATCATCTTTTTGGGTGAGGCTCGGCTCTAAGACAAGGCTAGTTTACAGCAAAAGACTGAGGTGATACTTTATCTAAGGCCTGCACATTAAACAGAGAGGAATAAATGATGATGAAGTTATGAAAATATGTGGAGGCAAATATAGCTAACAAGTATATGCCACTCAGTTGATCTGAAATAAACGTGTAGCCATAATTCACTACCCACAAAGTGGAGAATATGTTGTAAAACAGTGACACTCTTCTTGAAATCCTAAAAGAAAGGAAAAGCATTAGAAAGAGGAAACCTGATCCCAGAAAGCTCTGGCTGGTCTTCATGACTTTCCTGCATGCGTTGTCATAGCATGGGCAGTAGTACAGTAGACAGACTGGGCATGCTGGGTGCTTGTCAGCAAGGGCTTCTGTTGTGGCAACATCAAGTTGCAAGTTTTTAGTCTGTCAGCATAATCTATGCCCTTTCTAACACAATCCTGACAGAATCAGATGTGCCTAAATTGAAAGTCCCCACAGGCTTCAATGTCTGAATTGAAATGTGGGCATATGGCATCAAAATTAGTGCAGAAGTCCTGATCACAAACTCATGTCCCCATGGGAGGTTTTTGGTGGGAGGGGAAGATAGTATTTTGCAAACGATCCAAGAAATCTTTAGATCCTGTTGGTGAAAATTTTCTAGTATAAATGCTAGAGAAGTCAGACAGGTCTATGGTAGGAAAATCTCATTCCCTAACTATTAGTCTTCATAGTATGACACTGTGAACTTTCTGAACAGTATGACATCGTATTAGCTTTCTTAAGAGACACATAGTTTACATCGAATACTGCATAGCCGTGGTTAAGTTGGTATAACTAAATGGCCCCAGCTAATCGCAGGGAGGAGGACAGCCCCCACCCTGAAGATAAGGACCTTTATTTCTTGGAGTCGTAAAGCCAACAGAAATAACGCCAGCCCCTCCAACACCTCTGTGAAATCCTCCCATTATCTGGCATCACAGATAAATAACAGTAGCAAGACCTACTTCAGGGACATGTAGATCAAGAAAGCAGCAGGTGGATGGTGACACCATAGCTTAATAGTTGCTTTTAAAAATATTAGTATGTATGTGTTAAGCAGTGATTGGTCAAATCATGTTGTACCTGAGTGCTTGAAAGGTGTAAGAACCATGTGTAAAACCACATTTGATGTGTCTCAATTTGAATGGGACACCTCATGCACATGAATAAAGAATTACTCTTGTAATTCTATGCTTTGCATCCTAACCTCTCCCCTTGGTTGGCACAGGCCAGTTGCAAAATTTTTGTGACATCTATTTGACTTTCTGCCCACAAAAATCTGGTGGTAGAAGTGATTGTAGATGGTTTTTTGTACTGCAGTGACTATGAGATAGCTTAGTTCAAAATACAGAGGAAAATGAGGAAGAGAAGCAGCAGAATTAGGACCTCAGAACAACTTGCTTAATCTTATTTAGGGAACTTCCAAGCAGAATCCAACCAGAGGCTGTCATGAGGGGGAAATGCACTCTAGAGATCTGGCTAAGTTTTAAAGAAAACTTACTGAAAGTTCAAGAACATCTCCACACACAATCATTTTCTAGAAAGAGGGAGAATTTTGACAGTATTCCAGCTCAGCAAAGCAAGGAACTTCTTAATGAACTAATACATACAAAGCATAGAAGATGTGGAAACAAGGACAGCAATACATCTGAGTGTTCTTCAGGCATTTAGTTAAAACATCAGAAAAGTCAAAGCTCAGCTGGAGCTAAACCTAGCCAGGGATGTAGTAAGAAGGGATTCTACAAGCATGGCAGTAGCAAAAGAAAGTTGAGAGAGGTGTTTTCACTGATGAACAGGAGAGTCAATTTGGTGACAGATAACTCTGAAAAGGCTGAAGTATTCTTTGAATTTTTTACCCCAGCCACCACAAAGACTGCTCCCAGACCACTGCCTATAGGAGGCTGAGAAGGAGGATAGCCAACAGTGGGGATGCAACAAATTAAAAACTACTTTAAAGAGCTGAGTGTATGCACAGCCTTATGCTAGATGGTATTCACTGAAGTGTGATTGCAGGATGACTGTCTGTTACCTACAAAAACATCACAGTGATTGGAGGAAGTCCCTGCCTGGAAAGAAGTTAATATTATGTTCACCTTTAAGAGCGGCAAAAGGGAGGCTCCAGGCCAGAAAGGTTGGTCAACCTCATCTCAGACTGGACATCATGTACTTCTGCAATCCATTTACAAGCACTGGAAAGACAAGAAAGTCCTTCAGGAACAGTAAGCACAAATTTACCACAGACAAGTCATTCTTGACCAGCTTGACTGACTTATCTAATGAAATGGCTGGCTGTGGGGACAAGGGGAGAGCAGTGGATATCAGATGCCTTGACTTTCATAAGGCTTTTGACACCATTTTCCACAACTTCCCAACTGTAAACTGAGGAAGCCTGCATTGGATGAAGTATGCATTAGACTGGATGAAAACTGAATCGACCTTTGGGCTCAAATGATAGTAATCAATGGCTTGACATCTAGCTGGCAGCTGATAACAAGTACTTCAGGGGTTAATACTGGGATGGATATTGTTGAATATCATCAACAGCATCTCAAATGATGAGACAGACCACATCCTCAGAAAATGTATAAGTGACATTAAATTTGGGTAAGGTGGTTGATATGTTGACAGTCGAGATTCAGTCCAGAGGGATTTTGAGAAGCTTGAGGACTAGGCCAACAGAAACTTTAGGAACAGGAAGGCTGAAGTTCTGTGCCTAGGGCAGGATAATACCAAGCATCATTACAGGCTTCAAACTGACCCACTGAGCTGCAAACTTGCTGAGAAGGCTATGGTGGACACCAAGTTGAATATAAGCCAACAGCGTGCTCTCATTGTAGATAAGACAAACTGCTTATTGAACAGGAAAGCATGTCCAACAAATTGAGGAAGCCATTATTACCCTCTGCATTGTGCTGGTGTGGATGCACATGAAATATGCTGTACAGTTTTGGGCCATCTCACTCAGTTTAGAAACTGGAGACCATCCAACCACAAAGACGATTAGGGACATAAAGAGTATGACTCGTGAGGAGCATTTGAGGCTGATAGGTTTATTTAATCTAGCAAAGAGGAAGCTAAGGGGCAATGTAACCACAGTCTAAAACTACTTCAGAGGGAATTGTGAAGTGAAAGGCAAAATCTTCTCAGTAGTGGCAGATGTATAACAAGAGAAAAGAGCCAGAGGCTGAACATTTTTGAACATTAGGAAAAGCTTCTTTACTTCGTGGGGGTGGGATAATGAAGCATTGGAAGACTCTATGGAGAATCTGCCCTTGGAGGTTTTCAAGGCATAGCTAATCAAAGCTGCAGCTGGTGTAATATAAAATTAATGAAACTCTTGGTTTAAGCAGGAAGTTGGACCTGAGATCTCTGGACATACCTCTTCCAGCTAATACTTCTGTGATAATCTTCTGTTGTGGATCTACATTCAGTTCATGTTCAGGTTCAAGTGAATGTATCTGCTTGGTCTGTCTAAAGATGTTAAACTGAAGAAAGGGAGTAAGAATGCACTTCAGGTAGTAGGAGATTGCCCTCTGACTTGGATCTGACTTCAGCTTGACACTGTCTTACACACTTTGCAACATAATCTGAGAACATACTATACTACATACAAATACAAGAGTCAAACAGTAGTGAGAAGGTACTGTAAGTTCATAGTGAGAACTCTGTTTAAACCTATGACAGTTTCACATGCCTAATGCTTGGGGGAAGAAAAAAAAGTCCAAGATGTGCTAGATACAGTGTGATCTGATTATGAATTCTTCTGCCTGTTGGCAGCAAACAAATATTAAGCCATAAACTTCATGGGCAAGCAATGCAGTTGTATGATTATGCAGTACTAGTTGCCCAGATCTCTTCTGTGTCTACATAATCCTATGTGTACCTTCAAAGCTACGAATGAGAAGAAAATATTTCTCATCTGATATCATGCCACTGTAGTTAAGGAGGTGGAGAGTATTACCAGTAATAATTAAACTTAAATGACACTGTAATATATACCATTAGCAACTCAATCCTATCCTCTATTTCAGTCTTTGTTTTTTTGAGCACTCTTGTAAGTTGCTCTGATTTATGCTTTCTATTACTTTATTTATATTATTTTATTTAATTTCATTTTATTTTATTATTTTACTATAAATCATCTTGCTGTGCAGATAACAGTTTTGGGGGCTGTCATTTTTTTCTATATCAAAATTTGTCTCTGGCTCATGCAGCTGTATTTCACCTGACAGAAATTATTGCTGAGTCAGCTCAAACCTGAATTCCAACATATTTTGGATGTGCAATTTGAGCTGGTAGATTAACCATGGCAGCATGAGCAGGAGTTTGGCCTTCTGAAAATGACCCTTCAGACAATCTTCTACAATATAGGTATGGCTTGTTTTGTTCCCTGGGTGGAGATAGGAAACAGGTGGTGATACTTTAGATCCAAATCTCTTTCTAGATCTGATCCTTAGCTCTGCAACAAAATGTTGCCCTTTATATGAGCTGTGATAAAACTACAGTTTAATCAGTAGTGAGTGATGAAGTCATGTTTAAAATGAATTGTCAGAATGTGGGTATCCTTCCAGGAGATGTCTAAAAACTCCTTATAGATTCTGTTTGATGCTGAAGAAACCCTAAAAGTTATAGATTCTGTTTGATGCTGAAGAAACCTTAAAAGTATCTATATTATGTTGCTAACCTAACTATGAGGATGGGGTTAACTTGCCTGTCCAGGTGCCGGAGGCCATGTTTAGATACTTGGCATAAATATTAGTTATGCGTTTAAACTAATTAAGCAGCTCCTACACTCTTACAGTCTTACGTTTTCACCCTGTTTGTACTGCTTCAAGTTCACTGTGTTAGGGAACATACCCAGCTGGAAACTAACCCAGGAAAAAAAGGTTTTGGTTGTAATGACCCAGAAGAAGGGACAGATCAAGGGCTGAGAACAACTACCTGGTGACAGATGAGGAATGCTTAAAATAACACAGCCAATGAAGAAATGAATGCTCAAGTCTTATTTCTGTATGTGCTGAACTCGTTTTCTAGGAGATCTTCTGTTACAAAAGAGACACTTCAGTGTTCTCCTGCCTGTGCAGAAAACCTTCACTGCCCGGGAGAAGCTCATTTTTCAGTTCCGAATTGCAGCAGTTAGTAAGCTGTACATCTGCTGAAGGGACATGCTCATCATTCGGGAATGGAGTTCAAGCTGATCATCTGACATAAATTGTCTCACCATTTAATTAACAAATATGTGGCCATCACCATCTAAATGCTTGTAACACAGAGCTGGAGTGTGTATAACCACTTGCCTCTTCGACAGACCCTTTGTGCTGTAGCCTCTTTACAGCACATCACTTTACAGTCTATCACCCCTTAGACTTTGTATTTAGAACTCAACATTCTTAATTTGTTCCCTTTAAAGAAGCTGGTTGTTTTTAAGAGCATTTACAATTTCTCCAATGAGCCTTCAGGTGACTATATGATGATAATAGTAATTAATTAAGCATGGTCTTTCTAAAGATTTCACAGAAGGTTACAAAAGCTTTTAACAAATTAGTCCTTAGAACACCACTGTGATTTGAGGGAAGATTTATTATTTTTATTTCTGATTAAGAATATTAAACTTTTAGATAAATCCCTTGTCCAAGGTCCAGAAACAAATTTTGGCTAAGTACAGATTTAGAGTTCCATCAGAAGCAATGAGTTTGACCATTTGGTGCTCATATCAACAGAAAAAAGCTCACCCAGACTTTAGTTGGGCTGACTTCATAATTTGACTATAACTTTTCAGAAGACTAGAACTCTAGATAAAGACTTGAAAAGATGCATTCAAGTCTTTTTCTGCAGGCTATAGTCTTGCTCTTTGAGTACAAATAGTTGTAGAATTGTGCAATGCACAAAGCTGTAGGATTGTGCAAAGGGCAACAAAGGTAATCCTGTTTTAGGGTGCTTCTTACATCAAGTTCTGAATTCAGGTGAGTTTTGAGTGAGTCTGTAACAGTATATGGGAAGCATGTTCCTCATGAGAAGATGCTGACTGCAAGGTGATCTCCTGTAAGTGTGAGTTTAAGGATTTAGTAAGGTTTGACCTCCTCTGCTGTCAGGAATGTACTGTAGAACAAGCTTTCTGGATCTGCAAACACTTAAATGACTCCTAAAGTGAGAATACTTTTCTTTGGTTATACAGGAACATTGAGCAGGTGTTTGGTTAAACAAGAACTCTGAGCAGACTGAACAGCTGAGGAAAGGAGGAGACATCAAGGTAAGGTGAAGGGGCCGTGTAGTCCTCTTCTTCACCACTATTTCATCCAGCCAAGGCTCAGAGTTTTTCTCCATGTCAGCCGAAGGAAAAAAAATGGAAATAAGTTTAATTATTAGCAAAGGATATTCGGGGTGGTTATCTGCAGTAATATCTGATGCATTTCTTTTTAAAAAAATGGTAATTTCCAATAAAAAGAGTAACTGGTATACAGAAAATATTTGGAAAAATGTGGATAGAAGTTGAAGTAAATTACTATTTGTTGCTAGTTTACAAATTGCTTTTTGAAAAAAAAAAATCTCTACTAATAAGTAATAAAAAGTATGTGCAAGAAAAAGGAGCATGTCAGGCTACAATAATTCATTGGTATTTCAAGACACTAAGAAAAAAAAAGTTTCCACAGGACAGGAATTATTCTTTTTTAGTCCTCAGCAAAGATAAAAGCCCCGGAAGGAAGAACTGAATACAGGAGGGATATTGATGATGGAGTAGAAAGTACTGATAAGAAGACTTTGCTTTCTGCAGTCATGGGCTGCTGTCCTGAGCATGATGAGGAAGAAAATCAAACAATAACAATTTGCCAAAAACTTAAGAGAATTTACACTGAGTTTGGACTGATACCAAAGAAGGAAATAGGGCTGAAAGCCAACACAGGGCTTTGGAAGTGGCAAAAAGTTAATGGAGCTACCAAAGGTGCAGTCTAGTCTTCTCAGCTTCAGCACTTGTACTGTGCCTACTTTTAGGCAGCTGCTGATAACAGTCCTTTACAGGTGTCAGGTAGAGTGAAGATGACCTAAAACGGGCTGTCTGCCTGAGTTTACATCTATTTATTAGGCAGACTGTAGCCCATTCATGCTGAGCATCTGAGATGTCAAGTGTCTCAAATATCAAGACCATGTAGAAAGGTAGGAAGGAATTGAAGTTTGAATGCCAAAACTATGATTTCATCGAGGCATCAAGATATTTGGTTGGAAAAACTGCAGGGCTAGAATATTTATAAAGAAAGATGTAGTCTTTCTATGTTATCACAGGTTATTTTCTCTACAGACTGTGTGTTTTCTGGAAGGGCACTGTGTATCTATATCTTTAATGGCCTTCCCCATAGGTAGAACATGAGGGAATCTTAATTATCCACAAAACTGTTTGAAAATAATAGACCATGGCATAGCCCAGCAAGTTCTCAGTGTGCTGGGAACAAGTTTTTCTTTCAAATGGCTGAGCAAGTAACTAAATGGGTAGTACAATTGACTTCTGTTGAAAACTGTGCTCCCTGAGAACACAGGGAGAAAATGCTATCAGCATAACAACTTCTCAAAACATCAGACTGCTTACTCGGCGAAGTCATTGTCTCATTGCTGTTCTATTGCTTCAGGAACTTAAAAATGATAGGCAAGGGCATTTAGATCCCTGATATGTGAAAGAAGTTGGAATAGCAGAGTAGACTGAAGACTGTAAAACTGTTTTCCACCAACTCAGGAAACTGCTGGATTTAGTCTTACGGTATAGTATAACAGAAAAATTATTAATTACCAGATGACAGTCTTACAGGCATAATAACAAACCACTTAAAGGGAAAGAGAGATAAGAATCACAGTAAAAGAGCACTGTAACTGCTTTGGGACATCTTAAATAACGGGGCGGGGCAACAGTGACATAAGCATGATCATGCCTGTGACTGGTTTCAAACCGATAGTTAAGGCTTTCTTGGTGATGGGAATTTAAACTCCTCTTGCAGACATAATTAAATCTACAATCGCCACATCCTGTGTGGGTACCCAGATCACTTATATAGACACCCCTACACACATGGTTATGAGGAAAATGGCTTATGATGGATTAGCATTGAATTAACTTTAGGTGATCTGTAGATGTTCACACAAATCCAAGACTTTTCAGGATCCCAGCGTGCAATGGACAGGCACGTTTTCATCTTGGGCAAGGCAACTTGTGCTTCTAAGCAAGTAAAGGAGTTTGGCTTCTGGCACTCCAACATATTCCAGCAGGGCAGTAGGTTGCTAAACATCCTCCTGTATGTGACTGTGTAAGTAGTTTTGTTCCTCCCTATGTAGTCATTCAGACCACATAAAGAGTCTCTCCAGATGACACTGGTATGAAATCAGCGGAATTCATTTTATTGTCTTTGTTCATCAGTGTCTAATTAGCTGTCACGCAGAAGTGGCAGAGGGGCTTTGCTCTCCTCTGGGTCTGTAAATGTTAAATACAACTACTAGCCACCATTGTGTACTTTCTTGTCACGGCCCATCTGACTGAAAGGCAACACTAGGCATGCCTTGATCCCTAAAAGCAATTTCTGCTTGATTTTAAGTTTATATTCTTTTTGTGATTAAGACAGGATGGCTAAATGATCAACTATGAGTGAAGGATTTCCTTGACTGTGTCTGTAAGTAGTTTTGTATGAAAGTGACCATTCACTGGTGGCTTTCCTGTCATGAGTCTTGCTCATAGTGTACGAGCTATCTTTGTGCCTTTTCTGATACTTCCTCTTACAATTTGTTCTTTGTTCATTTACCCTAGAGATCATTTTGTTGGAGCAGATTTCCTTATACGTGCTTCTAAAGCTTAACCTAAAGTCTGTCTCCTGAGGATCCCCAGCTCCCCATGATGTAGTTGGTACAGCTTGTCTCCTGCACCTCAAGTCTTTGTGGTACAGTAAATCACATTCGGAAAGTGGCAGATAGATTCAGCCTTTTGTAGTGACTTAAAAGAAAGTCTATGTGTCCTGAAAACAGGACTTGGATGCAACTTAAGCCATGTTACATGCTTGCTGTACTTTAAATGTTGTAATTATTATTTTTTAACCTTGGCACTCCAGTCCCTTATTTGTTAACAGCACAGGCGAAGCACTCAAGTCACCAGTGCACAGGATTCAACTTGTTTTGTCTGTTTGTTCTAGCAGAAACTATGGGATGATCCATAACCACCCAAAGCATGTTTTAAAACAGGTGCAGAAAAATAACTTACATTGGTTGTGATGTGAAGTAGTTGGGGGGATTACAAATATGACAGTTTATGTATATGGGTAATAGAAAATAACTAATTATTGAACAGGAAAGTTTTACACAGTGGCTATGTCAAGCCAGTCAAGTTTTCTGACCTTCCTCAAAATATGGCAGTTTTGTTTATGAATACCAGTAAATTTTATGCAAAAATACTGTCAAAGTCAAGTCAAAGTAGAATCAGTGCCATTGTTGATGGAGGTAGAAGGTTTTCAGCCTCAGTGGTTATAAAGTGGTCCTTGATTTATGCAACTTTCTTTTTTAAAACTCTGTGGCAGATTGACAAACATCCCAGCCAGTGTATAAAAACAATGCTGTCAAAGCTACCACGTGACTGCTAAAATGCTGGTGTTTATTAGATTACTAGCATGAATTCTGAGGTGTGATTTTGAGATAACTGGAAACTTTTAAGTTCATCCCAGAAGCGGTTAGTAATGATGTGCATTATTATGCTACCTGTAAAGTTTCTGACTGTGAAACTAATTTTAGGGAATATCAGGAGTTAGCCAGTAAAACTCCTTGTGTGTTACAGCATCATTCTGTCAACTGAATGATGATTGAAGCAGAGGGATCAAGTGAAACTGGATATTTTACTGAGGTTTGAGTACAAAGGCTCTTCACACTGGGCAAAATCCTTCATCTTCATCACTCAGAGCCTTGCAACTCACTTCTATTCCTTTTTCTTTGCACCTCATGCTTTGTTGTTGGGGTTGTGAAGTTTCCAGAAGATCATAGAATCATAGAATCATTTAGGTTGGAAAAGACCTTCAAGATCACCAAGTCCAACCGTCATCCATGCCCACTAGACCATGGCACAGAGTACCTCGTCTATGTGCTTTTTGAATACCTCCAGGGA
>JAVJGG010000005.1:11772865-11789294 GCA_035590195.1 Aviceda cuculoides | reverse complement strand
GGACTTGTGACCCCACGGGGGACCCACGCTGGAGCAGTCTGTGCCTGAAGGACTGCAGCCCGGGGAAGGGACCCATGCTGGAGCAGTTCGTGAAGAACTGCAGCCCCTGGAAGGACCCACACTGGAGAAGTTCATGGAAGACTGTCTCCCATGGGAGGGACCCCACAATGCCACAGGGAAAGAGTGTAATGAGGAAGGAGTGGTACAGATGAAGTGCTATGAATGGACCACAAACCCCATTCCCCATCCCCCTGCACCACTTGGGGGGAGGAGGTAGAAGGGTTGGGAGTGAAGTTGAGCCTGGGAAGAAAGTGGGGGGGAAGTTGGTTTTAGATTTGGTTTTATTTCTCGTTATCCTACTGTGTTTAATTGGCAGTAAATTAAATTAATTTCCCTAAGATGAGTCTGTTTTTCCTGTGACAATAATTAGTAAGTGATCTCCATGTCCTTATCTCAACCCATGAGCTTTTAATTGTATCTTTTTTCCCCTGCCTAGTTGAGGGAAGGGAGTGATAGAGCAGCTTGGTGGGCACCTGGCAGACAGCCAAGGTCAACCCACCACACTTGCTTAGTTTTTTATTTCCTTTGTTATTTTTAGTATCTCTTTTGAATCTTTACTTTTCTCCTAATTTCTTTCTACAACATAGTCATGCTTGAGGATTGTTAGTCTATTTGCTGTCAGGTCCCTTGAGGCTGTTCAGATAGTACTTATGTCTCGTTCTCCCTTATTAACATCAGAGTTTCCTTTACCCTTTTACATACTCTTTGGAGTCGAAAATTGCCTCCCAGCTTTCCTACAGTTAGGTATTGTTTATACGTGTCTGGAACAAGATGATTAAAAATGAAAAGAGAAGCCAAGTATCTTTGGGCTACTGGCCTCTGAATAGTCATTCCTGGCACTTGTTTAAGTACGATTTGTGCAATGTCAAGATCTGTCTCAATCCAAATATGTTTCTTGCTTTTGACTTCTTAATTTCTGGCATCGCTGCTATTCTTCCCACAATTACTGCCAGAGCCATTAGAGACCCAAACTGGACATATGGTTCCAAGTCCTCACAAAGTGCAAGAAACATTCTTGTGACATTTTGTTCAGTATTGTCCTAATTTAACAAGGATCAGTGTCTGTTACAGCTGCCCAGTAAGGAAGATAGTCTTTGAGCACCAGATACAGACATTTTCATTCTTCACACCAGATTCTGCATTCTGACCCTGATAATAATGTAAATATCAGAGGATTTTAAATGCAAGTTTTTTTCTGGGCTTCTCATTAGCTAGAAAGTCTGTATATTCCATAAATGAAAAGTTCATTTAGCTGTTTAAGATTGTAAATATTGAAATAAAAGAATGTTTATTCAAGATATAAATAGACCAAATTCTTAATGCTGGTCACTTCCCAGGAGAACACTGCCTCAAGGAAGCAAGAACAGTCCAGGCATTCGTGTACCTTATTAAAGGAGCCTTTATTTCAGAAATGTAACAACCAGATGGGTGAAGCTTACAGCTTGTATGTAAAAGCTTAAAAGACAAAAGTTGTAAATAGTAAATTCACATATTAAGATGTTAATGGTATCCTCTGATGCTATACCTGTGGCCTGTTTTTTAAAATAATGTATTTTGAGTGGCTTTGTTTAGATTATGTCTTCTACTGAGTTTAGCTTCAGACACAAAAGCTGGGGGGCTGGGCATGAGCTATTCAATGAGATCTCTACAAAAAATTTAGTTTTCTTGAATTTGATGTTGCTTTCTCATTTTGGGGAGAAAAAAAACGTGTAAGTTCCAGTTCCAGCAGCCTGTTGCATGAATTGTGATATCATGCCTTCTTTCACCTAGCAGCGTACATGACTTGCTCTTGCTAAAGTAGAAAGGAGCTGTTTGCCAGCCCTTTGTAAAGCTTATGGCTTTGCATGCTGCACCTTCCTATGCCCTGGAAGATATATTTCATAAATCAAGAACTCCCAGACAGAGATGTTCCAAAAAAGGATTTGCTGAAACACACATGGGATATACTGGAAATCAGTGCTCATTCAAAAGACGTAAGGTATACTCAACCTTTCATTTTCATCAAAAGGTGTTTTACAGATATAGCACATGTTTGGAAAATACAAATGAGAATTCAAAGAGATGAAAGCTAATTAAAGTCTGCTGGGATGAAAAACAAATGTTAAGAGTCTTTCCAGTAGGAGAGGAACTAAGCACAGCAAGTGTCCTGCTGGGAACACTCCAGCTGACTCTGGTAGGGAAAACTCCAGGCTATATGGCTAAAAAACTGATAGAAAGTCTTTTCACTTCTGTTTCAAGAGATAGCAGAGAACTATCCACTTGAACAGTCTAGATCTGAGATTTATATTTTTTGATTATTAAAACCAATTCTTATTTGGTAAGATTGAAATAATCTAAAATGACTTTATTTTTCACTGTGTAGACATTGTATAAACAAATGTGTTGCTTCCATTTCTTTAAGTAATCAGCAATTTTTTATTTTGTTTTTGGCAAAGTTACTCTCTCTGTTTTGGGGAACATGGTAATTTCAGCTAAAAGGGATCTGATTTTCCAAAGGACAAATAACAGTCTTCATAAATCAGCTATGTAAATTTGAAGACATCCAGTATAATTTGTGACTTCTGACAATAACATTTTTAGGATTCATGTACATTAGAATATTGTGGTGTTTGGTTTACGGAAATAAAGCAGAGATGCTGATTTCAGCCATGTCGAGACTTAGAGAACATACATGGAAATAAATGGGCTTTATCTCTGAAAAACTGAATAACACCACAGAATTTCTGATTATCCACTGCCTTATATTTATGTAGCATCATTACTTCACTGGTGTAAATTCTTTTGGATTCCTGCGATCTGTCACTTGGTCTGGCTTCTATTTCCGAATGGCTCCAAATATGTCCAGACTCAGTCGGAGGAGAGGACAATTGCTGTCACCAACTCTGGACATGTAAGCAGCAGGCCTAGGCAACTGGCCTAGGAAAAAAATCCTACTTGAACATTTTGCTTTGAGGCACAGGAATTTCCAGTCTCACTGCCTAGACTCAGCACCGGTGCCAGCTCTGCAGCTTCCCTGCAGGCGCTGCGGGGATTTGTCGTGAGCACTCAATTACCTGAGTAAATCTGGCACCGATGGGTTGTCATTAAACAAGGAGCTACGCCACTTTGTAGTTTCTAAATTCAGACCAACTTTTAACTCCTGAACATGCATAGAAAGTATTAACATTGTACGAATTTCTCTTTAATTTTTTATTGCTGACTTTAGAGACTTTTAGGCTCTCTATTAACAAAAAGCAGGTAGAAAACTACTTTCAAGGGCTCTGAATCTTTATAAACTCATAAAAGTCCATTTCTCATGTTAGAGACTGAGCCACTGAACACTTTGGTAATTATTTTGGTTTTTCATTAAAAGAAAAAAATCTTCCTATCCTACTGTTTTACTTGCAGTGTCACTTACTCGTGCAATGTACAGCAAAGACAAGCTCAGTGTCGTTGTAGTTTCCAAACAGAAATGCAGCATACTGCAATACCTCCCATCTTTTCTTGTTATGCCATACAGAAAGACAGAGGTATTAAATATTTGTCAGTGTAATACTTTTTCATTAATATCACTCGGCATCATACGGTGTGTCTAGATTAGTGTGCTCCTTGCTACACCTTAGTATTGAACTAATTTATATCTTAATATCTAATTAATTAAGAGCCATAATTATTTAATTCATGTGATGGGTCCTTTATGTGCCTGTAAAACTGCTTGAAGAAAACCATTGATTAGGATTCCATCAGCACTTTATGAAGCTTAGGATTCATGCATTGCAAACATAGAGTGTTTGACAAATTTTAATTGTTAATTAATTGTGTATTAAATTAATTTTTATTAATTACAATATAGTGGAATAAAGAATATAAGAATAAATGAGAATAAAACCCAATTAATCAGATAGAATAGGACAATTTCATGTCGTGATTATTTAATAAAGAGTCATACGAGCTCTTTGAACTGTGATGAAATTCACCCTTGAGCAAAACCCAGGAACAATGCCCGTAGGCTGTTTAAATTCAAGTTATGTCACTGTATCAAGTCTTGCTAACTACAGTCACTTTTTCAGGATTAAACTCTCCCCATTACAAGTAAAGCCCAGAATCAGATAAAACTGAATTACAAAATGAGGATGAGATCAGGTCAGATAAAGCTTATGTTATCATTTCTGCTCTCTACTAATGCCTCATGAAGTTGCATACAGGTTATTTCTAAAATCCTGAAAATCATTCCAGATCTTTGGAGTGCATCTTTGCATGCCTTTTTTGTGGGTATTATGTTGAATAATACTCCTTTTTTTTGCTTAGGAAAAAAGGGGGAACTTAATCTCAGTGGGAAATATTCTGAGATAAATTTTTGTAGCGCAGCAGACACTCATTGTAGGTAGCTCATAAGAGCTACTTTTAATTTACCATATAGTAAGGGTGAGAGGACTCAAGTCCTAGAAAAGCATATTTTTCTCTGTAGACAATGAAGGGATTCTGGGTAGACACTCAGATGTCTACAATATGGACAGCTAAATGTGGAAAGATGATTCCTACCCAGAATGGCAGTTCATTTCTTTTGCTCCACAATATGCATATTGATATAGAATGCAGTAAAGATTTTTCAGAAAAAAAAAAAACCAAAACTATGGTCTGCTGCATGATTCTTGTTGGTTTGTGTTGGTGGTTTTTTTTTTTTTTTAAATTAAGTTCTGTTAATTTTTAGTCCTGAAAAAATTTACTGACGTTCACACGCAGGAAACAATGCACTTGCTCAGCTCTCCTAGGATGCTTGAGGGCTGCACATCACCTTCACAACAGGGAACAACAGCATGAAGATTTCCTGCAGTAAAGTGGAGGATGTCACTCGTATAGTTAAAGACAGGGTTATGCTGGATTTCGATGCTTAGAGTTGTAAGATCCAGACAAGATGTGTTTTCAGGTGATCCAGAAAGATCTGGAAGTGAAATCAGGTGATGTGTTGAGTCAGCACATTTGCATTGGGTCTATACTTTGGAAGCTGGTCTTGTCCCATCTATAGAATGTGCACTGGGCACATGCCCGGTGCCTGATGTGAATTAAACATGAAGTATCAAAATGGTATTTAGATGAGGCATAGTTCTAAAAGTGGGAATCTGATCATGGATGAATTTCATCATAAGAAAAGGAAGGCTGCGTAGAAATACAGTAGCCACATTAGAGGGCTGTAACAGCCCACAAAGCACTTCAGTTGAAGCAATATACTAAGCGTGGCAACGTGCCAGAGAAATAGGTCTGTATTACTGCCCCATTCTTCAGGTGAGGAACCTGAATGGTATGAAAAGTATGGCTTGGTTAAGGCTGTGCGGGGAATCATAACACAATTCCGAAGGTCTGTGTAGGCACAAATCCTCCCAGCCACACGCATTTCAGTAAGACACCCATGGAAGTTTCCAAGAAAAAGGTGGTATTTTTCAGGGTGTTTGCATGATGGAAAATGGCAATAGGCAAGGTTGCAAGAGAGTAAAGGGCTTAGCTACATGCTAAGTTTCAGGAGACATTCTTTGAAATTGAAACAAGGCACCTGGATGTGTGTTCATGTGCACATGAAAGCATGGATAAATGCTTAAATATTTTTTGGGTCAAAAATGGAATATTATTGCCCTTAGGGAAGAGGGCCTTCACATTTTACTTGGGTGTAGGAAAGTAAAATATCCATAGGAAAATATGTTCTCATGTTTGCTACCCAAGAAAAGACAAGGCCCTCTTACAAGCCTCACCAATTCGTGAGGCAACATATGCCTGTCATGCCAAGATGAAGATTCTTCTCATTACATGCAGATGAAGAATCAAAATACCGGGGTCTGCTGTCTCCAAATGGCAAAGAAGTTGTCTTTTACTAGGTTTTTGTAAACCCGATGGATTAAAGCTGTCTGCCAGGAAAGCTGTTGGGAGGCCATGAAAATTCACCTCCGCCGCAGTTGTTTCTGTCTGTTATAAGGAGATTCGTGGACGTTACTTGAATGTGCATACAGATGCTATTTAGGCATGTGTACATTAGAATCACAGACACATTAAAACTATAGGCAGAGGCATGGTAGGTAAACTGACAGATATCACCTGATAGATGTCCACGGTGTTTGATCAAGATACTGGCATACTCCCTTGGGTACCTGGACTTTGGAAAATACAATGTTCAATAAGACCTAAAATGTGTAACTGTTGTTAAAACAGTTCTCACACACGGAATTACAGTGGAAAAAAACTTCCCTATTACATGCACATGCAATGCTCAAATGAGCTTTTCAGTCTGCACATGCAAGATTTTTAGAGGTACTGTTCTGATATGGTCAAGATTTATCCTCTGAGAGGAGGTGGGCAGACAGCCTGACAGCAAGGCTTAGGGAAAGGAGAAGTCCATGTTAGAATGTGGCAGCTGAGAAAAGGAATTGTGAAAGAAAGACTGGCAAAAACCTAACTAGGAAACCACTAACAGAGCAGAGTGCAGCGTAGAAGAAATGGTTGCAAGAAGCTGAGCGTTTCTATGTCTGTAATCCTGTGGCTGTTACTACCCAGAAAGTCTTGGGAGTGTCCTGCTGAATCCTCTCCAATACCATTTTGGGAATCTGATAAGTGACTATTGTTACTTTTTGCCTAAATCAGAGAAGCCTGAGTATAATTATAGGGAGGGTGTGCACTCTGCCACAAACATGCCTGAGTGTTTCATGTTGTGATGGCACGTTTACAGTTCTGTAATCTTTATCCTGTGTAATTTTAGGGATTGTTTTTAAATGCTGAACACTAACCAGTGCTCTGACTTCTCAAAGCATGAGAAAGAGGTGAAGGATACATCCTATTTCCTTTCTAGCTGTTGTGGGGTGGAAGGAAGGGCACAGCACTGGTTTTGGTAGCCCAATAAGCCTGTCGACCACTGAACCTGCCTGACCCTGCAGTCAAAGAAGTCTGAGCTGTTCCCAGCCCCATCGCAGATCCTCGCTCAGTTCTGGTGCAGGTAAGTCGAGGATGAGGTTTACTTTTCCCTGCCTGGCACATCTGCTTCTTTGTGTGTGGGTGAAGCTGTTCAATATTCATTTTCTCAGGAGTGGGAGGACTTCAAAAAGAGTGCTGAATGTCAGCTGGGCAGGGAAAAGATAATGGGCAGGAGTACCATGGGCTTTACTGTTCTGAGGCTTTATTTAGGAAGGAACACAAACAAGAACACATTACAGGATTAAGGTACCAAACTTAATTTGTATTTATAATTAACCTTGTCAGGTAAGATTCTTCTGTGTACCAAAGAACACTGACAAATCTGGTTTTTGGTTGAAAGGAGCTTTTTGATTAACTGGTAGTGCAAGAAGGTTATATACCAGGACTTCAGGTAGAGGGAGAAGAAGGGAAGTAGGAGAAGAAAGAAAAAAGTATTACAGGAGATTTTGAGAAATATAAATATTAATGGCAGGGGACAAGAACAGAATTGGTGTGAAGCTGTAAATTCTGGAAGTGGGGAAAAAAACTAGAGGATAATTCAATGGGGGAGGAGACAGAGCGGAGGAGATGGTTGATGGAGGAGTGACTGCTGAGATGATAGGGTGGAAGGTAGGAGCGACAGAGAGCTGGAGGAGGGAGGAGATTGTGGGGTAAGGGAACAGGAGTAAAAGGAAGCACATGTAGAAAGGAAGGCAGAAGGGAAGTCTGGCATCAAGCTGGAGGCTGCAGATGTGAAAGCTGCACAGGAAGCAATCAATGGGACTCCAAGAAAACCAAAGGTAGAACAACAGCATTTACATAAGAGGACAGGTCAGAAAATATCAGATTAATGGAAATTTAAAGAATATTCTTGTTTCCTTCCTTTTCCTTCTAGCTTCATTTTCTGTCTAACTTTAGAGATGGAGAAACTTCATAGAAAGCTGGGCAAAGAGGCTTATGCCATGGGATGTCTCCTGAGTTAGTACATGTGTGCTGTAGCTTTACAGCTCCTGTCATACTGACTCACCTCGGGGTCCTGTTAACTCTCTGGGACAGCTTTTATCTTAATTATGAAAGGCCTTGGCAGACAGGCTGCTCACTGATGCTATTTGCTGTAACTGGAAGGAGGTGCCTCAATCCACTGGTCAAATAAAGAAAAATAATACAGTGCTTAAAACTCTAATAGTTTTTAAAAAGTATTTAAAGCAGTTCATCACTGCTATAATGAAAAGATCTAGCAAAGATCCAAAAGGACAGGCAGAGGAAGCAAGAACACTGTCACTTGGCTCAGATGTTCATTTAGACAACAGAATTCTGAACCAAAGCCTGTGGAAATCATTAGAAAGAGTCCCATGAATTTGAACAGCTGTATTCACATCTGTGATTCCTCATTCTGACTTCTGTGCTTTGTGTAAATAAGTATAATAAGCCCAAATATGAAGAGTTATCTCTAGTACGAAACTCGTTACCTGGGTTCCTGCGTGTTGGGAGGATTAACTGGGATTAGACTGTGTTTGCAAAGAGTTATTGCAAAGAGCAAAGTCAATTAAGCTTGTTCTGGCTTGGCATCAGGGACCTGATACGTTGCCTACAAGTGCTGGGCTGTTGCAGAGGGTAAAGAGGTCAGAGGCAGAGTCTGGGTTGAAAGGATTTCTTACTGCTGGTCTTTCTTGCAAAGTGTAAGTGTGAAAGAGTGTTATCTTTGGCTCAGAGGCCTTGTAATTCCTTATCACTTCAGGCGGTTTAGCTACCCAGGTGTTTAAACATCTGTGCAACGTTCCATTTCTCTTTGTGGCTGATGAAATACCAAGTGACTGGTAGGACACTGGGCAGCCAGGGTTGCTACTGGGTTGTTACAGCAACTTGATTTTCCTGTGAATAAGAAATTAACTTAGTAGGCTCTTCTGCAACTCTCCAGTTCCTGGTGGCAAGAGCAGTGAGAACAACTCTCCCTCCATACAGGTACGTGACCCTGCTCCTGGACTAAATGTAGTTTCTCAGCACGCAGGTGGACATTGTATTCGTTTCTTGTGACTGTACTATTGCATCCTATTGCTAACAAATGCTCTTACATGCCAGAATTATTAAAAGCAGACGGGTATGCCATTCAGCCTCTATTTCTTGACTGTTTATAACTCTAAGAGATCATTCACTGAAACTTAGAAAGAGTAAATATACTGATAATCAAATTATTTCACTTGCATATTAGTATCATGATAATATTTAATATATTGCTAATATTTCACTGTACATTGCAATTAAAAATGAGTGTATTCATGTTTTTAACTGTAACAAGTGTATAGAATCATTTGTCTGTAAATGATTATCTTTTATATAAAAGTCTATTATATAAAGGTTTATATACATTTATTATAAAAAATAAATATGAATGAAGAGAAATATCAAGTGTATGGCTCATCATAAAATGTGTATGGTTTATAAGTATGTTATAAACAGACATCTGAAAATACTGTAGTAATTATTAATTATAGGAAAAGGCATATATGTGTATTTCTGTGTAGATTTAAAATTGTAATTCATGTCTAGTAAAGATGCTGATGTAACATATCTTAAATTACTTTCTGTATGGAAGTCCTGAGATCAACTCAATAAATATAGCACAGTCATATGAATACTAATAACCTGTGCTAGTGATCTGATTCAATACCTGATTCAACTGATACAATAACTATGATATTAATTCAATGTTGGTTGTTTTTTTTTAACTTGGCAAAAATGTCCTATTCATAAAAAGTGCGTAGTCTGTAGCTGTCTATTTTGGGGGGATTTTTTTCTGTCCTCAAGTGAGACTTCAGAAGCACTTATATAATTGGCACAACCAGGAAGATTATCAGAAATATAGAGGGTTTTTTTCAGTCAAATTATTTTATTTTGGAACTGCTTTTTGTGTAACTGATAGTTATATGCATATTCCTGTAACATGGTTTCATCTGAAAGAATACTGCCATGTCTTAGCATCAGAAAATTACATGATCTGATATGTTCAGGGTATCTATTAGTTGCCTACTTCATTTACTGCTAGTGCACAGAAATCACCGCTAATACTTTTTCAACTGCTCTGTTTTTCATAGTTGTTAATATTTCCTAATATGCAATAATGCTACACAAATTTTCCTAATCTCTTTGGGTCTTCAGCTGCTGCCAAGGTATCTCTTGTGGCAAGGGCGATTTTATTTTCCAGTTTTGGGGTTTTTCTGTGTGTGCATAATCTATGTTTTATACTTTTGTTGTAGTAATTAAGTATGTTCTCAAGAGAAATATGAGAAAAGGAAAAATTCTTTTTTTGTCACGCACACAAGAGTAGCACATTAGCACTTGGAGTAAAGAAGAGAAAATGCATCCTTTGGTATAAGAAAATTTGTATAATTTTTTTTTTTATAATAAAGCAGTTTAAATAAAACCTTGCTCACCAGTTCCATAGGGAAAGGCTATAAAAGTTGAAAAACTCTGCAGCAGTCAGTGTACATTTTCTTGAAAGTGTCTGAGTATTGCTTCCTCACCGAGACTGGTAGGCAAGACCCACATGGTCTGCACCTCTGCTGCCAGCTGCAGGGGAAAATCTGTTTTTCTGAGAGCTTTTCTATTAACTGTGCTGCCACTGCCCTAGCCTCTGGTTTTCCTCTCGAGGGAGAAAGCTTAATCAGGAAGTGCTTTGGCCTGTATTAATGCTCCAGATGACTTCTTATGTCGCCCTTTCTTTTGGTAGAAAACGTGTGTCGTGCTGGCAGAGGCCTGGATCCCCTGGTACTGTCCCAACCACTGATTCTGATTCTCAAAGTGGGGCTGGGGAACTGTCCTAGGCCACGCGGTTGGTTGAGGAAAGCTTTCTCCTTGTGCTGGCCTGATGGAGAGCGGGGCTTTTTTCTGGCAGTAGGCTCATGGTGTGGCTTTAATATCTTGTGTTTGAGGCTGAACTGAAATCCCGGGGAAGATCTTCTGCATGTTGCTCAGACCAAGGACATGTCTTCAGGACTGGAACATGTGAACTGAAAGAAAAAGATGTCAAAAGTTAATCTTAAACTTACCTCTTCATTAATTGGAAAAATCCCCTGTACCTATGTTGTTCTTACTTATTACACAGACAAAATTATGGTGTAGCTGGTAGGCAAAAGCTAACCATAAGGACTACTCAGTCATTCATCAAAGCCACTGCCATTGTCTGGGATGATTCATTATGGTGACTATTTCTCAACCAGGTATTGCACCAGTGAAGGAGTTTTGAATTTCCCCATTATTCTGTGACTCCTGAGCCAAGGAGAAGAGTTTTGCAAGAAGTGGGATATATCCAAGTAGGGACAAGATTTATTAAATTTCTCTTGAATTTCAAAAGTCGTCTGCCTTCAAAATTTTTTTCCCCTACCATTGGAGCCTCCTCTCTGTGCCTTCCTTAGGTTTCAGTGAGAAACATCTCTAGCATTAACAGACTGACCCAGCCCTTTAGGTAACAGATTTTTATAACTCTTTGCTGCTTCAGACTCAATCAGAAGCCTGAGTTATTATATTACAGTTTCTGTATTGGGTTCAGTTCTGCAAAGTTCCTTCCTATCTACATTCTGAGTGACTCTCACATGAACCCACAGGAGTGGAAGAATCAAAGTCCACTCTACCCCTGCCTCTCTTGTGCTTTCTTCACCAGATTCCTCTACTAAAATAACTTGAAAATAAATTTTAAAAGTTATTTTGGGGACTGAGAAAGGCAGCAGTTTATGCATGCCACAATCAGTGAAGAAAAGCTCAGAATCTATATTTCCTGAAAAAAAAAAAAAAAAAAAAAGAATCGAAGCAGCTGCTGGGTCTTCCATCACCCATTTTTCCCCTAAAGAACCTAGTTACAGTTTGTCAGAAACTCATCACTGACAGGAGCCAAATATATCACGCTGTTTCCACTGTACTGCTGCCAAGTTGGCTTGAGCCAATGGTATTTTAGGATGTTTTCCGTATCATCAGAACACACTGAGAATCACAAGGGACAGCACCTTAGGTCCTAACACTTTACAGAGCTAGGAAAACTACAGCTGGAATCTTTAGTGGCTAATGAAGGAGGTACACAGCAGTTTGGAATGAGTCTTCCAAGTTCTTGTGATGAGAAATCAGGTATTAGTGCTTGTTTGGGAGGATCTTTTTTCAGGGATCCAAAGACTGCTTGATATGAGTGGTTGCAATATGTCTCAGGGCATACACTGGAAAGCTGTGAAGGCCAACATATCTGTGGTAAAAGTCTGTGATGTGAGGTGGGCAAAAAAATGCTACACCACAGTCTTTGGCCAAACTTTCCATTAATGTCAGGTGGTAAATATTTTGAAGTCTTCTCATTGCATTTTCTTCTTGCTTCTCAGCTTGTTTGCACTTACCAGAACCTTTTATAGTTGTCCTGGTATTGTTGGTACAGTGCACTGATGAGGAGAGGAACTGAAAGACTTTTTGGGGGAGTTTGAGTGGAAGTGTTCTAACACTAACCTTCTAAAAGTTAGACGTCTAATCTAAATGAGTCGTTTAGATCCTCTGCAGTTAAAGGAGAGGCATCAGTCCTTCCAAAGGATATGATACATCTTTGTCTAAGATAAGCATTTAAGGTAGATGGGATGAGTCTGTGGATGTGCTCATACCTCTCCATTGAGAGGAGAGGAAACCAATTCATCTTCCTTAGGCCAGATACTTACATTTACCCGGATAAAGATATTTGCAACAAATATTTGTAATTCACTTTAAACAAGAAACGAATTATTGCTATGAAGCTATGTCTTTCTATTCTTTTAGGTCCTTAGAGATAAGATACTAAAAGCAAAACTGAAACAACTGAAATATCTTGATACTTCCTTCTTTTAAAGTGATGTGACCACTCCTGCCATTTCACTCTGTTCTATCACGTGGCTTTTGGAAAATGGGGTGGTACAAAATAGCAGTCACAGCAAAAGTAGCTGAGACAAAGACAGTGAACATATAATTAGGAAAAAAAATATCAGTTCTATATTATTATTTTTATAATTTGGGTGTTACATATTCAAACTCTTTATAGGCAGTACTTGAAGATAGGCCATGTTCGCTAGATGAGGCTTTTATGCAATAGAAGTGAATTGCTGCGGTTGGTCCGGGTGGATAGCTCATGTGCTGCTGCTTCTCATGTATTATGTGATGACACAATACACAGAAGGTTTTCGTTTCCATAGGAAGTCAAACTACCTTTCATGAGTACAAAATTTCACTCCCTATAAAGGAACACCTCCCACTATCTCCAAGACATGCAGAGGGGCAGAGGTCTCATCCAGCTGGTGGCATATTGCACATTTTCTTCTGTAGATGATTCATCTTTGTCATTCTCCTCCTCAGTAGAACTAAGTGCACATGAATGAACATGAGTGTGTTGAACCAGAAAGAGCTTATTTGGGGACAGGAGCCACATGTTCTTATTTTTTGTAGGTTTTCTGAATGCTTTAAATCTTTCACTACTGAGCAAGACACAACCCTTCTTGTAGGAAGGCTTAACTGTGGAGAAGCCACAGGACAACTGAGTGATGGCAACAGGATTTTGGGTAGGGAGTGTAGAAGTCACATAAGATGATGCTAATAGAATAAGCCAGATAAACAATAAGTCTGTGCTTTTACTTACCATAGAAAGAAGGTAATCATAATTCCTCACACCTTCATTTCAAAGTAGGAAGAATACCCAAAAGATTATAGAAAATGGTTTTGAATGGTGAGAACATTAACCTCATCTTCTGCCCAGGGCTTGGCATTTTACCTAACAACTAGAAGGTTGGGGGTTTCTTGGTTTTTTGTTTTTGTTTTGGTTTTGGTTTTGTTTGTTTGTTATGTTTGTTTGTTTGTTTTTTAATAAAGGTTAGTGTCCTCTGAAAAATTCAGAGGGTGCAGAAGTATGGACAGGAGTTTCCTGGATTTTTTTAATTTGCTTGCTAACCTCAGCTAACATTTGCTAACATCTCCACATCTGGCAGGGGATTAATGTTAAGATTAGTTTTTACAAGTTTTGTGATAGACAGGTGAAGAAAAACTCTGTGAGTGCCATGACTGTGGAAACATGGGAATATAAAGTCATGCTGTGCTGTACTGTACATAAGAGAATTCCCACAGGAATATGGGAACTTTTATGTAGGCATCCTCGAAATTCAAATTATACGTACCATTAAGATACGTCATCACCTGATGGAAGGGATCTTAATGTTAAAAAAAAAAGGGGGAGGCATTGAATGTTTAGGAATCTCAGGGCATATAGAAAGATGATATCTTTCCTAATTTGTTCCCTCTGTGTTTAGAAAGCACCCCAAAGAAAGTGATTTCCAAAGGGCTCTGCTATGAGATGTCTAGAAAAGCCAGGAATCACACTCATCTCTTCAGCATTTTCTTGTCAGTAATATGTTTATTCTAGGAAATGTGGGTGGACTTCATTTGGAGTTAGCAACGGCCTTTATCTTTTCCTGCTTCCCACAGTTTTCTATGTCTCCATCAAGCATGTGAGTGTCAGTTACACTACTTCTCTTCCTTGACAGTTTTTCCTTGCGGAGCAGTTTTCCTGTTGTCACAACAATGGGGACTCCGATGAAATACATATTTTTTTGCTTTTTCTGTCATTGCTCTGTTGCTGTGTCTCTGTATTTTCTCCCCTATAACCTCTGAACTCTGATATAAAGCCAGAGAACACAGAAAGACCATTGAGTACTTATGGTTTGGTTTGGTTTGTTTTTAAGAAACGGAAATGACCGACATCCATAAGTGCACAACTTCTCTCTTAGTTCCAGATCCTTTTAGCTGGTTCCTGCAGTTCAAACTGGCAGTCCTCATTTCACTGCCAAGCACTGCCTGCTAGAAGAGATTTTGCTTATATAGGATGTTAATAGGATATCATAAGTTACAAAATCAGCTGATACAACTCAGCATGTATATGCTGAAAACTGAGCTTCGTCACATCTGCATTAGTGCCTTTAGGATTCCAACAAAAAGACAGTAGTAGATATCTTCGTCCTGTATGGATGGTGCGCACTGAATCCCATACACTGCTAATGGAGAAAATGAGCATGGTAGGGAACTTCTCCACGGGCAGGTGTGAGTGCCTGGAATTACTTCCCCTTAGAAAAGACAAAGCAGCAGTGAAGAAGGCAGTGCAGCCTGGGAGGAAAGCTGGGGATCCTCAACAAGAGCATCCCCAGGACAGCATCGTACGAGGAGATATCCAACAGAAATAATTAATTATAATACTCATAAAAGTAGTGCATGGGAACCATAGTGTGGAGGACTGCTTTTTTCAGCAGTTAAACTCCACTCTTTAATTAAAGAATAGAGGAAAGCAATTTTACTCCACTTTTCAAGGAGGTGAAACTGGAGTTAGTCAGGGTCACCAACTTTCCCTGGCAGCAAGCCTTGTACAAAGGCTGTCCTACAGGTTGCTTTCAAAGGACCAGGCTCACTTTCACTCCTGCTTTCACTACTAGGAGATAAAACCTCAATTTCGTTAATCTTCATCCACCTTAGATTTGCTTAGCAGAAGTAGATTAGAAGACAAGAGCTTCTTCCACAGAAGCTTAACTTTCAAATAGGGCAATATAAAAAACAGAACAGTAAACAATCAGTCAAACCACACAGAAAATACTAAACGTATGGATCATAAACTATTCAATGCCATACCCTGAAAGTCTGGACCTAAGAATCAATTTTTAGGAGTACTTTCTCTTGTATAATTAAATAAGCCAAATATAAACCATTTCCTCTTGCTGCTGCCAGAAGAATCTTTTAAAACAATTCATTCATTAATTCACCTGGGATGAGGAGGTATTTAAAAAATATTTGTGCAGAAGCTTGCCAAATTGATTATTGCTAACTATTAGTAGACTTTGTGCTGGGGTGACACTTTGGTCCACACAGAGGTCACTGTAAAAATAACTGCTTTTTAGATACATTAAGAAAAAAAAGCTTCTGGGATGATGTTCACTGAACTTGCAGTAAGAGGAAGAGCCTTAGCACTTTGTGAGGAAATGTTGTAATCCAACCTGTGAAGAAAAATCCCTTTTAAAAATATTCTGACATTTCCTCATTTTTATTACTTGAAGATATACTATCACAATGATTAAGCTGCAAAGGCCTTTAGACTGTATTTTGATAGAGAATGACTGCAGTAGTAAGGCTGTATTTATACAGCAGAGCATGCTACATAGGGAAGAATATTTGAAAATATTCTGTATCTTAAAGAAGCTGTCAGGAACTGGTTAGTCATAACTTACTAATATGAGCAATTTTAAAGCAAATGGACATTAGAGAAGTGACCAGGAGCCAAAGAAGTAAGTTAACCTTTTGTCTCCTTGACCTTTGACTCACTTGGATCAAAATTTGACAAAGATTGCAGCTGCTAAGTATATTACCACGAGATGTAGGTAGTGGCTTTTAGTCAGACTGCAAAAATAACGCTCCCCCCCCCCCCCCCACCCCC
>JAVJGG010000005.1:11748776-11760495 GCA_035590195.1 Aviceda cuculoides | reverse complement strand
GAGTGGTTCTCGATGTCCTGTCTTGTCCCTATAGTCATATTTTGCCCTCGTTACCTAGACCTGGGAAACTTTCCTAACAAATGTTATCAAAACTAGAGACATTTCTTAGAAAGTCTCAGTTTTGGTGACAAGAGTTTTCTGACAAAAAACAGTCCTGCAAGAACACTATTTGCTTTCTCTGGGTGCAAAATTACTTAGTGCCTGAGTAATTCTCAGAGACAACTCTCATTTCCTCCCCTGAGCTATTTGCAAACATTCAGTCATTCAAAGATTTTTCATTTTACAAATAATCAGTGGATTTGCCAAGTATTTGGGAACTAAGGCAGTGCCTGACCACCGCAGTAGGAAAGTTTTGCTACTGGCTAGAGTAGCAATTATACCAGCTTTGTGGTCACTTATTTTAGGGGGACTCACTTTTGCTCTCCCTGAGCAGGAATGTCAGGCTACTTTCAAATCTTGGCCAAAAATGTGTGCTGTATGCCTCATATTGATGACAAAAGGGGGTTTTTTTGTGTTTGTTTGGGAATCTTCTGCAATCCTCTAGAAAGTAAATGCAACCTGTCATTTACCTTTTTGTGCTTAATTTTAGCTTTGATTTTTGTCCTTTTAGGAAGCTGTCATTTCAAATGGTACCATTGCTTTTGAAAATTGGCTTGTGCCAGGAAGTTCAGTTTACAGGCAATTTTGGATTTTCCATGTGCAAAATCCTTCAGAGGTATTAGACCAAGGAGCACGTCCAAAACTTGAACAAAGAGGACCTTACACTTACAGGTAAGCAAAGCCTCCTGAATATGTGACATATCATATCAGAAGTTTTGTTGAAGTCAGAGAAAGTTCTGCTCAGTTAAAATTTGTTTTTGAAATTCCAGCATTGTATTTTAGTCAGACTTATTTGTAAACTATAGCTTTTCCTTTTTCAATTTTTCCTCTGGAAAACATTCCTTTTTCTGAATGTACTAGCTAGGGCCTAGATGCAGCAGTCCATCCCCATTCAGGGAAGCTTTTAATCATTTGCTTAATTTCAAATGTGATGTTGACATAGGACTAGTTGATGCTTCCTAAGTCATTAAGCCCAATACCCAGCTATCATTGGCACACTTGTTATGAAGTTGCTTTCCTAAAAATGATAAGATATTTATTTCTTGATATCTTTGGGGATGTATATTGTATTTGCAAGCTGGTTTTGCATTGCAGCATCTACAGCTGAGATGCTTTGATGCCTAAAAGATTATTTATGTCTCACTGGAAATAGAGAACTCTTTGTTTATAGAGCACCCGGGAAGACACAGGAAATGGTTACACAGGAATCAGGAAACCAACCACTTAAGAAATACCACAGAAGGTGAATTCCCGCCAAACAGAAGTGTTTTACTCTGGTGGTGGTGATTCTGCCTATTTTCTTAGGGACAAATCTCTGCTAGAAGCCTAGATGAGACCATGTAAGAAATGATGGTTATAGCTCTTCTCACTGCTGAGGTCATGCTCACCTGGGACATTGGGTCTCCCTGAATCACTGTGACACTGAGTGTCTCTCTCTCTCGATCAATCTCCCTTTAAATATTTAACTATTTATTAAATATTTAATTATTTGTTGGCCTTGAAAATGCAAATGTCCCCACAATTCTTTTGGGAAACCTTGTTTTAGGTCATTTGTTTCCAGTTAGAAGTAATATTAATTAGAAAAAAAATCTCCCAACTTTCAGGTAGGTGCTCTGCACATTAGGCTATTATTTAAAATGACATGCACAGAAACCAATCTTGAGAAGCCAAGATCCAGCTGCTTTGAGGGTAAGGCCCAGAGGCACTGGCTACATCTGTACCATGGGGAAATGCTCTCCAAACCTTTTGGTCCCCCTGTGGCCAGGCTGGAAGATCTGATGGAGTACCCTCAAGATCCCTTCTGGGACGGAGCTGGGACAAGGTTTGTGGACCCACAGCATAGACTAAGCCATATGTTGTCCCCACAGAGGGGTCAGCCAGAAGATGGGGACTTGAAGAGTTGAGCTAAAACTAGAACAGCAGCGGCTCAGAGATCTGTATCTTAGTGATCTGCTGACAAGGCATGCTTGAGAGGCTTATGAGAATCTTGGTGGAGCTGAAAGACTGCTTATAAATCTCCAGATGCATATAAATATTATCAGAGTGACTTCTATTACAGATTTAACCTGTAATCTGTTTTGTTGCAACACAGGCCTATCAAATCAAAACTGAAGAGTGTTTATTAATCACTCTGAGTCATCCCCTTCTAATTACATGCAAGCTTGAGAAAGCTTAGACAAAAACGTGACAAAACATAATTAATTTAAAACAAAATATAAAAAGATACAAGGTCCATAAAATAAGTAAGGTCCATGAAATAAAATAAAAAATAAATATTTGTTTTCATTTTAGTATCAAGAAAAACATTCCATTAGGCACTAAGGAAATATTTCCAAATGAAAAATATTTTGTAGAAAATGGAATTTTTACATATATTCACATTAAAAGTTTAGATTCCTTTCAGTGGTTATAAAATGTTCAACATTCATCTACAAAAATGTTCATCAACTTTTCAAAAAACTTCAGTCAGAATGGTTATGTGTTGTCTTGAAAGTCAAATGTTAAAAATATTCTATGTTTTTATTTTGTATTTCAAGGGTGCGATATTTACCCAAAGAAAATATCACGGAAAACTCTGATGGCACAATATCCTACATGTTGCCTAACATTGCTCATTTTGAACCTGATATGTCTGTTGGGACAGAAAATGATACCATCACGTGCCTCAACCTTGCTGTTGTTGTAAGTAAAGAAATAAAACCACAATGTCCACATTCAAATGTTGAGATATTGGAGGAAATAGGGGAGAAGTTAGCATTAGTAATACTGAAACTGCCACAGGATAGATTTTCTCTCTATGAACTCAGATGACATCAGTGTCAGCTAAGGATAGCTGTATTACTGTGTTTAAAAAAAAAAAAAAATTCTGAGTACATGTTGCATATATATTAAGGTTTCCTTATATTCCCAGGGTAATTCTAACGGTAAATGAAAATTGACTTATTCCTGTCTGTTACAGAGGCACACACCATCAAATCCAACAGGTGTTCAAGCTCAGGTTTATTCTTCAGTAGAAAAGTTAGTTAGAACTCCGGTAACAGTAGTGAACTATAGGTTCAATGATGTAAGGGGAATTAGTACTACACAGCTCACTTAAGAATCCTTGAGATTTAAAAGTGATGACTCAAAATGCACATATCACTCACTAAAGGCTGAGGGCTCTCTCCCTCAAGGAGTTACCTCGGGCAGTGCCCCGACCTGAGGGGGAGTCCCCGACTGCAGACCCGCTGCTCCCAGGAGGACTGATTCCAACATGTCCTCCAGCTGGACCCCGTTTAAACCCTTGTTGAATCTGACCTGTGGTCATGTAACCCCTGTTGGCCAAGAAGATCACCTCAGTGTACCTGGCACGTCTCAACTGGGCTGTTCAATTTTCAACCTGTGGCCTCCAGGGTTTTGTTTTTTTCCTCTCTCCCTGCCTGGAGAAGTTTTGTTTCCTGCTGGGTGGAGTGTACTGCCACACTGTCAATGGAAGCAAAAAGTCATCAGTTTGGGTGGGATGTATCAAAAAGCATCCTCCTAGTGAATTTTAGTGTGGGAGTGAATCAAGAGTTTGTGGATGGATTCCCTTTTTGTGTGAAGTACAGCATGAACAGTACAAGATGGATTTGCCATACTCTTTCCATAATATCCTCAGTCTTGCTTTGCAGGGCAGGCTGTATTAAATCCCATGCTTGGTGTATGCATGGCCTTGCTGCCCCAGCTGCGTGCTCCCCATGGTGCCCCTCACCACCACTGCAATGGCATCCCCTGAGCTCTCCGGTCCTACTGAGAGCTTAGACCTTCAAAGAAAAGCACCATGGGGTCCCCATCTAGAGTAGTGCTTGAGCCTTTTCAGTCCAGATGTTTCTGTGTTATCACAGGCTGGGAATGTTTGCCCTTGACTGATGTTCACAGTTTTCATATTTAAATTCAGCCCTGGTTGTGTTGCCTCATTGTCTTGCACTAGCTCTGTGGTGTCTGTGTGTGAATGTTCAGGATTACTGTGAGACGGTGGCTGCTAGGGGCAGAGTGAAGAGATGCTTGGTGTAAACACAAAATAGAATCATACCAATAATCACAGAATCATGGAAGATCCCACGTTGGAAGGGATCGCAAAAGATCATCAGAGACAATCTTTTCTGAGAAAGGTAGCCTATATGAAATTTTTTAGCACCCTGTACAACTGCACCTTGAAAACCTCCAGTGATGGGGACTCTACGATGTTCCAGTCGTTGACTGTTCTCACTGTAAGAAAATTTCTTTCTTCTGTCAAGATGAAACCTTTCCTGGTGCAACTTGTACCCATTGCCCCTTGTCTTCTCCATGTCGCTCCTTGTGAAGAAAGACCCTCCATCCTCTTAGTAGCTGTCCACAGTAATGGAATACTGTGATGAGGTCTCTTGAGCTTTCTTTTCTCTAGGGAGAAAAAACCTAATAAATAAAAGCAAATGGCCTTATTCAGACCAGTTATATTCTGCCTATGTCCTATTTTAGGCCAGCATGTCTCTTTCAAAAAGCTGTTCTTGTTTCCTATGCCCAGAGTCCTTCATGTCACAGTATTAATGGACACTGCTCAACCCCCACACCTTGGACCACATAGCTCTTTATGGGTCTAAGCGTAGGCTCATGCCTGCAAACAACTGCATCAGGGGGGGATGAGAACAGAGGATCCAAGCCCCATTTTGCTGTTCGGAAACAAATAGGTGTAAACCTAAATTCCCAGAGAGGCTCTGCCTATCTTGTTTGACAGCACTGATTTTAATCCAGTAGAGTTCACCTTTAATATCATAACCTTGTCGTCAAAATACTCACAAGGGAACTCAGAGACATATTTTTCACACTTTCTTAACCCTGAGGGGATTGAACCCACATATCTTCTGTCTCATAATCTTGTTATATACATGCCTTCTGCTTACTCTGCATTCAAGTTCAGACAAAAGTAAAAGATTCGTGGGGTTCGCTGGAAGAAATGAGAGTAAAAGAGACTCTTCCATTGCTATTCCCACAGCGCTAAGTAGAAAGAGGTGGCCCACTAATGGGCCCAGGCTGAGGACTTACTCTAAAAGAATAACTTGTTTTTGCACAGATTTACTTATCAAAATTATTACAATTTTCTGCTTCACCAGACAGGCCAACATAGATAATTTCTGTTTGCTTTCCACAAGCTATTCATTGCCTTTAGGGACTTGACTTTGTGTTTGTGCCTCTGGGAACGTTTGTTACAATTATTGCTGGTAAATCTACATTGTTCTTCATTGAATTAGGAAAAGTTATCCATTATTTAGAATTAAAGCTGTTCAGAAAGAAGGATTTGTTTGTTGCAAATATGTATTCTTTCTAAGTAAAGAAATAATGGAGATTCAGCACTTGATCAGTTTTGTGCAGGATACAGGTGTATTGCTGCTATCATAACAGCAAATCTAAACCACTTATCTAAGCCAGTAAGTAACAAGGCTTGTATATTTTTACTTACATGTTTATAGTGTGAATGAGTCTGAAGTATGTGACATATGGAGATGACAGAAAAGAGGAAGAAAAATGAAAGTGGTACAGCACATGTTATATAGATAGGGATTTGAGATTATTACTTGGAGATATTCAAAAGCTGTCTGGCTGTTGTCCTTGGAAACTGGGTCTTGGTGGTCCTGCTTGAGCAGGGAGGTTGGACCAGATGACCTTAAGAGGTCCCTCAACTGTCCTGCGGTTCTGCGATTAGGGATGATCTAGTGAACTCATGTAAGCAGTAAAGACAAATTGTCTACTTTTGTGTAAATTATGCCCAGTAATTGTCTTGTTAAGGAGTCAGTTTTAAGCAGAAACTTAACTTATAGTGAGCTGCAACTCTAGAAACTGGCTTTGCCAGGGATTTCTTGGAGTCAGTCTCTGCATTTTTGATCCAAAGCACATGCAGAATTTTATGCTAAACATTAATTTTATTGCTGTTGTAGGCTGCACCTGCGTTGTATACAAACACTTTTATACAACTACTACTGAACACCTGGATTAAAGCTTCTAAGTCACACATGCTGCAGAACAGAACAGTGAAAGAGTTACTGTGGGGATACAAAGATCCCTTCTTAAACAAGGTCCCCTTCCCCTTGGACCCAGTTCTGGGAGTCTTCTACCCGGTAAGCGAAACCAATGAGGAGGCAAAGCCTTCAGTTATCATTCTGTGAATAAAAATTAAGGCAGCTGCTGTGAGGAAAAAATAATCTGGCAATGCTACAATATGGTTCAGTACTGCTAACTGTTATTCCTTCTTACTATGTCTGTTGCAGTATAATGGGACATTCGACGGACTTTACAAAGTCTATACTGGGAAAGAAGATATTAAAAAAACAGCCATAATTGAAAGCTATAAAAACAAAAGGTATTATATAGTTGTACATAATTAAATAGTTAATTAAATAATTATAGTTATATATAATTAAAAACCATACATATTTTCAAGGTATGGGTTTTAAGGCTTGATTCAATAAGAGATATAGATAAATGGAAACTCTTCAACAATGCAAAGGAAGCTGGATCAAGCCCTGGGCTTAGCAAAACCACCTCTCTCTTTCAGCTATTAATGATTCTGTTACGAGCTCGGATTTAAGACAGTTATTGATTCTTTGATAGACTTAGTTACTTCTGTTTCGCATACTTAAATAGCTAGATCCCTTTTATCCTATTCTAGTGAATCATATAATTTATCTGAATAAATGAATGAACATCTCTATCCTCTGACTTTTCTAATGGATCAGGCTTATACTAGAACAGTTATATTTATCAATACAGGTAATGAAATGGATTACATGGCATAACATGCTACATGCAGAATTACTTTTTTTTTTTATTTTAAAGGAATCTCTCATACTGGGAAGGCCACTGCGATTTGGTTAATGGCACAGGTGAGCCTATTCAAGCTTTTTAAAACTTCAGCACATTTCTTGATATTGCAAGGGAATAATGAAGTACAATATTTAAATTAATTCCCCTGGGATGTGACAGTTCTGTATTCTGTATATTAAATGTCTATATAAATATGAATGTATACCTACTACTGCTATACAGGCGTGTGTGTATCCATTATAATATATATTATACATTATTGTACATTATTTTATATATACATATATATACACCCTCTTCAGCTAGAGTAGATGTGGAAGAGACACAAGAAAAGAATCCAGCACTCTGTTTCTACTAATTATCTATATCATATGATATAATTAAGATTCTTTTCCTTTGCTATAGCAGTTGAAAAATATCTATTGCATTCTAATAATGTACATTCATTTACAATGTTGAAAAATAAAGTTAAATGCACCAGAACAGACAGAATATTTTTTTACTGAGATATGAAAAGAAATTGGGGTGACAAGGAAGAAGCTGTCAGACAGGTGGTTTGGAGGCCACTAGTAAGTGAAAAGGGATGAAGAGAAGTAATTTAGTTGGGGAAGAATAAACTAGAGAAGAATATTTTTGAATTTGCTTTTGGAATGCATATGAAAACAGTTGAGTGTTTAAGATACATTTGTTCAAAAGGATCTTTTTCTTGATGAGTGAAAAGGTCGCTGTTAGGACACCACAATCTGTTGAGCTGAGGCTAGCAGATGTCATGGTGAATGCTTTTGCAAAGAGCAGTAGGCCTTCAGTGGGCAACTATCAAAACAAGCAGGTTTTGTTTGTTTGTTTGTTTGTTTGTTTTCTTTTTTTGTGTGTCTTTACCCGGCATATATAATTTTCCTTATAACCCAGAGCACATGGCAAGTTATTTTGAAGTATTTCAAATACATCACAAGAATCTGACTTTCCAAAAGTCTGTGAATCAAAAACAATTAGTTACTTTTTAAACCATGCAATTAATTTTATAGGAGGCAATATTTTCTTAGGTTCTAAGACTTTCCTTTCTTCTTATGGAGCCTGAACCCTTTTTTCCCACGGTCAGCTTTTTGTTTTTTCTTCTTCCACAGCTGACAATATAAACATACTCAGCTAACTAGACTAAGTGCTCCAGTACAGTGAAAATGTGGAGCTTTTCCTTGTTAACAAAGGTTATTGCACAGTTTACAAGAGCATTCAACGTGACTGCTCAGGAGAGACCATGTGTTTAGAGAAGCAGAAGGTTTAAAAAGTCTTCTAAGCAAGTATGAGAATTCCTTCTTATTGTGTAAGCTTTCGCACCAAAGTACAGCATATATAGTGTAAGTAAATACCTAGATAAAAATATTAAGCAGTATTCTTGTATGGGGCTTGAAATGGGTCCATGTTTGCAAGCTCTCCAAGACTGCCAAGATTTAGAAATAGAGTGTGTGTCTAGGATGATCTTGGATCTTCTTTATGAAAAAGTGCTTCTGTCAGCAGTGGGCAAGTGGCAGTATGTAATTTAGCTTTTATTGCTCTTGCCAACTAGATTCAAAGATACCACAGATGTTTTCAATCCCTTGGTTATGGGTGCTGACTAAGAAACTAAACAGAAATTGTAGCAAGAAGTAACAAATGTACTGGTTAAAGGTTTGTTACAACACCTCATTTGAGAAAATGGCAGAGTCCTCTTACTTAACTCGGGATGCTTGCAGTGCAGAAATATGCATCTGAACTGGCTATCTGTGTTCTTTTTATAACAAGTAGAGAAAAAGACATTACCAAAGTGCTATTGCTCTGACCTATTTTGCATGTCTACCATGGGGTGAGGTGGGTTGTGCCCTAGAAGTCCTTCCTTCTCTCCATAGAGAGAATATAGAGGGGATCTCAGCTTACAAAGAGATCCACTTGAGCAATCTTTGGTGAATAAAGGTTTAGCACTGGTTATTAAATAGGTAGTTTGAAGTCTAAAACTGTGTTTCTTGTAAGTGCTGAGTGCCATAACTGCAGAGGAACCAAGCATCTCTAGAAAGGTTTAGGTCTTTAGACTGCATAAACCTTGAAGCAATAGCAACAGGTATTTGGTTTCATATTAAGCAGGATTATTTTTTGTATCCTCTGTTTTTAATGGGCTTGATCATACAGCTTCACATCTGTGAAAAAAAAACAACCAAAAAAACCCCCAACAAAAAACAACCACAAAACAGCTGCCATAATTTGGCTTACTTTCAAAACTAATTCAATGTTATCTGTGGAGTGCCTGTCACTGTGCAATAACTTGCATAAATATTTTCCTCATAAATGACTCATTTTGTTTCTTTTTTTCACAGCTTTATAGGAAAGTAACAGCTGAGTATTGAGCTAGAAATTAAATCATGTCTTCTAAGTGGAATTGCTTTGAAGCTTTTATTTTATTTTATTTACAGATGGGGCATCGTTCCCACCATTTATTAAGAAGGATCAGATACTGCGCTTCTTCTCCTCTGACATTTGCAGGTAGGCTGGTCCCTTCCTGATGTGCGTCCATGCCTGCATGTGCCACCCAAATGCTCTTTCATTTTGGAGGGTGGCTGCAGTGGCTCTGCTTGGGCCTAGGTCCCCAAGGCAGTTCAACATAAACATTTCACGTAAACACAAATAAATCTGTGAGCTGTGCTGATGATTCAGAATCTGATTCTACCACTTTTATTTATGTCAAGAAGCAAGCTATTTATGATGTATTTTATTTCAGCCAGTTACAGATGTATAATTCAGGAATATCTGACACTGTTGTGAGCTGTTACAGATCTATGAAAGACATTGAGGGCCACAGGGTTCAAAGCCTTGAACTTCTAAGATCAAGACCCAGGCTATAACCTGCCTTATTTGGTCTGAGAAGGCAATAGATGCATTTGGCATTTCTGCAGAACATCATTTATGCAGAACTGGATTTACTGTCATCCACTAGATACTCAAAATAGTTTTCTCACAGGATGTTTTTACATATTTTATTTTTATGTATTTACAAACAAACAAACCTGCTTAATACATCCCATATTGATGGCTTTTCAGCCTGCTGCTTCTGCTGTGGCTAGCCAGTGTCCCCAGGTTCTCCAGTGGGATCACTGAAAGCAATGGTAAAAGATTTAAAGTGCATCACAGTGTATTTACTTTGGGAGATTCGACCCCTTTGTCTATTTTGCTGCCTGGAAACAGCTGTTTCCTTTTAACTAGGTTTAAAGTGGGCCATTTGCTTTACAGAAAGGGTTTTTTTTTTTCAAGATTGGTGTTTTTACATGAAGTTAAAGTTCTTTTTTTTTTTGGTGAAGTAATTGTATCCCCAAACTGGAAAGCATTTCACAACCATTTCACCTTTTTAATGGAAAAGAAGATTCTATGCAGAGGAGAAATGATAAAATTCTTTGGATTGATTGCACATAGTTTGAGAGAGCCCTTTGGCCATTTATTTCTCACAATTAATGAACAATGAGGAAAGACAGTAGCAATTGCCCAAAGGTCATGCTGAAACAGAGTCATGGAAAATAGTTCTGTCCATGTTGCAAAACCCAGAACCCTTCTTTCGTTTGGCTGCAATATAAAGTGTTGCTGCCCTGGTTACTTTACTGTGTAACAACCATATCTCTGTATCAGTTGATAATGTATCAGCAAAAAGAAGCTTAAGTGGTATTCTGATTCATATGCAGTGGAATAAGGTTATATCCAGAATGTTGCCTTCATCATAAAGCTTAGATTAGTATTATCAGGTCAGCAAAAATCTATAGCAGAGCTGATTTATATTGATAAGTATCTCTACTATAGTCCAAAAACTTTCAAAATTTCATAACAGTGGCTGTAGAAGTGTGTAGGAAAAGAGCTCTTAATTAATTTTTTAGTTTTGTGTATATTGTTTATTAGTAGTATTTTTGTCTGTCTTTTTGTATATTGTAATGCTCACCTCTGAGCTTGCACATTCCTTTGTGAAAGTGTGGAATGTTCTCTGTTACACAGGAACACCCCTACAAACTGCTGAACAGTGTGAAGGGAGCCTGGACATTGGCTCATCTTTTCTTTTAAGAGAGGGAGATGCTTGGGGGATTCTTAAGGAGTATTGCCATGAATTCAGAGTTTTAATCCAAATGTCTGAAGCATGTTTCTCCTCTTTTACATTCAGATCAATCTATGGAGTTTTCCAGGGCAAGCAGGATGTGAAAGGAATCTCACTCTATCGTTTCACAGTTCCTCGTGAAGCATTTGCATCACCTGCTGAAGTCAGAGATAATTATTGCTTCTGTAAAGATGAAGTCATATCAAATAACTGCACAATAGCTGGAGTCCTAGACATTAGCGCCTGCAAAGCAGGTATGGTAGTGACATGGTACTACCAAAGAAGCCATTTAACTGTGGAGAAAGGATGTGTCCTGTAGCTGAGGTGGTACGCTAAGATCCAGGGTGTTCGTGTTTGTCTGAATTCTTCCACAGATTGCCTGTGAGACCTTTCACATTTCTGCAGCCTTATTTCCCCAAATGAGGACTATAGAATCATGGAAATCATAGAATCATAGAATCATTTAGGTTGGAAAAGACCTTCAAGATCATTGAGTCCAACCGTCATCCATCCCCACTAGACCATGGCACAGAGTACCTCGTCTATACGCTTTTTTAATACCTCCAGGGATGGTGACTCAACCACCTCCCTGAGCAGCCTGTTCCAATGTCTGACACAACCCTCTCACTAAAGAAATTTTTCCTGATATCTAACCTAAATCTCCCTTGCCTCAACTTGAGGCCATTTCCTCTCATCCTATCTCCA
>JAVJGG010000005.1:11737179-11748676 GCA_035590195.1 Aviceda cuculoides | reverse complement strand
GGCTGTCAACCAGCACCCCCAGGTCCTTCTCTGCCGGGCAGCTTTCCAGCCACTCCTCCCCAAGCCTGTAGCACTGCATGGGGTTATTGTGACCCAAGTGCAGGACACGGCACTGTATTCTGTATTCTGCATAGTGCTCTGCAAAATAGATTGTATACTGAAACTGCAGGAATGCATGTATAGAAAGGAAAGGAGGGGGAATTGTATAAAAGCCAGAGATAGTCACAGTCTTTGTATTTGTGATAATTCTCACACTGTGTGTGTGAGTTTACAACTATATATGCATGCAGAGACTGTGAGACACTACTGGCTCAATTTAGCATCAGTATAATCAACATACACAGAGTCTGTGTTTGGTGCAGAGTGGACAGCATGGGTTCCCTTCAGGCTTGCTTTCTGCTAAAACAAGATCATGAAGCTGCAGGGAAGGACTGACAGTCAGATCCTCACCCCAGTGTGAATCTGGAAGCACTGCCAGCTCCACAGTGTAGACACAGACAAGGAGGATTTGTAACTACAATTTGTTTCACCATGCAAATTTTCCTCATGACAGTAGAATCACAAAAACGCTCAACTTTTGGCGGGGGGGGGGTTGGATGGGGACGACACTATTAACATTTTTATCAGGATTGTATGTCTATATAAAAAACTGTGTTTGCATGGAAAATGGCCTCAGAAGGTGAGCACTGAAACAAGGCTTAATGATTCCAGTGAGTTTGTTTTTTTCAAATAGGAAGACCAGTATTTATCTCTCTTCCGCATTTTCTTCATGCAAGTGATTCTGTATTGCATGATGTTGAAGGCCTGAGCCCAAATGAGAATGAGCACGAGACATTTCTAGATGTAGAGCCTGTAAGTACAAATATTTAATAATTGTAACTCAGTAAACTTGCAGTGTTTAAATTTAATTGTAGCAAAGTAGGCCTTTTACCAGGGGGATGAGCAGAAGATACAATATATTCATACTTGCTTTTGCAAGATCTGCTCACAAAAGTGTTATGGTTTTAGCAGGGGAAATTAGAGCAGAACTTTGTCTCATTCTGACCTTCAAAGTCTGGAAAATAAGTTTTGATTTTTTCTTATTGGGAATGTAAGATTAAGCAAACTTTGAAGTATGCTATAGCTTTTCTATGACCTTCAAGTAGTTTGAGAAAATTCTTTCCTATGAAAGTTCTTCTGTTCCCTCTATACTTAATTTTTTTCATTTTCTATTGCTAGCAGTTATTGTATAATTACTACCTCAATTGAAATAAAATAATATAGATCAGTTTATTTCCAAGAAAATTTCTAGAAGTCTGAACAGACTACTCTAGAACAGACCTAATATAGTCTTTGTGACTTGGATTGTCCAACAGAGATCCCAAACTGAATGAATTTATGACAGCTCTGATTTTGATTTCCTTGCTTCCAATTTTACCTCTACTTCTGTTCAAGTGATGCAGATTCTTAACTTTAAGTGTATTTACCAAAGTTTTCTGAATTGTGTGATGAATTCTAAGGTTACAAGATTTTATTTTGCTCTGAATTTGGGTGAAAAGTTAAAATTCAGGATTTCTTACTAAAATATTTTCAGTCATATAATTTGACAGTTAAGCTATGTAACTTCAATGAGGATATCGATAGTTGTTTCACTTTATTTGGAATAGAGACATGAATCAGAATTTCCGAAATCTGATATGAAATTTTCAAGAATCACACCCTGTCTTATTTTTGTGGAGGACAGAGGAGAAAAGAAAGAGATGAAGAAAAGATCTGATCTTTGTTTTGATATGTTTGTTCTGATATGAAATATTTGTTTTCGTCCCTATGCAAGTTAACTATCCTTCTTATTGAAAAAGAAAATTTAGCTAATTTCTGGTAGAAAAAAACCCCTAAACCATATTTTTATATAAAACATTTAATGAATGTTTTAGTATTTTTAACCTTTTTTTACCTTCAATTTTAATTGCAAATTACAAAAGTAACTATGGTAAAGCCACAAAATCAGAACTTCTATGAGAAATGAAATACTCTTAGAAACATTAAAATTTCTTAAAAATTGAATCCTTAAAAACGTAAGGATAAGATAATACCAAAGTGCTTTTTGGCACAGTCCATATTCTAGGCTTAAGTATTCAATTCAAAAATCTAAATTAATGTGGAATTTTTTTTTTTGGTTTTAGATCACTGGTTTTACACTACAGTTTGCGAAAAGGCTGCAAGTAAACCTCCTTGTGAAGCCTGCACCAAAAATTGAGTAAGTACTACTTCATTATTTTGTTTTTAAAGACTTTTTTCAAGAGACCTGATTGGTCTATGAGAATGTCAGAAATGGCTGGGAAAAGAAGGAATAAAAATACTTTCCCAAAGCTTTTTCATTTTTCTTGCAAAAATTTCAGTCATGACTTTTCAGAGAACATAAATTTCAGCAAAAGGGCAAGACTTCTTGAGTAAGGCACTGCCCAAGTATTCTAACACACGTTTGATTTCCCCACAGAAGCTTACAAGGCAACATTATTATGTTATTCTTAAGAACAACATTCTTGCAAAACCCAAATGGGGACCATGAGGATGAACTAGAAGGCAAAATGTATTTTCTGTAATAAATCCAATGAGAGAGAGAATTTATGTGTGCTCTGTCACTAGATGGATTTTATCCCAAGGATTGACCGGCCTCCAGCTGTTTCTTTCTCTTCATTCGCCCAAATGTACATGTACAGACATGCATTTTGGGATCCTGTACATCTGGCAGGTGAACACCACACAGATCTTCAGACCCTCCCACCAACACCTAGCTATGTCCAGCCTTTCTTTCTTTTTTCTGACTACCCACATATGGAAGAGTAGACAGAAAGAGATGGTTCCTGATATGTAAAATGGCTCTTATCAATTGTAGGCTTATTTTTTTTTTAGTCCAAAACTATACTAAAAAGGTACACCTGGAAGGTAGAAATGTAGTTAGAGGAGAATAAAAATGTTTCAGTAGAGACTGGGCTTATGCAACAAACTAAAGGTAACATGCTGTACTTATTTTTTCATTTCAGAGCTTTATCAAAAGTTCAAAAACCTTATATTTTTCCTCTTCTTTGGCTAAATGAGGTTAGTGTATTTTCTTTCATTTAATCTTCACTGTTTTAAAAAAAAAAAAGAAGAAGAAATGACCTAGCTTTTTCAGCCTTTGTGCCTTTGAAATTGGGCAATTAAACTCATGCTGTGATTTGCATGTATATATTCAGCAAGTGAGGGCTTGCATGCTTACCTTTCACTGATATTTTTCTTGCACTGTTTCAGTCTGCTGTTATTGGGGATGCGAAAGCAGAAATGTTCAGAAATAAAGTCACTGGTCGGGTCCAGATGCTGAGTGTGCTGCAAATGGCGTTAATGATCACAGGTTCTGTGCTGTTCCTCGCATTCATGGGTTCCTATTTCATCTGCAGATCAAAGAAATTAAAATAAGTAAGTAAGCACTAACAGCTCAGTCCTCAGCACTTTCCCTCAGGATTTCAAGAAGTTCAGAATCATCACCTATTTAGCTGTCCTTATTTTTTAAGTGCTAGTAAACACAGCAGTTGTTCTGCGGGAAATCATCCAGATAACTTAGCTAATGTTTTCAAATTCTCTTCCCAGCCTTAATCTTTCAGGATGCTCTTAGGACACTCAGGAGAGGGTATTGGGAATTATATCAGAAGACCAACATTTTTTTATTCCAAAACACAACATGATTGTTGTGAGTTTATGAAAACAGACATTTTATCCAAGACTGCTAAACTGTTCAGAAGTGCCCTCTAGTACTTCTCTGAGACAGAGAAGACACAGCTGCAGACTCCTGTGCTCTTCCAGGACATACCCCTGGCTGAGGGATTTCAGAGAACCCCCTGTAAATGACATTTTTTATTGAGTATTGGATAGGGTTTCTCACTTCTTTTTCTCAGTCATCCATCACTGTCACGTTAGTCTAAACATCTCCTGAACATACCTAGCCCACTAATACTAAATATACTCCCATCATGGGTAGAATAACCAAGCGGTGGATTAATGCACTGACATCTAGGGAAATAAACACATTTTTGGAGTGATTTAAAAGAAGTGAAGAGACATGAATGTTATGGTGAAAAGTATGCTGTAGTAAAGAGACATTTTTAAGACAAAGACTTACCACATCCCATGCTGCATTTTGATTTTATTTCACTACAGGTAATAGAAGACTTCAGAGATAGTCAATGTTTAATTGAAATTTCAGCCAAGCAGCATGTTACAATTCAGAGACAAAAGGTATGATTCAAGGCACAGTCAGTCCACATGCTATGGAATTCAATGTGCTTTTCCATTTTGAGAAGACCAACTCACTAACCCAAATAAGCTGATGTTTCCAAAGGTCCGCGCTTCTGACATCACTAACGAGGCCACCATGGAAACTATGCTTTCAAATAACTTTGATTATTTGAACCTTGTTATCAATTTTAACTGGCATTCAAGCAGACTGAAGTTGAGATGCAGTTGGATTTTAGTCCACCTTCTGCCATTTATGCAACTTGCTACTTTTTTTCTTCCGGGATTTGCAAGACAAATGAAAGCAGTTTGCTGATGTTCTGTCTCAGAGCACAGGCTGGGAATGACAACACCTTTGAGCTCATGCTGTGCTCTAGATGCTCTCATTGCAACGTTTCTTTCTGTTCCTTCAAGGAATGGAAGCTGCTGCAATAGAACTGCTCTCTGTCCTCTATTCAGGGATGTGAATTGCATTGAATGTGAATTTTAATATGTAAAGTTACTAACTGTAATACATGAAGTTAATAAAAGACTTACTAAAATATGTCATTTATACATTTTATATGGAGATGGCTCATAGACACACCACAGTCATTCGTACATTGATGGAGTTCATCAACATTTGGCTCCACAGCTGTTTAGTAATCTGAACCACTCCCTAACTCCCAACCTGCTCCACTGCTCCTTCTGTTGCCTCCCGTGTGCTTTTCTTTCTGGCTCTTGCTTGAACACCAGCCTCTGCTCTGCCCTAACCCCACTTCGCCCAAGTCCTCCCTTAGAGAACGATCTGATATGTCACCTTTAGGGTCAAGAGAAAATATTCCGGAATGCTCCAGACACAGGAAAGACTAAGATAATGGTTTTGATCAAACATCAGAGGGTTTCACTTCCTTGCTATAGAAGAACATAAATTAAAACAGGTTGTCCCAATTCTTTACTGATAAACCATCTGCCACAAGGAAATTTGTGCAACTGTTTGTTTAATGAGGTGCACCGGCCTGTAAACAGGTAGCAAACACTGCCATCTGCATAAATGGTTTACTTTTTCATTTAATCTGAATGACACATCTTAGAAATGAGAGTCGATGGGGCAGATACTGAGTGTTGTGGGGTCTCTTCCCATGAACTCACTGAATTCAGAATGAGAGCCTAAGTCCAGCACTTTATAAGATTTCTTGTTGGATCTTTTGTCCCCTTAAATAAGAGCTGCAAGGAAAAAGGAAAATCAAACATGGCCAGGCTCTCATAGCCTGGTGTTTGGAAATAATGGTGCAATGGAGTTTAAACCAGAAAGGTTTGTCTTGCTAGTAAAGGACAATATCTTTGGCTAGGTGTCTTTGGTAAGGTGTTTTCACCCTTTGGAAATAAAGTGAAAACCAAACAGACTAAAATGCTGTTGTTTTAATCCCATGTTCCTTGTGGACAAAGTTGTGTTGCTACAAGCGGAGCTGATGAATCACAGAAATCCCAAGAGATTATTCTTGAAGGCAAGGTCTATGTGGTACATGGCTATGCTCTCTTTTTCCAGCCATGATGGAAATGCAAAGTAACAGAGCAGAAGATGTGAAGGAGGCATGACACTCAAGGGAAGTTCTGCTCTCACTTCGAGAGCCTGTGCATTTGATTACTCATGGTGCTTGCTAGTCAATGAAAAACAAGACGTTTCTCTCATCTCTACACTATTGCTGGTGTCATATGTGATGCTCTGTTCCCATATTAGTTTGGGGACAGTTTGACACAACTGAAGGCATCCCTAGAGTCCTATGGACTGGTCAAATAAGTATGAGGACAGCTAAAGTCATTAAGTCACCTTCTCCTATGAAACAAGCACAGCTCTGCTGTGGTTCAAGAGCTGACATCAAGTTTTTATAATAAAACTAGTCTTCATGCCAGAATCTAATGGTGAGATCTTTTCACAAAAGGAACAGCAATGCTCCTGTCATTTTTGATACACTAGCATTTCAGCTTCATTTTCTGTGGCTTCAAGTCAATTGTCAGCAAGTTAGCATTTGCTCTACTAGTGTTGTTTAGTGCTATGTGGTGATCCAGCAAGTCAGGCCATGATTTTAAATGTCTCAGGGCCAATTCTGCATGCACAAAATTACATTTGTTCATATGTATAATCTCATTGGTCTCAATGCAGGGTTGGACTTTTAAACTATATTCAGCACCTAGACTGCACTTGAATTATGATTAGTAGTTATTTTGTCCAAAACATCAGTTACAGTTATTGTTAATTCATGTTATTAAGGCTAATGTTAAGTATTTACAGTTGTTCAAACAGTGCAGGATAAACATTTATTGGAAATGTTAATGAACTCAATACAAATAACAAAGCTCAAACGCTTCTTTCTGAGATCTTATGTCTAATTGTAAATAAAATCTTCCATGTTGAATAATTAAGTTCTTGTGTTTCTTTTCTTGGTATTTTGGATGTTTTCTTTTCCTAGAAATTGATTTTATAAATAGATGAATAAGCGAGCTTTTGGATAACCTTGTTACGTCATTGTACTCTGGCACATCACAGCTGCTTAGAAGTGCATATCACCTTTCATGTTGCCGCATGATATATTATGAACGACAGTGACATACAACATTTATGCTCTGGATTACAAAAAGCAGGAGACTTTGTGGGCAGAGCTGAGCACCAGCATGTCTAAACTGAAGCAATTCTAAAACAATCCTAGGAAACCAAGGTCAGAGAGAGAGATGGCTTTCGACTCCCTTGAGCTGGAGGTGTTGGCAGCATGGTGTCAGCACATCCAGCAGCACATTACAACAGCCTTCGCTGGCTCTGCTGGCCCAGCAGGTCGGGTGGGAGGCAAGCCTGGCTACATTCATGCCTCACATTCCCCACCCACCCCAGGTCCTTATGGGTGAAAATCGCTAGTGAAAATCAGATCTAACAGCCCATATATTTACATCCCAGAGCTGGTGTGCCAGGTCTTGATGTCTAACTGTAATTATACTTTCAAAGTCTTTCTTAAAACCTGTTCTTCCCACCTAGCCTATGTGTCTGTTAAGGTAATGTAAACATGGTACTACACCCTGAAAAAGAAAGAAAATTGATATTTTCTCTGTTCTTTTAACTGTGAGACTAGACAAGGACTTGTTTTAATCATGGGTGTACACATCAACAGTATTTTAAAAATAATAAATTTAATAACTAATAAAGTATGTTTACAGCTTTTTCAGTAGCCATATAAACCCCAGAACCAAAGAGGCAAATGACTCACACTTACCAAATGCAAACTGCATTTATAAATAGATGCTATTCGTTTTCTATTCTCTGTCCCCTCTTTGCATACCAGATATCCCTGAGGCTCTGCGGTCGCACCCTCTCCCAGCAGTACCCAAAGGAGCCAGGGATTTAAGGTCAGGCTGGGACCTTTCTCAGCTCTACTGTGTAAGAAAAGAAACCAAATGCTTTGCAGTAGGCGCCACCCAAAGGGCATATAGTTTTTCACAAGTTCTCCTGCTTCCTTTCAGCATAGGCAGTCAAAAATAATGCTGGCTGAAATTCCTTGTTGCTCCCTCTGCCAGCTGACATTACCAGAAATAATTACATCGCTTTACAAGCAGTGTGAGAAAAAACACATCCTAAGTGTCATCTGAATGACAGATTGTCAGATGCAGCACTAAGACAGAAATTTCAATGCCCATTAATATTCTGGAGTGTTTTGCTAAGGCCAGGATTTCCCCTGAGTTCTGTGAATTGGTGTTTTATGAAATACATGCTTGATATAACCAGACACACCCATATTTTTCAGGAGAGCATCACTTGTGTAACATCAAGGATTTGTGGACAAATCAGGACTTACATATAGCCATGTGTGTGCTGTTTTATGTGACTTAGGTTTTGGATGAACCTTAGACACATTTGCAATTACAGCCCCACTAGAAAATTTGTGTATAGGCCTGGGAAAGTCACATTTTTGCCCTTACATTTTCCTCATAATTTTTCAAATGGAAAGCCCACATATGTGAATGCTTCTAAAGGTAAATGTCCCCACTGATACTTTCTTTCATGTCAGGAGCTAAAACACGACTGAGACCTCAAACCAGCAGGGGAAGGTAAAAACCTGCTGAAGGTGCAGGTGCTTTTGAGTACTGACATATAAATTCAGGTATTTCCTACATATAAATTCAGGTATTTCCTATGCTTTTACCACAAATGTGGAAGCATGTACTTCTCTGTGCACTCACTCTACAGGTGCAACTGTTTATCTTTGCTCTGGTAAAACACTGGGTCTGCTTTGCGAAATCAAGAATGTGCACTACAATTAATGCGTGCAGGCACACCCATACATTGACTGTCATGTGGCAGCAGCTGCATTGTATTCCACAGCCTTGACAACCTCAGCCCGGTTTTCTCAACCAGGATAAATTGAAGAACACTGTTGACATTTATGGACTCACACTGACAGAAAACAATGACAAATGGGGAACCAGGATCCTCTAATTATTTCTATTTTTCCTATGAGCAATGGGAAAAAGCACTAAGAAAGAACTTTTGGCAAAGCATATACTTTAATTCAATGACAAGTGAAGACAAGAACTACAACACAAGTGCTAAATGCATCTTCTCCTTAAGGAAGGAGAAGGATGGAACACTTTTTGGAGTTCAGATGATGTATTTCTTAGCACACCAGCTTTTATGAATCTACATGAGAGCCAGATTTTACCCTGTGTTTCACCTGAATTCCCTCCTGGGGCCAAGCACCCCTTAGGCATTGCAGCACCAACTATCAAAACATTTAAGTACTTCTGTTTAATACTGCTCTGACCCTGAAGGGGCTGCTCTTTCTGGAATACCTGAGTGAAGAGGCTGGAGGTCCCTGAAGTCTGGCCAAGTTTTACACAAAGATGAAGAAAGGCAAGTCTGCACAGATGGTTTAGCATGGCAATGCCTCATACCCCTGTGGAAAACTTTCCAGAGTGTATTTAGCTGTAAGTCACCTGCTAAGAGTGTCAGTCCTGCAATCTGGACTTCACAGCTTCATGAACAGGAGAGCGGTCAGTGGCCCTGGCTGCAGTGGTGGAGGGCAGATCACACTGCATCAAAGCCTACCAGATAGCAGGTGACAGTGGTTCTTCAGTAATATCTGATATCTGTTTATTCACTAATACCTGAAAATTGAATTGAAAATTCTCACATTTGACTGAGACAGAACAAGTCAAGCAGATGAGTTTAAACCAGTCATGGTGGTACTACCTTAAACTTATACATTTGACTTTGCATTTCAGCCTCTCTGATGTAGCACAAATGGGAGACAGGTTAAGCAACTATCTATGATCAATCAGATCTGAGCTGAGACCTGTTAAATGGTTTTATGAATGTTTAAATCTATGACAAGTGGTTAAATTCACCTATTTAGTCTTCATCTGAAAGAGACCAGAAGTTCTCACTGTTGCACAAAGGATGATGAAATAGATTTACAGGCACAAAGATTTATTTTGGGGGTCCACAGCTCACGGTACACAGCAACTGTAACAGTAACTCTTCCATTTGGGCAAAACAAAATCCAAACAAATATACAAAGGAAGGAAGGGGAAAGAGAGAAGGGGGGAAAAAAAGGGGGAATGTGCTCCCAAGTGCCCAACCCCGATGAGAAGTGACAGGGGTCCCTCCAGATGAGCATCCTCTTCAGGGCATCCTGTCCAGTGAAGCACTGACTGCAAATACCATTTTCAAAGTAACTGCACTTACATCTTGGTCTCATCATTGCTTTCCCTCCCTCATTGCGCTAATAAGGTTGATGGACACATGCTTCAGTCTGGAACAGATTGCAGCTCTATTTGGCAGCTGAGCCTTGAGTGTGTACATTACTGGGACATGTTAATTGTCTGTCTGAAAAACTCTTATCTACTATGCTCTACTTGCTCCTTAATATATGGCTTTAAAGTAAAAACTATGAAGCAGGGAATGAAATGCAGAGGGAGGAAGGAAGGGCAACTCACACGGCGATGGCAATGACTTCTGACAAAACCTAACTCAACAGCGATAACAGCAATTTTTGAGTGCCCCCATGCAGGGCAATGATGAAAAGAGCACTCTGGAAGACCGGGACAGGGAGAACAGCCGCAGACGCAGGTAGGGGTGTGTAGGTGGATGGCTGTAAAGTGAAAGGCAGGCTGCAGTGCTCCACAAGAAGCACTACAAGGCTGAACACAGCAGGCCCTGGGCATTGCACAGGTTGGGGCACCAGGAACATCGTATCACTAGTGAGTTTGTTGCCCACCAGCCTCCAAAACGTTTCCTGCTGATACTTTACCAAGTGTGAGTGTGTGCCGTACACACGTGCAAGCAATCCAGGGAAACCAGAAATGCTGTGAACAGCCTCAGTTGCCTAACTATATAAATACAATATATCTCAGGACACCTAATTTTTTTATTAGCAGCTAGTTTAGGAAGGACTGGATCTCCCATAGAGTGCATATCATGCCACTCACCCCTCACGTATATCTCAAATATCCAGAGCGTGTCATGTGAGAAGTCTTGCTAGATCATTTTATAATCTCTTTTCATAGCTGCCTTTTTCAGGACTGGGCTCATTAACACAGTTGCTGGCCTGAAAACAAGTCAGGAAGTGAGGTCATGAGTACAGGAGGCCACAAAAGCCATGTAGGAGGATAGTCACCAAGACTTTTTGGCTAGCTTTGGCAGAGTCCCTCTGGGACAGCTGGCCTTTGCATATCCCCATCTCAGGTACCCAATCCTCCCTTACTGAGCAGCCAGGTTATGTTATTCATAAATATGAGACCAGGTACTTAAAACTTAAATCCTTTGCTGTTTTTGCTTCACACCGAAGTCCTTTTATGGAACCTTCCCTAAAACTCGTTGTAGACAGAAGAGAGAAATTAATTAAAAGAATACCCAGCTAAATAATTCAGGAGCAAATTTCTGTCAACTTCTCTTACTAATCTCTTCTAAGTTTTTTTTACAGCCACTTCTTGGATGCGTTTAGGAAGAAATGCTCTCTTGCAGCTTGAAATCCTGGATGGCATATTGTTGTGATTTAACCCCAGCCAGTAACTAAGCCCCACCCAGCCACTCGCTCACTCCCCCCAAAGTGGGATGGGGGAGAGAATCAGAAGAGTAAAAACGAGAAAACTCAGAGGCTGAGATAAAGACAGTTTAGCAGGGAAAGCAAAAGCCGTGCACACAAGCAAAGCAAAACAAACCAAGGAATTCATTCCCCACTTCCCATGGGCAGGCAGGTGTTCAGCCATCTCCAGGACAGCCGGG
>JAVJGG010000005.1:11647281-11737012 GCA_035590195.1 Aviceda cuculoides | reverse complement strand
CCCCCCCAGCCTCCTCGCTGGTGGGGTGGGGTGAGGAGCAGAAAAGCCCTTGGCTCTGGGTAAGCACTGCTCAGCAGGAACCAAAACATCCCTGTGTTATCAACATTCTTCTCATACTAAATCCAAAACACAACACTATACTAACTACTGTGAAGAAAATTAACCCTACCCCAGCCGAAACCAGGACATATGTTTATATACAAAAATGCTTATTTCACAGTTTTTACAAAATTAATTTTTTTGGTCCACATGCATCCACACAGCAAAACCCGGGAATGCAACACACCCGCCAGAAGTGGCAGAGATCAATGCTTTACAACTCACTGAGTCACTGTTTGCAGTGTAGGAGTAATGTGCAAACCATGGAGCAATCCCAAAGGCAAACAGTGAATAATTTTGAATGAGAAATGAGACTTAAAGTATTTGCATTCTATTTGCAAGCAAATACTGAGCTGAAAGAGGAAACACTGTGCAAGGCTTACCTGCAGATTGTCCTTTCTGTATTTAGAGGGAGAGGGTACACAGGGCTCTTCCTTGGGTTTTCCGACATCCAGGAAAGGAAACCAGAAGGGCTGAGAGTTTCAAATTTCTCGTGCTGCTCCCTCACAAGACTGATTCTCGCTCCTTTAGAAAAAGAAGGAACGAGACTAGACATTTCTCTTAGGAAACAAGACTGATTCTCGCTCCTTTAGAAAAAGAAGGAACGAGACTAGACATTTCTCTTAGGAATTTCCTGGTGCCGTTGCACAACAACCTTCCAAGCTAACATTTCCGAAAACCCTCCTTACTTCAAGCCGCGTTTGGTGCTGCCCGCCAGGCCTGGCGGAGCAGTTTCTGGGATGTACACTAGATGGCAATGCGACATCTGGGCTGACCCTCCCCAGTTCTCCCCAGTGTCCGCCCTGTCTAGAGCGGCTCACCCCGCTCCGGGGCTGGGTGGATACGCTTGGCCGTGGGTGAGACTTCAGCTGAGCGCCCTTTTTTCACATTAAGCCGGAGCATAAAATAAACATTGTGTCACCGCCTCGCACAGCCTGGTAGTGTTGCAACAGTGACCTAATGCATGCATATGTGCTAGCGTATGGCTTCCACAAGAAATAGGTACTATGGAGAATGGTTTCTTTACAAAGTCGCATTTCAGCTTGTGAAGAAATGTGGACTCAGAGAAGGTGCCAAACACAAAACTCGGAGAGTTCACATGCTCCCAGGCCTGTGAACAAGGTAAAGATGCTCTGCTTGCTGTTTGCCAGCCACTGCAGAACCTGCTGGCCTGCTCGGAAAGCCAGGCTGGCCACCTCTGGGGAAGGACAGGAGAAAGTATGCAAGACCTTCGGGCTCAGCAAACCCAGCTGCTGCCCCTTACCATACCATCAGAACAACATCTCTCACTTTCCAAGACTCTTCCTTTTTAATATCCCCATTCTCTATCTAGAAAACTCACCCTCTCTGATTCTCTCTGCTTCATGTGGCTGACAGGACATCTGACCGTGACCTGCTTGAGCATTTGAACTCAGCTTTACTTACAATGCTGACATGTCTAGAAATGGCTCTGTACGTATTTGTGAAATTTTGTATTTGAAATATTTGCTTAAGTATGGTCACAGCATCCCTCCCAGATTTTCTGTTGTAAATCAAGACTCCAACCATTAATTGGTACGCTGCCTTTATTGCAGGATATGTTTTGGTTGAAGAGAAAGGAGGTTATGTTTCTATCTTTTGTATCATATTACAATGAAGGTGACTACATAGACAGTTATATGTTGAGGTAACATTTGCACCAATAATGCAAATGTTGCACCAAATAATGCAAAATTATTTGTTGCACTAAATAATGCAAACAGTATCCAGTTGATAGGGTGCCCATGGTAGCAGCCCTGAATGACATGAACTTAAAAAAATCATGTAAACTGCAAACTTGACTTTGTAGTCTACCTTCAAAATCATATCTATAGGATGTTCTGTAGGGCTTTCCAAGTAAACAGGACATGAGCCATTTCTGATCCCCACTGTCAAACTAATAGTGCAAGCCCTGCTGAGAACCAGCACCTCAGCAGTCTGGTCAGGTCTAGCTGAAATTATGGTTAGACTGCTATTCACCTGTGTCCATTATTTATGGAAATAAAGTATTTATCCATCTGTGTATATTTATTGCCTTTAATCATAACATATGTATACTTCCTAGAGTTATGAAGCTTGGATAGCAGTCTTTCTTTTATTTAGAAAATCAAACTTATTAAAAAAACATGTGATATGTTTTTCCTTACATGGTCATGTTTATAAAGCTAAAAATATTAAGAATATAAAAGATCTTTGAGAATACTATGAAATTATTTCCCAGAAATGGGTTTCCCTCAAAATAATATTTTTAAAAATAATTATTTCAACTAATTTTTTGGTATTAATGTAATTCAAGGAAGAGATGAGAAATTTTGAGTCTCCCCTGAAATTCAATCATATTAAAATTGAAGATATCATCAAAGAAGGAAAAATAAGGTTTTGTTGGGTTTGCCCACCTCAGTTTACAGGACCGATTATTTGTGGATGTGTGGGAGGGATGATATGTATGTATGCATGTATGTTTTTGTATATAATTACTGACCAAAAGAGAAATGTTGGAGTCTGTGCCTGACAAGTTGTGGGCTATGATCTCTTATCCCAGTGAGATGACATCCTAATACATAGGTGAAAGCACTTCTTGTAACACTCAGGAAACCCTTTACAATGGTGGACTATCAGTTTAATTTTCAAAATCAAACAGCTTGAATTATATGGACAGAGACTCAGAACTAGACTCTTAAGTTATTCCTCAGAGAAATGAGGACCAAGGTGTTACATCAAAAGTTATCTGTGTTGCTAAACAGAGAAGGTGTCAAACACTGGGCTTTTTCAAGATTCCCTCTGTGTTTCTATTTGCAACGTGCATGTGTGGATGTCCTGAAGATACGGTTTCAGTTGAGTGGCCTATGTCTGGTATGAAGAGGATATTAAAAGTATGTCCAATCATCACTGTATCTTATGGAAGTTTCTGGTAACAATTTTACTATGAGGATTTCATCCTAAATTTTACAGTAATTTAGTATAAAATTTCTCTTATAGTCTTTTCATATATATAATTACCACATTAGTCTTTTCATACATTTTAAACAAGAAATCTCTACCTTTGGCTCCTGACTGAAATTATTTTTTGGCTCACCTGCCTTTTGCTGAAGAAAAATGAGTTTTAAATAGCTTTACCCATACAAACTGACCTTGGCACGGAGATGATCCTGCGGGGAGCTGGTACCATGGTGAAGGCTTTTGTGTTGTTGTGTTTTAAATGATTTAGAAATTTGTATCCATTATCCAAATTAGCTCTGCAAATGAGCTTTGCAGCAAGTCTTGCCTGATTGAAGATCAGTACATGGTAGCTTGGCATCTGTGCTGAAGACTTAGCCTTCACACTGAGTGCCTCAGGGGCAGGGCGAGCATTTCCAGGTCTGGGTAGGTGGCAGAGGCGTGTTGAAATGACAGATATGCAACGTGTATTAAACTTTCTCCATTACTGGCTTTGCCAAAGAAGACTTCATAGGCAGCTGCCATTGCATGAATTTATCTCCAGCTGCTGACTCGCCAGGGAGCACACACAGCTGCTGATATCCAAAATATTGCCTTTCGCTACTTCTGTCCCCATCGGTCTGCTTCCCCAGCCCTCAGCAGTGGCTGCTGATGGTTCCTCCAGACAGGCATTGACAACTAGTAAACATGCAGAAAGCCATACTGTGAAGCAGACAGTTGCTGCACACATGACATTATTACCACATAGCCACATAAATAAGAACAAAAAGTAGAATTGCACCACCTGATAAGGCTCTCCATTATATCATCTGTGAACACACCCATGACATTGTATACTACATCACACCCTGCTCACCCATTTCTTCTGCCTTGAAAACCACCGGTCGCTTTGATAACGACTGTTTTCCAACTCTGTGCACAACTGTACCTGAAACCCCTGAAACCTGAAACTCAGGGTGGTAAAGTCAGATCACTGGCAATGAGGCAACAGAAACGCACTTGAGAGGATAACATGTACCATGGCCCTTCAGCTGGGTGCGGCCCCACACTCTTGACCAACTTCACCATCATAACTCAACAAAATGATGGTGAATGCAGTAGGGGAAAAGATGTACAAACATGTCTGGGACATACTATATGTTTTTTTTCCTGTGTGACTCAGCCCTATATACAAGACTGATAATGTCTCTAAGTACCTGCCAGCCCTTTTGCTTGAAGAAGTCCATACTTCAGTGTTTTGGGTTTGTGTGTGTGGTGGGGTTTTGGTAGTGGGGGAGGGGCTGAAGGGGTGGCTCCTGTGAGAAGATGCTAGAAACTTCCCCGGCTCCAAGTCAGAGCCGCCCCTGGCCCAGGCCGAGCCCATCAGTGACGGTGGTATCGCCTCTTGGAGAACAGATTTAAGAAGGGGAACCTGCAGCGAGCAGGGGATTGGGATGTGAGAGAAACCCCTCTGCAGATCCCAAGGTCAGTGAGTAAGGAGGGGAGGAGGTTGATGTCCCTGCAGCCCGTGGTGAGAGGAGACAGCAGGCTGTCCCCCCCCAGCCCGTGGAGGGGAGCTGGGGAGCAGATGCCCACCTGCAACCCCGGGGAGAGAGGAGCCCACGCCGCAGCAGGGGGATGCCCCCCAAGATGGCCGCCACTCCATGGGAAAGCCCGCACTGAGACAGTCTGTGACTGAAGGACTGCAGCCCGTGGAAGGACCCATGCTGGAGCAGTTTGTGAGGAATTGCAGCCCGTGGGAAGGACCCACGTTGGAGAAGTTCGTGGAGGACTGTCTGCCGTGGGAAGGACCCCACACTGGAGCAGGGGATGAGTGAGGAGTCCTCCCCGTGAGGAAAAAGGAGCAGCAGAGACAAGGTGTGAGGAACTGACCCCAACCCCCATTCCCCGTCCCACTGTGGTGCTGCACAGAGAGGGAGGGAGGGAATTCGGGAGTGGAGTTGAGGCGGGAAGGAGGGAGGGGTGGGGGGAAAGTGTTCTAAGGTTTGGGTTTACTTCTCAGTAACCTTGTTTTGATTTGATTGGTGGTAAATTAAGTTGATTTTGTTTCTTTCCCCAAGTTGAGCCTGTCTTTTGCCCGTGACCATAAGTGGAGAGTGATCCCTCCCTGTTCTTGTCTGGACCCATGAGCTTTTCATTATATTTTCTCCTCCTCATCCCACCGAGGTGGAGGACTGAGCAAGCAGCCTCATGGTGCTTTCTTGCCAGCTGGGATTAAACCATGATATTCAGTGCAAAAAATGTGTGTCCAAGGCTTTTCCGCACGGGGTATTAGTGTCTTACTCTAGTGATTAATTTGGTCAGAGCACAGGGCAACATGTCAGTCAGAGAGCTGCAGAGCCTGAGGCCGGGCAGCCAGCATCCTGACAGTGCCTGGCTCTCCTTTGGGGAAGGGCACAGGCATTTTCAGGTGGCATTGACTTCTGAGCTTTACAGGATTAGGAAAAAGATTTGAAAAGAGTCACGGATTTCTTGGCAGGATTGAGGCATTTTAATAACTGTGGTATCAAAGGATAAAAACGCTTTACTCATTTTCCAGGTCACGGTCCCATCTCTCGGTGGTCGTAGTTGGGCCTCAGACCTGCACTTCCCTCAGGCAGCAGCCCTGTCTTCCAGAGCTTAAACCTTCACGTACAGGGCATTTAAAACCCAGATGTTCAAAGAGATCTGATCATTGGAGAACTGCTTACACCTATGACTCCTATTAATTTCAGTGGGTCTTAAATAAACAGTTAGTCAGCTACCCCGGACCTTGGGCCCAAGGCTCAGGTTGCTCTGGTTGTAAAGAGCCCTGAAAATGTGACCCCAGGGTAATGGATCATGAGGCCTACTGATACCCACCTAACCAAAAGAGCAACTGATAACTATAACCCAAAGCTAGAGTATAATGGATGCCATTTGAATAGCACAGGTTTGGATTGCAAACCATGTGTGACATATTGCAGATGGTGACCTGGTCTGCCTTCAAATAGGTAGCCCACTCCAGCTCCCACAAATTCGATGGAAATTTTTCCATGAGTGCAGTCAGTGTCAGTTTGAGACACTTTGCCTTAATGAAAGGTGTCTTGCAAATAAAAACTTGTCTGCTTTGTCTTGTTTCTGTGTTCAGAGATTGAGTGTTGCAAACCAGAAGGTATGAAAGCAGCAAGTATTTAGCGAAGTTCCAAGTAACACCTCTTAGTAGAAGTTTTTGCTTATTCTTGTATGCATTTTTCTACTGTAAATCAGTGGTTTATAGGCAAAAGTTAATAAATGTACCAGCTTTCAGCATCTGGAGAAATCATAGTCCAAAATAAATTGTATGCTTTACACATTGTTTAGCTCTGGTGTGGTCACTTGATTCCTGAGGAATGAACACATTCTGTGTGTGTAGGACAAACTCTTCACCCTAAGAATGCAATCTAGCAAACACCAGCTGTTTAGGGTTTTAGCCAACAGAACAGGAGGAAAAAAATAAAATAAAATAAAAACTAGAAAGCTGTATTTACAGCTGCTTTAGCACTTAATACCATTAATTTCTTTCAGACTCAGAACAAAACTGACCTTTAAGAGTAGCAAACTTGGAATATAAATGCAAAACATGGCCTAATTATGAAAGCTCTGATATAAAGCAGGTTTTATGCTTACAGTGCTTGTCAAGCCCTTGGCTTGGCACTGCAAAGCTCTTTGGTTGCCATGCTTTTCCAGGCAGATGATAAATCTGCCTGCTTTGTGCAGTTTGATATGACAGCATGGCTCGTGCGATTCTTTTAAGCAATAAAAATATGCCTGAGACCACAAGATTGTGTCACAGATAAGGGAGCTCCCTCTTGCATTGTCTTTTTCACTAAGGGTATTGAAATGCTTCTGGCTCATGCATATATGGTCACTTATTGATTGGTTCTGTAGATCCAGTTACAGCAAATGACATTATATACCCTCCTCCCTAATTATGTAATGAAATTCTCTCGGGCTGCAACAATTTCCGTATCAAAGTGGGTGGTTCATGCATAATTATAATGATTGGAGCTGAAGCAATCCTTTTAAAAGCAGAGGCATAAGGCCAAAGGCCATTTCCTACAGTTAAATTAGATAATTTAAAATCAAGTTGAATCAGGTAGGTTGCTATGGTCATAGAGGTGTGCTGGGTAGTCTGAGTTACTCTGTCAGAAAGGACATGAAGATATATATCCCTTTGGCTTGTAGTGGTGTGGAAGCTGGAAAAGGTAGAGGAGGCAGTTCCTGGAAGCAGCTCCCCAGCAGCACAGAGAGGTTAATGATCATGCAGGTATATCAACCAGAGTCAAGCAACTCAGTCCTCACTGTAGCCTTGCAACTGTCCTGCCCTGTGACTCCTGCCTCTTATCCACTTTGTGGACCTAGATGGAGGCTGTCATTTATGTATTTGAACAGGGCCAAGAGCAAAGGACCGCTGCTCTGGCCTGGGGCCTTTATGTGCTGTTACAGTGCAATATGGAGGAGGTTGACACTCTTCAGTTCGAGCATGTTGCCTTTCACCCAAAGATGAGGGAAGAGGGGACTGAACCCAAGGCACTCACTGTGCTTATATCCCAGTGCATGCCCCTGAGTGAACTGGCATGTATGAAGTCTTTCAGCTGATCCATGGTCTTGGTGTTACTGCTCTTCCTCCCTTCCAGCGCGCAATTCTTCAGTCATCCCAGGAGGCAGCTATGCTGACGCTTAGCATGGATGACGGTTGGACTCAATGATCTTGAAGGTCTTTTCCAACCTAAATGTTTCTATGATTCTATGATTACCTCACCTAGTGTTATGTGTCCTTACCATAGGTATTACACCCCACATTACACCTTTTTTATAGTTAATGGATAAAAAGAGGCACTTGTGAGTCATGATTCCTCTAAGCTCAAGACTTGTGATGAGATATACCACAAATGACAAAGGCTTATTTCTAACAATTTGACCGAGGAATTGAAAGTAGTAGCTCACATGAATGCCTTCCCTCTTGATATTTGGTGTGTTTAGGGCTGCCCAGCACTAGAAAGAAGGCTTTGGGGTTTGAATTAATCTTTCAAGCTGCTGTGTGTGCCATGGGATCTAGCTTCAGGAGAACTGTCTCTTCAGTATGTTGCATCTGGCTCTGGATGCCTAAATCAAAAATCCCACCTGACCTAAGTGACACTTCCTGGCCACAATCAGCTAAGCTTCATGTGCCCACATGTGAGCACACCAGTTACCTAAGCTCTTGGGAGTTTTGTTGATTTTCACAGCAGATACTATTCCAGTTACAAGGCATAAGCCTGTAATTGTTCTCAGAGTATGTGCAACCCCAGTTAAACACATCCAGAGAAAGACTCCTCCCCTCCTCCCTTTTCAGTCACAGGTCATGGGGCTAACTCAAATGCCAATCCTTCCCCAACCAGAAGAGAGTTTAATCCACTTCTCTCAACCAACTTGAGGCTAGCTCCGTTGTTGCATCTTGGGCAGGGGTATCTAAGTCTTTCTTGCCGAGGTTGTCTGGCTTTGCATGGAAAAGAGAAGAAGAGCAAAAAGAAATCTCACAAACCTCAATAACACAGTGCTTCTGACTGTCACCTGGCAGAGCAACCAGCACTCTGAGCACTCTCTTTGAGCATTGAAACCTCCCTTTGGTACAGATTGCACTGAAAATCCAGCCCAAGGGCTCCATCTAGCTCCTATTGCATGAAGTAGCCCAACGTTGTGGCCTGAGACTTGCTCAACATCTCTCTTGCTCAAAAGGGAAGACTGACAGCAGCAAATCCTATATGAATAAATCAGTGAGTTCTGCATTCATGTGACAGGTCCTTCTGCAATAATTCGAAACTTACTCCTCCAGAAAGTGTGTTAATGTTTACTTGAAAGCCCTTTGACCTTACAGAGGTATTGTTTATCTCAGTAGATAGGGCAATAAACAGCTGCATCAATATTTACCTTAACAGAAAAGTGTTTTCTCTGTAACAGTTTTCCTCTTTTTTTGTGTTTTCTCCAGCACACGGACTGCAAAAAAACACCTCTTTGTTTCTTCAGCTTTCAAATTGGAGGCAAAAGGGAGCTGCCTGCTATTTTGTAAACCTGCAACCACATTCACGGCAATGGCTGAGCTGTGATCAGCTTTCTTGTGGTGCTGAAACCCACTGTGTGGTGGTAGTCATGGTGCTCCTACAGACTTTACAGCACTCAGCTAGCACATATCAGCAAAGGTCCAACTCATCTTCCCAAGACTGGTTACAGAATACTAGCGATTGTTTGCTTACAAGCAGAATATGAGGACTGTATTGGTACGCATTGCGTTTATTTGCTATAGCTCATTTTTCAGCAGTTCAAACCCTTTTTTTATCTTTGTGAAAAGGCCAGTACGCAATTTGGGGTCAGTGGTGATAAGAGAAGTTGAAAATATTGGAGGTTAAATATCCTCTGAGACTTACATTTCCATTTCAGCTGTTGCTGTGCGTGTGTAGCTGTCCACAGAACAGAGTGTGAGATCTGGGATGACACATTCATTTTGAATTGCAACCAATTTTTTGACCAGCCAAATGAAAATATAAATTCAGGCTGAGTTCAACTGTCTCTGCAGCTCTCCCATATTAATTACATCACATGTTTCTTCAAGTCGGTGGACCCAAGTGAGTTACAAACAAACAAACAAAGAAAAGCACAGAACCACCCTGCAAGGACAGCTAGGGAGACCAAGGGTCAAGATTTGTGGCAGCAAGGAAAATTAAACTGCACAACTGGTACAAATTCCTATACTGAGGAAGACAAAATAATCTTCAGAGATACAAAGCACTAGCCAAGCAGCTGTACCCTATGGCAATGGAAGGGATTTTTAAAATTTACATTTTTTAAAAATTTCTATCCTTAAAATAAACTCAGTATTTAGTTAATGGGACACTGTTAATAGTTTCTGGTCCAGGGCTGGACTGCAGAACTGACTCATTTTACAATTTTTAAGTGTGGAGGCACACTGTAAACCCAAGTTTTAAGCACTTACAGTAAGGAGAATATGAGCCATATGCTCATTAATGTAACGCAGAAGCATATTCTAGCACCATCTAGCCAACTTCAAAGGCAACTTCAAGTCAGCAAACAGGCCCTGACTGTCACAATTGATCTAAAGGGCAATTATTGGTATTGATATAGTTGGTGGACTAAACAGCACGGTTACAGGAACAGCCAGGGTTGCAAAGTCATGCATGTCTCCCAGTTTGGTTCAAGGCTGCATTCACTCCTGAAAAAATGTGGTTATTCCTACAAGAAAGAACCTCCAGTGAAGAAACTCTTTAGCTATCTTACTTATTACTTGGTGTGGAGGAAAAAATCCAGTTATTTAGGGTTCTGAGTGGTTTGGGGCATGGAGATGATGGAGGGAACAAAATTGTCACAGTTATGACTGAGATTTGTCAAATAAAATCAACAGTTGGGTACATTTTAATTTCTCTTTTACTGCATAATGCCAGAACCTGTAGGGGATTATTTAATTCTGATTTTGGAGCGCATTTTTTTCTGTTTTTTTTTTTTTTTTTTTTTTTTAAATATACCTTCTGAATAATTTCTCATTACTGTGTGTTTGTGATATCCTGACATTGTATATGGTTACTATGGCCATAGTAACCTAAAATAAATAACAGAAAATAAGTGTTCTTCGCAGTGACTTGGAATGAATTTATGAAGAGAGGATATAGAGCACCCACTATCAGGTGGTGAGAAAGATTTCAAATGCAGAAGACCCTGGACACAGGAAAAAGAAGGCTGAGCATGATTCTCAGAAAGCCAAATCCCACAGGCCTTATTCAGCCCTCACTCATCCAAGCTGAGTAACTAATGTCAGTAGGAGTTTTCACTAGGAGCCTGCCTTAAGGAACTGAGGAAAGGAGTACATTGGACTGGAGTGCAATTTAATATGTCTTCAAGTAAATACTTGCTGGATCTTTCCTAGGATCTGGTGATGGGAATTGCTAGATGATGTGTGTGTTAGCCAAGGAGTTTATGACATTGCACAAGACTCAGGGTATTTTAGCATGAACTGTCTTGACTTGAATTCTGGTTCTTTCATGAATGATATATTTCCTGCTCTTTTCCAGTAGCTAAATTTCAAGTTCAAGGTATGATGTATCTTAAGGGCTGTCTTGTTTAGTGAAAGACAGGTGTGCAGCATGCAGAAAGCATTACAGAAACTATTCTCCCATCTTGCAGCTGAAAGAGGTCACTACCAAGCATTATTTGCAAATCAGAGCTTTCCTGGTTATTGCACCAACCTCCCAGTACTATGTCCTTCTTCAGGATGCCACTAAGTCCCAAAGCTGTCTTTGTGCACCTTAGAGCTTTGTCCTGGTAAAGGGAGTTAAAATAATGGCCTACACCCAGTTGTTGCTTTGCAAAATTCTGGTGATGAAAAGCAGCTGTGAACTGACTTAATCAACCAGTTAAATGGTGTTTATGACTGTTTCTGCTTTCTGGGACAGCACAGAGTAGCTGGAGTGAACCTAAGGAGAGGCCCAGAGTTGCCAGCATGAGGCAAAGGAAGAGGGACTGCATCATCTCCTTCTCTTCCCCCACTGACAAGTAAGACAAAATCTGGTGTAAATGGGGCCAGGGGGACGCAGCATCTGGTATGGCATGACACTGTCTGCCACACTCAGCTCTGCCTTCACAGCCAGTAACAGCTCAGTCAACAGCAGTTACTTCAGAGGTTTCCCTCAGAGTGAGATTTATTCTTGGCATCCAAACCTGAGTGCTCTCAGTGCAGGAAGACTTGTACCATTTCCAAGATTTCTGCTGGCTGACTTTACAGTTGGCTGGAGGATGCAGGGGAAGTTTCTGTTCAGCTTATATGGTTTTCGCAGTTGTGTCATTAGCTCCTTTCAAAATAACAGCTTGCCTTCTTGACAGGAACGAATAAACTGGCAAGGCGATTCTTTCTTTGTTAATCTCTAACCGGTCTCCAGCAACACTAGAAAATGAAGCGTCTCTAACTCCATTTAGGGCTCCTTGGCCAGTGTATACCACACCACAACAGCCCCCGTGCCAGGAGACGACTAGCATGCTCCAAAGGGCCAGGTGGTTACCAAATGGAAGCAAACATTATTCCCTACTTCTGGAGCCCTGGAGAATCTACCAGGCATATTGTTATGTGCTTTAACCATTTCCTGGTAGGCAGCTCCAGACATCTCTAGGTGGAGGACACAGCACAGGACAGATGCATACATAGGACAAATTCATACATAGGTAAATATCATAAACCTTTCCAATCCTCAGAAATCTTTGAAAGGGAAGAAAATTTCTGAGCTCCTTTTGTTCCATATATGTGAAGGAGGCATCTGGATTTGTTGCTGTGATGATAAAGGTGATCTTTCTCTTCCATGGCAAAGGCCTTCGATCTTTTCCCCCAAAGAAAAATCTTAGGAACATTTTTTTGTGCTCATTGATTTGGATAGGTTGGCCTAATTCTTTTGATTATTGACCTTTCTGAATTACAAAATAATTTCTCCTACAGGTAATTTAGCTGAATATATTTGTGACTGGCAATCTGACAAATAGATCTGTATAATATCATCTGCTGATATTCTTTCTCTCCATCCCTTACTTTGCCTCAAGTTCCTCAAAACAAAATCCTTAAGCTAGGGTACTTGTATTGTCAAGCATGAAATAAAGAATAGTCTGCAATATGAATATAGTGCTAAAAAACCCAGAACAAAATACTACCTAAATAGCTTTTGAGTGTGAACATATATATTCAACTGTCTGTTTCTGATGTTTGTTCTTAAGCTCAAAGACTACAAGTATCTTGGAAGTACTTCTTTATATTTTGTTTATTAACTGACACTACAAAGCAGACAAGCTTGATGATGCCAATAATGTGTGGTACCTTTTGAAAATTATAATAGATAATATATTTCAGAGTATTGGAGTGAACAGGGTTTGTAATTAAAATAGCCAAATTAAAGTAGCTCCTCTGGGACTACTAGCCTGAGTTCAGCTGAGGAAAGGAAAGGGAATAAAGAAGAGTCCACACAGAATAGGAAGAGTAGAACCCTAAAGGAAGAAGAGCTTTTGAAAGAGGAAATGGTTGAATTTTTAATGAAAATTGAGGAGGGCATAAAAGCTCTTGAAAGGACCCCACTGAGTCCTTGTTGTGACCCGTGAAAGGACATTAATTTTTGTGAACTTTGACTATGGGAGAATTGGATCTTCAAGGCTGAAAGAACATATTTTTCCATCATATAACAACATGTAGTAGCAAGTCAATGTTCGCAGCGTTCATATAAGGACCGTGGCATGTTTCATTGCTCTGTTTTTTTCTGGGGTCCTGTTGCTCTGTGCCTGTCATTTTGAGCAAAGTCTTAAAAATGTTGCAAGTTTTTTTCCAAATATTGTGTCAATTGCTGAAAGGATTTAGATAGGTATCATAGATGATACTATATGTAATACTATTTTTACAGAGGTCTTACTAGACAAAAGGCCTGAAAGGATGTCCTGGACATAACTTCCTAAGATGTCAACTTGAAACCCCATGTCTCTTAGGGACCTTTGAAATGGAGACAGAGAGAGCATATACTGGAAAAAGAACTACTGCAAAGAGCCAAGGAACAACAACAATCCAAACAAGTTTGAGCCTAAGGTTAAGTAGATATATTTTTGCTTACTCTTTCCCCGTGTTACATGTTGCTATACGAGTTGCTCAGCTAGAAAACAGCCTTTCTTATTTACTCTCATTTCCCACGGACAACAATACTGGCCATTTTTTAATTTGCTTTCTCTAAAATCCTTTGAAAAAAGTTCTAGGGCTTTTTAAAATGTTGAATATTTTGAAATCCCTTGGCCTAAACTGTCTTGAATGTGGAGCTCAGCAAACATTTGGGTTCGTTTATAAGGCTGGCATTCAAATCAGGAGTAATGAAGCTGATACATTGCTAAGAACACACAAATGCTGTTTGCTTTGTAAAGCTGTATATAGAATCCAATAATGAGTCCTGGGATACAGGACAGTCTATCACTGTAAAGTAATTATTTGTTGACTGCTGAGCCAGCTGTGTTGAATTTGCATCTTGGAGTGTTCAGAATGCCAAAGCATCTTTAAATCTCAGTCTTTAGTTTAGATTAGACAAGTTAAATGACAGCACATTTTTTATTTCTTACACTGTGCTTGTCTCCTGATGCTAAAAGGAAATTCTTGTTGAGATAGTGCAGAAGAAGGGAAGTTAGAAAGGGGAGTGATTAGAAGAAAAGCCTTTTGTCAACCAATTACTTGTCTTTTAAAATGCTCTCAGAGATGGTAGCTGCTCTACCCGCAAGCTATTGATATCTTGGGACCATGAGGTCTGATTTTGCCTAGGTTGAAACAGAAAAAGGACATACATTAACGTAAAAGGAAGCTAAATTGATCAGCAAATACCGTATGGGGAAAGCTCCTCTGTTTGCAGGTAGCTGTATGTATGCATGTATCTATCTGGAACCACCTGGTGAGTATCTGTGTGTAGTTTTACTTGGGCTTTTATCATACGAAGTCAATTCTCCCCAGACTGTGTCAGGGTGCATGAGAAGGGCTTAGCAAGCCAGCTGGAGTGCAAAGGATAAAGAAGTATTGGTCTCCTGAGACCTAGGCAATTGATTTAAGCAAAAGCCGCAAGGTCTCAACCTGCTTTTATGGCCTGTCCCACAGAATTACATCTGCTGACCTAATTCTGGAGGCAACAATTAATTCCAGAGGCAACAATCATCCTGTAGCATTGGGAGCCAGCCCGTTGTTAGTGGTGCCTCCTGTGCAGGCAGCATTTTTCACTGGTTCCCTCCGGGCTTCTGTGGCTGCATAGAGGAGGCTGCGCTTGACACTGCTCTGTCCTGAATGGATCCTGCATGGGCACATGCATCCCAACAGACTGTATGTGGGTTCTGCACCCCGCTTTCACTTAGAGGGAGACCTTAGAAAGGTTTTGTCACCAGAAGAGAGACCTTAGAAAAAGCAGTAGCTCCCAGATGGGAAAAAAAAAAAAAAAAAAATATTCCAACAGACATTTGAAAGACAAAGGAGAAAGCTCAGATCTTTGAAGATCTCGCACCTGATGTTTGGAGAAGTCCTGTGTCTTGTTTTGTCACTGCTCGGAGCTAAGGAATCAAAGCAATAAGTGTTGAACCATGCTGCAACCCTGCAGGAGGGGGAAAAAAGAGAAGGGGAAGAAGATCAGCAAAAGACAACTGAGCAGGATATAAAGACAGAGGATCAGATCTGGGAAAGGTTTCTCAGCATGTAAACTCTGTAAATGCCCAGCTTTTTTGGAGCCTAATGCAAACATTTCCTACAGCATGTGGGAGTGCTCGAAACCTCAGCTTCTGACCTGGGTGCTGAGCAGGTAACTATCCAGCATCAGCACATCTAAGAACCAGCCAGTACGGAAATCCTGGAGTGAGGTAATCTTACCCACTCACACCTCATAAAGCTTTGCAGGAACCTATCTATTCGGGAAATCAAAATCCAGGTTTAACGATCCAGAACCTTGTTGTGAAGGTCAGTATTTGTGACATTTAATTTTTAATTATTATCCCAAAGAACTGAAGAGGCGCTATGCTTTCTTGTTAAAACCCATCTGGAAAAACAGATGATAAGAAGAGCAGTAATAACACTGCTTGGATGATAGATGCAGGAAAAAGGAGAATACTGTAGGTGTCACGCAGCTATTTCACTCCAAGTACAAGCCAGGAAATGGGAGAGAGCTGGGGCTCCCTGCGGCGCAGCCCCCCCAGCCTGCCTCCTCTGCAGAGCTGCTTGGAGAATGCCGAAAGCAAAAGCCGAACACCACAATTCGTTTCATCCGCAGGATTTCACAGAACGCGCCTGTTTTTTTGTCTGTTTGGAGGTTTTTGTGTTTTTTTCCCCAGTGAAATAAAAGCAGAAAGCATTTACACTTCACTCCCCTTTTTTAGTCAGATATTTCTGATTGACTTTATACTTCTAGCAGAAAACCAATTTTTCTTTTTTTTTACAATGAATAAATGTTAACCTGCTTATATGCAAGGTCTTTTTTTGGGATAATTTCTGAAAGAATTCATCTCTGACTCTTCATATACTCCTAGTAACCTCTGTGACTGAGTGTTCAGTGCAGAGCAGTGCTCAGAATTGATCAGCTGCCATACCTGACACTGTGAGTGGTTTTCTGAACTTCTTTAAGAAAGTCTACGGGATTGCTTTTCAGATAAAAAAATAAAGTTCCTTATTTTTAACACACATCTATAAAAGGGAAAACAACACATTTTTAAGTTGTTGCAACACACTTTATTTTGTCAGGCAAATAGTATTTTAGATATTCAATTAAATAGCACTATGTTAAACTACATTTTGTTCTTTCTTACACACTATATAATGCATATTCACTGTAATGACAGTTTCATCATGCTAGGAACTTGTACACATAGCTACACTTTTAAAAACAAGATTTTCTTAACAAAACACGCATATCTACAGTAACAACAATTGCAAAGAACACATTGTTAGGTCAAGATTTCAGCAAACTTTACAAACTACACAAAATAAAAATAGCCAAAAAAAATCAGTACATGGTGAAGTTCTTAGCAGAGAACATATCTTTACATTTGGTGAAGTTATGCCTAGAAGTCATTTTGCTTTTGTACTTTTTAAGGAAAAAAATTATGTACATTATTTAGTAATCCTTAAAATAGGAAGTATTAAATAGCACAAACAATATTACAGTCTTAAGTTTTGGTGTTACCTACAGTAGAGGGGCTACTTTAAACACATAAAAATTGCAGTTTGTCTATTCTGTACATTTAGGGCCAAACCCTCAGCTGATATAAACCACAGTAGCTAAATGGACAGCAAGGAAGTTACATTAGTTTATACCAGCTGAGCATCTGGCTCCTGACTACTCTATACACAGGGGAAGGCTGCTAAAGCATGGAAGCTTGGACCAGTTACGCACTGACAGAAGCTTATTATATATATGCTGAAGTTTTCATGCAGCAGGAAAAATGTTAGTTTAAGTATAATCCCTTAAACAGTCATACCATAATAATGGTATATGAAGCAGCTTTAAAAATATTATTTTATAATCATATGAAACTCTGAACTATGCTGATTGTTTTAACGGAATCCCTTATTGCCAATATTCTATTAGAAAACAGTGTAACTATAATTTCTGAGGCCTAATGGGGGCCTATTAAAATATCACTATACCTAACCACTTAAAGGGTAAATTGTACCCTTAAATACCTATTAATCACTATTCCATCTGGAAGCAATTATGATCCTCACAATAGACATTAATATCACACAAACTCTGCAGTGAATCTGCTGGGAAAATAAGAAGAGCATGGCAGCATACAGAGTATATGCACTAATGTCATTCCAGGAGGTAGTTCTATTTTGTGGCACTCTATTTTTGGTTTGTCACTTACACACTTCAGAAGTCAGTCATGCTCAGGAAAAAAAAAGTAGTTTGCTGCACTGAAAGTCAGCTGGGGAAAAAAAAAAAAGAATACTTGTTTTGCCTTACCCATCTCATTTTCCTTTTTTTTTTTCCTCCAGAGTCTGTTTTGCCAGCTCTCGAGGCCAGATCCAAGCTCACTGAAGTCACAGAGAAAATTTCCCAGTGGTTTCCACCAGAAGAACCTTAGATACCAGTGGCTGCATATTGCAGAAATATGCATTTGGGCCTTGATTAAGGAAAGCACTTAACTAGATGGCAATATATGAGCAGGCTGGCATTGCCATCCCCTTTGAAGCAAGCAGTAAGCACACAAAATAAATTCAAAGAGCTCCCACCAGCGTCAAAGGGACTCAGAGACAGTGTGTAAGTGGTTTGATCAATCAGGGCCTATTTCCCAGCTATTCTGCGTCAGGTGGTGATAAAGTGACACATCTAACTGCTATCAGGTAAACAGCAGAGTCACCTCCACTGCACTAGATCTTAATTCTCACTGGCACAAACCCAGAGGTGTTCTATGCCCTGGAGAGTTACTCCCAGCATATTCCAACAGAAGCAGAATCAAAATAATGCCCAAAGAGTTTCAACAAAGACCCATTAAAATGTTTAAAACTATGTTTTAAAATATAGTATCCATCTGTTACTGGCTGGAACTAGAAACATTTAAAAAATATTTTTTCTTATCTTCTTTGGGTTCTGTAATTATTTTCACTCAATTTTCTTTCCAGAAATTTACCACTTTTTTTGTTTGTTTTTAAGCTTAACATAGCTCAGTTTTGAGCTGAACACTACTTTATATTTTTATATACTATAATCAAATATCGTGGAATAAACCGCAATTTTTCTAAGGTACTCATACATTTTTAATACCTGTTATCTATCTCCTTTAAACAGACTCCGTGGCTTTCGGAAGACTTACAAAATAAAATGAGGAAGATTTGTCCCTGTTTTTTGGCATTAGTGTTGCTCAAAAAAAAAAAAAAAAAGTGATAGTTTTTCCCAGGATGGCTTGATGCACATTTACTCAGTTTTCAACTAAACATACTTCATTAGACTTGACAACTGCTTCTTAAACAAATATATTTCTGTTTAAACATGCCTCTCAAGTTGCCATACTTTTTGGTTTTTGACCCAAACCCATTTTTCAGTTTTATTTTTCCCTCATTCTTTTTTTTTCTTTTTTTCCCCCGATCTTCTTTTCAGCAGAAAATGGAAAATAAGAGGAAATTATGAAAATAACATTGAAAAGAAAAAGGGTACAAAGACTGGAAAATGGAAATGGCTTAATTTAAAACTTCTAGGTAAAATATTTGCAACTTTGAGAAAACAGTTGAAAAAATAATGTTTTACAATTTTCAAAGACACTTATGACTTGTTTCCACCTTGTAGACCAGCTCCAATTTAATCATGGAACAGATTAAAGATAACTTACATTTTTCATTTCTGAGTAATCACTATACAGTATACCTACATTCTGTCCTTTGAAAAAAATTGGAGTGTAATTCTTTGAAAAATAGCTAAAATACCTAAGTCACTTAGGTGTTTTTCAAAATTGTATGTATACTGAACATTTTCATGCTAGCTTTGTGCCACTTATAAAGCTATGTAGTGTTATAGGACACCCTATTTTAATAAAAATCAATATGAGCAGAGATATTTTAAGTTACATTCCAGAACTCATTAATTTATTACAACTCATACTATGCACAATAATCAGTGTTTCCTCTGATAAAGTATATAATTTTTTTTTCTTCTACTTGTTCCTTCATTTGACCTCTGAATGAATGAAACATTTCTACTATACTTGCTTCCTATCAGCATGCATTCACATGATTTGAACAATGAGTGAAAGCTGTAAACTCAATATTGAACAGTAAACAAGAATAAACTCATGTTCTTAAATGCAGTGCAAGGAAATCTTAGTACCATCCTACTTTGAGCATGCATCTTAACCCAGATTCTTTCACCACCAGTCTGGCTGGTACAGTTCCAGAGTTGCAAGATAATGCATTGATTTTGTAAAAATTTCTATTCAGCTGTAATTAAATACTGACATGTTAAAGGTGAATCTGGTTTAAGATGAATACCCCGTTTTGCTTCTAGGACAGAGCCCATCCTGGTGTCAGTAAGCATCTAGGAAAGAAAATGCTCTCAATTATTTTCTTTAGTTAAGTTACACTGCATTTTATTGGGAGACGGATCTTTTCTGAGGCTTGTTGGATTTTTATTTAATTTTTTTTATCAGATTTGCTCAAATTTGTTCTCGATAGACAAATATAAGCCCCCTATAGTGAGGACAAAGATATCTATTACTACAAAATAAAATTAAGATCCAGGTAATTGATTCCTTCTGTTTCTACTTTTCCTGCTATTGATAAGGGCCTTTAGTTTGCTGTAGTCCCCTCTCATCTTCTGGGATTCTTCCCTCGGCTGACCTTGCTGTCTACTGTCTTTGCAGTACTGGTTAATCATCTGCATTTCTGAGTGGCTGAAAGCTCCCACAAAGTCCTTTGGGTGGAACTGCAGCGCTCGCACCGAGCTGGCCCAGGTCCAAGGGGACCACTTGTCAGTCATGAAGGCCACCATCTCTGAATCCAACACTTTGAAATTGATCTTTGCTAAGGTCTGCTTGAAGCTGTTCTCCGTTGCGATGCAGTGGTAAAGCCCCCGGTCGCTGTCTTGGACAGAGCGAATGAGGAGTCCTTGCTCAGTAGCTATGATCCTCTCATTCAGCTTGACCTAACGGGCAAAACGACAGAAGGAACCTTTTAGGGCATGTTATGGAACAACACAGTATTGGACCCTTGGTAAATCTCACTTCGAACACCTCTTTCTTTCTTAAAGGGTTTCATAAAGGTGCTGTGTTTTGCTTTATCACATATTCCAGAGACCACTGCTATTGCTACTGTTAGGAGAGAACTTACCTCAAAGTAGGTAAGTGTCGCTAAAGAAAAGGACTTCAATATTTTTATTTGTTATGTTACAATAGATTGGATCAGGATGAAGACAAAGATGCAAATCTGGAGACTACCTGAAAGAAGACTTTTCATAATGTTCAAATAGCAAAACTGAGGAAACAAACTTTTATTTGCCAGGGTCACACCCCTGAGAATGTCTCTTCCAGCATCAGAGACTGCTGCCGAGTCTCGACGGAAGAAAGGCACAGAATTGGGGGTTGATCCATCATTGAACACAAGGTGGCTTCTGGTTAAATGTTTTGACTTTGAGCAGGTTCCTGGGGCTAACTTCTGAAGAACTCTAGCTGCGCTATGGAGTCTATAGCCTGGTGTAAAAGTTCTCATCACAGTGGCCTCAGCTGGGACTTGGCTCACTGGAAACCAAGAGCAATTTCTCTACTCTCCTATTTCCTTTCTGGCTTCAGACTCTGGACAATCCTAGGAGATGGTCACATCATCTGAAGCAAGGAAGTTACTGCAGCTTGTTGAGTTATCATCTGATCATAAATGACTGTGTACATGTGCCTTTGAATACCAGCTGTGAAGTCTAAAAATTGCTAATTTAACCCACTGTGAGAGAATACTACTATATACTAGTATTTATAGGAATGATTTTACTATTTTGCCACTGCACTTTGAATTATACCTGATTTCCTTGGGCATTCATTTATTTATTATGCTATTCTGTTATTGTAAACATTTGTAGACATTGTGGAGGTAAGATTTTCAGAAATCTGAGAGCTTGAAATGTAATTAACCCTTTGATTTCTTTAGTTTGTCTGTTGTTATTTAAAACTGCTTTGATTCAAACACAGTTATTGACCATAAGAACAAAAAAGGGAGATGCTCTGCTGAAGCAAAGGGTTAAAGAATTGCACCTGGATTGCCAGGACACGGCTTGAATTTTTGAAGAGTACCTGAGAAAAACAGCATGAAAGACTCAGTGAAAGGCTTGTAAGTCCTCTCTGATTTTGGAAAATGGCCTGATATGAAAATAATGTTTTTCAGTATTCATAATCTATCAACAGACACGATATTACTTAATATTTCCTTTGGAAAGATGTTCCTTCTTATTCATATAGTAACTGCCTTGGATTTGAAATGCATTTTTTCCCCTTTTATGTTACTTAAGGAAGGCACATTCCCCATAAACAATCATACTGTATATTACAGTCCTGAAACTTGAGAGCCTTAGAGAGTGCAGTAATGGAAAATGTGATTGCACCACGGTGGGGAAATGCTTTTGTCAATACGTGTTCTCAGCCCGGACTAGTTTCTTGCTAAATAAACTTTTCACATTTCTCCCGCTTTTGTCTTTTGTCTCTTCAATAGCACAGAAGGGCTACTGCATGCTGACTTCTTCCTGAACTTTATATAGGTTACTGATTTTATGCCTATTTCCTCAGATCAATAAGAAGTCCTGAGTGCTGCAAACCTTCAGCTTGCAATTAGTAAGGTGTGAAGAAAAAATTCATTAACTAGTTCCCTGACTTTAGGGGCTGACAGGAATTTTCTGATAGCCATTCTGTTCTGACAGAAATCACTGGGGCTGAGGAGTCAAGTCCCAGATGTACTGAAGAGTCTGCCCTTATTTATATGAGTAAAGAGCTGGCCACTGTCCTGCATCCACACATATTTTCCAGCTTCACTGTAACCAGACTGTCTGATGAAAACACAGATGCTCCCTCGCCTTGGTCCAGGGAGTGAGGAGATGCTGACTGAGGTCCCTTCCAGAGCTACTGCTGATATTACTCACCTCTTTCCTCCTGTCATTGTCTTTCTGTAGCAGCCACTTAATAGAAGCCTGAGGAGATTTGGGTGTGCATTCGAGAAAGGTGGTGTTGTTTTTTACTCCATACTGAACTATTTCTGCAGCGTTTCTGTATGCTAGAAAGAAAAAGAAAACGGGTCAGGCTACTGCGAATGGTGATTTGATATAGAAAGCAAGTAACTGTTTGCAATACCAGTAAAATGAAATATATCGTATCCTGATATTGGCCAATAATAAGTAATTTAAGGCACAAAATTTTCAAAGAAATGAAATGAAATGTGAAGAAGCGCATCCAGTTCAAATTCCAAAGATTTGAATCTGACAGGGTCTGTTCTGAGAAAGTAGGATACCTGTGGGTTGGTAAGCTCTGCTGATGGGACGACTGAGCTGAGGGATATTGTTCCCTGAAATGAGCTCATTCTCTACTACTACAAGAACACCTGTCTAGAACTATCCAAAGGAGAATGAAGCATTTAATATATTTCTCCACACTTCACCGCTTACGAGTTGGGGGGCCATGGCTGTATGGCTCAAAATACAGCAGCCTGCCCCAGCGAAGGCTCTGGCTGTTCCAGCTGCGTGCAGTATCAGAGGGAGGCGAGAGAGGGCAGACTTGGCTCCCACTCCTCCTGCAAAGCGAGGAAGGCACTTGGCTCTAAATCTGAAATAAAATGAGTAGTAGACAGGCCAGCAACAGAGAGCAGGACAGATTTATAGCACTCCAGCAACACCTGGGCAAGTGCTGAGCGTATGTCATCGCTTAAACTTGTTGTACCCCTTTATAGTCTTGATAGATGAACAATTGGCAGTTACCGACAGGAACTTTTACATGCTCATTGCTTGGCCCAAATCATAGTATTTGTCCTGAAAACAATACACTTCCAGATTTAAAAGCTTACATCATATATGAAATACATTTTTCTTTTTTGACAAAGGAGCAATGGATGCCAAATGATATGAGAAATGCAAATACCTGGAGGTCTACACATCTAAAATCTTACTCTGTTTTGCACAGTCCTAAGACTGGTTTTCCTCAGACTCTACTTTATCTCTCATTCTTTTCAGCTTCTTTCATCAACCGATATGTGAAATTGGAATCTACTCTGCTAAAAGAAGGAGACGTTGCTTGGTTCTAGTCCTTCAAAGTTTTTAGCACATTTATGAGGCTGTACCCAAATCAACTGTAACTTTCAGGAGAATAACGTGGAAATATTTTGCATTCAAAGACCATAAGCTAGCAAAGAGCTTATCTGTGGGCTGACCTATCTGTAGCTGGGGAACAGTGAGAATCAGAGCTGATTTATTAATATAGATATTGATATTATTAATTTTATGTACACTGGAACTAGGTGTACCACAGAAAGGCATTTTTGTCTGTTTAATTGATACTACTACTCATACATGCTAAGAAAAAGACTGAGAGAACACAAATGCATTTCTCTAATGGCCATAAGGGCTAACACAAGCATAACGATATTAAACAGAACACTTGAAAAGCAATCATACAAGCCCCTTAGTTCTTGATGATCTATTTAAAAATTGCAATATGCCAAAAATGTTGAGTTTATACATGCTGAAAAGTCTAAGGCATGCAACCTATGATGTTTAAAGACTTCATTTCAAGATTACGGTTCCCTATGAACTTGGAAGATTTCTTGCTGTTGCCTGACTCCCTGCTCTTTTGTCCTTTAGGTAGATTTCATTTTTCCCCCAACATAGTAGTTTTGCTATAAGTGGCTTTAATTGTATTTTGAAAGAGTCTAAGTTGCTATTTCTTTTTATCTTTTTTTCCACTGGGGGAACAACTTCCATCTATGTATGCTACATCCCACTGCTGTCACCAAAACATCCTTTAAAAAGTAGCTAAAACACATAAACCTATAAATACATCCACATTAAAAGAAATGGTTGGAAAACAAGAAACATGTTTCACAAGACTGTCAAGGTTTAAACATTTGTTTCCCCTCAGCCCAGAAAGCAGACAGTTGACATTCTCACATTTTCCACCCAGAAAGAGGAGTCACCCACCCTTGAGGACAGACAATGGGTGGGTGGCCACAGCACATGCCTGCAAGGTAGGACACGCAGCTCAAGTTACTTCGTGATTCAGAGCCTAAGCTTTAACATGGATCTCTCAGAGCTCAGGTGCATACTCTAACGGTGGGGTCATCTTTTGTAATTACCTGTTCAAGCTATTCAACTTCATATAAATTACCTAATACTGAGTCATAGGGAAAGACCTGCTGGCGCTGTAGACTGGCAGCTAGAGCACAATCAGCCGCAGCTGGGCTAAGGGGTCTACACCCGAGTGACTGTTGTGGTCTGTTTTGATCCAGGAGACTATTCTGAGACCCAGCAGAGACCATTTCAGTGGAATTATTATTTACTGAATGTTTCACATGCAACTCTTAAAGCATTGTTCTTTCATTCAAAAAAATCAATAAAAAATTTACAATCAGATCTATTATATGATCTCCACACGGTACAGATGAGAATGCACTTCAAAATGCAGGCTCAGAAACAGAGGTGAAAGGAGCATAATTCTCTAATATGTGCCCTTGACTTGATGGCATACATTGACACCACATAGCTCAAACATGCATGTGGTTGAAGAGGACTAAGCTGCCTTTATGTATGTGTCTACTCTTACTATGGCTTTGGCCATATTTGACTGGTGTCCATCAATCTGGAGAAAGTGGTAGCTGGGAGGGCAGAGCATTGGCTCACCTGTCCACCCACTCCATGCCAGGCTGACGAAACAGTTGCACATGCTGGAACTAAGAGACTTCATAAAGAGATTTGGAATGGTTTGTTTTCCCATGTAAAGGGAGAAAAGAATAATCATAATTCAAAAGACAGGCTAGAACTTGCTGTTTGCTGAAAGACGTGCTCCAAAACTCAATAAGGCATCAAATATTCGGAATAATTTTGAGGTCCGAGGCTTAAATACACTAAGTGGCATTAATAAAGACTGAAGGGATTTAGGAGTAGAAAAGCCCTCAAATTAACTGTACTTCTTTCTAGTCAACACTGTCAGCTTCTCATTTCATGAATACTGAACTATGTATTTCATGGTTCATCATTTTATCACACATATGCAAGTTTCATGTAATTGCAAGGAAATATGTTAAAATCAAATCAAAACAAAACTCAGACTTGGAAAATAATTATGCTTTACCAGTAAACCACACAGATAATGTGAGTTATGATGAATCACATAAAGGAAAGTCATGCATTCTTTATATAGCGTGAGGATCTCTAAATTATAGTACCTTTCAGGTTGAAACCTCGGCACTGAGTCAGAGGATTTCCATGTCTCACGTCTTGCCTACGACTCCTCCTGAAATATTTTGTAAAAACAAAATGTTATTCCAAGATAGCTACACTGCAAATAAATGCTTTTTTATTTGTGGGTTTGTTTTTTTCTTTTTTACTAGATCAACTGTTAGGCATAGTTCATGACCTACTGTATGTTTTATCCTTGGCAGGCTTGCTAGAGTGAAGATACTGTTTAAGTGAATAATCAGTTTATAAAATGTTTGTACTTTTGGTAGGTAAAGTAGTTTTGCAATGGTGGTGTAGAGATGGAAGGGTTAGAGGTGATGCATGAAATAGACATAAGTTCACAGTTGCAAGACCTAACATTCAAAGCCAGAACCCCCAGCTGGAACTCTTCATAAAGGCAAACACCTATGAATGAGATGCATAAGAGTAACAGTGCTTGTATCTAATGCACCAACAGAAAATTATAATATAGGGCATGTTCCCTCCTTGATTTTGGCAGGCACCTTATTTTTAGTGCCTCTAGCCACCTTGGTAGCAGTGTGACTGAAGTATTCATCCAGAATAGTGGAGAGCTAATATTCAGTTCTGTTGTCTGCTTGAGGGTATCTATTACCAAAGATACTCAAACTCACCAAGTCTCAGAATACTTCTAAATGGGACTTTGTTATATTATTTGGATGACAGATGCAAAATCACGATTCTGTAGCAGATTAGTTAGGGAGCTTACTGGGACTGGGAATACTGGCATTTCAGTCCTGCTCAGCTAGGAGGTCACAGCTCACAGAATTCAGTGCATGAAAATGTGGTACCTGAATTTTTTATTCTTAAGATTTGTTATTTTGTTTAATGAATATTCTGTAAGTTAGGTCAGTATTTATCGAGTTCAACAAAAAAATATATTGGTGATAGACTGTTGCAAATGGATGCTGCTGGGATATGGAACAGCTGTATTCTGAACTATGCAATAATGACTTGCAAGATCAGAAACCATGAAAAAAGCCAGTACAAAAGAGCTCCAGTACTGCTGAGTGAAGGGTGATGCCTCCATAGCCACATTATACCAGGTACTGCACGAACACCCAGAGACAGTGTTTATAATCCTGTGTCACCCGATCCTTCACTGCATTGTTTTAAAAGGAAACATTTGAAAGGTGATGTTTCAAAGGAGTAATTTCTGACATTCCAAGTATATTTTTGATGGTAAACATCAAAAATATTTCATCCTTTGCCTTGGGATCTTAACCCTTGTGAACTATTTATGTGAGTCAAAGGAGACAATGAAGAATTTCTGAGTGAATTCCTGTGCTACCGTGAGCTGCTCCACACTGTCAGAAATGGCAGGCTGGTTGCATTAAGCAGTTCTGAGAATGTAAACTTACAGTCTGATATTTATAAAAAAAAAGTTGAGAAGGTGATGGTTAGAAAATGAAGACAATACTGTCAGGTGTTTTGGGTAAATCAATGTTGGATGAGGAACGACAGTAATCCATGGGAGACAGAAGTGTCAAAAGAAGCAAATAAGCAAATATGTCCAGCAGATACTACTGTCTAGACTATGGGATTTGGCTCTAATTACCAATGTTTTCTCCTTCACAATCTCTCTTGTTAGATAAAGGGACAACTCATCTCCTTCACGTATGAAAACCATATTTTTTTCCATACAGTTTCAGGTGTTTATTTTGGTTTGATATAAAACGCAAATTGCAAACAAAATGTCAGCATGAAAGCAAGCCCCAGTGGAAACAACCCTGGGTGTATATAATGGGAATGGCAAAGAATCCACTGGAAACTGCACAGACTGGGTATACCTGACTGCTCATTAGATCTTTCGGCAGCTATGTTAGTGTAGGAGGTAGGTGGCCCGAGACTTGGGGATTTTTCTTTTCTTTCCTCCCCGCATCTTCTGACCTTTGTTCCATGGAAGAAAACAATCATTCTGCCGACTGGAGCCTGAATATGCTGAGTGAAAGCAGTAAAAACTCCAGGTACTTTGCCAATGGCTACATGGCCAGGTTAGGCTTTACCTTTTAATCTCAAATAAGGAATGAGTCAAGAAAACTTTGCAATAGCAAAAGCAATTGTCTTTAATCCCGGGGGATGACATTGTCATCAGCTGGTTGGGTCACTGAAGCAGAGCCAAGCTTTGCCTGTTTCTGTCTGCTCTCTCCCTCCATGCAGGTAAAGGAGTAAAGCCCGTTAACTGTATCTGGTATTCTGCATCTACAGCTCGGGTGCAGGCAGTGAGCACAGTGGCACATGGTGGGTAAAGCTCTGGCACACATCTGAAAGGTTCGTCTCCTCTGCAGTAATACCTCATTGTGTATTCTGTAGCTTTGTTTGTCCATGAAGTGAAATCTTAGTAATACAAGAGCTCACTACAGCCTCCTGCTATTAAATATTTCCCTTGGGAGGAGGAAAGAGGCTCCTGTTTTGCATAAGAATTATGAGATAGACTATTAGCTCTGTTGTAAATTAAAGAGAAATTGCTTTCCCTGTCTGCTTTAATAAATCTCATGTCAAAAACTCCAAATCTGCAGGCATTACATGGAAATCACATTTGCCTAAAATTTCCCTGGAAATAAATCTTCTCACTTAGGAGCAAATGAGGAAAAAACAAAAAAGACTTTATTCCTCAGATAGCCTGAGAGATATTTTGCTGTATATAGGGCTATCATAATTACATCCATAGCGAGCAACTGAATTTAAACAAAGGGAAAAAATGTTTCACTGATTTTGTGTGCGTGAGCCAGAAGGATTAATATTTATGATTAGGAATGGTTTGGTTTTTTTTTTTCTTTTTTTCAGTCCATTATTTTAAATATGAAAAGGCGAGCTCTTTATCATACACTCTTGCAACACACACTCCTAGGTGATGAACAATGCCAAGCACAATAGCTACGGAGGTACCGTTTGTACATGTTCCTGAAAGGAATGACATCCCACTTCTCCATCACATTGCAACACCCCAGGCTACACAGCAGAACAAAAGCATTTCCTTGCAGACTTCACTGGCCTGCTGGGTACTGCTCACCTTTTCCCTGTGGGATAAAACCTGGAGCAGGAGTTTCCATCCCAGGCACAGTATGGATCTCGAGCGAGGCAGCAGTCAGCGCAGGCGGTCCCGTAGATGTGGCAGCGATGCAGGGATACCTGGGTGACCCCTTCATCGGAGCTCACGTACAGCTGTTGCTGTAGAGGGAAATGGAAAGAATTCTTTCAGATGTGGAGGAGCTTCACCCAAGACTTGGCTAAAGCACCTAAAAACCTTTCAATTAATTTTGGAATTAACTCACAGACCAAGAGGGGAGCCACTAATATACATAAAGCCAAGACAAACAGAAATCCCCCAGGTGAACAGGCCTATAATATTTCCACCTTCCTGTTAGAAAACACTTAGAAACACTGGGGAATGTTAACATTCTTTGGACATTGAGTGTCATTGTTCTGTTCTGGGGCACAGAGGCTGAGATAATATTGCTCAGATTTGAGAACTTGGTTCTTACTCAGTAAGGATTATTGGCTCAAGCCTTTGAACTAAGTATTTTCTCTGTATATAGTCACTTTAATAAATATTATGCAGAGTTCCTGGTTGGATTCTCCAGTGCATGGATTTCCAAGACATAAAACTTAGAAATTATGTTGAGGCTTAGGGCCAGATTCTGATAGCCTTATATACCTGGAAAAATAAGCCAGAAGAACTTCTGTAATAAATTAGAGATCTTGCAAAGAAGTTCAAAGTGAATAGGTCATCACCAAAATCTGGGCCAAAATGACTGCTTTACTCAGCAACAATTAACCAATCATTCTTAAAATATAAATTAATATTCAACAAAAACCTTGAAACTCTCTTGGTCTTTTTGTCATAAAACTAAAAAATTACACTAAATTGAATTAAGTGAATAATGTTTACTTATTAGTAATTTTGTAAAATATTGAGCAACATGTTGCTTCCAAAATCATGGAATACCTATTTTTAGTTTGGGCGTTTAACATTTCAGCAGAAAACCTCTCAGCTGTTTTCATCATTCCTATTGCCATAATTTATTACTAAGAAACAAAGATGCGAAATTGCACCATGGACCAAACAGCCCCAACACTGCCTTTCTGCCTTGATCAGACTTCCAGGGGAAAATTTTATTTAGGCCTTAAAGAAATAAAGGGGAGAGCAAATTTCCTCTTTTAGTACTTTTTTTTTCTTGTCAAACAAAACCACAAAAAAATGGACACTTTCAGTGAATTAGAAATGATACATAATGAATAGAAATTCTTTTATCTTAGTGGCTCTGGGACATAAAAACAGCTCATGCAAACTTCAGTCAAGTTTCTGCGTATTCATTACGGAACATCTCCTGCCTATACTTAGTATGCTGCACCAAAACTGGTATTCTAACACTTTTAAGTCAATTTGCTTCTCAATTAATAAGCACTAAGTAAGCATTCTTTACCTTTTTAGATGAAATCTTCATTGTCGTTATAGGAGAATTACTCTGAAAGACAAAATTCCAAACCACATTTAAAAGGACTCCCTTGTTAATACTGTCCCAACGTTAAAATTTAAAATTCAGTAAAACCTAAGTAAGTCATATCTAAGAAAACTATAACTTTTCTTATCTTAGAAAGGCATCACACACTCTACTAATTTTTTGCTATTTTCAGAACTAAACAAATTACATATATACAATTAATGTCTCACAAAATGTATTGGCTAAACTCAACTGCATTATTATTACTCATGTGCATCAACAAGTTTTTGTACACTTCTAATTAACCTGCATCTGTGTTACCACAGCAATATAGGAGCATTGTGTTTTGAACCCATTATTCTCACTTTGTAATAAGAAACAATGTTTGTTCTTTGACGATGATGATAAGGAAAAATCATACAATAGCTCATGCATATTTACCACATGATCCAGATAAGAATATGTCATATTTCTCCTACACATTGTCTACAGTGCATAGAGTTTGGTTACCATCCAACATATACGTTAAGATAATCAATGACTAGAATGTTAAAAATGGCATGTGTGTTATTGAATGTTTCTTTCCCAGAGACAGTACTGTATACCACTGTGTGTCATCACTGCAGTCTATTATTGTCTGTGTCCAAACCAAATGTCAAAGAGCTGGAAAAGCAATTATCAAATTCATTGCCTTAAGCAAGTGAAGCAATTCATTATTCCTATCCGAACAAATAATAAAATTGATGGTAATAAAAATGTTCAGGATTTTTTTAAGATTTAGCATTTGCTCAGTCACAAAAGAAAGCCATAACGGTGGGCTAGGATTAACTGCAGTGGACTACAAGCACAGCAGGGAGGCCAGGACTAGAAAATCTGGCTGCGAATCATGTGAATTGGCAAAGGTTGGAAGGAGTTTAGGGCTGCTGTAGTATTTCACGAACTGTCTGGAGACTCAAGGTCAAATGCAACATTGGATCTGATGCCACATTCTCCTTTCCTTGCTTAACTCTGGAAAGGAATCAGTGCTTTGCTTACTCTTGATATTTACTAGCACACAGACAGTGATCTCATTCCTGCTCTCTTGGAGAGACTCATCAAAATATTGCCATGCTGCCTGCACAGATTGCAATGGTAGAGGTTACAACATCATGATTTTTAGGGTGCAGGATAATAAAGTCTGTACACGGACACCCAGAAACTAGGTTTACATTGAGGATTCCTCTCAGTCCACCTACCTTCTTGCTGTATTAATTTATGTTTCAGTAAATGGAATTAGTAATACTTGGGTGAAGGGTACTCTTTAGGTAATATTACTCACATATATCTTTTTTAAAGGGAAATCTTCAGCAAAAGCCTAGCAAGACTAATTATGCCTTTATGAGGGTTAACACAGAGTGTATTCTTTTCCTTAAAGAAATTGTTAATGCTGCCTGTCTAGATAAAAAAGCTTAAATTTTCCTTTTTGTATCCCCTCAATTAAGTAGAGAAAAGCCCATGACAAAACCCTTAACTAAGTTTTATAGACGCATACTACCATTTGCCCTGATACTACCTGATTTAAACAATAGCCCACTCAAAAATTTGAAAGGTATTTTTCAACATGAGGGCGAATATTTTCTTTAGGTTATCACAAGCTGCTACATGCCAAAGTAATTGACAGAGGCTATTCCCCTATTTCTCCCTGTAGTTGTTTGTGTTTCTTTTCAGCTCATTTTGTGTCAAGCATGTAGCTTTCTTGACTCCAGAGGCCTGTGGCTTTGAAGAACTGGAGTTAAGCAAAACCAACACCAGATCGCTTCCATTCTGCAGCTCAGAATCAGGAAGATTATCACATAATCGAAGAAGTAAAAAAATCTTAGATTCCATCTGTAAATAGTGACAGTCTCAATACGTGATGCCAGTGATAAAAGTTGCCTTCTGGCAGTCACTGTAACATGACCTTGTTAAAATGTGATTAGCCCCTTCTAGCCAGTATGACAACATAAAAAATAAGCAACTTAAATACAGGGGGAAAAAAAGGACTTAAGCTAGCTACAGCCTTGATTCAGTGGACATTTTATATTCTGCTTTACATGGGTATCAAGACAACACTATGCACATTTACTTGATCTTTTACCAAGTCACAACTGCCCTTGCCAAAAGGACAAAGTGTTTTTGTGAACATACACATCGGAAGAGTAAAAGTAGGAGCAAGCCAAACCTGAAAAACCTCCAGCTCTTCTAAAATGAGTTCTCCACTTGCAGAGAAGTTGGTGGGTAGGACAACAACTTTTTGTACGGTTCCTTGATCTGGAAAAGATGAGAAAAAGTGAGACCATGTGACAGAGACAAAGAAAAAAAACCCAGGTGAACTATTATCAGTTATGAAAAGAAACCATCAAAGCAAGCACTATCACATAGAAAAAGGTAAGAAAAGTTCAGTAATTTCTAGGGTTTTGGGTCAGAAACAACCATGAGATGATTCCTTATATAGGAATACTATATATAGTATTCTCATGTATGAACATGAAGAAGTCATGGTAAGATTGGAGTTAGTACCATTACTGTTATTATTCCACCCAAAAGGATCAATCAAAATCAGTATCTTCTGTACTAGTTGCTGTACAGACACACAGACAGAGGCAGTATCTAGCCTAATGATCTTAAAGTAAAAACACAGCAATATAAACAGGTTAAAGGGAGCTACTGCAGAATTTAATATATATTCATATTCGTAAGTAAAATGTAATGACAACTGATGACATGAAAGGTAAACATTCCAAAGAATAACTCTATCTACACCTAAACAAAGTAAGACAAAAGCTTTTTTTTTCAGGGAAGTTAAACAATAACCAAACCTGTTACATACGGGTAGGAGTTAATATTTTTGTCCATAAGGAAAAAGGAAAAGCAAGGTGAAGTTCTTGTAGCTACTCTATCATGGCTGCCCTCTCAAAATACAGTTCCAAGCCTTCCTCAGATCAAAGGAGTAAGAAGTAAGAAGGATGGGGCAATAGCAGTGTTTTTGCAGGGTAGATGTGATGAGTGAGACCAAAGGGGATATTTGTGATTAGTTTTCCAAATTTGTTATGTGGCAAGAACATATGAGATGGAGGGGTCCATCTGTGAAGGCTCTTAAAGGCTCAGACAGCCACTGAAGTACTTCTGATGTGGCAGAAAAGGCGGACTGTGGGAGAATCACAAGGACAAGCATTTTTACTTGGAAAAAGCACAGCGCACAGAACTCCTCTTGCCTGAAAGGCCTGGAAATTAGACCGAGTAGAATAAATTTATTTGCTCAGTACTGATTCTGAGGAATGAGACCACATGGTATAGATTCTGTTCGGCCTTCAAAAGTTTTATGAGCAATGTAGACTTGTGCGGTTAGTAAAACATTAGTATAGCCCAATATAGGTAAGTATCTATGTGTATTTTTATGAATTTGTGACCAAGGAAAGGAAATCTCAGCTTCCTGTTTGGCAATTCATGATATAGACAACATAAACTGAAAAAGGGCAATTTTGCTTTTGCTTTTAAGGTCAGTGACTAAATTGCATAGCTGAAGCTGCAGGGCAAGTTGGTTACAGTAAATAATTTACATCTTCTTATTTCCCTGGAGGAAGCCAGCAGATAATAATATATTTTATTTAAAAAAAAAAAAAAGTTTTAAAGCCAGAATATTGATTTGTAATGACCTGACCAAACACAGAGAGCACACTGCAGTACTTTGTCATTTAAAAAAAAAAAAAAAAAAAAGAAGGATAAGAGAAATTGAAAGCTGACAAGACTTAAAAAAGCATAGCTATCAATTGTACATGCTCAGGGCACGTTAGGCATGAATTTTTCATGAGAATTTTCTGTGGAGAACATTTATTCTCATTATTCAATGGCACGATAAACCAGTTCCTTCCGAAGAAACTTTACTGAAACTAAATCTTGTGATAGCACAGCTGTGGTCTAGACTGGGTGCCAGTATTAGCAAAGCTATGAGAACCTGAGAGAGATTTACTAACTGCCAGGACCCACCGAAGCTTTAAATTGCTGCAGATGCATCCCTCGTTGGAGCTAAGGAGAAGCATGTGCATGTGCGTGTGTGCATTTCTGCTCCTGCTAAAGGGAATAACCCACTCACAAATATATACAGCTTAAATCCAGTCGACCTCTGCTTCTTTGCATCCTTTATCAGTGCGTTCTCTCTAACATTAAAATATACCATACAAAATACCATATCAGAAGTGCAGGAAGGAGTTGCAGCCTTTTGTGGTTTTTTTCAGCTGCCTGAAAAGTCTCAACTACCTGTAACCCTGACATACAGGGCACTAAGCATGTTGACAGTGACCTTACCTGCAAAGGAATGTGAGGCTGCTGAGCCTCTGAAGAACCAGTTTATTTCAATGATCCATTAGCACATGCCACACGTTTAAAATTCCTAAATTGTCTTCAGTCCTCAAACATTGCCCCAAACTGAAATCAGAACCTGAGGGGAGATTTTATCCCGGGCATTGGCACAGAAAATACTGATAAAGCCTGACGCCAACTCCTTGTGTCCTAATAACCTTTCCTATTTGAAAAGTAGGTTCCTATCTACCTTTTTGTCACACCCCAGAAAAATACACAGAGTTAAGGACTGTTTACCTCGGTATTCATTTCCCTTGACTCAATATTTTACCATTTGCTTTGACTCAGTATTGTACCATGAGGGACAGACCCTCGCAGAAAGGAATGTTCCATTGTTTTAAAGGAAACTTAATACAACATTTAAAATAAATATTCATGTTATGGAAAGTAGGCAATAGAAAGCTATTAATTAAATAAAATTACTTAAAGCAAGGGATTCTAATAGTGTGCACATATATATATACACATACTTCCAACAATACATGGCTTATAGGCTATAGCCCTCCACCACTTCTGGAAATAGTTTTTCTACTGTTTCTCAGCCTTAATAAATGAAAAACAAATATTTGTGCCCAAAACCCACTTTTTATTTCCTTCTCAGTAGTACTGATGTCTCCACTACAAGCACAGTAGCTGACAAATCAAGTCACTTATACATGTTCACATCAGAAAGCTTATGGTACATCTGAGTTTTGTTGAAAACCTTATTTGCTTATTCCCTTTAATGGCAAGGCAACAAACTAAAGTCCCTGGGTCAGCAGGAAAGTTGGAAAGGATGCAGCACTATGCACTGCAGGAGATATATGCAAAGTAGCAGTGCCTGAGCTGTTTCCCTGTGTATTTAACAATAGATAATCTTTTGTGTTGTAAATCAGACATAAGAGATCACTAAACAAGTGTAAGTCAAATTTTTTCATGCTTAGGTCAACATATGAAATTATAAGCTAATTCTGTAAAACTCATAAAAGTGAACAGGATGGTTTCCTTCACCGTTTACTTGTTACTTCCAGAAATCCACTTGAAAACAGTTCTGCACTGTTATGATTTCACACAGTCATGAAAAAGGCTATTGAGTCTCCAGAATATCAATCCACCACTAGAATGCATGCAGTGAAGAAGCAGATTTACGCTCACCACTTCCCTGACTTTTCACTGGGAGCTGTTTGCAGCCTCACATCAGCCCAGCAGTCTGTGAGTCAAGGGCAGATGGACAAACAAGAAGGAATGTCCCTCAAGCTGACAGCAAGAGGACAAGAGTGACTCAATGTTTTTCTGTTTCAAACCTGCTTGAATGACTGCAGGTCTCCCAGCTTGGCATGGAAGACAATGTTACTGGGATCACGTTCCTTCTGAGAGGACTGAGAAACGGAACAGAAAGGGAGGAAAGTGCTAACATCCTGTAGACTAAAAAATGGTGCAGAGAGTATGCAGAGTGGGAAATAGATGGAGAAGGAAGGCAGTCCAATAAATGGTCCAAGGAAGGAAGAAGAAGAGACAAATTAATAATAATAGTAGTAGTAGTAGTAGTAATAATAAAATATTCCCTGAAATACAGGGCATTATTCCAGGCTGGTATTAATCAGCTAAGCTTCACTGGTAGCAGTTGGACTATGCCTGATTACACTAATTCCTGGTCTGGCTGACCATGGCCAATGGAAAAGGCAAAGCTTAATGAACAGCAATTAAAAATACACAGGTGTTTGGCTGAACCTGCAGATCTGAGTTTAAACCTCATTCTCTGAATTTCGACTAGCTTTTCTTTCCCCAGCCCGAAGTGAACACTGCAGTTGTCAGTATTGTGAGCCTTACAGAGAGTCAGGACCCATCTATCCCTGAGCCACATCATGTGCGCAAATTCAAAACCAAATACAACCCCTGACTTTTCTACATCTTAAAAAAAGGACTGCAATGGACACCAACCGCTGCTCTGACAGGAGTTTCACAGAGAGGCTTCCAGCAGTAATCCCCCTCCCTGATGCGTCTGACATTGCTGGAGACCCTCTGAAAACTTCTGTCTTGTACCTGCCAGTCTAGTGGCAGCTTAATTATTTTTGGTCTCTAATCTCGGTTGAACCAGATGCAAACAAATAACATTATGAAGAAAAAAGAAAGCAAAGAGTTTGCGGAACGCTTACAATCTCTCTGTTTGAGAAAAAGCTGAGGCTCAGCGGAGCACCTGAGACGGTGGCAGGTTAGCAGTCAGGGCTGAGAGCCAGGTCCCCACGCTCTCTCCTGTCCTTAGGTTTCTGCTGCAAGTCAGGGCTCCCACCACAGCCACCTAACCGTCCTGTGCTTTAGTTCACTCATCTGTCAAATGGGTGTAATTTTTTTTCCAGCTCACAGTATTGCTGTGAAACCTCGTAAAATTCAAGCTGCACCAAAACCCCGAAAGATAGATGCAAATGTCTAATGAGCTCACATTTGAGGGTGGAACTTTCACATAGCCCCTGCTCAGTCAAACTTTCGGGACACACTATGAGCTTGTTTGAACAAAAACAGGACAGGGGAAATGAAACAGGTGGAGGAACGCTGTCTTAACTTACATATCTTCTTAAAAGGCTGTGAAAAAGCTTTGGATGAGTTCGTCAATGAAAGGGTTTGAATGACTCAGGCACTATGACCAAGAGGAAGAAGGAAACTGTCTGCTGCCTGTTGTGCCACTGTTGTGCAACATCATCTTCCCAAGCTCACAGTCACGAAGCTACAGCCAGCAAATCTATGGGAGGCAAGTTTGCTCTTCTGACCAGATTATCACTCTCTGTTAGAATCTGTAGCTCATTACATGATTTTGGCTATTACATTACTGGAGGCTACTGTTGTCAGCAAGTGTTAGTTTTCCAAAAAGACAGCCATCATGTAACACCATGAAAATGAGTATTACAACCTTATGCTCTGAAGACACTGCAACCAGACTTCGAAAACAAGTGTTGCATCAGAGAAGAAAAGATAATAAGAAACATCGATCAACCTCATGCCACATCAGATGCATGTGGCTCACATTAATCTTCTGAATAAGCCACACTGAAATCTGAAGGGCCTTTTCACGACAGTAACTTAGATCTCTTTCCACAAAAACATATCCCATCTTGATAGCAAGGAGCCGAAAAAAAATCCTATTGGTGCCTATGGCTGTTTTATGTACCCAAGTTTGACCCAGTCATTTAAATATTTTCATAACACCAAGAGCAATAAAAAAACCCCGTGCATAATCTTTTGGTTGTGCAATCTGCATGTACTTTGACCAAAAGCTTTCGTACTGCAAGCAGTAGGTGGCATGCTTAAAAAACAAATATTAATCTCAGGAAAATGTTCTCATGCTGCTTTACTGCCGTTCTTAAAACTCAGATGGAAAACAATCTACCAAAGGATAAACAGAAAATATTGAAAGCTTGGGTTCTTTAGATATAACTGAAATGAGTAAAGTCATTACAGTAAAACTCTAGGGTGAATCAAAAACTTCAGGACTCAGTCCTGGCCTACCACAGAAACAGGATAGTTGAAGCAGAACTCTAACCCCAAATTCCTGAACTGAATATGTTATTACTCATTGCATAGGGAAAAAGTACCATCAGCATCGCCCTTGTCAAATACACAAATGAGCAATTACATTCTATCCAAGTAAATTATCCCTTGGTGTTTGGGAAGACAAGGTATACAGCACTCTGGTAGCACTGCTCTCTACTGCTAAACACTTGTTCCTTACTCTAAATCAGCTCATTTCAGGGGAGGGTGAAGAGATCCCTTTGGGTGGACTTAACAAAACTAGCAAGTTTTGTCAAGTGCTTTGGGAGTCTTCACGTTGAAAAGCATAGGGAAAACAGGAGATGATTATCTTTTGAAAAGCAGGTGGAATGCTGCAAGAACAATGTCTGTCCCTGGGATTTATTTTGTTAGCTATGCAGGTGAGCGAGGGAGAAAAGCAATGTATTAACTCTGGGAATGGACCAGGCCCTGTGAGCTCAGCACTTTTGTCTGCGGGTGCAAAGGAAACACTACATGTAGTTCACATTAAAGTGAAAAAATGACACAGCTGCCTATACCCTCCTATGCCATGGCTACATGATGAAAACCACTGGGGTTCTTGGAGCTTTATACTTCTGTTGTTCTTCACTTGTATTCAGGAACTGATTTATTACCGAGGCTATAGAGGAGGAAGAGAGGAAAAGCTAAACATTTTGTGTGCTCTGCATCTGGCAAGACATAAAACACTCCGATTTCAAGCATGAGACAGGTCACTGACAGTGACAGACATGGCTGGCAACATCTCAGTTCAGCAGCAGTAACTCATCATCTGAGCTGAGTGTAATTGTCACCAGGTGTCAAGTCCCATTGTCTCCGGCTGTGGGGCTCCAGGCTCCCAAGGAAATTATCACATGAAATTCTCCTATACAATGTGGTTTTTGCATTTGCCAGGACAAACTGACACCAAAGCAAATCCCCTCTGCATTCCTTTTGACAGTTAATATCTCTATTGAATCCTCCTGAGTCTCACAGAAAGCAGAGAATAAAGAAAACAAGTTTCTCCTCTCAGTGGCTGAAACTTGATCACTTTTATTTAAAAGGACTGAGAAATGCAGTAACTTACATCGTACCAATTTCTTCTGAGGAAGACCTTGGAAGCTATTAATGTCCTGTGCCCTACTCAGGAAGAATAATGCCTCCCCTCTAACCAACTAGAAAGCAGACAATGACCCTCATCTCCAATGTAATGCAGAAGATAAAGCAATGAATATAAAGCATCGAGCTGCAGTTCACGTATTTGATCCATCATGGATCCTGCGCTGATCCCACAGAAGAGGATTAACAAAATGTAAGAACAAACTGAGGTATGTTAACCTTTTTAACAAATCACAGATGTATGTGTGAGGCCACACTGACCACTCAAAAAGAGCCAGAAGCTAATCGAAGTATAAAATGAAATTACCCCTATTTATCTCTTGCAGAATTACTAAAATGCTAACTATCAATATTGTGATTTCATGCACGTTTCAAATTTTCATTACATTTCCAGTATTAACTGTCACTGCTACATTAACAATCCTATATGGTTGAAAACTTATATGTCTTTATCTTTTCCACTAATCTTTAGTAGAATTTTCCTCCAATTGACACTAGATACTTATAGAGCATTTTAAAACAATGGCACTACTATATAAAAAATGCATAAAATGTTCATTTGAAAGATCTGTACTAGCCTACCAAGCTATTACTCTGGCTAAACATAGTGATTTGGCAAGGAATAAAGCTAATAGAAAACCAAACCTCTTTTACTAAGTGTTCTTGTGGAGTTGTGTAACAGCAGTACGGACATCTATTAACATTTCTGATATTTCTACAGTAGTGTACAAAGACTCTTTTCTTTACTTCTTTAGGAAATGAGGAAAATTACCCTAAGGGGTCCCAAAGTCAAGAACTGTAGCTGCATTAATTAAACTAAAAAGAAAATGTGGTTACATGTTAGGGGAGGTGGGGGGAAACGCACCTCAAGAAAGCGCTGTCCTAATTAGCTTAATTTGGTACTTTCTAATGACTGTGCAAGTAGGATCAAAGTGATCTTCAAGAACACCTTAAAACTCACTTATCAACTGCCAAACAAGGAAACAAAAATACCCAGATAAAAAACTTGATGAAATTCTTCATGTAATTCATTACCCAGAGCTGCTTCTACCCTGACTATGCCTTATAGTATTCTAAGCATTCACAGAACAGTAGATGGTGACCTGGTAAAGGTTTGACACAAGAACACAAATGAAATGTTTCTGTTTTCCTATCTCCTTTCACTGAACCGCAGAAGCCTGTAGGCTCGACGGGGTCTCTAGAAGTCATCTGGCCCAGTCCCCCACTCAAAGCAGGTCCAGTTAGAGCAGGTTGCTCAGGGCTGTGTCAGGTTGGGTTTTGAATCCTTTGAGTCTTTGAGGAAGGAGAATTCACAGCCTCTCTGGGCCCTTGTTCCAATGTTTGATCACATTGACAGTGAAAACTTTTTCCTTTATATCTAATTGCAATGTCCGACACTGCAACTTGTGTCCAATCCCTCTCACTCTGACACCAAGCACCTTGAGAAGACTCCAGATCTGTTTTTTCCCATCAGGTAGTTGTACCCTCCCATTAGGTAGTTGTCAACAGCAGTAAGGTCTCCCCTTAGCTTTCTCTGAATAAACCCAATTGTCTCAGCCTCTTCTCATACGTCACATGCTACAGTCCTTCAGCTGATCTTGTTCCATTAGGTCAATGTTTTCCTTGTACTGGGGAGCCCACAACTGGACATGGTACTCCTGACAGGAGCTGAATACAGGCGAAGAATTCCTTCTAGGAACCTGCTGGCTGGATACGCTTCTGCTAATACAGCACCATACGTAGTTGGCCTCCTTTGGTACAAGGGCACCCTGCTGATTTTGATAGTTGGGGAGGTTTTTCTAAGAAGAGTGAAGAGACTTCCTTTTAATCCTGCTCCTATAGAAGCCTGATGTCCCTGAGAGATTTTTTAGCACCAGCTTCCTAAATCTATTATAATGGGAAGGTTATTCTCAGCCCCATGTGAGTTTGTTGGCAGACATGGTTATTCTACAAGCAGAAAACAACCAGGACCCCAATAATATGTGAGCCATAAAAGCAGTGCAAGCCATCTCTGTAATTATTTTCTGATGTTCACAGATATATTTGTTCTCCTGGAGTTCTTTTCCTTTGTTCTACTTGAAACCATCTGTAGCAAAAGAGATTAGCCTTTGTGCCTATCAATCTATAATGCCCTGTTAAGCCAGCAGCAGTTTCAGATGTGAATGAAAACCAGGGTCTAGCCAGAGTACCACTCTGCTTGTCTGCTTCAATCAGAAGAGTGTGATTCATATCTGCATATTTTAAAAAATCAAAATTGATCAGTACGAGAATCACTTGACCTGTTCCCTCCAGACTTCAGAAGCATAACACCAGATTCAAATCTGATGTAACTAAAAACAAAATGTAGGTTATATTAGACAGAAATTATTTCAGAATACTTGGATCAAATTCTCTGTGTCCACTACTGCTAGGACTCCAGCCATTTGTTTCTTGTTCTCTGCTAAGTACTTCCATATTTTTACTTTGTTTTTTTGGGGAGTTGTTATTACTGCCTTTGTAACATCCTGATCAGCTTGTGTTTTTCTTCAGAAGTAGCTTACACAGCATATAGTAAATAATGATGATGTGAGTATACAAAACAATACAAAGCCAGATTTTGGTATTTTTACTCACGTTAGAGTGCATCAAATTCTAATGCGGAATCCTGTTGCAGACAAACCATATTCAAGAGAATATTATAATTTAGATCACATACGTTATACGCTAGTGTTGATTTCTGTCTCAAAATTTCTATCAATACATTGTATCTCTTGCACATAAATAACATCTATAGTAAACATAAAAATGCGCAGAAAGTAAAAAGAACATAATGTATGGATTTCTATAGATGTTCTTGTAGATAGCAAATACATTTAAACAAATGTTTCTGAAAGCTGCAAGTTGTACAAATTGAGGTTGACTGCAAATTATAACACAATGGGGGAAAATGACTGTTGCTAAGTTTGTCTTACCTGTTCCAAGAAACAAGACATGATATCTTCCGTCAGCAGCATTCACTCGATCCACAGCAATCTTTGTATACTTGTAGTCAGCTCCTATCCGAATGATCAATGGCCTCTTGTGTATTGGGTAAATGGGATTAAACATCAAAGGGTGATTCCTGATGAAGGTCACAACATCGTCTGGAAACTCTTTGGTTGTCCGCATATTAGGTGTGAAGGCTCCTCCCGGACACTGTAAGAAACATGGACAGTAATGCTTAACAATACTTGCCATCTTTCAAAGAGTTTTCATCTCCAACTCATTTACAAATATTGACAGATAGTTGACAAAGTAAGTTCCCAAAAGAGCACTTCAGACTCTGACTGAAAGTAATTATGTTCCAGTAATGGGAATGAAGTGCTTGAATAGCTGCGCCTTGAACTCCCATCAACTCCGATAAAGCAAACACAAACGTATTTTTGCACTTTCAAAACCCAGCTTGATGGCAAAGATCCATACTTCTGGACCTCTTTCCACATTCTTTATGCTTCCAAACTGCCTGTTGAAAAAAAATATCCAAGTGATTGGTATGGGAAGATACTAAACTTTTGCAGCTGATTTTTTTACAGAATTAGTACAAAGGCAAGAGGTAAAATCTGATACTGAACTGTAATTTGCTCAATATCCCTCCAGTCATTACATTGATTACGAGATGGTGAAAGGGCCTGTGACTCATTTTCATTTGAAAAAGCAGTAATATGGAGCTGATGAGGGGGTCCCATGACAACTCATTTATATTTGAAAAGATTGACCATTCACAAGATCTTGTCTATACTTTCCCCTATGCCTGAGAAGTAACAGAGGTCCATGAATACTCTGGATACTTCTTTAAATGTAATGAAGAACCATGCAAATAATCAGCTCGCAGGCATTCTGGACCTCAGGAGGAAATAAAAGTAATCTTAGAAAACTCAAGTGTTTACTGAGAGTGAAACTAAAAGAAGACTGTGGGAAGAAATCAGGAGCTATATAACTGGTACAATGTTCTGGATGTACCTATGTTAATTTACATGACTTTTTTTCAGCTACTGTTATGTCACGTCCTATTGCTGTTCCTGACCTTTCATTTTCCCCGTTACCAGACTTCTGAGCTGTGAAAGTCTCCTCAGAGTATTGGAGCTGTTCAGAAATGTTTCAACAAATATTTTTCCAGTTAGAAAATGTTGATTTGTTCAATACGAAGCATTTAATGGAAAGTTGTTTATTTTGATGAGGACCATTCTTACGTCTAGGATGGAATTTCTGGTCAAAACCACAGACTCAAAAATAGCTAGTAGCTTAGGGAGAGATTTACCTCACCTGACTTCTACTGTCTCAAAGTCAGGCATTTACTCTTAGTTGGTCATCTAGGTTTCCTCTGTAGTCAGTAATTCAGACTAGATGCCCTGCTTTTAGATGGCTAAAATTACATAAAATGAATCATACTCTGAGAGACTAGGAAACTTGCTGGGGATATATGAGTCATGCGTCCAAACTACCTGATGCAAGCAAATGTTAGAATCTGGGTCTTCACCTCCCAGGAGATCCCTCTAACCAGCAGGCAGGAGTGCCCGTTCTACCTTTGCTGCTAAAAGCTGTTCCATCTCATGCACGTAATAAACTATTCATCGGGCAATACCAGGGACCAAGTAAAGAGGGGACTGCGGCCTAATCCCAGTCTCTAGAACCATCTTCTGGCTCAGTTAGGATTTAATTATTTAGACAAAGTAGAACAGCTCTGGTAGGAATTCTTTCAAAGAAACTGCTCTGGCATCAGTTACCTTCAGGAAGAAGAACTGGAGCTCAGCTCAGATATGGGTCTCTTTTCTCATCTGACATCCTTGACAATTGATTCTTCTGGACTCTCATTTATCCTGAGAGTTTTGGTTTGGTTCTCATTAGAAATGACACTACATGCAAGCTCACGAAGATTGCTCGCAAAATTGACCTCTTACTATCTTATGAACCGTGTTCATAAATCTGTGGGCTATTAGCAAGATTATTCTACTTGGTAGTGATCTGCCAGACCCCAGCTCCTCTCCAGAGGGGTTCTGTTTCATGAGCAGTTCCGATTAAACTTTCCTGTCCTGCATAGCTCAGTTAAAAGACTCTCTGATACTTTCTATCCTTCCATTCTTGACTTGGTAATCATAAGAGCTTTGTCTGTGACTTCCTGCAAAAATGTCTGTGCTATGGTTCACCCCAGTATGACCCTAAAAACTTACATTATATCGTTGTTCTGAGCAAAGCCTCAACAAACATCTTTAGTCAATTCTTTTGCTATTCCCCATATAAACCAATGAGAAGCAAAAGATGTTACTGAAGAACCCTATAAGCTCTCCCTTTCCTGGAGGGATTGAATGTGTATCCTTCACACCTCATTCAAGGACTTGGCTACATGATATTTATGTTCACAGTTGATCACCATGCAGCTAGATTGCAGAGAGAAACAGAATTCTTTAATTTACAGCATATTCCCCAACATGCTGTTGGTATAAAAACTATTTCTGTAAACTCTGAAAAATGGAAACTATCCTCAAACTTCACTGAATTTAGTAGCAAGCTGCCAATTATGTAATTTTTTTTTTCCTTTCTTTTTCCATAAGTAAGTTTTGCTTGTGGAGAAATAAAAAACCATTGGTATTTAGTGAAGGGCAGCCAAACACTGCAGAGTTAATTATGGCCAAATGAATGTATTGCTTTATTTGATCATACTGAAGCTATACTGAAGCCCTTTCTTTGTTTATCCAATGTGCTGTGACACAATGAACATTTATTTCTGTCCAAAGGTTTAGTATGAATATCTCTTTAGGCAACTGTAAAGTAGGATTTTCCATGTCATATAAAAAAGCATCCCTGTCTAGTCCAGCATCCCAGAATTTGCAAAACCCCTATGTTCCAGAGGAAAGAGGCTCATGCCCCATAGTCTGCAAGCATGGCTATTCAAATTTAACCCTTTGAACACAAATTCTCAGCAGCAGAAAAATCCCCATGTCCTGACTTTTACAGATGCTTTGACATAAGTAAAAAATAGAGTTTGTGGAATGCATTTCAAGGTGGAACTTTTTGACACTGAAATAAAAGCAAAGTCCCAGCTTAGAAAATATACCTTTATGTTACCGTCTTGTGGCTGAATTGTGAGGAAGCACAGAAAAGCCAGTGATCAGAAAACAAGCAATGTTCATCTTAAGAGAATCTCTCTTGGTGGTTTTTTTTTGTGTGAGCTATGATCTAAGTATTTATCTTCATATTTGGAGCTAAATGGCCCATCTGAAAAATGTAGATAATTTCTGGCACCATGTTAAATCCAAATCTGAATTTTCTTTTTCCCTTTACATTGTGCTGCCCAATTTCTTTAGGCTCATCTGGAATACCTCATAAACTTCCACGAGGGGAACCAAGAATAACATGCCAGTGGTTGAGGAAACACATACAAATACAATATTCTGAAGCAGCAAGAAACTCTGAAAAGTGACTAATCACAAGAGCGTGAAACTTCCTGTTTAAATGGGCCATTTATTTTCTTTTTTTGGTAAAGTTTAAGCTTAAAGTCTCAGTGAACTCATAAGATTACAGCTGTATGAATTAATTGCAAAGAATAAGGCTAGCATTGGACCTTAGTGGAATATCAGGTATTGATTAGCTAATTCTAGAGGTCTGGGAACATAAAGTCCTAAATCTTATAGGCGGTAATAACTGCACTAAAATGTCATGGAGAATTGTGTGAACAGGGAAAGCTATTTCATGTATCTGAGCATTAGTGTATGAGAGAAAAAGAGAGAGAAAGAACAAGATCTACAGCACAAAGATGAATATGAATGAAATAGTGATATGGTTAAAGGTTTCTGCAGTGACTTGCAAAATTAAAATAAAAATTGATTTCCTGTGATAAATGGAAAAGCAACATTGTTCATCTAAAAAAACCCCCACTACATTGCTGAGAGATGATTTATGATTCTGTGCATACTTATTTAATTCTGTTCCTTAACAAACTGTAAGAAGACTTCATAGGAGTCAACAAAAGTCCACACTACCATATTTCATTTAGCAAATATGGATTTAGAGAAGATTCTAAAGAAGTTCATACATTCTTCATTAAAGCTGGAAATATTAGACTTCATACTTTTGCTAAATCTAAATTAAGAATACTGCAAGTAAGTAATTAAAGACAAAAGTGCATCAACAGCAATTTTTCTACACCATAGAGGTGAAAAGAAAAAAAAAAAAACAAACCGTTTTGTTTAAAACCTTTTGTGAGACATTTTTGTAAAACCTGGAAACAGAGCTAGTTCTAATGGTGTACAGAGTTCATTAGAAGATTATTACTGCCCCTGATACAGTGAAAGAAAGTGCTGTAAAATTTTCAAGGCATACTGAAAGCATTCTTATCAAGAAAGGCTACTATGATAAACTGATTGGCATGAAAACTCATCTATTTATAGGTCTCTCTTCTAAGATTCAGTACGTGACAGCTTATTAGACCTAGTCAAATGACAAGTCCCAGGTGCCTGGTTCTCCTACATCTCCCAAGCATCCCAGTGGAGCTGCAAAACTTTACAGTACTATGGAAAATTAATGCAGACTGAAGACAGACTTACATATGTTTGGATCCAGACTGTAGAACACACTCACAATGCTGTCTTTGTATGCTTCTTTCTCTAGCTATCTTTTGCTCAATCATACACACACAATGTAAATGTACATGTAAACAAGATGACTGTCACCTAGTGAAATAATTCTTACCACCTTTTCAGCAGAAAGAACAAGAGTGTTCAACATTTTGCATGACTTTCAATTCTTTCTAGAAGACTTCCAGATACTACATGATTTGTATGGCAAGCTGAGAAGCAAATAAAAGTGTTCTGAAGTGTAACTAAGTGTCATAGTCACATACAGTCCATTCTCTTGGAATAAATAATATTTATTTATGTATTAAACATAGACAAGTAGTTGGCAAGCCTGCATAAATATCTTTGTACTTACAGTGCCAGGTCGTGGGTATGGAATTCTGCCCTGATATGGAATCAGCTGGTGGTTTGGGCCCTCCTTGTGTGCAAATGGTCCATTGAAGACTGTCTGGATGTCAGATAGATGATACACACACACAGCTGAGCCTTTAAATATGGAGCTGGAAGACAGTGGGAAAAAGTTAGTATTGCAATCTACCAACTTCTGTATAGCTTTTCCATCATTTTGCATGGTCCAATGATGAAAGATACCTCTAAAATAATATATTTAATACAATTTAATGCTTCTGTAGCATGGATTTAATACATTTAAAATCAACTAATCTAGCTTTCCAATATACACCATTACTCCTTAAGACCCAGCAACTTTTTGAACAGTGAAGCGAAAAAAGAGGGAAGAAGGTACTACCCTACTGGTGGAATAAGAAAATTTCCTAGTGTTGAATATAAAAGAAATATAATCTGGTCCCAGTTAAATCAATGGAAAAATATTGCCGACTTCAGTGAGACAAGAGTTTTATAAACTTTGTACTGCCAAGCTCAGCACAGGTTTTCAGAATTCCCTACCACTATATTAACCACAAGACCTCCATGAGCCTCCTAAAATACATGGTTAAAAAATTAATCGAAACATCTAGCGCAATTACAATTGGTTAGATTATTACAAACACTTGCCAGCTTTTCTAAGCAAAATGGGGACAGGTTGTGGCTGTAAAGGAATTACTCCTCTACAGTCCTCAAATCCACCCACAAAACTGGTCTTACAAAGACCCCTTCAAGAGGCTGAAGTTTGATGCTTCCTGAGGAGAACCCGGGGGGGTCACCTATGAGAAGGGCATGGTTTGTCCACCGCTCTGCGTTCAGCAATGGTCACAGATGGTCCCAGAGAGCACAAGCCCTGAATGGCCTCCATCACCCTGTGATGATGAAGGGCACTAGGGGAATAATTTCCAGAGTGATGCTAAGGCTGAATGCAGTGAATTAACTCTTTTTTTTTCTCTCACTGCGTGTAAGGCTTGAGATATTTATCTTAACAAAGTGGAAACTCCGGACAGTCTAAAATCTGCCTGATGTTAACTGTAGGATGAAGATAATCCAAGTAACTCTCTGTCTTCAATTGAAAAAAAAACCAACAGAACACTCCAGAAAAAACCTGAAAACATTACACATAGTGTCTAAAGAAGGAAAGTGCAATCCACATTGCTCTCAGCTATATATGGATATATTAGAAGGAGGAACCTTTTAAATGGATCATGGTATTTGTGGAAATTTTAGTAGGTATTAATAGGTTTTAAGAAATGTATAGTTTTTCCAGATGTTTTATGTTAGATTTATAGCAGATCATGCCACTAAAATAATTTTCCTCAGTATTACTTGGTTTCCCTCTGTATGGTTTAGATAAAAATACTAACAATTATTTGCTAGGATGTTTCTCTCTTGCTACTGTGATCAGTTGGAGGTCTACAGAGGTGAAGATAAGGGAACTGTTAAGGAGCAAAAATCCTTATGATTGCTGCATTTAACTAGGTGACACATTAAATTTCTAGCTGAGCAAAGAGGAAGAAAGCATAGACCATGTGATTGACGATAACAGAAATGCGTGAGTGTAAATACTTCAATAGGGAGAGAAAAGAGCTGAAGAGCCAGGAAAAAGCGAAGTTTTCTCTTTGTTGTCACCTTATATGGGCCTGTGATTCAAACCTCATTTCCACTGCAGGAATACCAGGAGAATTAGGTAAAAGTGTTTCCAGTTCAGGCATGTTGCATCCACAACCTAATCATAAGTGTGGTTTTACTGCTAAACATAACCTCACCATTTTCTCTTTCTGTGCAGTAGGAATCATAAAATGTAGACAGCATCAGCTGTTTACAAGTTATGGGATTCTTTTTTTCCCAATTAAATAGCCTAAAATCATATTTTCCTGGCTGATTCACATATTTGAGAAAGCAGATCCCTGGATCTGCATGGAAAAACACAGAAAAGTGTATCAGGAAAAAATATTTTTTCATGCAAGGATTTTTCTACTAGAAACTGCCATTAAATGAATTATTAGTAATAAATTATTTGCTAATTTGATAAAATAATTTAAATGAAATTTTAATAAAAGCAGAAAACCTCTTTGAGGGTAAGCAACAACATCTAAATAAGACAGGAAACTATATCAGAAATCAGTAAGCAGTAACTATTTCTACTCTGTATACTACTACTTTGTGGTGAGGGCAAGAGAAAAGTGAAAAAATTAAAGGTAGAGATGGCAGAATCTGCTGGCCCACCTGTCAGTCTATCTTTGTGGAGAGTTTCAGCATAGTAAGCCATATGTAGTACTTCCACGGCCCTTGGGAGCTCACTGAATGCTTTCTAAACTGGACAGTAAGTGAGTACTACTGACTGATAATGAGGAGCTTAAGGTTGCAAGGAGGTGATCAAATGCCATATAAGCTTGTCTTTTCGTAGCCCGCTGAAGCCGACATGGGTTATTTGCCATCTGTGCGATCATCTGCCAGCTGAGAGCTTGGAAATGATTTGTATGAATTCATGTAAGAATTCCTGGTTTGATCCTTCAGGGTGCTGGATGTCCTTCAGGAGGTGTTAAGTGCTCTCAGATGCCACATGAGTTTGCTGCATTGAAGTAATTTAGCTTTCTGCTGCTGAACAAGTGGCCCTCCACAGAAATGTTTTCCCAGTGCCAGCTGACAGTATGTCAGGGAGCAGCTTGCTCCAAGCAGCGTAGCTCTAACATGGATACCAAGAGGAATGATACCGAGACTGTTACCCCTGCATGCAAACGATGGCCACAGCAGATATACAACATTGCACAGAACAGCCTTGACCACAAACCGTCACTATCAGTTTTCATATTGAAAATTGGGCAGTTCAGAAAGGTAACTTTTTTCAAATCTCCCCATTTACCTTGAGGTTGTAAAAATTCCATACACAAGTGTTGTTCTGGGGTTATCTGTCTCTAGAAGAAACACGTCCTCTGTAAGAAAGAAAAGGAAAAAGAAAAGTATTTTGAATACTAATAAAACCTTTATTTTCCAGTTTAATTTATGACTTCATTCCTGCTGAAGTCAACAGTAGTTTTGTCTCAGACTTGAATGGGAAAAAGCAGACACTGTATGAATGGACCGTAAGCATAAATCTAGCATTTGAACATTCAGAAATAGATTTGGAAATTAGCTCCACACCATCTAGCCTTATGAAGACAGAAGGCAAAGATTTTCAAATGTGTTCAGCATCCACGTCACACGTTTCTCTCAGCTGAATCTTGTTTCAGAAGGTTGTTTAACAGTAAGCAAACATTTAATTTGCAGTAGGTCAAAGACAAAGAGTTCCCATAGATGGATGTAATCCAAAGCAGGACAGTTAGGTCTTTTGTCATCCAGTATGCACCTAGATGCCCTCACTAGCTCATTTTCAACATGATATGAATGATACACAGCTTTCCAGTGAAGACACTGAGAGATGGAAACCTCCCAGCTCTCGTTGTGTAGGGTTTGTTGACTGTACTATGCGAAAATGTACCTGCTCACTGAACTGAATTTGCCCATTGTTACCTCTGATCTGCTGATTTTTTTTACAGTTCAGTGAAGAACACTTCTATCTCTGACAGTTTCTCCTTACAAATGTTTTTAGTAACTATAATCAAGCTACCTCTTAAACTTATTTTACAACACATAAAAAGACTGAACTGTTTGAGCTTTTCATCATAGAATATGTTCTTTAGCTTTCCATTAATTCATGTGGCTACTCTCATTTAAACCTCTGATTTTTTTTAAATATTTTTTTAAATATGCCAAAAGCAAAAGACTTCATCACGCAGAACTGGAAATGTTACACTCTTCTGCATTATACATGAAAACAGAAGCATGTGCTTGCTCTTTCTCATTTTTCTGCATTTCCAGCTGTGGTTCTACTCTTCCTCTTTGCTAGAGGATTGTGCTGGGAGCCCAGGCTGAGAACATTGTCTCCTATTCTGTATGGTCCTAGATTTTGTCACACAGCAAACTAAAAGCAGTTGTCCTACTGCTTTGTTGAAGAGGATGGGCTGGTAAATCACAGTTCTGAAAGATAAGTTGCTGTGGCAGTGTTAAGAGGCACTGGGAACTTCTGAAAGTCAGTCCTCCAAGCTTGGACACTCTGAGTTACAGCAAGTTAGGATCTGCTCCTAGGCCCATCAGGTTCCATCACAACCTTGAACCAAAGCAAGTACACCAAATAGTCGTAAAGATATCAGGTCAAAAAGACTGCAAACCCCATTTGCTATGATGACAATCAGGAATAATGACAGAGAAAAGAGAGATTACAACGGAGAGAAGGGCAGAATCAGATGCAGCCCCAGTGTGGGGCCCATTAGTTATTTATAGTATTTATAATATTTATATTTATATTTACATTTACATTTACATTTATACTAATACACATACCAAATCTTCCAATACCTGAATTTAGAACTATGACTTTGTACATCACAGCTGTGGACAATATAGAATTTGAAACTGTCTGATATATTGTTTGGCACTTAAGTATCAAGATATGCATCTATTAGTTCCTTAATGAAAGGGAACCTCTTGTGACTACTGTATAGATTATTCACCAGACATTTGCAGTGTTTCATATGTTGAGCTGAAAATCTAAGTGCCTGGAGGAATCCTGAGAAATTATATTTATTTATAGTATTATTGTTGGTGCCAGTAACAGGATTTACCGGTATTATCTTGAACTATCAAATTGAGGCCTCTACCAAGTGATCAAAAAAGAAAAATTGTATTGTGGAAAGATGTGTGTTACACAGTGGTATAAGAAACAGTTTCAAAGAAATGTATGTTAAAAAATCTCTATCATAATCCTAACTAGCAGCAAAATAACAGTAGACTCACATGTGCCCTTCCAAATATTAATTCTTTACACATATAATTCCTTTACATAGTCAAGATTAATTACCTTTATTTTAAAGATAATGATAATTACCCAGAGAAATTTATGAAGAATTTTTTCATTTCCTGTCATAAAACTGCAAGGGGAATTTTGTCAGAAATTTCTACAGAGCCAAGATTTCACTGTCAACAACTTGACTAAGGGCCTGTATGAACATCAGTAATTAAATATGCACAGGGTGCAAGATTTAGATAAAACTTTTAAGGGATTTTTCTGCCATACCTAATTCATCAAAGTACGTTTCTGTTCCATCTTCATCCATTACTGAGCACACAAGTCTTGCTTTCAAGAATGTTGTCCACTTGTTGACAAGACTACGCTGACCACCTGTGTCATTCTGGAAAGGAATATTATTTTCAGAAAAAAAATACAACACAGCTAACATTTTACTGGGCTTTCCCCCATTTCCCTCAGGTTAATTTCACTCATCATCTAGACAATTATGCTGGTAAATTCAATATAAAAATTAGAGAGGCCTAAACAAAATCCCCTCATCTAAACACTCCAGATAAGAGAGAGGAAAAACAAGAACTAGTTTTCTGAGCAGACTTTCTGTTCTGGGCTGGCAGGCTTGGGAGGGTCGGGCGGTAGACTTTGTGCGGCAGCGGCGTGTGTAGGTGTGAGTGGGAAGGACTGTGGAGGTCTGTGTCACTCACTGACACCTAGAGCGGAGAAGCCCACGCTGTCTCTAAAAGGTCCAACAGGCCGATGGAGGGACGCTTCTGCTAGTCCTGACAGCCGTACAGCTGCATCTGATGCAGTAGCACGGGTCAAGCTAGTTTCACGCTGTTGCAAGTCCTGCTAGCGTGGTCCAGAGCTGGCTTGGTCACGGCTCGCTCCGGGATCTTTCCATCTCTCTCCGGTGCAAGGTGGAAACTGTAACCGCTAAACCCGATGGTGCGGCGCAGGGGTGATAGCTCCTGCCTCGTTCTGCTGGCGAACGCCTTTTCTAAGAGCAGTACCTTCCAAACTGCACAGCACAATGTCGCCCAAGGAAAGGGAAAAAGGAAACGCAGAAGCTAGGCAAATGTGATTTTGAGGAAATGCTGTGCATGTTTCCCTGGTGCTCCTGGAGCTGGTAATCCCACCTTTTTGGGTGACCCATAAGGGGTCTTTCGGGGGGGTCTTTCTTGGCACCATCGTACTAATATATTTGGCCAGTCTCAAAGGTGTTGATATATGAATATGATGGTATACAAGTATACAAATATGACTGGCTCAGATTTATTTTCATTGGCTTTGGGATTCTGCTACTGACTTCAGTGTAAGTTCAAACAGGCTGAGGCCTTTCAGAAATCATCTGGGCTTCATTATAACAGTAACAATAACAAATACAGCTATAATTGTGTGAAATGTCTTCTTGCAAAATATCCAAAAAGGCCTTTGGGCACCCTCACAAAAATATAGAAATCGGGGATCATAAAAGCGATCATATGCCTCATCACATCGCCAGAGAAGGAGTTTAACACAATCCTAACACATCCCCGCCCCCATGCACAACAACATCACGAAGCACCAAATTCTAAAGAAGACCCAGATTAAAGGCAGAGAATACACAAACGCTCACAATTATCTTCCTGGGCCTTTCCAAAAGAAGGAATGAAAAGGCTAGCAGTAATTATGCATTTATAATTTTTCTCTCATTAAAAAAAATCCATTTCACCAGAGATATTAATAGCTGCTTCAATCATTTTTCATCTACAGTTGATTACAGATATGAAAAAGGAAATAGAGACAATGAGGAGTGCTGTGATCGTAAATTAATTACTGCACGGGAGTAGCCATAACTCCTGAATTTAATTTTCCTGTGTGCATTTTTAGAGTTAAGACTCACACATACATCAATGCAAGAACTCAAAAAGGACAGATATTGTAAAAATGAAAACAATATTTGAAATTTAAATCAACCCATTTAAAAGCTTGGCTCTGGTATTTCCAATGTGTTTCAAAGATTTTGGGTGTGTTTGTGTGTGTCTGCGTGAAAGACTTCACTGTCTTATAATTCAGTATTTCTAAGCAAAGAATGTACCTTATTTGTGCACAGGACAGCAGGTTTGGAAATTCAACACAGGTTAACTATTCTGACTCAGTCAGAGAAATACACAAATCCCTGAATCTCTACATTTCCAAATCATTATAGGTATAGCCAGAGATACATAACATGTTCAGACCCTAGCTGTGTGTTCAGTAACAGGTCTTCTTAATTATGAATGTGGAAGCTGAAACAGGAAATTTGTTTCAAATATAGATCAAAGGCTTTTCAATTATTTAGTCTTTTAGCTTATCATGTCACACTAGCATCTTGTCCCAACAACCTGGCAAACAAAATAGTTCTTACTGGGCATATTCTTGCAATCATTGAATGAATTTGCTTTGTGCTGCCACTGTTGTCTGTGAGCCTCTCTTTGAAGAAGAAGTAGATTTTGGCATCATTGGGGTCAGTGCCATCTGGGATAACATGAGCATCCACAAAAATAGGCTCTGAAATGAAACAGTATACCAAAAAGATGAAACCAAAAGATGTATCAGTATAAGCAATTAATGATTTGACAGTTACTGACTGCTATATAATGCATATAGAGGTACTGCTGTGGCAGGTTAAGCTATATGCTCTAGACTCATGTATGTGTATACCACATATCACCAGGTAAAGGCTTCTTGCTGGCAGACTTAAGTTTCTGCGTCCTCGCATTTTATCGCACAGCAGATTTTCAGAAAAGCAATTCAAATGCAGAAGCAGTAGTATTAGATTACTCCAGAGATTCAAAGACTTGGAGGAAGAAGAGGGAAGAATCAGTGTGTTATCAGGGGCACTTAAGGAAAGTCTTGTTGAGGCAAAATATAAAAGTAAGCAGTTGAAAGACTCATTAGGAAAAGAACAAATAAGGTACATAAATAAGAGAGGAAAATAACTCGTAGAACACAGAAAAGGAAAGCAGGGTATGCAAATGCTTGAACAGCTTTTGACTTCATATCTGAGGTTGATAAACATAACCAAGTGTACATGCAAAACACTGCAAAGGAGCACTAGTGAGAGAGCAAAATAATTTATATCCTGAACAGCAAGTATATAATGGACAGTGGAGGAGTCCTCAGAAGACCTTCTCCTTTGTCTGAAGGAAGCAGCAGACCCTCTTCCTGCATGAAGGCTATTTCTTTTCAATGGTCATGCAAGATTGCTTGATCAGTTGAAATCCAGTACAAATCTTGAAACAATCCAATACAAAGGTTGGATGTCTGACAGAAAACTCACTTTAGACTGCAGCATTTTTCTATTCACATGAGCCCATTCTCAATTAATATAACAACTGTCATGACTCTGGCTCTAAAAGAACATAGAAGTAAATTGTGATTATCAACTACCTGTTCTGAGCATATGTAAGAGGTAGATTTTCCAGAAATTAGGCATTTTAATGGTTCTTTTTCCCTAGTTCATTTTAGGGTGCACACTTCAGGGTGTTCAGATAAGTGTAAGAATGTATAGCAAACAGAAGAAAAATTTAGAAAGCAGACATAGTTTCCTATTCATAGTGAATTGAATTTATTCTGATTGCAGTCCTGTGATTTCACTGCAGTCATAGTCACACAAGAATAACAAGAGTCACCCTAAAAATAGTCAAGACAAAAACACAGGAACTTTACTTCAACATACCTGAAGGCTTTTTTAAATTGGAACTGCTATGTTAGTTGCTCTATAGCCTTTGACATCTATCTCTGCTCAGAGATTTTAATTCAAAATAGTTCAGTTGGAAGGAGTCAGTAAAGTCAGGGAGAATTTTGACATTGATTTCAGTGAAGCCAAGAGTTAAGCACTTGCACTCAGAAATTAGTTTTCCTACTGTGTTTTGATAATCAATTTCTTACCACTGAAATAAATGGCAATAATTGTCACTGGCTTCTCTGACAATGGGACTCTATTCTGCACACATTTTGAATGCAAGTGGTGGTGAGTCTTCTGTACAGAGGTAGATCAACTTGAATTAACTGAAGTTGGTAATTCATTAGAAAAGTCTTAGAATCAAGCACTCTAATTAAAGGCAATGTCTGATGCAGTAAGGGTGGAAAAGGCACTTCCCTAGAAGTCAGATTGACCACTTACCATTTGAAGGGCATTCGCTTTCATACACTTTCCCTTGAACACTTTGGTTTAGTCCTAATGCAAGAAAGATCGTCAAGTGGGGTGGCCTAAGAGGTTGGCTCATGCCGTGCAGTGAACCCTTTACATCTGCGCATGGTCTACAGTACGTATTTACACACATTTCTTCATGGTTCAACTTCATAAATTAAATTCAGAGAAAAGCTCCTTAGAAGACAAGCTTTTTATTTTAAACAAAACAAAGCAGAATCTCTGTGAAACCCATTAGAAGCTCTGGTAAAACAAAGGCATCTCACCACTCAGCCACTTGGAGTTGTGCTGGTCGGTTCGCACTGCATTCCTCCTGGTCAGACTCCGAAAAATGGCCGCATCCGTCCCCATGAAATCAATATACATTCCTGAAAAAAGTTCTTCATCTGCAAAGAATTGAAATGGAGGGAAAAAAAGCAAAAGCATTGTTATGGCTTTTGGGAAATCTCTATTTACTGATCTGTTTTTATTTTAAACTTGTCAGCTCTTTATATACACAGGAGTCTATACAGACAAGTACTGGGTCATGGGAATGGGGTTTCCCTCTGATTTATGAAGACACAATCTAGAATGCACAAGAATCATCAGATTTTTCTTAAGGACTTTAGGGAACTGCATAATTAAATGCAACAGAGAACTGTATATGTGGTGAACCTTTCTTTGATAGGGAGTTTAGTTGCTCAACTTTCACTGCTAAGGATCACTGGAAAATCAGGTTACTGTTATCAAAAAGGATCACATCCAAGTTTTTAGGTACACACTTCAAAAAGCTTTTTTTTTGTTATGGGAGAAGACAAAATGACTGGGCTGAATTTATTGCTGGTGTAAACTGGCACAACATCTATTGCAGTCAATGGATCAGTGCCAATTTTTACCAACAGTATTGTCAAGGCTGCCCCAGGCAGCCTCAAGCTGACTTCAGTATTGCAGAGGCCAGACAATCATATTATTGAACTTTACGCAGAGTAATACGGAGCAACAAATGTCCCCTTTTCTGTACTTGATTCTAAGTATAGAGTCATTATGCTTGAACAGAATTAGACATGCAACTCTTACATTAACAGAACCATGAACTTCTGCTCCCTGTGCAGGACTGAAAACTCAGTCCATCAGTCAGGATGTATATCTGTGTTTGTGTGAGTCTGTGTGTGTGCATAAATATACATATATATATAATTATAATTCTAATTACACATACTATCATTTTCTACTCCATGAATAACCAAGCAATTTCCACTGACTAATGACAATGAAACCCCAGAGCAGAAAACAGTAGCTAAAATAAACTCTAACTCTCAGAGTGGGAGTGGTGGCTGAATACATTCCAGTACAGCTGGGTCCTTTGATTGATGTTTTTGTCTGAATTCCTGGACTACCCAGAGAGTGTGGTCAAGCTGGCAAGAGTCACAGGTTCAGAAGCGCTTGAGGCTATTTTTATGCTCTCTGTGTGTGTGTGTGTGTGCATCAATATGGAAGACTATTGGCTCATGAGAGAATTAAAACTCTGGAGATTTTGTTTTTCTGTTGCTGGCTAGAGCCTGAACTGAACCCCTGCAGAGCCGCCAGCAGCACTCTTCTGCTCTCATCTCTCCCAGTGATGACAAGATTCATACACAGGGGATTCAAACAATGCATTCACTGCGTGTTTGGGAAGGAGTTACTTCCTGAGCGTGTATGGACAGAATGATGTTAGATCTGTACTGATTTATGACTGATTTTATATATTTGTCTCATTGCCTCAATCCATCAGAGCTTTAGTGTTATTATGAAATAAATTGGCTGAAAGAGATCAAGCTTATGGTTCTCACTAAACGTTATATACGGCCCTATGCATATACACATACACGCACACTTTAACAATAGTACTACACTATGCAATTTTAATCGTATTACATATCAATGCTATTAGTTATGTCTTAAGCATTCCTAGTGTCTGCTTGCTAATCATGTATCAGATGATATCCGTCAGCTCCACTTCCTTTTGGTTAAATTCTTAAATTCTGCACAGCACTTGTTTTGCACGGCACAACTAGTTCACACTACTTCTCTTTGTTACTGGGGGGAATTACTGAATTGATGAGGTATGTCTGCTTTTATAAATATCTCCGAGTCTTGGTGGGGAGAGAGGCATCCTGCACGTTAGTTATGCCAAGCTTCTTCAAAGCACATTTTTCATTGCTTTGATGCAAAACGGGTTTTGTACAATGGCAAATTGTACCAGGTTCAAATTTGTTTTTATAGCATCACTTTCCTCTGAAGGGTGAATCAGCTTTCCTGCTGTATTCTAGGCTGCTGATGACCCAAATTGTCAAGAAATTGCATCTATATTTAAAAATGGTTCTTTTGTTGTGGAAGAGTTAGCCAGTCTGGCAGTATTTCCCCATCTTCTGAAGCGAGGGGAAGGAATTCCTCCTGCAGAAGAATGCTCAAAGGAGAGTCCAGTACATGGCCTCGGTCCCCTCATTATAACTCAAGCTGTGACTTACAAAATCTTCCCTTTTCCGGCATGGGTAATGAGGCTAAATTCATTTAAGCTTAATGTTTTTGAAGTGACTGGACTTTGTAGTAACAGGGAGAAAGTATAAAACCCAATCTGTGGGACTCTTGAAAAAGAATGTGACCTTTGTGGAAGAATTTAAACTTTGTAGATGAATTATGTCATGAAAGATAAGTCAAACACTAGGGAAGGTCTCTTCAGTCACATAACTGAGAGATCAAGGAAGATAACATAAAGTCTAAGATGAACAAAGCTGCCATAGATCTGTTGTAGAAAAAAATCAGCTTACTGTATATACAGTAATTCAGAAGCAATGTACTTTAATGGTGTTTCAAAAAAATCCAGAAGGAACAAGGAAAGGAAACTTTATTTTTTAATGACAGGTGATTCACTTAATCATACCAGTACAGCAATGAGTAGCAGCAGATTAATCCATCAGTGACTTTGAACAAACATTTTCTTTACACAGTGAGTGTCTGTAAACACTGACCATAGATCACTGATGAAATAAAGATATAAGTGCAGCCAAGGTTCAGAGAGGTATCTAGGTAGCATTTACCTGTCTTCTAACTTCAACTGAAGCAACTTTATCGCTTCAGTTCATACATTTGTGAATGAAATTACTTGTCCTTTGTACTAAATATATTTGCAATGAGGAATCAGAAAAAAAAAATATATGTTTTGAACAGACCATGTAGGATAGACTATATGACACTTCTCTTAAGCTCCATGAGACTCAAACTTTAAGGGAAATATCTGTCACAATATGTAACTGCCATTGATTTCAGTGGAAGCCGAATGGCAGAAACACCGCACATTGTTCACTTGTAAAGCTTGGGTGAAATACGCAATAGCTATGTGCACCAAGTTTTATTTGCTAAGAAAGCCTGAAAAATCTGTGCAACTGCTGTTCCCTTCATAGCCAAAAATATAGTAAGGAGTAGGCACATGTTGAAAAATCAAGGCTTTGGCACTAGAAGTCTGTGAACATGCTGCAAATGTGAAAAGGTCGGGTTACACTAAGTATATATAACGCGTCTCCTGGGTGAAAAAGCAAAAAAAAAAAAAAAGAGTTTCTTTTACTGATGACTTGGGTTGCACAAACCATATGTCCCCTTTGAGTTTTCAGTTAGGTGTGCAATAGGAACTGCAGTAATTCTTTGTATGGGCTATACCTCACAGTCACTGAGTACAGTTGCCATCAGTTCACAAGAACACTTGAGGTATGACAGTGGTATCACTTTCTGGCCTTTCAAAATGGAAGAAAATTGCAAAGTTAGTTGGGTATAAAGCCAATTGAAGAATGAAGAGGCTTGCAATAGCTGGTGGGCTCTACAGCAGAGATGACAACAAAAATGAATTTCAAAGTAACTAAAGTCGTCAGGCTTTCTTTCCCTGGCTACAATTTTACATTTATGAGATTTTACAAGTAATTAAATGAGACACAAGAGCTGTCTAGGATGAACAAGGTCAGAAACTGTTCAAACATAAAATGCTAGACAGGGTAATGTAAAGTTGAAACTAATCCTGGGAAAAAATGTGTAAGCTGGGAAAGGGACAACCTTTTGTTTTCTGTTTCTCTCTCTCCCCCTTTCAACAGCTTATTTCTGCATTTCATTCATACACCCACCTTTAGCTTCATGTAAACCTTGAAACAAGGATGGACCCAACCCTTGTGCCCATAAGCCAGACACAAGGTACTGCTCCTTGGTGGCTGAATTCTGTGTCCGGTTTGTTTCAGGCATCCCGTCAACCCACACCATGCATGATCATAGGGGTTTAGACCTCAGCAACGTGGAGTATCTTTACTTACTGATCATAACAGACACCGTGTTCACATTAGGGTTGAAAGAACAGCGTCCCTTTCCTGATTCACACTTGGAGTCGATCTTGAAGATTTGTTCCTGCAATGTAGATTTGTGTGTCACTTCTCATTTCAGAAACCATCAGACATAAAGTGATTTTTATGCTTGGCTTAATTGCTCCAGCATTAACAATGCTCAGCACTGCTGGGCACTTTTGCTGTACTATCAGAGGTTTAGCTTTCCTAGTCAGAATTTTGTCATGTTTTTAGACAACTTTTTCATTGGTACCCATTTATTTTCAAGAATCTTGTTATAAATTCGAGACACTGAAACAAAGAATTTCTCCCTCTAGCTCAGTTATGCTTTGGAGAGGTTGACAGATCTCTGCAATAGCATCTGTGGAGATTACTTCTGTGTAATTGAAGTTATTTGTCATTTATTTGCTGAATACATCGTGAGACTTATACTAGTCTAGGACATTATAATAAAGCTACTAGAACAATAATACATATTAAATAAAAATCTCTTATGACAACTGTCATTTGGTGATAGTATAAATCATTTGCTCTTTGCTGAGCTATCAGACCTCCAAAAATCCTTTAAATCATATTTATTTTCTTCAATAGCATCTCCTGGATTATGTAAAAAGCTCCAAACCCCTAGTGATAGATGATTTATCAATACCTCTTGCCATAGCCTGAAACCTCTTGGAAATTTTTTTTGCTGTACAGGAATGTTGGTATGGGGATTTGTTTATATTTGTTTTGGTTTATAAATAGGAAATACATTTGGCAAAGTAGAAGTAACCTGGACTACAGCTTGAAATACAAACAGCCTGAATATCTTTAGAAAATTCACCCATCTCGGTGCACCTCTTTACTTCTTGGTTCCTAGCAATACCGAAGGGCACAGTATGCTGAGCAAGAAGTGACTCGGGTCCAAGTCTGTTCCTTAAAAACTGCAGTCAGTAATGGTAGAGACATCAATCCACAGCACAGTGACTCTCATACCATTGTATACCAAACAAACAACTTGTTCCTAGCCTCCCACAACAAATTTCTAATCTTTAATAAAAGGCCAAAAGACACAATTGCAAGGAAAAAACCACCCAAACTTAAAACATTTCTGTTTCAACAGAAAAGAGTAGCTGGCAAAAATTCCAAACAAAGGCTTCTGTGATGTAGATGCCAATGTATTAGTTATTCGACTAAGGGCAGCAACTCCTCATATTCCCTTTAACAGCTATTGTAAATCGCAGGGGAATGGGGATGCCACACAGATCACTGAGCAGCCATTTGGCAAGAGCAAACTGGAGACGCCACCAACCTGAAATGCTCAGCTACAGCAGGAAGTTTTCATATCCATGATCCCCTATCTCTTCCCGCCCGTTCTGTTTTGCCTAATTTAATCACAGAGATCTTATCTATTGTTTCAGTAATAAGCTCTCTAAACAATGTTAAAACATAAGTATGAAGTTTCTCATATGATCTTGGGTTGGGGTTTTTTTGTTGTTTTACTTCTAGATTTATATGCAGCTTGATGTTAATCCGTATTTACTATATTATACCACTATTTACCAATGCAAAATGCCCATTACTGCACTATTAAACTAGCTCCAGGATTACATGTGATTTTCATATATATTAAACTACTTTTTAGTCTATAATTAATTCGCATAGTGATTACATTTCCTTCTGTTTTCATTTACTTTGACATTAGAATACATTTGGGTGACTAAGAGAGTCATTACCAAGGACCAAAGTATCAAGTGTGCCAGGCAAAAAAATTAATTATTTTTTAACCTGTTTTAAGGGAAAAGGGCAACATTCTGCCTCATAAATGAAACTGCCTTTTTTGTGAGATTATATGGAATCCTGGAGACAAAAGAACAAAACAGGCCCAGTTCTTGTGATTGTTGGATATGACTCTTACTGACAGATTTTGTAGCTTCTAGAGAAAAACAGATGTGCCTTCTAAAATATCCATTTTGCACGTGACAAAACCAGCCTTCTGTACATGGAAAACTGTACTAAATTAAAGGTGAAATGATAAAAGCAGAGAAAAAAATGAATTCTCACTAGTCCCATCAGCACTACACAGTTCTTCATTCCACTCTATTAATTAGTCATGCACTGATATATGCAATGAGTTCAGAAGGAAATGCTTGGTTTAAAACTGTTATGCTATTGTTGGCCTGTACAGTAATGGCTTTGAGCATGTGATGCCTACAGTCAAGTGTCTGACAGACTCCAGATGTCTGAAACAGCAGTTTATTTAATTAATTGATCATAGGCATGTAACTATACAGACAGGCTAAGTGAAGCCAGTCTCGCTCTTCCAGGATGTATTTTTATTTTTAACTTAAGAAATTTAACATCTTGCATAATCTGGAGATGTCATTTCCACCCCCACCCCCCCAATTTAATTTACAAAAAACTAAAATAATAAGGTTCAGAGCTATTTGGGTTACAGTACTATTGCTTAAGCTAATAAAGCAATATTGCATTAATTAGAGACAAATAAGATCACTTTCCATGTATTAAATAATTTGTCAAGGAATAGGATAATGCTGAGGAAAGCGGACCTCTGCTTCAAAATACATGAAAACAAGTTAATGCAGACTCTGTTAACCAGAAGGATGGATTTACTTATTCAGTTCTGCTTGCTTGTGCTTTTAAATGCAAGCCTATGAACCTCTACTTTTAGATAATTAATTAGCACTGAAAGTGCAGTGATTCAGACTACATACTCTATTAAGGAGGCTGCAGCCAGGAAGGGATCTACCAAAAATCACTGAGATCATCCCATGCAAACCTACCTGGAGAAACAATGATGTATCAGCTCCCTGGCAACCTCTGCAGTAGTCTTGGGTCTTGGCCAGAATTCCCATCCCACTCCCAGTGAAATCAGTGATGAATTTCCCAGTGTCTTCCCTAGGAGCCCAGCCCAGCTTTTAAAGCTGCCCTCACATGGCAAAACTCCAGGTGGCACGCTCTGATCTTCTTTCCCAACACATCTGCTTCCACATTATACATGAAAATATACTGCACCCCCTGTGTCTGCAGACATGAATCTGACCCAAAAGCTACTGAGGTGCTGGGTCTCGGTTAAGTGCTTTTCTTTCTCCTTCTGGTTGCTTAATTTATTACCTATTACGTTTGCACATAAACATTTCACTTTCAAATTAGGAAACTTGGACAATACACTTATGAAACACCTGGTACTTTGTATACTGAAAATACACAGTGAAACTGAATCTAGAAAAACTGGAGATCTACCTAGAGAAAGTAAGATTTACACCCTGGAAGATCTCACAGTGAGGAGAAAACTTACTGACTTCATCCTGGCAGAATCTAACAGGGCAAAACTTGTGCAGCAGATGAAAGTTACCTGTACTGGGATTGCATCTAGCAGGTATTAAGCTGAAGTCCAGCAACCCTTCACATACCTGAATAATTAGCCCACTTAAGGGCTTCTCCCAGGAATCAGTAACACATGGAAGTTATAAAAAGTGAACTGCATATTTTACTTTTTATCTAACTGGCTATTTCCTTTCAAGTATTTCTTGGCAATTTTTCCAACAAATGGCAGGAATGAATTCACCAGACAACATCAAATAAAAAATAGTATCAAATGTAGCCCAGCATTTGGTATGACTGTGGAATTTTGGACAACCATCCCATTTGAGGCATTGCTTTTGGTCATGGCTTTGCTTCTAGCTGGTAACAGATCAGAAAACCATGGATCTTTGTTCTTTTTCATTTAACATGGCTGAAGGAACCTATTCGGATCATTGACTGCATTTTCAAAATTCTGAGTTTTGTATAACACTAGTAAGATGTACCACAGAATGAGTGGGTAGAATGAAAAGAGACTTACCTCGGACCTGCGTCCTCTGTTGACATACACACACACGGGGCTGAAGGCACCGCTGCCGCAGACGTACAGGTGCGTGCGATTGTACGACTGTATCACACGCACAAAATTTCCACAGCCATGCTGCAGAGAATACAGAAAAAAATAATTTCACACTGGCAAATGTTATTAGATGTTGAGAACTCTAGGGAATAGACGTGGTTTATAATTTTAACAGTATCATGAAAACAGCTATGGAGTATGGTAGTCTCTGGATTTGAGCAGCTGTAGACTTCTGTTTTCTTTTCATGCCATTTTGCCTAGTCTGGGAGCTGGGCATTGACAGGGCACTACAGAGGAGTTATAGAGGAGTGCATATAATTTTCCCATTTCCACACAGTAATCTAATTTTCATCCACAGACTTCTCTGTACCTTTCATGGGAAGAAGCAGGGCCTCTGCAGGAAAACAGGAAGTAACCTTATGAAGTTTCCTTAAGGACACCTCCAAAACAGTCTCTTTTTTCCCCCTAATTTTTTCATCATATCTGGAGATAATTAAAAAGCAAAGCAAGCCCAAATCTCAGATCCCTTTGTTTGTATAAACAATTTCTTTCCAAAACTTTAAAACTCTGAACAACACAAAGGAAGTTTGCAGTGAATTGTTGCTTCATATTGAAGATCAACAGTAACATCTTCAAATCAGCATGAAAACTAAAACAGAATGTTAAGGGCCACACAGTTTCACACCGTCGGATTTACAGTTTTCTACTTCCAGCATACCCCCTTCTCTTGCTCTTTCCTTTTTTGACTGTGATGAACTGTTAATGCACTTTAGGTTGAAAATAGACTTTTTTCTGAATATTTTTTCTCAATGAGATCCCAGAACTGCCTTCATATTCAATTGTCCAAACCTTCACCAAAGACAGTGAGAATTGCACGTGTTCTGTGAACACAGGATTGGAAACTGTGCGATCAGTCATCTTCATGAAAATCAGTAGAGTTAATCCTTGTTTAGCAGACTGCACAGTTTATTTATGTTTAAAGGCATTCACATTTTTGGTTCAGCAGGAGCTGGTACTGTACTACAACATCTGAATTCAAAGAAGTTTCTCTACAGGGAACACTGCATGTCCTCAGTTAAGTGTTAGATCTAGCTATATCAGAAAAATCCTTTAACCCAGTCAAAATATACTGCTTCTCTAAAGCTGAGGGCTCTTCCTAAATGTTTCCATTTTCTCGTATCCAGCTATCTTTGGCTCAAAGATGGCTTTAGTAATGTCTTCCTATCAAAATCGTGTTTTTCTCAGCAGTACTGACAATCCACATTATGGGTGTGGAGAGGGAAGAAGGACAGGTGAAGGTATACCACTAGCGTATATATGCCAGAGTAGAAACTGTTGCTTTCTTTTCTTGCTGTTTGCAGAAGACTTTTCTAGAAGACTCCTAGATAAAGGATTACATGCTGAGAAGTCTCAAAATGAAAGTCTTCAAGGATCAGGACCAGGAAACAATGACTGGAATGAACAGTACTTGTACATGGCACTTGATACTCTGCTTCAGTCCCATGCCATGTGCTTTCCAGAGTGTCTACAGTAAGAACACAGCATTGGTTAGATGAACAGCTCTTTTCTTTAAGGACAGCCTTCTGGGGTAACCATGTGACACATACTGTGTCTTCACATCTCTTCACTAATGATTTACAGACAAGTAACACAATTTGGCTCAATACAAGCATTCTCATATTTTAATGCTGTCCAGCAGGAAGACCATGTTATGATTTCTGAGCCTTTGCCCATCCCTCTAGTGTTCAACCACTGAACTCCATTTGCAGTTTGCTACATGATTAATCTGGGTACCGCACTGTGACTCCACAACCCAACAGAGCAAGAAATTGTTATTTCAGAATACATTCTGTAGAACTGCCATTCAAGAGCCCCTACGCTTCGGTTTATTTCCCTTTCCTTGACACTGGAGTACTTTGTGCTTTTAAATCAGTCTGGTCTGAGGTGACATGAGATAGTTGTCTTTAGGATGGATGTTTGTCAAAGGTGGTGGCGAAGTTGCAGCTATTCACACACTACCAGTGCTTCTCTTGGAGCTGATACCAAAACTCACTCAGCAGTGTCTGGAAAACTGCCTTACTGTAGATATCCGAAAGTCAGACATCTATGCCCTAGGATCTCATCACAGTAAAAGGAGAGAAACACATGTCATACTAATGCAAGCATTCAAGTTAGCCTGGTAAACATATTATTTAGAGGTGACAATTTCTTTTCAGTAACAAAAAAGGCAGCCAAAGATGACAAATTCAGACACCAATGTTTGTCTAACGGTAGGGCAGATGAACGCCCTCAGAATATCCTTGGAAAAGAATTCGCTGATTGCATGAAGTCCTTTACCAGCTGCTCCAAGTCTACCTATCCCTCTTTTACCTTGTGATAATCACTAGTCTCTGACAGGCCCAAAGTTATCATGCATTCACCACCCCCCCTCGCCTTTTTTTTTTAATTTGAAATTCTTAATTCTTCCAAATTAATTTGCTGCTTCTCCCTTTATTATCAGGAATGAAACTCACAAGAATGCTACTAAAATAGAGCTATAAATTTTAAGCTGCAAACAGTGATTTAGCATTGGGTTCTCTTTTTCTCATTATTTCAGTGAGCTTTCAATAAGACGCATCATTGATTTTAGTGAGAGCAGCTCTTCAGTACCTTTTTTTTCTTTTTTAAGAAACTTAATGTAAATTATTTTTGGAACTTTATTTTTCTTCTGAAATGCACAGCTGGGATTAAAAGAGTCAATTAAAGTTGATGCACATGGACATTCTTAATTAACTACGTTATCAGTTATTAGCTGTACCCACAATTAAACCTTTGTAAAAGCAGAGGTTCTGTCCAGAAATCTGTCCACTAATGCAGCAACATTTAGGTACTTCAATACAATTAAAACCTAGGAACGTCTCACCACTAAATAGCCAAGATTAAAAGTTCTCCGGAGAGCCCAGTACTTAGTAGTGTCTTAGGTTTTTTTTCCCCATGGAACACATATTTTGCATACTGCATTCTGCTTAGAGTATCATCTACATTTTTCCTACTTTTGCCCTAGAAGTGTCATCATATGTTGGAAACATGACTAAGACTAATGAACTTTTGTATTTCAAAGAAAAGAAAATTTAACCAGTCTATTGCAACTTAACGATGCAGCTGACTTAGTAACTAGGGTCAACAATAATCACCATTAACAAAACTATATGTTTTATTTTCACATTTAGTGCAACTGCAGTAACCAAAATAATGTAAAGATGTATAGAAATATAGGATATTCAATAGGAAAAATACTTGTTTTTCACTACCATAGCTATCGGGAAAGAAAGCAGACACACTGCCATAACAACCATAATATAGTTATTCATAAAGAATCATTCTGTTGTTCTGCAGCAATATAGTTATTACTCTCCACAGCTTTCAAAAAGCAGTATTACAGCAACACTCCAGTAGTCTAACCTTCTAGTTTCCTTACATTCGTAATAGATTTTCAGAATAAAGCCCACACATATTTCTCCTACAAAATGGACTCAGGTGAATTATTGTAACATTGAAGTAACTGAATTGCATGTCATCTGTAGGCTTAGTTAACAATATAAAATGTGTAGCTAAAATAAACAGAAATATTAGGCATGATACAGAGACCTTTGAAATAAACAACAGTTTCTATACTGAATCCAGTGGTCTTTTGCATTAAAAGCAATAATTATTAAATTAAAATTTAATTAAAAAGCTATACTTATATACACCTGCTTTCATCCTTCAATCACTTCATTATTTATGATCCTAGATATATGCTGAGGAATATGTTCCAAAGACGATTATACCTAATGCGAAGGCTTCTGATTTCCGCAGTTCTTTCTCAAATAAAAATATAAGCAAAATTTCATTGGTTTTTCTTATAAATTTAGTAGTGAGAAATTGCAGTTTTCTAGCTCAGATTAGATTCTGAATGCTAATACTAATATATTGTTTGGAAAACAGCTATATCTAAAGAGCTAAAAAGAAAGCCAGGATAAAGACCTTTAGGTGCTGCTGAACCAGTAAAAAGTCAAAATGTAACTGAATAGAACTGAAATGTGACTTTCTGCTTTTTGTTTTACAATTTAGCTGTCTTCTGTTAATAAAACCTAGGCATATACAGGCTGTAAGTTCAAATTACTTTAGGAAGATAACCATACTAATATACAACTCTGCCAAAGACAGGATCTGCTGTATTGTACCACTCACTGGGTCTTTCAAAATACCTCATTTCTATCTATTATCTATAAAAAGTGTATAGGGAAATTACCATCTGATTTAGGTCCTTTGGAACCTGCATTTAGATAGGAGAATAATCATCTGCGGTGCAAAATGACTCAGCATAACGTCTCCCTGGTCTGCGGTTCCTGTGATTCCAGAGATCATCTCTACCTCTTTCTAGGGAAGCATGTTGGCTTCCAGATACTTCTTTGGGCATTGTTTTGTGGAAGTAGTGGAAGGAGTCGTTAGGGCTGTTCCTGAGTCTGGGGTGTTCGGGCTGCAGAGGGTGGGCACCACCCCCCTGTAAAGTCTGTTCCTGGGGCGAGCAGGCAGCCAGAGCGCTTCCCCACCCCAACCAGCAGCTCAGCAGGCCGTTCGGCACCATCCCCAGGACATATCTGGAAAAGTACTACCGCCCAGTTTGACTAGTAACAAGGAAAAAAAGGCGAGGAAGTGGACAATGCGCATCTTCTTCCGTCACAGTCTGAAGGTGCATTCTGTTTACATAGCCTGTTTTTTCACAATTTCACTTTATCATTTGGCCTGCAGAGCATTTAAAAAGCAAAACAAACACTTCTTTCATTTTGTTTTGGCTGCACTGAAGGTGCTTTTACTTTATTGCCAAGTATGTAATTTGTGTATGTGTGCTATAACTTACTGTAGGATCTTTGCCAGCCATTTTACACTCTTCAACCTTGTTTGCTGATGCTGGCCAGAAAATCTGTAAGGAAAGAAATATCTTTTAAGTAACATATTTATTGCTTAATTTAAACAAAACATTTCACTGCCTAACTTAGACTAATAATTTAATATTTTGATATCTTTTACACCTTGATCATAAGGAAAAAAAGGATTTTCATTGATAAATGAAAACAACTTTCTGTCTTAGCATGCAGTAAACAAAATAAAAGCCTAGGTCTTTAGCTGATAAAAATTAAGTCTATTACACATTTTTAAGATAAGTTAATTTATTTAGACTTCTTTCTTCTAAATAAGAGAGATTTTTCATCATTATTGCCTAAATTACTGTCCATCTTTACTTTTTTCTTTTACTGAACTTGTAGAAATTATTCACACTAGAAACCAGAAGACTAAAATATTGCAAGAAGGGTTCTTGTAAGAATTTTTTGGTTTTAACAGCAAGAGTTTGGATAGAATATGATAAAACCTGCTTAAAATCTTAAGATTTCAGGCTGATTTCTCTCAGACAGTTTTTTGACAAACACCTCAATGTCTGAATGCTTATCTGATCTATACTAAAACTCTAAAGATTTTGAGCTTCTTCCATTATTTATTTTGATTTTGAAATAGAAAAGATATCCATTAGAAATTTAGTAGGTGACAGAGCCTGATAACATTTAGCCTCAAGATAACATAAATAATAGCATTAAAAGATCTCTGTATATATACATACATGTATATGCAGAGAGTTGTAGGTATGTATGCATATGTATACAGAGTTTCTATAGAGGCATAAGGTTAGCAAAGTGAATCTGTTATAAAAATAAATAAACAAACGAAAGAACGTGTGGAATTGCAGAGATTAATTCTGAGCCTAATACTGGGTGATCACATTCACTGCCAGAAAATTTTGCGCGTTTTTGCTTTCTGTAGATTATTTTAATTCTTGTTTTTCCAGGCCTAAACAGACTGTTGAAATGCCTCACAGGTTTATACCGCAGAATATATTTCATGCAGCAGAGGCCTTCCTCTCCAACTGAACTCTGCACGGAATTAAAACCAACCTGCTAAGGGAAGGCTGGAGCGTGCTGCATGGGAGCACAGCAGCTCCTGGACAAGGGTGGTCAGATCACTGGTGATCCAGTGAATTAGCAAAAAGGTCACACAAGCTATTTCAGATTGGAGAAGACGGCCTCATTTCAGAGGAAGATTTCTGTACCATTAGAAGGAGGAAGGATGCATTCACACCATCACAGGAGAGGCATTTAATTTAAATGTGTAAGTTAGAGTTAGCCTCCCTGGACTCCCTGAACAATCAATTCAGGTAGACAGGCATGTCCAGAGGGCGATTCAGAGCAAAGCCTAATTTAACTGTTCTTAATCACCCTCCAGCAGGGCCTCGAACTCTCTCTACTGACACATTAAAAGCCTTGCTCTTAAGGAAGGCATTTAACTTTGCTGCTGGAAGCTGGATATCTCTGCCCCTCGATACTCCTGAGGTACAGAAATAAAGCCCACAGATTAAAGGATCGGATGAATTTGGTAGAACAAGGCCTTTACAGTGCACTTCAAGGTAGCGTCGTAGCTGTAATAATCTAAAGATAGGCATGGCAAAGTCTGTAGAGAGGTATTATCTTAACAGTCAGGCTTCTGGGCACACAAGCGCTTCTGCAGGCCACCTATTTTAAAAGCAGAGAAGCTGGATTTGAACTAGCTCTAGAGACAAGAGAGGAATCTGTGAAAGTGGTTTAAACATTTGATAATTTGATTATTTTCATATACAGGCTGCCTACAACAGTTTGGGGAGGTGGGACATAGAGAGTCCTTAGATAATATCATCTCGATTAGTGAGAGAAGAAGCCAGAAAAGAGGTGGTGTCAACAGGGAGATGTGGGTCACAGTGTCCAAAAAACCCCAAACAGGAGGTGTCTCAGCTACCCAACGAAGGGCAAGGGCTGACACAGACAAAACAAAAGATTGGAAAATAGTTCACCGATTAAGCTTCAGAATACAAAACAAAAATAAATGTAGTCGAAGGTTAAAGGCGACTCTGTCCCTCTTGGGTTTTTTCCATATGGCCTGGAAACGGTAGGATGTATCTTATTCTTCCTTACAGGCTTTTTTTTTTTTAATACATCTCTGAATTATCTTAAATCTTGGAGAGAAGCGGAAACCATCAACCCGTATGAATTTTCCTTATGAGGCCAAGCCATGCTGAATGTCGCTTCAAGACGAGTAAACAGGTCAGTTTTTAAACAGTGTTTGAGGAGCAGCCATGCTAATAGCTTGTTCATCTCGCATTGCACATAAAACAAGGACTAACAATTCAATAAGGTGCAGGCCTGGACTTCTGCCAGCTGCAGAATAATAAAATACACATTTTTTGTCTTAAAAAGAAAGGCATGTAGTAAAGCAACCTTGGATTCTCAAAATAAATCATGAACTTACACTGAGAGGATCCTGGCTTATATTATTAATATTCAAAGACAGAATATGATCTTTGCTGCCTACATAAATCCGATCCTGATCTTCATCCATTAATAATATCCTGTAATCCAGGGGACTGTGGGATATTCTGTGATATTCAGAGGTCTTAGTTTCTTGCAGCTCTGAAATAGTGAAGACAACAAGTTAGTAAAGGGGTTCAGTTGCCTTTCTTGCTTCACAACTGCACTTCTTTCTAAATAAAGGCATCTTTGAACACCTGGTAGTAATGCAATGGTTGAATTAAAACAAATTTTCCTTTCCCAGTTTGAATGCAATTCTTTTGTATGGTAAGTAGCTAGACATACCATAAAAATCAGGCATTGTTGTTATTCATTCATCTAATTAATTCTTATTTTAATGGATATGATTATTTACAGCTTTGGCTTTTAAGGAAGACCATATATTAAATTAATCAATGTGTTCAATACATTTTGAAGTTTATGAGAGCAGAAAATCTGCAAAATCAATGAAAACTACATAAGAACAGTTTACTTTCTTTTCCTAACAGGGGGCTTCACTACGAATAGGTTTTTATTGTTTTCAAGGTCAATTTTTTTTTAGTTCATCAGCATTCATGGCTTATTTAAAAGAAAAAAAATATGTATTCAGTCAAGCTTAAATGTGTCCATTTATTCAGTTTTTTGTTTATGGCATTTGGATCAAAACATCAGAACTGTAGAACTAGCACTATTTTTCCACATAAAACTTTCTTCAATGAAGTGAAGTGAAAAACATCCTTTGATCTCAGTAGTGCAGGATCAGGCCTGTTACAGGAATAGCATAAGCATCTGCAATATCAGTATTACTTGCTGCCCTTGCGAAAGCTCAGCCTTCCTGTCTTTGCTTGGCCAATATGTTTTGGCCCCTGCTGAGATTATTTTTCTTTTCAGTGATAACAGAAAGGATATTTCTCAAGACATGAAAATGGAAAAACAAAACTTTAATAATCAATTTGTCCTTATTCAAATATTTAACATATAATTATACTTTCTTACCTCATGAGCATTATTATTGGATTTTGTTCCCTGTGACTCTAAAAGGGTGGCAAATATACAGTACATACAAAAATGAAGCCCTGCTATAATGTTTATTCATAAATCTAAGAACTGAATCCACACCCCTTTTGCAAACTGTTTGTCTGAGACGATATGGCTTGTCACTGTTGCTAAAGCCTAGTTTTTGCTACAAGCAAAGTTTTTGCTCATTAGTTCCCTATAGAAAACAGTAGATGTCCTAACCAAAGTAGTCATCTAAGCCTTTAAAATTACTAGATTAATGTGGGCTAATGTTATTTTGGAAAACAAAACTCTCAAAACATATTTCTGGATATGTGCTCTGTTAAAAAAAAAGTGTGCCAAATGTATGCACTCTCTGTAAAACACATATTTAACTGGAAGCATAATTTTTTCTTTGAAAATTACTTGGAGAGCAATTTTTGACAAGCTGTAGACAACATACAGGCAAAGGCTGCAGTCTTGGGACTTATACCTGTCTACTAAAGATTTAATGATTGAAAGAACACTTATCAGAATATGATTTGCATTGATAAAAATGACACATAACTCCACGTAATTTTTATCATGATTGCTAAATAGTTTCATAGGACAATGAAAAATATCTTCAGTTACTGACAGATAAGATGTTTTGATTCACTTAGATGTACAACAGCTTTCAGGACCTAAGGGTTGCCTACATGCATTTATTTATGGTAATATTAAAAAAATTAAAAATAATATTTCTATTTCATATGTCCCTCAACAAAAGATAAACACACAATCAAGATTTACAGTCTGCGCCTAAAAGCTTAAACTGAAACAGTACTCACTAAATATATATGAAAATTGTCCACATAATTTTCAGAAGTCTTTCTTCACTGCTTGAAAAATCAATGGTTTTACTTTATTTTAAAAAATGCTCCCTGTAAGCTTTTAGCAAGGATTTTCAAAGGCACCTGGGAGACTCATCAGCATAGTGCCATTAAAATGCAGTCCCTTTGCCCCCTCTGAAATTCTCAGACTGACCTTTCATAACAAGCCCGAGAAGCTAGCGCTCATCTCTCTTCCTGGTGGCCTTATTAACTTTACTGTAATATCTGGCAGCTGTAAGGTGAAACTGAACCTTTCACATAACCGTATATTTGATATACGAGGAAAGCACAGCTAAACTGGGAGAGGCAGCAGTTTCCTGCACAGCATTGGGTAAATGTGGACACAGTGACTGCACAATATAATGCCCCTTCTTATTGCTTCAGTTACTGACGGTTGACAAAGAATAAGCCATGATTGACGTAGAAGATGATCATGACCATGATGATTGTTTTTAAGCAAGAGACAAAAATGGCAACAGATACTGATTTCCACAACTTTCATTTATCAAAATTCATTATTTTCCTGGATTTTTAACCTCTTTGCAATGCTATTATTCTTTCTAAGGCACCAAAAGGGTAATCTGTCTCCATTAAGTTGCTGAAGAGGAGAATATCTTATGACATGTCACTAGACTTCAAAAACTCAATGCCATTCATAAGAGGAAGGAAATCCCTGAAACACATAGTATCATACAGATTTAATAGTTTCATTTTTTTCAGTGCCGAAGCTTACAGTTTATTAGCCTCTTAGGGCTACTCAAACAAGTGTGGAGGGAGTTTATAACTGATTAGATTTTCTTTTCATTTAATATAATTTACCACACAATCACCCAAGAAAAATTGATTTTTAAAAGATTTACTATCTGGGTATTGTTACTTGCAAAGAGCCATGGCTGGAAAGATGCTGTAAGGTCTTCCACATTCCTTTTAATCTCCAAAAATTTTTATAAATAAATGATGTAAACAATTACTGACCTTCAAAGCAAATTCTATTCCATGCTTTGGGAATTTAACCAAACATTCAAGGCAGTAAACCCTGTATGGAGAATGCTGTTGCGGACAGCTCTCTGTGAATATTAACAAGCTTGTTTGACAATAACACAAAAGATTATAATATATTCCATATGCAAATAACTGTCATCCTTAATAATACAAGAATAATCTTTGTTTGCCTTTCTTTCATCAGTCAGTGAATTTAGTTTTGGCTTTCCTCAATGATAAAGCCAATCGCAACTTGATCCCTAATGTTAGAAATCTGATCTTGGACGACAGGTTCTGTAGCTCTTGTCCCTTTTAATGAAAAACAAAAGCTTCAGTGAACTGTCTCCCCAGAACTATTATTAGTATTACTGAACTGCACATTTTGGAGATCCCAATGACTGGGAGTTTTCTCTGTATACAGCATACAGCTTACTGACAATTAGGCAGTTTAACACCTACTCTTTAATTGTCCTTCTAATCCACCACAAAAAAAGTTAATGCAAGTACTATTTTTAAAAAAGTTGTGTTCTTGCAGGAGAAACAACAAAATATTTGTGTAATATCCATTATTAACATCACAAAGCCTTTGTAACACTCAAAACTCATTGTGTTGGCCAGAACAAAACAAATTGCAGCTATAAGAGACTGGCAATCCGGGAAGGTGGAGATATCTCCCCCGCTGACAAACACAGCCTGTTATACCCAAATCGTCCAACCTGCATAAGGGTATATGAGCGAGATCCACTCATCAGGTAGTCCTCTGAATGTTTTCTTTAATCACTTAACATCAGCCTTTCATCACTTCTTAATTCCAATTCACTGGTGTCACAATGCTGAAAACTCAGCTTGACTTTCCTAACGAAAGGGATATAATAATGCCTAATATGTAAGATAAGACTCTAATATAAGTGACTTCCTTAGAAGACATCTTACAATAATACAGATGTTTGATATGTATGTTACTGAAACTAATACAATTTTTAGCAGGACCTTCCCAAAATAAGATTATTTCCTATTCACAGACCCACATGACCACTTGTTACTGAAAAGTTCAATATAATCAAGAAATTATATTGCCAAGTTTGGTAAGCTACAGCCGTGGTATGCAGGCATCCCCAGCCCAAGTTCAAAGCACTGAGTTTATCCACAGATAAGCTGTGGATAAACTACGATATGTGAAAGAGTACACGCAGGCGTCTCTGCACTGTACCATCTCTGGGTTTCCAGCCTGGCAGGGCTTCTCTGAACAAACCTAGGATGCTCTGTCAAGCTTTTAATTTAGGATCCCCCAGGGCAAAATACAAGAAATAATATGTTTACCTCTTCTTTCCAGCTGGCATAGGGATTCAGTCTCAGAAGGCTGTTTATGGGGAAGTTCAGAGCAGAGAGGGAGGTTTGGTGTATGTGCCTCAAAAAAAGCAGGGAGTAAAGCACAGACATCCAGTTTCACATGCAGAACCACAGCGAAAGGTACAAGCATAGTTTCCAGAAAGATGGGCTACATCTTCGCAGGGAACCTCTGCTGCCCAAATCGGCATGGATTTTATGAAGCCTTAGTGATTTGGAAATCAGCAATACAATGCTGTTTTCTTTTACTCCCTCATGGGGTTTGGGGTCCACAAATGACAGGCCTTGTGTACATCTAGCAGTAGGCTTGACAAAATTAAATTCTATTAATTTAGTTAAGGAGAATGTAAGACTTTCTTAAGCCTCAGTGAACCTTCAGTTTGTGCCAACAAATATGCCAGCCCATGCCAAATGTGAAATGGCAATCTAAAATCTCACTTTCTAGGAAAAGGAATGAAACCTTTCTTCCCTGCCCCCCCCCCCCCCCAAATAAATATTGAACTAGAATGGGGTTTTTGCTTATAGTATCAAATGGAAATGGCACCCTTTCACTCACAGGTCACTTTTGAACAGGTAAAAAAGTAATTTGCACATATAATTTTGGAGAGAGGCTGTACATAACGTTGCTAGCATTGAAAGGAATGGCAATATATTTAAAAAATGTGAGTGGAATCAGAGGTATCTGCAAAGTTACAAAAACTAATTTGAAAAAATGCTTCATACAGAAGAAAAGCTCTGCTTTATTTCAGTTTAAATATTTTCCATTCTACTTTTTAAGGACTACCTTCTCTGTTTTGTACCTTCTTAGTAGAAAGAACTGGAAAATATCTACTTAAAAGATATTGGATTTAATAAGAATCTAATAACTTTAGCTATTGTTTATTGGCCTTATTTCTGATTTTTTAGTGTAAAAACATGCAAAAAATAAATGTATTATTTTTATAATTTACACAGTACCTTTGGAAAAAGGATGCTATTTATAATATTGCTTTTCAACTATGTGAGGACACAGTGTGACTATTTGTTTAATTTTATGTACGGAAAGAGAACAAGGAAAGTCTAACTATTTCCTTTCAAAACTTCAGAACAAGTCACCTTTGCACTGTCAATATTCCTTTTCTTTGAAGAAACCTGTATTGATTCCTTCTGCTTAAAGGGGTGAGATAAGAGAGCTGTTAAAACATTTTGCCACTGCTCACGCAGCGTTCAAACTAAAGCCCGACCCTCAGCCAGCTCTCAAGTGAAGCTGATTATAAATGTGTACGCAGTCATTTGGCCAAAGAGCCATACGCAGCCAGATGTGCTACTAGTCAGTCCCTCGTGTGCCTTAACCACAAAGCCCAAAAAGCTCAGGTGGACCTTTGACCTTTTCTTTATCTCTTTATCTCTTCTTCACGCATGAGAAGTCTTTGCACTTTGTTTTAATGCTGTTAGAATGAAATTTGGCTTTCTGTATAAGGAAGTAATAGGTTTATAAGGACTGGAGACCACAGATGTGCACACTTGCTAGCTTCTGAATCTGTCTGAAAGGGTTTTAATTACTTTTTTTTCTTTTTTTTTAAAGAGCGAGCGAGAGGGGAGAAAATAGATTTACAAGTGCTCATAAAATCACAGGCTAACTAATTAACAAGATCACTTGGAGGATAGGGAGGAAGGGAGTTCAGACAGTACAAGCTGAAACAGGAGCCCTCTTTGCCCAGAGCTAAAATGTATAATTTGCTAGAAGGAAATTTAATTGCTGTATTTGGAATGAGAGTAAATAACAAGGAAATGTCAATGATACCTAAATATGACCTGGTTTAAATATACACCTTGAATACTTGTTGGTATATTTTCTAAATGAGTTGAAAATGGACTTGAAACATTACTGGACTGAGATAGTGCAGTCTTTTATAAATAGAAATAATAGCACCAAGGTGAAGTCTTTGGAGAGTCAGGCCCAGAGGTAGCTCTAGCATGTCTGAAGAACAATCATTCACCTTGAGTAGATCAACATACACATTAGGAGCAGTAAAACACTCAATAGCTCTTTGTGAAGGGGACCATGTGTTGATAGGAAAAGACATACCAGTTAATAGTTGACCTTAAGCAGAGCGTTCACATATGTCAGTAGATGAGCCTTTTTTTTACAATTCACAACACACACAAAAGTCCTAAAATTCTGGTAACTCATAGTCTTTCAAAAGATCACAATGGATTATTAACTGGCTTTTGTTCTTGGGGCTTTTTAAAAGTCATACTGAAAGGGGAATCACTCATGACAGAGCACTGTTTTATTAAAATTATCAAAAACTATCAGGGAATTTTTCATCTTTGATTTACTACTTTGAAGAGTGAAGAAGAGGGGGCAGATCCACTGAGGTGTGGGCAGCTGCCAGTTTTTTGCAGAAGGAATGTGCTTTCTAAGCAAAGGCAAACACGCGACAAGAGAAAGTCACTTACTTGTGTGTGGCGAAATGTATTAACATGGCTCTGTGGCACATTCATCAACCCAACGTACCCCACAATGTTAAGTGCATTTTTATTGAAGCTTTACATTATGAATAACTGATACTATTAAAACGCTCACTTTTTTTTTTTACTTGCATAGATACTGTCATGATGAAATCATACCACATTCCACAATAGAAGCCCCATCCGAAACAAAGAGGAAAAATATGTCAACTTTTTCCAAACTGCAGTTGCATAGCTATTCCAAGTCTTGCCAAATATTCCAGTATTGAGATTCTTTCATTGAGAATTATGCAAGACCACCCACATCCTCCAGCCAGCCAGTCTCGCTAGGCTGTAGACACTTCTAGGCATAATTTTCAGATTATTCCTCCACTTACCTTGCTATAAACGTGGAATAACTCCTCTGAAGTCTGTATAGGTATTTTGATAAAAAACATTGAAAAGTGGGCTTCTTGTTTTTCAATAAGTAGCGTGCAGTTATAACTTTACCAGTCATCAACTATATCCCTTTATATAATTGCAATTTGTGGGGTTTATTTCAGAAGATGTCACGAATACTGCCACTCTAGAGAACTTTCCAGAAGAAGATATCTGATTTTTCAACTGTTAGCTTGCTCATTTATGGCCATTATTAATGTGTCCAGGCTTTATTCTCATTTTTGGTCCCCAAACCAATGAGAGAACTTTGGCAAGCATGGAGACCCATAAAGACAGGCCAACTGGGTTTACGATTACTGCCACTGAGTTAGCTGTGTCAGATGGGAGCCAGTCTTCTCCATGTCTTGTGTATAAAGAGCTTGTGTATAACAGCTCTGCAGTGTGCAAATTGCTCTCCAAGATTTGGAAGCTGCATACTTCAAAGTCTGCGCCGTTATACAGAGTTTACTCTTTTGTTTCCTTCCAAAAGACATGGAGAGGGTCCTCGCCACATTGCTTAAGGCTGGACAAGCTCAACCTGTCTCACCCCCCAGCCTGGGTGCACACAGTGGCTTTGCTGTTGGCACTTGAGATGTTTTTGTTTTCCAGATGCAGGAGTGAGAAGCTTACAGTTGCCAAGTATGACATTAATTTTGAGACAGAGTAAGAAAAAAAGCCACGCCCATGGAGAAGTCAGACAAATTCCACATTATTTTACTTCTGGAAGTAGTATATCTTTTCGTTGTAATCTCTTGTGTTTTCTCTCTTACTCTTTTTTCTAGAGGACCAGCAATCATGTCACTGGAGGAACGGCTGTGCTTCCTCCTGCGATGCTCAGTCACACAGTGAAATCTTCCAAGCAGCTATCAGAGGAACTGGCCAGATGAAGCCCTGACTGTATGCAGACACCAAAACTCTTTGATCCAATTTTAAAGAAAGATATGAGAACTGGAAGAAAGTGAATTATTGTAATTGCCTGTCTGAGAAACGAATTAAAACTGAAGCTAGTGCTATTCTCCAAGTGAGAACCGGGCAACAACATGAAACTTGTGAGCTGTTCTCCCAATTCATTCATCTTCATCCCATTTGCCTCTAGTGGGTTGACCTCTGGAAGGAGAACGAGGTTTGAGTGGACTTGTCATTAGTTTTGCATCTCATTCAGGCTGTTATTTTTGTGATAAAAGCAAACCTTTTTAGGCTTAGGTTTGACTATCTGACTATTTATTCCCCACAAACTGATGCGGCAGATGATGTCAGCAGGGATGTTTTTGAATACAGGGGAGGGAGAGAGAGGAGCAGGGAGAGTGTAAGGTTGAGTGAAAGGTAGGTTGTTTTACTGCTTGAATTGTCATTCTTTGCAAGTTTACTTTTCTGTTTCATCGTAAGAGTGTACTTTGCAGGTTCAGTGAGGTAGCCTGTAGACAGCGAAGACATAATTTGCCCTTTCCAAAATTGACAGAGGCAGCTACCCCCCAAATGTGCAGTTTAAGGTGTTAATACATTTTCATTGACGTACCTACAACCCTGCCTCTGAATTGTAGTAAAAAGCCATCAAATGTTGCAAAATAATCAACACCTTAAGTAATGAAAGTCTTTTAACTTTTCTGACCAAAAAGGCTTTTCACATCAACTCATGCACAGTCTTTTTCTCTCTGAGCATATTGTCAGTGAACTGCAGAATTACTCTTGTTGCCAGAGCTAATAAAAATTCATCGAGAAAACACAGCTCAACCACTGAAATATTTGATTATGGTTTCTGTAATAAAGTAAGAACCCACTTCACTGTGGTGAGGCAGAGGAACCCTTTTCATTATATCCCTTTCTCACCTTCAAAGAGCAACCTCCCCAGAGATTCAGCTGATCTCCGTATATTTAGGATTGGCATTACTGCCCTTGCTGCAGTAATCTTTGCCTTTATTGATGTTACCAACTTGAGCTGCAATTTTAGCCATGCCACTTTATCCACAGATCTCCTTAAAACATTTTGGTCCTTTATTCGGCAGTCACTTCTCACCCCTACTCTGTATAAAAAAGGGCAACAGTATATGCAGGCTTGGCTACAGTTTCATTATTATTATTATCATTTTAATCAAATTAGGATTAGCTATCAGGCATAAAGCGATCAAGCTAAATCCCAAGGGCTTAGCTTTTATTCATTGTTCAGTAAAATAATGTAAAATTTACTCAGCTGAAGAAGGCTTGGAGGGCAGTATTTCACATTCAAAAGAATTTCATTAATAAATTCATTTCAATGGACTGGTGAATTAAATGGTTGTATTTTTAGACACAGACAATTCTGAATACAGAGGGATGCTCATAAAATAAGCCAAGTTGTCTGTAACAAAAATAAGGAAATGGGTATGGAGGATGGTAGGTATCATATAACTAGGTAAACTGCTGCTCTCTTTTTTAGTGTGTTTTCTTGTTTCTTCTCAGTATCAGTATGTCAGTCAATGGTATGCATATACCTGGTGTCTATAGACTCTTGGCTATATATCAGATAATCATCTATATATACCAAGTCTAGAAAGTTAGCAAGCTCTGCTTTACATGTGGGAAGAATAAAAGAAACACTTATTCTCGCTCCACTATGTGCGGAAACAAAGCAGATGGAGGTCAACAAATGGCATCCCCCCTTCAGTGAACCTTCAATGAAACCCTAGTCCAACATGATGTCAGAAGGATCATTACATTGGAGATAACAAACTTTAGAGACAGCCACACTCAAGTCCACAGTTCTTTCACAACTGTATTTATGCAAACCTCCTCTTGATAGTTCTACTTCTAGAATAGAAATATTAGAATAGTAGAATATTTCTCCACAATATTCTTCATTCCTTTTCCTATATTTCTTTGTTATTCTGTATGGTTAAATTACCCCTCATAGCCTAATTTGGGCTCTTTGATAAAATTTGATTTTGCATCCAAAAGGCCACCCAGCCTTTTGCACTGACAGGAAGCAAGCTGCTTTCTGCTTTCTGGACGTGGGTGTTTGGGATGCCTCCTGAAGCCAAGGAAAGTTTGGTTTGTGAGAAGAGCAAAGGTCAAGCCTATCCCTAACTGGTTTCCTGTTCTTTTTTTCCCTTGAAATACATTTTTTTGGTATATTAAGTGCATTCACTCCCATCAGAGGAATAGCTACATGGTTTCATCAGATTGCACATTAAGTTGTTGGGTTGTTTTTTTTTTTTTTCCAAATTACTGGAATGCCACAACCTGCTTCACTGGACACAGGGTTTGGCCACATCCCCCAGAGGACTTCAGAGGTTGGACACAACTGGAAATTATTGATTTCATCATCAGTGTTCACTGTTTGTGTTGCTGAACACCTAAGATTGTTATCATTACTTTCAATATTAAATCAATTAAGACTTAGGGGTTTTTTTTAATGTCAACTTCAAAGCCAAAATACTTCCAAGCATGTGTGCAGTGAAAATTGTTTTACTTAAGCTTACTTTATTTCTCTATGGATATGGAAGCTGGAAGTGGATTTGTCACTCTTAGGTATCATTTATGAGATGTGGCTGTCTCTACTGCTGGCTCAGTGGGAGTAGGAGCACCGTGCTCAAGCCCTGCAAGAAGACGTGTTCAGCGGGTAGCACGCTTGCTGTTTAAACACACAGAACGTAACTGTATTTCACTCGTTTTCGCACCATGAAGACTTGACACAAAGAGTGAATTTAGGAGCACATTCCAGAGCTGCATGCTACCATCAATCTTCAAGTGATCACCAGCTGGTATTTGGGTGCACAATAAAAGTCACGTTTAGTGGACTGAGCACAGCCTGGTGGATTAGAGTCCACTCAACTCTAAATCCTATTCTGCTGGTATTTGACCTAAGACATGTCATATAAACTCTCTGAGTTACATATGTAAAGTGGAGGTAACAGTTTGGTATTTATTTGACTGGCTTGTTTTTGAGTTGCACTTGGTAATGTACAAAAAAGCCTTTGAAATTAAAATGAAATAGCTGGAGGAAGTTATTTCAAGTGTGTTTCACATGCAAAAAGAGGTATTTTTGTTTGTTTGTTTTAAGTCCAGACTCTTCAGACTTAATAAGCTCAGCCAAAACTCTGGTTTGGATTTAAGAGATAACTTCTATGCTTTTGTGTTTAGATTTCATCTGAACGGGAAGCCATTTAAATAAATAAACCTTCTGCAGTCACTCTCTCTGTGTTTAAACTAGACTTGCCGTATTTATTCAGCAGGATGACCATTTAGTATTTGGTCAAAAGAAGGAAAAAAGTGTAAGAATTCCCCCTCTTGCATTTCCACAGATATAAAAAAAAATTTAGATAAAACCCTACATGTTTATATTCAACTTTCAGTTATGAAGCATCTCATGATTACAACACTACCACTTTCAGATAATGGTAGGCTCTAACAGGAGTGAGCTATTAGTTCATTTGGATGTGCTGAACATCAATGAGAGAAAAAGGAAGATACATCATTGCTTCCAGGTAAAAGACAGAAGAGCCAAGAAGTGTAACGTACTCTGCTGAAGTCCTGCGTGGACCTCTTACGGGTTCAGCAGGTTGAAGGAAGGAAGGACTTGAACAGCAATCCAAAACTGAAGGGTATTTAGATTCCTGACAGCTTAAAATTGGCACATTGCAGGTATAGGACAGGAAGTGGTAGTGGACAGTATGGGATAGAAGTCAACCACTGATCTCTGTAGCAAACTACTAATTGCAGCAGAGGATGATGCGAGTGCCCTCACTAAAAGTCTCTGTGTCCTTGACCCTGAAACAAAATAAAAATTGCACTAACTTTAAAGCCAAAATTCACAGCTTGTGTCCTTTGTGTATGCCCTGTACTCATATTTTGGAAGCACATGCAAAATAAAGTGGCTATTCATTTAAAGCATAATGTACAAATATCTAGAACAAAGGAGACTTGTTTTGTGATCAGAAAGGGAACTATAAGTCAGAACTCCTGGGCACTTGCTCTCTGACCTTTAACAAATCTCTCACCCTCCATTTATGTCAGTTTAACCATCTGCTACATGTTTATAACAACATTTACCTGTCTTTCAGAATTACTATCAAGTTCAGCTAATGTATGTTTGCTGAAAAAAAACAAATGAAAGGCGTTTCTATGTTCAAGGTATTATTCTAATTCATGTTGCTGCTAACCATTTAGGCTTATTGCATAATACATTTAAATAACTCCATTTTACAGGTACACAGGCTTTAGTGTTTCTGTATTGTAAAAAGTAATGCTGCTTAATGCACAACCCATTTCAGCTCCATTAAACAGATAATGTCATGAATTCTATTGTAGTAGAAAGGAAATCTGTACCACGTGATTGACAGAGTAAATAGAGACAGTTCTGAATAGCTTTTAATAAGAATTTGTTTACTAAAGGCATGTTAACTACCCTAGATTTGCCCATGAAGAGGAATGCTAAACAGTGACCTTTTGAACTCTTAACTTGAATGCAAAATATTTTTAACAGGTTTAAGTCTTTTAGCTGGTGTTTATCTAATAGGGGTTTCACTATTATATAAAACATATTTTGACTAGTTCCCTTAAATACCTTCACCTTCATAGAATTTCATGGTATACTTCAACTGTTTATCAGTTATGGAAAACTAAAAGCAACTCCAATAACTTTTAACTTTGTTAAACTGATCTCTCATAGCTGCTCCTCTTCCTTGGCTCTGTTCACTATTCAATGTCGGGTTATCGGGTGGTTTACTGGCACTGAAAGTTCCTAGAAGCAGGTATCTCCTGCATCAGATACATACTGAGTGTAGAATAAATAATTTAAGCTTATTTTTAGGTATCTTTGGTGGCAATCTATTGTAAAGCCTAAGCATTATCCACTAAAGACACCACAATCTAGAGATACCTTTCTTGTTTGTGCTACAAAAGTTATCAAATCTACTCTTTCTAAAGGGAATATCATTAGCCTGAGAATCACAACACTACACAACCCAAGGTTTTATTGTCACTGACCAGTAGTCTGTTGATCTGATTTTCTGCTGCATTGCTCCAAATGTTCCACTCTTAACACCAATAAAATTAACAGAGATGCACTGGAATAAAATATGGTTAAAATTAGGAATCAATTCTTAGCTCTCCAACTGACAGTCAGAAATAGTCTCCAAATTTATCATATTTACCAGTTGGCTGCAAGTAAAATTTTAAAAATTGTTGAAATATGAGCTCAGGGTGAGAAATGACCTAGAAGTTCAGGTGCTTGGGCTCTACTCCTGGTATTAACACTAAGCTGGAGTGCAGACAATCATTCTTAGAAATGTGACTCTCAGTTTTGCAGTACCTGTCAGACTCACCTTCTGGTACAGCAACCCTAAGGCAAAACTGAGAAGAGCACAAGTATCCAGCTGCTTGCAGGGATATTTCAGACATTAGCCTTCTGCCTTTTTTTACAGCTACTGCAGATCATTTGGTGCAGGTTGGTAAGGCCTGACAACACATATGAGGCTCACCAAAGAATTTAGGCAGAAAAATTATTTGTTCTGCATGCCAGTAAACCTTAGGCAGCCAGCTCCTTCACCAAACCAATATAACAACAAACACTATGCCAGGCATGCCCAATAGTACAGCTTTCGTCTATGAAAATTTCTCATTATGAGCTAGGCTGGATTTTCCTGAATTAATATTCTGAACTTAGGCTCTTAATTCCCACCTAGATGCCAGTTTAGGTGCATAACTGGTGTATTGAATATGTTCCTGGTTATACTTCCTTGCTATACCGCACTCCCCTTACTCTAGCTTTGGGTATGTCACAACTACTGCCATCTCTTCTACAGGTAAACTCAGTACTACAATGCCATTTTATATTCCAAAATATGATTAACAAGAGAATTCGCCAACACCTGTTAATTTCATGAGAAAGGAAACATTCTAGAGACTGGCAAAATATGTTTTCCCTTTTGCACTTCATTCTATTTTACATGTGCTGTACTCAAATAATCATGCAGATATGATACTGCTACGCTCAGAAGTCTAATTCCTGAGTCTAGTCGCAGGAGGCAAAGCAGGCTGTCCCAGACTTCTCACTGCCTATCAGATGACCTGTCCTTTTACGGCATCAAATCAATGCACGGTAGTCCAGAAATAGAACGATTAATGATTTACAACTTGTAAGACAAAGCACACACAAAGAAGTTCATCCATCAGTGTTCCTCATACCGAATGAAATGGCCACAAATCCTGCACTGCCAGGGAATACATCACCTTCTTCAGGTTTAAAACATGACAAGACAATGAGGGCAGTGTATTTTAGGCTTGAATATGAGAAAATGGAAACCTTAACAATCAATGACTATTGTGGGGAGAAACATTCTGCTGAAGGAGGGAGAAATGAAGTCATCATTTTCAGGTGTTTCCTGAAATGAAGAACAGTGACACAAGAACCTAACTGTCCACACCGATATAATTTTCACTTTTTTCATTGATTTCAACCTTCTTCTGCAGGTTCCTGGGTTTTTTTGTTGTTTTGTTTTGTTTTTCTCTATTGGTTAAAGAAGAAGCCTGGATTATTAACTCAGACTAGATATCTAACATTTAGATGACAACACTAGAAGTAGGTGAATTTCCTCGACAGGATAAAAATACAACTTTGGCTCCCCTGATACCTCAAGGGATAAGTGTAACAGTGACAGTAAAAGAAATAATCCGAAAACAGTTTAGTAAGGGGTTTGTTTGTTTCAATGGTTGACTTTGGGCCATAGAAAAAAGATCAAATTCTTTATAAATATATTGAACTCGAACGTAATTGCAAACCTCCAAGCAGGACAAAAATCACTCAGGAGTTGGATTTATCATCTTGGAAAGCAAGTGACACATGAGGAGAGGAAGGAAGGGAAGACAATAAAATATCTGCAATTTGAATACATTTACATTTATTTCCTGATAACATTAAATACCACCTAATATCCCCCTGCCCCTCACACACTAAGCCGATGCAAACCAAAGGTCCTGAAAATACTATTCATGGAAGCAATCAGAATGTGATTTTTCACAGATGCAAGAAAATAATAATGTGAATAAACGTTTGCAAGTTCAGTCAGGCTGCATGTTACCAATATTTAGATGCCATTCACAAAGAGTGCTGTGCAGATCATATAATTAATACAGTTTTTCTCCTTCAGTTCTGCTTTCCTTTTTCCAGCTCTCTAAAAAGGCAAAGGACTATGCTTTTAGCTGGTATGAACTTGTGCGCATCAATTGAGATGACAGACAGTCCAGGTCCAAGTGTGAACTATAGTATGTTTCTGAACATTGGTTACCATTTCTTTGTTTTAAATTATAAAATGCAGTTGCTAAAAGACAATTTTTGTGCTGTGCCTTGGCCCCCAAATTATTGATATCCTGCAAAAATTCTGCTTCAAGTAGCTGACACCAAAAATCCATTCAGTTGTTCAAATATGATATTTTAAATATCTGACAAGGTTATTTATGAATATTATATTATTTTAATTAAAATTAGACCTATCAATTACATTAATTAATAGTGGTAATGTGTGGATGTGTGCCTAACAAGTGAATATAGAGTGTAATTTGTTTGAACTGTTTTTTCTGCTGTAATGATATTGTTACTCAGGAGACATTAGTACTTGACTAGATTTAATTGAACAAAGGAAACTATGTCAATAGCCTTGGAAAAAACATTCTAATCAGAAATGAGTAAGTATTTAAAAAAGCTTGCCTCTGTACTGAAAAAAAAATAAAAATAGAAAAGGCATAAAATAACTGCTGATGATTAAGATATGAGGACATTAAAAATGTGCATTATGATTCTGGAATAGACAAAATATTAAAATATTCCCAGAATCTCATCTCTTTTGCTATATGTCAAGGTAAAAAGCACTTAATTATTGTGAGTGTGTATGTCAGAATACCACACTGTGATAAGGCACGTGGTATTTCTGATTCCATTTCACGACGCAGGAGACGATGCTCTTACATCTTTTGTCTCAGTTTGTGAATTCATTAAGTTGACACATTTTTGCCTACATCTTGCCTTTAAAATTATAGTGAGTAGTTGTTGCAAGCCAGTTGACTTGGCTTTGAGCTGGTATTACCCAAGCTTTTTGTATTGAAAAAACACATAGTTCTGGTAACAAGTACCTTTTAGATTAACCTGAGCTCTGCTACTGGCCAGCTGCATAACTATGGACACATCATTTCATTTGTCTGTTTCTCCTTCTGGCTTTGGTCTGTCTTGTTTATTTAGATTATAAACTCCCCACGATGGTGCCACGGACAGCTTCCAAACCTCTATGCAGAAGGGCAGGGACAGAATATTACTTAATTTCAGTTTATTGCAATATGAATGGAAAAAAAGTTTTATAGTGGCTTAAATAATTTGGAGGGGGGGGTTCATACAAATGCCTGTTCTTTTTAAATTAGTTTTTAAACAATGCTTTTGGCTGAAAGATTTTCGGCTCCTAATTTGCATTTTGAACAGTGTCAGAGCAATATTCTTATTGGAAAGTTTCCTTCAGGTTGCCTTCTGTCTGCTTCAGTGTCGGGAGATCCAGGATAAATACATTATCATTGCTACTGAGTCACTCAACCACATTAACAACTCAAACCAAAGCCAAATCCTCTGTGGCCGTTAGGATTACAAACAGTCTAAGCATCATGTTCTGGAGCAAATAAACAGGCAAGAAACACACAGGAAAGTGATATGTAACAATTGCCTTTGAATATTAAACAAGGCAGGTCAGTAGAAGGTCAAAAATATTTTGTATGGCAGCACAAACCACAGGCCAGAATTCTGGATTTCCATTGTTATAACAGACCTGCAAACATTATAGGAGCAAAATCAAGGACTTTCTTCCAAAACCCGATAGCTCCACCACCCTTTCTGACTCAGTGAATACATAAGCAATTAAGAGGGGGCTCAGGAGGTCCATTTTAAGAATTCTGGGTTATCTGAGAGTAGGGACATGGCTTGCACTAGTCTTTCTTTTCCATTAACAAAGTCAAATCCCAAGAAGATGTGAGTGTGTCCGTACACTGATCAGGCAGGCTGTAGAAAGTCATACAGTCTGCTGCAGGCATCTTGTTTCAAGTACTGAATTCAGGAGCCCAGTTTCTAGAAGCCTCATACATTCTCATTGAGAGAGAAAGATTAGTGGGTTAAACAGAGGGAAGTAGCTTAGATTCTCTGAAGCTCCCTCTGAAGGAACCTGCCTTAGTTTATTGAGCTGAAACAGAGCCTAAAGAGATGAGGCTCTAACTCCAATTTACAAATAATTCTCAGTTTACTTCATATGCATAGGGGCACACCTAATGGTGTAAATTCCCCATGAGATCTCAGAACAGGTGGAAAGTATACCTCCTTGAGCAAAACACCATAGTAATTTTTCAAAACCCCAGGAGCATAGGTCAGTGGTTATATATTGTTTCTCGCAATTATTTTAAAATGCCGCAATGTCATACATGTCTCTTACAGGAATCATTAGCAACATGAGAGCAAAAAATTGTAGCTTTAATTAATAAAACTTCTATCTTCCTTTTATGCCCTTCCAAAGAGATTAAACACTTCCAGAGCTGATCCAGTCTCTGTAGATCTTTAACCCTGCGTTCACTCTTTTTGCAGTCAATGGGATTCACAAGATTCCACTGAAAGATTGGTGGTTGTATTTTCAGTAGGACAAGGATAAAAGGTTGAAATAAACCAGGAACTTTTAAAGAACTCAAACAGGGCACAAGGAGAAAATGAGGGCAGATTTTCATCTGCTACAGTTGTAATATGGTATACTCCAGTAAAATATTAAGCACTTACGAGTTTAACTGAAAACATACAAGAAGTTCCACTAGGACTTCTCAAGAATGCAAGCTAAGCATCTTTAAATGCTCTGTTGGACCAGTTTTTAATTTCAGGTAAAAAAGAAAGTGAAGAAAGACAATCACATATGAGGGAAAAGAAAGAAAACAAGCAAGGAAATGAAAATATTGGGTTAGTTATTACAAATGGGAATAGTGATGTCAGTGTTTTAAAATACACAGCAGTGTCTTACTGAAAGATAGGAAGCTGGAAGTTGTAAATAAACACTGGGCTGCCACAATTATGTATTGCTATCCCAGCAGAGGAAATAATCAACAAGAAACAAGAGGGTTGGGGGGGGGGGGGGGGCAC
>JAVJGG010000005.1:11617781-11647261 GCA_035590195.1 Aviceda cuculoides | reverse complement strand
CAAGAAGAGGAGAAAATACCATTCTAGAAAGAAGATTGCCAATACGGCTGAAAATCGGTTTGCACACTATTTTCCTACTCCTGCCTCAATGAAATCTTGCTTGGACACATTTAAGAACAGCTATTTTCAAGAATCCTTTTAGGTTAAGGAAACAAAGAGCGATTGTGGATGGATACTCCTCACACACCCAAGATGCTAATATATCTATCTGATAATTTATTTGTCAGACAGTATTAATTTACTTCTGATTCAAAGTAAAATTGCAACTCTTTGTGCAACACAAACATACAGCAAGCTCTGTCAGAAACAGTTGCACCTCTGTAAGCAAGTCAAAGAAGAGAAATTAGAAACATAAAGAGTAAAAGTGACCTGCCAAAAGTCATCCAAGACCATAACTGAGAAGGGTACTTACTGCCAAAGCCCACTTTAGCAAGGGTAGCATCTTGGCCTTTCCTTAAGCGAAGGGAGAAATCATTTGGGAACAGCCATCCCCGAGGAGGCTGTATGTGGCAGAGCCAGGATCCCTTCTCGGAGCCCCAGTTCAAGTTGGCTCCTCTGAAGCCTTTCCAATGTCCTTGGAGGGACCAAGTGCTCTGGCCACGTACTTGCATGGGTAGCAAATAAACAGCACATGCTTGAGGAGAAAAATGCGGAACCCCCTACTTTAAACAGCCATTAATGGTTTGTGGCTTAACTAAAAATAACAATGGCTGGAAACACAATCTGAATTTGTTTATTCTTTATGGGTTCAAATTATGCTGTGCAGCGACCAAGACATTTCATGAGGTTCAGTCCAAAGAGGTTCAAATTTTACTGTCCCAGGAGGATGGGTTGGTTGTATATCCCCGGGAAACCTGTCAGAAGGAAGCCGGCTTTTATAAAGCCCACGCTAATACACTTCACTCCCAGCCTCCCACATTACAGAAAATCAAGCTAAGACATCACTCAGCCCACCTGCACATGCTTCCCTTGCATTTTATTGGTATGTATTTCACTTGGTTAACAGCTACTAATAATAATGTTTGAGGAACAAGGGAAAGTTTGATGTGGGCAAAAAGAAGTATCTTTTCTCTTGTAAACTTAAAGAAAAAACCTGCCCAAACACAGATATTCTAGAGAGAAATAAGCATGCAATCTAGCAACTCAATTTTTGGCACACAACAGCCTCCAAGTACAGCACGTGAAGTGGCAAAGGCTTGTTACTTCCACACTTTGTCACTGACATCGAAGTCCACTGACAACTCTTCGATCTTCTGGCTTGTCTTACCTGACATTTGTTCCTGTTGCTATACTTAATGTGCTTTGCACTAAATGTATACGAAGCTGTTTGTTACTTCTGTTTCCTATTAGCAGAGGATTTATGTCACTGCATTAGAATGCTATTACAATGAATAAACTCATCACCACCCTGAAAACAAAAACAGGGAGAAGAGGAAGAAAAGAAAAAGAAAACCCAGATGCACATCCGGAGACAAAAGAGTTCTAAAGTTCCCTAAAAAAATATATATTTTGGCCACGTATGTATATCTTGGCAAGTCAATGTCCCAAATGCAAAATGTAAGGGCTTTGGCCCAAAAAGTAGAAGAATTTTTGAAGCAGCCACTGAGATGTCCAATAGCAGAGATGTGCTTCAAAGAAAATTCAGAGAGTGAAGAACGCATGTTTGTCCCTGTGTGCTCAGAAGGAAGCAGCAGGATATGCTTGTCTCCAGTTAACGCTGCCATCCTCTTTCACACCATCAAAGAAGGTACAAATTTTCATTGCTGTTATAAATATTACCACTTTGAGGAATATTACACAAGTCAAAAGTTCAGAGAGATCATTTTTTTAACAAACAAACAAATACTTGGCAGAGAAAGAGAAGCTTTCAGAGCAATCTGAATAGCAAGACAAATACAATCATTTTTGCCAAACATTGGCCTACGCTGATAGGAATGAGCAGAAGCGTGACTAAATCTAATTCAAGACCATTTCTGCTAAAGGAGATCAGGGGCTGAAGATTTAAGAAAACAAAGTTATTGGTACTACAAAGATCATAAAACAATCATGGAAACTAGCAAATTATTTCTGTTTTATAATGAGAACAGAATAGAAGAAGATGACTCAGTTTCTGTGAAATAAAACAATAAAACTTTCTCTGTTCCTCCGAAATGAGGCCAGTTACAAGGATTCAAGGAACTTTGGTAATTTCTTCCTTGAAATCTTATTGTGAATGTTGATTCCCACTATTCTTCTATGGCTCAGCTAGAAGAAGAAGAGCTGAACTCTCACAGGAAACGTGTTAGCACCTCCAGTTTGTTTGGATGAGCTTTGATATTTCCTGAAGTCTGATTTTCAGAGTTACTTTTCCAGAGTCTTTCCTCTGACACAAACCGAAGCACGATTTCAGACAAAGAGATAGTCAATTAGCAACGCTGAGTCTTACGCAGGGCTTGGTCCAAGCCCATGAGAGACCTCCCAAGTTTTTGTTCCTGCACGCACCAGGCTCCACACGCGGGGTCGTGTGAAGGGTTACCTCCCCCACATCAGGGCACTAGCAGGGGGCGGGCAGGGCATGCCGGCCCGGGGACGAAGCCAAGGACTTCTGCGAGGGAGCGTGCCTCCCAGAAAGCGCTCCCAAGCTCTTCCTAGGGTGCGATACCCCGGTCTCGCTGATCCGCAAGCTGATCATGATCATGGTGCAGCGGGCCAGTCGGTCCCGGGTCCTGGCACACATCACTCCAGAAGCAGCAGAAAAGTACGACACGGGAGGAACTGGTGTGAGGGTGAGCATACGAATGAATCTTCGGTACAAAGCACGTGACTTACCGGGTATAGTGTTAGTGGCAACAGAAAAACTTGACAGAAAAAATAGAAATGCAATAGAAAACATTGTTTTCAATAGGTCAGGGAGACAGTGAATCAGCGCGTGCTTTGTCGAGCAAGGTGACCCCAAAGCCAGGCAGATGAAGTCTGAGAAAGGACCGAGTACAGACGGAATGAAAGTTGGCCTTCAAAGTTCTTGTGTTTATCAGCAGCAAACTAAATCTTGACTTTATTGAGGCTCTCCCCATCAGTGTAACTGGCTGAGCTGTAAAAACAGGCCCCATAATAATGAGGTTTTAGATAATGTTTCCCAGCACAAATGTTGCACAGAAGCTCCATTTGTTGCCTAACACCACATAGGGAAATCATAAATACTAGTTGGAAATATATAGGTCTTTATGGACTCATAATACATTTGTATCTGTTACAACCAGGATTAAGCTGTATACAGCTAGACCTGCAGGCGAAATAATAGCAGGTTTAATTAATTTGTTAAAGCCATATAAAGTATTCAGCTTTCTAAGTACAACAATTCTATTCATCCAGGCTAACTGAATACCAGTAATTGCCTAACAGCAAACCTAGCTATGAGACAATGCAAGCATTCAAATAGAAAAATTACACGTAGCAATAATTTAATATGGTAAAATTAATAAAGCAAGTGTTCATAGTGAAAAAAGTGATAGAAAATAGTATGTAAAAATAATAAAATTAATGTATTATTGCACTTGAGAAATAAATATTTTGTCTCTCAAAATTAATTCCTTCTCCCTCCAGGGAAACACACAACCTCACAGCCACTGTCCAAGAAGAGCTCTAATCCTGCTCGCTACATACATCCAGGGAAAAAGCAATGCAATTGACTTGCTTAATTTTTGGAGGTTTTCATCTTGAGTAGTAATGGCCTACCTGACCAGACCGAAGTACCTTTCTGTGATCAGATCAGCTGCTTTGGCCTGAAACTTAGTATCCTTTCTCTTGAATTTCACTTGGGAGGAGGATTGGATGTGAGCTATTCATATGGATACTACTAATTTATTTTTAGAAGGTTCCATAAGGAAATCTGGTGGAAGGCAAGAAATCGGACCATTGCTTCAAAAGAATCAGGTTAGTGCTCTCAACCTTCCTACATGCCATTTTGAGGATTAGATTTACAAATGTAGGTCATATATACAAAGCAATTTAAAAAGTAGTAACCAATATTTATGTTGCAGCAGGTAATAAACCAATAACTTGCAGTAACGCTGCCCCAAGGATTCCAAACCACTTTAATTAAGTCTTAAAACATAGCCTAGAGAAGAGTGACCACAGTATAGAGAACACATCTCTCAACAACCAGCTCCAGGTTAAAGGCAATAGCTGTTTCACACCACATAGCAAACAACACTCAAGCTTGGGGATAAGAATAAAAGTGAATACTGAAGCCAAACAAAGCTGCAGATGGTAGGTCAAACACAAAGTCAGAGGCTTAGATTTAACACAGCTATATATGGGTTCACGCTTCATGTCTGAGTCTTCAAACTTTAGTAACCTGACTTCTGTTTAATATTTCACCTAAAGGATAGCACCTCCAACAGCACAAAGCCATCAAACTTTATTCTGGCTGTACTGATTTAGGGCATGGACAACCTCTGAACCACCAGCCAAACCGCAGCAGCAGCTGGGTGTGCCTGGGTGCAGATCCAGGTCCAATTAACTCTACACCCTCAAGAGCTGGCAGGATCCTTGTGCGAACCAGAGCAGCTGCAAAACCTAGGTGGAGTGCTGTCTCAAGCTGCCTGTAATGCACATGAATTTGCTAAGTGTGGAAAAATATACTGTGCAATATTTACAGTTAAAAATCTAACAAAGCTATGTTTTGACACTGAAGACAAAGTTCTATGGCTTTTGAGTATCTACGTGGAAACTAATACTGGTTTATAGTTCACATCATCCTCCACCTATGCAGATCTAAATACATAAAGATATCCAGGTATAAAGATTTGGAAAACCTTGGCTAGTGCTCTCAGCAGCTTTCAGCCAAGGCTCAAAATAAGCATTACAGAGATCAATCTTCATGATGAACACTAATTAGCTGGCAAAATACTTAAGAAAACACGTATGTTACAAATAAGCAAAGGGAGGTTTGGGTATTTTTCCCAGAAAAATCCCCAAAACATGTTAAAAGGACAATGCTTTCCATGTCAATGGATCAATTGTAACATGCTAATGATCTGGACATTCAGATGGTTACTCATTTGTTCTTTTCTACTGCTTGGATTTGTAAGAGGTACATTGGCTGCATAGCATTCAGGCCAAAATGTACGTTTATATGCTGACAGTTCAGCAAATTATCAACAAGCACAACTTTGGGCAGAAAAGTTTTAAATGGTGCAACTTGGGCACGTGGACAGAGATTTCTATTTCATTGGCATGATCTGTAACCATTAACAAATATCTGCTGTTTCTCATGCTCAAAATAAAAGTGTAGTCCTCAGAAACTCAGAGGCCTGGATATTTGGAAAAGGATTTTGGGGCTTTTAATGTTGTAGTTCAGTAAAACAAAGCCCACTCATCACCCTTGAAAAATGCCATGTCCTTGGAAACCTTTTTAAACCATCCTTTAGAAACAATTTTGACAGAGAAGTAGCATATTTGTTATTATTCACTGCTTCTTATTCAACCAAAAATAGCATGTTAAGCCTCCATAGCTACCAAGCACAGAGAACCCACAACAATCTTGGGAATATTTTTGTTATTTCTCAGTGTCAGCAAAAAAAGACTAGCAAACAAACAAAGAGAAAACTCCCCAAAGAAGCTAAGAAGTCTATTGTTCTACACTTGACTGCATTGTGAATATGTTCTATATTTGTGTGTTGAACTTCTTTAAAACTTAACCAACACTGAGGGATACTGAATGATTAAATAGCCATGTGAGTTTTTTCTGTCATGTGCATAACTGACCAAAGCTGTGTTGCTTGGTGGCAAAATCAAGTATAATATGCCTCATAGAAATAGAAAATCTATTTGTCACCTGCCAATCCTCACTGATACTAACAATACTTGCTAATTAACTACACAGAAAAGGTCAAGGAAGGAAGCATCGGAAATGAAATTCCTGTGGTGAGGTCCTACGTATAACTTGGTTTGACCAAAACAACTTACATCTGGACAAAATTAGCACTCATACTGCAGATTCTTTGAACTCTGAGATAGTGGACAAAGTGGCTTGGATGCAAATATATGTATGTGTGTATATATAAACACAGACACACACGACTCAGAAAGACTGCCAACCAAGTTTTTTGTAGGGCCAGTCACCAAGACATACAAGAATGTGTGTCACATCTGTTAATGTTACACTTGGCTCTTCAACCATAGGCAGAGAAAAAGGACATAATGTGATTAAGTGGAAGATGCATACGTGGAAAAAAAAAGGAAAAAAGGACACTGTCATCTTTGAGGGCACATTAAACAGTGAAGAGAACTGAGCTTTCAGATGTAAAACACATGGCTAAGGCTTGTAATTTACAATAAAAGAGTCTAAAAATGTAAAGAATCTCATTATACCAGCCAGGTTAAACATTTAAATTCCAACATGGAAAATTATTCTGTTGCTAGTTTTCTTCAGAGCTTTGACTTCTTTTAACTCCTGTGTCCCCATCTTGACTCAGAATTGCCAGGACTGCATACATCAAGTGAGAGAAAAGATTTAAATATGTTCTCAAAGCAGCTTTCCACCGTTTACACTAATATTCTCTCACCGATTTTAAAATTTGCTGGTTGACAAGGCCTAGAACTTTAATTAAATGCTAAATATAAAAGACTATGTCTTCAATACCAGTGGAATAAAGCCAGAACAATGTAACATTACTGCAAAACTGGCACGGTTTCATAGTAACTCTATATAGCTTTCTAAATCCAAAATTTAGGTTTGCAACCAGCAAAAGACTTACTGTTAAAATGCTTGAACACATTTGTTGCTCCCCATAAAAGTGTGCAAAGGAAGGACATATGCGACATGTGCTCAGATTTCTTGTTTCCGTACCCTTTCTTCAAAATATTCTTGCGAAATATGCCACCAACAGCATGATGCCAAGTGCCTTAAGGGTCACACTGGGCTTGCTTCACAGGGCTACAATGATTATATCATGGTGGCGTTGACATGCAGCCATGTCCAAACAGCTGCTAAAGAGATGACAGGATACCATCTGTCAGGAAAAACCATGCCCAGCTGCTGTCTAATCTGAAGATTACTTTGCTGACATGATGCAGATGGCACGAAAAGCTTCATTACCAGGTTAGTTAACCACGTTAAAAAAAATCCAATGTTACAACAGCAAAAGCCTTTCTACAGCTATAACAATGAGGCCTGACAAAAATGGTGCTCACACCATGCCACAGCAGAAGGCATTGCAATCCACCAGGCAGAAGATGAACGCGAACAAGATACTAAAAGTTCTGACAGCCTCTGCTGCAAGGCTGCTAACGCTCTCTGTCAGGATAATTTGTTCTTATAAACAACTCGTGTCTGTCCTCTAAGTTCATCCTTCTCTAAGGCCCCCCATGACGCAGGGGTGTACCCCAGACCTCTGAGCAAGGAAACCAGCAGGTCCCTCTGTGCTGATAGCTGCCAGCAGGCGCCTCTGGCTTTGGCCCACGGAGCACAGTTAATTCTGTGTGAGAACAGATCTCACCCAAAATGCAAGGAAGAACATTCCCATAGGTAGCTTTGTCACCCAGGTGAGCAAGGAGAAGGTTTTTGTTTTCTGGAACACCAGCTTTCTCCTTCTTACTATCAAACTGAATTTCATTTTCTTCATCGCTTTGCCTATTAAGGAAATTGGTAGCACCTCCAAGGACTTCAAAGAGCAGTTAGCTGACATTAACAAGCCCACTGCTTTTCTTTCTGCTGCTTCCAAGAAAAATTGTTTGCTGTAAGCAAAAAGATGCTAAAGTACCCCTTCCAGTATGTTTATAGCTTTACATTACGAAGATCATGTTTTCTTTGTGATTCACTTTGCATGTCTGCTGATTGGAATAAATTATACAGATTTCATTGCTGTAACGCGAAAAGTATGAGAGGAATTTTCCACCTAAAAGGTTTAGCAATACAACTCACTTTCAGTAAGATTTGTCCTGTCAGGCCATAATTGCTTCTGAGAGCCCCACCCTCTAGTCTGTTTAGTAAAAATAATAATGTCATTTCATAATACAGGCATATAGTATACTGTATTTCACAAATATATACGGTCCTGTAGCCTCTTCCAAAATTTGTAAAATAAAAAAGAGAGGAAGCAATGCCAAACATGGAAAAGGAACTTTGTCTTAATCATGTACTTAGTTTACAATTAGCAAACACAGTTATTCCATTTAAGGTTACAAACTGAGGATGCAGAACTCATTAAGAAGATTGCAGTTAGTAAAGAAGCTGGATGAGTAATGTCTTCTTCTCATGCTTTTTCATTCTTTAAGGAAGAGGTTTTAAATAACAAGGAATGCAGGGACAGTATCAATACAGTTGCTCTACAAGTAGTAAGTTTTTAGACTGCTTTCTCTACATGCTATTTAGGTAGGATTATATGAAATATTAACTAAATAAATTGTAAACTGTCCCTCTCTTCCAATACACTCTGTGTAGCTCTCAACAACTTGTGCATGAGCATACAAGAACTCGCACCATTAGTGATCAGCAAAGTGAAGGTTTAGGAGCTGGAATTCCCTTTAGATGCTTATGTAAAACATAACTAGATACACCTTAAGATGAAAGTAAATAATGGAAATTAAGTCGTGATTGTGAACTCTCTGTGGACTGCGCTGACCCAGACTTTGGATTACCGAATCCCTGTTGAGGTGACTCAGACTGAGTCCAGGCATACACGATAGTAAATGCTGGTCTTGTTCTGTCTTACATGCCTATACTTACCATAACACCTGTCAAATTTTCAAGTGTCTTTATTCTCATAGTATATCTGTGATGTAGCATCTATACTGATCCACTGATGGGAAATTACAGACAGAAGACTAAGGTACTTGCACAAAGCATCACAGCAAAGCTGTTAAGCAGTAGGAAGGTGAACCTCCATCTGCAGGAGGCACCACAGCTGCTTGGTCAGCCTTCTGCCAAAACACATCCAGGAAAAATTGGCAGAAACATAATTTTGCTTCCTTAAACATCAAAACCTTGATTAGGGTATGTAACACATCCAGAGAAGCAGAGGGGGTGCTGTATCATGCTCGTACCTGTGTCTAAGGGAGTAATGTAGGCTCTCTTGAACTTGGACAATTGAGATGACTTCTCTGTGCTTCAGTTTACCTATTGGATAATGTCCCCTGCAAAGCTTTTGATGTTTCTGTCTCTAAAAACATTATTAAAATGCCAAATATTGTTATTGTTGCTACCAATCAAGTTTCTGAGTCAGCAGAACAGGTCTGAATATCTTACAAACATCCACTGTGTTGAAATTCTTTACATACTTTTGCAGTGTAGGCTGGATAAATCCCTGTAAAAGGAATGGCTTGGTTCACCCTTCTTTACAGAAACTGGAAAATTTTCAGCTACTTGAGGGAAAATATATTTTATATTTTCCAAAACAGTGTTTTGCTTTTGAGGCTAAATATGAAATCGTAAAATATATAATAAACTTTCCACTATGTTCTTCATAAAAGCTAGAACTACTACTTCATTCATATATTAAATGCATGCTGCTAGTGCTGCTAGCCTCAGTGAAAGCTCTCCTTTCTTTTCTGACACTGCTGTACTAACAACAAAATCTACCAAGAGTGAGAAACCACACTGCCCACCCAGCACTTGCTGCAGCAAAGTCCAGACAGTATTGGTTGCTGTCTCTACAATATCCTAAACGCAGGAGTGAAAAGCTGCCAGTAGCCATTCCTTTCTTTTTCTTTTTTTTCTTTTTTTTGTTCCCCTCTGCATTTTACAAAGAAGCAGCAGCTCCAAGAACAACTCTCTGGCAGGGTGCTGTACATGCTGACTTGGAAACTCATCCCTGATTCTAATCCAAACCAGCAGGCTGTGAAGAAAACCATAGTCTCTCAAGTGCAGCAAACATTTCTCCCCCCCCCCCCAGTCTACTGAGACATTGTGTCATCAAAGATTTTATTGTCCCAGCAGGTGGGGGTTACGTACCTCACAGATACCAACGTTTTCAATTACAAGTCAAGCACAATGCATTGTTTTTTAAAGGGATATTTTTTGTTAAATGGTATGAAAATCATTCTGTACAGTTACAAAGCTATATCAAGTCATTTAGATAGCAGAGGGATCAGTGTGGCAGACCAAGAGCACATCTGCAGTCACAGCTATATCTTAGGAAGATTTCCTCCTATAGCTATAGAACAGAACAGTTATGCACACAAATGTTGAAGACATATTTGATTCAAACCCACTGTAATTAAAACAAATATGAATCCTTTAGGCCATTGCTGCCATCCAGCAAATCAGCTTCAAATATTTGCACAACCAGAAGATCAGCTCTGTGTCAGTACGTGCCTGTTGTACCATCTCCTTCCACATTCTGCATTACTGCCAAGTACTTTTCCCTTCCAAAATATTATGTTGATATTTTAAATACTCTGTTAATAGACTTTTGTACATATCTCCGCACTTAAAAGTCAACAAGATAAAAGACATCTCCTATCCTATCCCTAAGAGTATAGTATGCGGTACATCCTTATGTTTTGATGCTTATAATGTTTTTAAAAGCATTAACCCATCTGGAAGTGCAAGGCCTGCACCCTGTTGCATTTCTGGTGCAACAATTGTTTCTGATAAAATCTAGAAATCTTTAATTATTGATGGAAAAAAATGGTATTTTCCTGGAGCACAGGAGAACCCTGAGAAATTGAAAACGACACTGCTTAAATAGCTGAACACTCTCAGTACACAAGCCCCTGGATTATAGGCTCTCCCTTCTCCTCCATATGGGTAACTTCATTCTAGCACCTACATTCAGAATTGTAAACCTAGTTTGGAGCTCCCCTATATTACAGTGCTTTTTAGAGGTGCACTCGATTCTCAGTTCCAGGGATGCATCCTGGAACTAAACTGTATATAAGACTCACAATGTTGTCAGAACTAAGGCTTTTAGAGTAGCTATAGAAGTTTCAGACAGTCAAATATGTATGTTTCCCCTAGGTCCCTAATATTTAATCATGGAAATATTAAGTGATTTTACGGCTGGAATCCCACCAGAAAGTAGATACTCTATACATTCGGCACATTAAGTATTCATCATTCCTTATGGGAGTAGCTGATAAGAAATGCTAACAGGCAAGTGGATTTGGCATGTGTGTGAGGGGAAGGCTGACCTTCACAAAAATGTGATGGATGGAAAAAAAATATGCATTTAGAGCTTACATTGGGGATGCCTCCCCTTTCTGCAGATCCAGCAGTGTTTTTAACTCACTAATATTTTAACCAGGCACAGCATTTACCTTACGCTTCTACTAGCCAAAACCATCTCATTATTATTAGTTCCCTGTGGCCTTTATTATTCTTTATCAGCATAATGAATCACATCAGACCAACATGATAAATGTATCTAGCTTCCAGTTCTGCTGTGCTTACCTCCGGTGTGGCAGCACGGAGGGGTCAGTCCAAGTAAAACATTTGTGTTGAACCTCAAATAAAAAGTAAAACCCAACTACAGACCATCAAAAGACCAAGTCCTGACCTCAGCCAGAAGCCCTCACATCCTTCTGGTCCTTCCTTGAAAAAACTATCGCTGCTCAATGAGGGATGGTGGCTCATCTTGGCTCATTCTTTCAAAATCAGCTTCATCAGTTATTTATTCACTCCTCTGCATATCTCTGGTGATATCATAATTCAGACCAATCTTGGCCCAAAAAGTTACATACAGGTGCAGTAACACTTCCGTCTACACAAAAATATTTTGTGTGTATGTGAATTAGGTTGGCTAAATGCCTCTTGTAGTATTTATCTTTAAAGTTAGGCAGATATAGGCTGGCTCTGTTCGTGGCAGGGAGGTCACTTAAGCACTATTTGCAGGTGTAAAGAAGTGGTATTCAAGCAGTTGGTAAATACCAGCCCAACTTCTACACACTTTCAAGATAAATTCTCTGAACCAAGCAATTCATTTTTTGTTGAATGTCCATATGTTTGATGCAAATGTGTAGTCTAATTTCACAAATGGTAAATATTAGAGATACAGCCTATTCCAGAAACTTGTATAGTAACACTGCTTACAGTTATTACTGACTTTTTGTAGAAGTAAAGCCCCTTGAGATACTACCAAAATGCCACTACAGCTGTTACAGTAAGAAATAATTATTTTCCTGGATTTTGTTGTTCATGATTTGTTTGTTTGAGGACCTAGTACATGGAGGCAAAAAGTTTCTTCGTATGTATAGACTACACCAGCAGTAGAAGAGTTTTCTGGTTGTAATTCTAGCCAAATAGATATTCCAATAATCATTTAAGGTTGAAAGGAATGAATAACACAAAATTAAGCTATTTCTCTTTGCACTTCCCAGACTGAAAACCTGATCAATCCACTTAATTTATTGTACAGTTTACAGAAGAGCATATTCACTATGAAGCAAAATGAAGCTGCTTATTTACTCATTTGCAGAATACTGAAAATACACCGGGTAGGATCCACAATCTGATAATCTTACTTATTTTAGGAAGGATCGTGGAATCCACAGGATTTCATGAACTTCAGCTTAAGCCAAGGTGCAAAATTTCTATTTCTTCCTTTAGTACACTGCTTTTTAACCTTTTAGCAGCTGGTCTTTAAATATGCTGCCCTCTCTTCCCCTCATGCCTTGCGCCACTGCATCTTTATTCACCTTCAAAGCGCTGCTGCTGCATCCCCCCCAGCCTCTGCTTTCTTCCTTTTCCCTCAGGGTGCTGGGTCTGCTGCGGCCGTACTCGAAGCCTCTGCCTAAAGTGCCCAGAGAGCTTGCAAGTCTGGACTCTGCTCCACACTATACCTCACTTCCAATACTGAAGGTGGACTGGCACACTTTTACAAATGAGTGTGCAGGAGTTCAATATTCATGTTCGTTTAATATTGATGACCAAAGCCACCCAAGAAGCAGTGAGCAGCAATTAAAGGTGAGCAAACACTTGAGATTACAGAGAACACTCTAATGCACAAAATCAAGTTGCAAAACCATGAAACCAATAGAATTGCCATGGCAAATCTTACTGGCGGTTCCAATGGATTTATATTTCAATTTACATTTTTCCTTTCTGGTATATATGGTTCATTCCAATAGCTCAAGTTGTGTTTTATTTGGGCATGCTGTACTCCTCTATTTAAACTTCTGTCTCAGTCAAAGTTAGGGTAAGAACATGGGACATCCCTAGAGGGATTCCAGAAATGTTAATAGACATCTTCAGTCCAGGAAACTCAACTCAGCACAGTATGATATGGAAAAAAATAAAAGGGAAAAACAGTATGAAAGCTGAATGAAAAATGTGGGAAATGCCAGGCTTATAACACTATGCACCACAGCACAAACAATGGCATCACTCATAGATGGCAGGCATCCCAGACCTGTATCAGGAAATATGTAATTTTGCAAAAGCAACTGAAAAGTGAATTTTGGAGCCACCTTATAATTATGGCCACTAGTACGTTTTTGGAGGAAAGGTTTCTTTTGTAAGTTTGTCTGGATGCACACTCCTAGATATTTCACTTTTTTAATAAGCAGTCCACAGAACCCTAGCACAGACTGTGGTGGAGAGATCATGAAAATGAGATAACTTTTATAATACATATATTATGGAAATATATGGAATACATGGAATTTATGGAAATGTATGGAATACATCAGTATTCATTCCTCATATATGGAAAATATCTAATTCATCAGCATCCAACACCAACATCTTGTCCTCCTACAAAACTACTGGAGAAATAACAGTTTTCATTAAAAAATGTCAAAGGTTATGGATTGCTGCCAATTACTTGACTAATTTATATTTAAACGAAGGCAAGAAATACAGGTTTTCCTTATTATACCACTCACATGGAAGCTAATGTAATGGACCAAGTCAAAATGGAGAAGCAGAGTTGGTAAGGATCACAATGTTATACTGTCCTGCAGAGCTGAAGAAGTATCAATATGTGTAGACAGGCTTACAATATTTTTTCTGATTGTTGTGGTAGGAAGACAATTAACTCTATCCCAGCTGAAACCAGGACACTGATAAATATGTAATTTTCTGGGGACCATCACTCCCATTCTTCCAACACAACATGCTTAAGCCTGCACAGTTGAAGCTTCTCCCATGAATCCCTACTACAAATGAAGGCAGTAGCTCCCTGCCTTGTCCTCCATGGATATGGGGAACAACTGATAACCCCCATGGCTGTAACAGTTTTGAAGACTTATCAAGTTCCCTTCTCCCACACTATGAGTCGTCTCCTTTCCAGACTAAACAAAGCCAGTTATTTCAAGCTTTCCTTGCAGTTCATATCCTTTATACCTCTTATCAGTCCTGTTGCTGTCCTCCAGACTCCCTTCACTTTGCCTACATCTCTGCTATGTGCGGTGACCAAAAATGCACTTGTCAGTGTGCAGTAGAATAGTTGCTTCCTGTGCTTGAAATGGACATTTCCATGAAATTATCTGACACGCTTATGTGATTACTTAGTCTGCAAGGTATTACACCTAACTCCAGTTCTGTGATAGTGCTGCCCAATTTTCTTCCATTTTTCATTTGACCATTTAATTTCTTCTTCCTAATTGCACACACAGACTTTGCAGTTCTCCTTATTGAATTTCAATTTATTGATTTCAGACCATCTTTCAATTCAGTGAGATTATTTTGAGCTCTGACCTTATCCTCCAAAAATCTTGAAACTCCTCTCAGCTTGGTGTCATGTTCAAGTGTGGAAATTCTATTCCATCATCCAAGCTGCTGCTGAAAATGTGTAATAGAAATAGATTCCAGGAAGACACTTTGCAATCACACTAGAGAAGTCTTTCCAGTTTGACAGCAAAACAGTATTCTTCAATTATGTTCCATCCACTAAGCATATATTAAATTAATCTAGACCTTAATTCCATAGTTTGCTTTAATGAATTTGAAATGGGGCAATGTTAAGCTGTAACAGATGCACTTCCTTACATCCATAAAAGCAGACACTCTATCAAAGAAAGAATTTGGATCAGACTAAAATGTGCTTTAGTCCTTATAAATTTACTTTGATTCTATTCACCTTGCTATCCTTTCAACACATTTAAACTGACTGTTACAGCATTTTGGTTAATTTGGAAGTTTTTTGGTTCCAGTATTATTGACAGGTCTGTACTTTTTTAAACCATCTGTTTACCTCTTTGCAAAGAGCAGCCTCATCTTTCCTGATGCACCATACTCTGATCCATTTGGACATTACCATCCTCCAAGGACTCCTGAAGAGACTCACTAATGCTGCACTTAGCAAGTAAGAAAAAGAGTCACTTATTATGTGATTGAAAATGAAGACACAAATCTATAGTGTTAAACTGGGATAACAGGAGCCTGGCATTGTTTGGGATGGTGCCAGGTAGCACTTTCCCAACCAAATACTGAGGTTGGGTGCTGTATGGAACTTGCCAGGGATGATTCCCAGAAAATGTTTTGGATGCAGATGGCCTGTTTTGGAAATAAAGGTAATTTTTAGTGGAGACCTAGGCTGTTTCATGCCCCATGGCATCAGTACCCAGGAAAGTTCCTAGCAAATCATATATGCTAGTACATAGTCCTGTAACTGAAGGATTCCTTACACTTTCCTTAAATTTGTCTAGGATAAACTTAATCAGCCTCTCACATTTGAAAATGTCTAGCTTTTATAAATACCCTTTAACTTGTTCTTCTTGTATTACGATCAGTGTTTCTCTCTTTCTCCACACTAAACTGTTAAACATGTAACCACAATATGTTTATTTGCTCTCTTTTCAGTCAGCTACAGATTTGTACTTTTCTTTTGCATTTCTTACTCATTTCAAGACCTGCAGGATAAAAAAAATCTTTGCTGTACTTGCATAATTCAGAATGAGGCTTACAGTAAATTGTCAACCTGCTCTAAAGTTACACTTTTGAATAAGAGCAGTTCATCCATTCTCCACTGACTCATAAAGTAACAAGCAGTTTTTCTACGCCAAAGTTAGGTTTTAGTGGATTTAGTGTTAAAACACAACATTTCAAAATAGTTTTGTATCATTATATAAGCTTCTACTTCTGTTTGCCTAAAAACACTGCAACATAAAAAGAAAGTAAGGACCTCTGATAGGAGCATTCATTTGCACTCTTGGTCAAATTATTTGTAGACCTTTCCAAAATTACATAGTTAATCAGATTTTTCTGTTAGTTTAGTAGCCAGAAATGACCACTCTATCAGAGTCTTATATGGTTTTTAGATTATACAGAAGTTACTCAACACTTTTGTTTTCAATTGCTTAACTGAAATTGTTTGGGCTAAATTTTTCCATTTTGGCTGTCTGCCTTAGGCTGAAACCCTGGAAATTTTCAGCTACTCATTTCTGCTCTTCTAAAAAAGGAGACTAGGGATAATATATCATCTTGACCATGCTAGTGTAAATAACTTTTCATATAAATGTTTGAGCATCCCTTCAATGACTGTTCTGACATTTTACAAGGAAGTATCCTCTTCCTTCTTCTGGAAGAAGGACCCATGTGTGCCCAAAATGCAGACCTTTGAGAAATGATACTTTGCCTGTGCCCAGCAGAGACGTGTTCCAGCTGGGGTCGAATGCTGCATGTCAGGCCAAGATGCCAGACCAAAGAGGAAGAAACTTGTCTCAGGTGAACCCTTTCCACAAACTCAGTCTTACACTCTTTCTGCCCTTCCAACACAAGGTCGGGCAGGATATGGGGGTAACCCCTTCAAGGAAATACAATGATACAATGGGTAACACCAGGAGGGAGGCTGGCCTATGGTCAAAAGTGACTTCTCCTCTAGGTTTGGAGAACAAGGGTCATCTCACTGCTTTTGCTACTTAAATGGCAGAGGATTGAATGACCTCAAAAATCATATATGGCTTGTAATTTTTATGAGCGTTAGGATGATTACAGAATTTCAGCACAAGAGGAAGGGGGCACTGGGAGTGCTTTTTCAAAAACTGTTGTGAAGTTTTTTATTCATTCATTCAGCTTTACTTTGAAAGAAAACTAATGCTGCAAATTCAAGCACTCAGAAGATGGAAACTGCCTGAATAAAATCTAATTTGACCTCTATGTTATTGTGAATTATAATATTATGAATTACAATACGTTTCTTAATTACTGAATCAGCACATTTTTCCTTAGTACTCCAAGTAACTCATTCAGTGCATGGAATATTGAATAACCTTCAAGTAATTCAATATTTTTTCATCTTCATTCTTCAGTGATAGGAATTATTCAACCTCTCTTAAGACAATATTTTTAATTCCTCTGCGGTTTTTTAATGCTGCTCAGTGTAGCATCTGAGTGCCTTTAGAAATGTTAACTAGAGTACTATTACAATAAGTCTATTAACTTAGAGATGGAGAGTTGAATTTAAGAAAAATCGTGGTATGCAACTGAAGACATAAAGATATATTTCTTCGTAGATTTTAATATTCCAGAGTACTTTATATGTCCAGTTGTATGTTGCTTATTATCAAGCCTCGAGTTTAAATATTTGTCACTACTGCAATCAAACCGGAATCTCATCCCTGCTGAAAGCACTTTGCAACCAGCTGAAAACACTACTTAACTGACTGGTCTACCACTGTCAATGAAAACTGCGAAACAGACAAGAAGAGGACTCAATTCCGTCAGAAATATTGAGTTGAAATTTTTCTCTTCCACTTTGTACCTTCTGCAAATAAATGACAGTAGAGATCCACATCCAGGAATTGTATCTCAGGCCCTGACTAATTCCAAAGATGAAGGTAGCCTACAAGAAAATGGCATGATAATTTCACAATACATGATCACAAAGCAGCTGAGTTAAATTTAGGCTGGCTATTTTCTAGTCTTTTAGTGATTGACTTGATCCTTCAGCAATGCTCTCTTCACATGGCTGGCTTTTGGAACAGTTTTGTAATGAGTCTAATTCTCACCCATGCTCACTCATCAGTTCTATTTCCAGGCTGATGTGAAGGGGAAGCTCTGTGAATAGCTGACCTAATATACTAAAAGGCTTCACATTTCACAAGCTCTTAGGCTTTCTGATCTTTGATAATATAGTTTGTCAGTTTTTCACTTTTTATCCAACCTGGGATGCTATCAGAAAATGCCGACAGGCTCCCTCTGAGACGAGAGCCTCCACAGCAACATTTAGGTCATGGGAATCTTTCAACTGACTTCAAGGGACAGTGGATCAGATTTTAAAAAGATGCCAAAAGCATGTGTTTCTCTGTATTTCACAGGGCTTCAGACAACTGTTCAGACAACAGGCAACACACTAGTGTGTAGACTGAATCGTGACAACATCAGGCTTAGTCAGCCAGGCTGATGAGTGTATGTAGGAGTTCTTGACCTACTCACACATTGCAAGAGAGATTCCACGGCTCAGAGCTAAGGTAACCAAAACCTTTGAAGTAGGCTATAAACATACATAGTGCACAAATAACCTGGTGGTTTTGTTTCTTGCTAGAGGAAATTTTCACTGTATTTATAATGTCCTTTGATGCTCCCTGTAAATTTGCAAACAAGAGGCCACATGTCCTTTCGATGAAACTTCAGTTGTAAGTATATGTAAAACAAGCTGCTGGAAGAGTTTGCAACAGTTTGAAATAAACAAACAGAAAGAGTTACACATACATCACCAAAACACGGCTTAGTTAAATTTTAAAAAGCTCAACAAGGCAAGCTTTGGATCCCACAAGTTACAAAGGGTTGTTTAAATAGCTCTTTTTAACTAGTTATTTAAACTAAGAACACCATGTCTGAACAGGAGATTAAGATACACACGGGCTATGTGTTTCAGCACTTTTTAAACAAACCCCCACAAGCTATGCACATTAGAATTAAACAGACACAATTAGGAATGACATCCCTTTCTCCTGCATACTATCTCACTCATTTCTAGAGCTCAGCTCAAACAAAATCTAATGTGTGGATCTGAAATACTCAGACATATTATTTTATCCTAAATAATGGGAAAAGGCCTGGAAAGGACTGTCTCAAGACCTCTTGTATTAGATGGAAGCAAATCTAGAGAGGCAACTTATCTTGAAAAGGTATTGATGGAAACGAGAAGTAGGTTCTGTAAAATGGGCTATGTACTACACGCTAAGTGAGAACCTATATAGATGCCAGCTTAACCTGGAAGTCTGGGTATCTTGTTGGTCACCATTCATGATGAGAGGACAGAAATCTTGTTTGACTTGATGAACTTCTATTTTCTAGCCAAAAGCCTGCTCTTGTCCTTGCTAACTAGAACACATACTTCAAGTGAAAAAATATGTTATGGTTGTCCAAAGCAACAGAAAGTAACAACAAGACTCTGAGCATTACCATACAGCATGTGAAAAGAAAGGAAAACTGTACACGTCTTTAACAATGTACACATCTCCAGTTTCTGTTGTACTTGTACTGAAGATCACTTTCCACTGCTTTGAAAGAGGTAGTGATACACTGTGCTGAAAGAGTATTTTAATTCCTCTGAAAGACACTAGGGAACGATGTATTAGCAGCAGTGTTGAAATACCCTTCTGTGGAAGCAAGCAGGATGTCACAAGCGGCACCGTGAATGGTTTTGCAACGTCACACAGCATAAAAATGGTTTGTTTCAACAGACTTCGATCCATACAACCTGTCATCATTGCTCTCCACAACAAACCACAGAAAATATCATGGCAGGATTCTTTTAAAAATCCCCTTTATTTTAGGCCTTTCACTTGGGCTTTCTCTTTTCAAAGCATACATTAAATCCAGGTCTTGATGATTTGTGGGTATTTTTGCAAAAATCTATCCACATTTCACACACATATTTACAACTTTGGTTTTCTGCAGATTTCTTCCAGCCTATCCAAGTCCACAGGTATTGATGCTCATGGAAGAAAAAGCCCCAATTTAAACTATGTTGTTTTATGCCAGCTGATAGGGAAGTGTGTCAGTCTACTCTACAAATATTAAAACATCTTGCAGATAAAAACCCACGGACTACACTGAATGCATTCCTTGGTAGGATCTCCAGTGTAGCAACTACGGACAGCCTGCTCATCAGTGAACAAGTTACCAGTTTGATTAGCTTTTACAAACATTCATCTTTTGGTGCCCCAAACATTTGAATAAGACCAGGCAACCCTTTCATCTAAATGAGCTGCTGTTGCACAGTGTACCATTAGCTTATATAAACCTGCTGCTGTAAGCATCCATTACCACAGCCTGGGAGTGACATATTGATTTTCAAGCTGGAACTACTTCCCTTGAGACTAGAGAGCATATGGCTGTTTGTTAGACCTGCTGGGTAAAACATGTTGATGGCTAAAACGAAAAAGATGGAAACAGTAGGTGTGAGTCTTTGTGGGTTTTTTTTTTCATTATCACAATTCTTAAAATAATAATAATTCAGTCTCAGTAACGGCCTTTTTTTGACCAAATGAGCTTCAGACTGGGTCTTCCTCTGTGTTTATTACACAGGTAGAAATTCATGAGCAGTGGAGTTACAATCAATAGTGATATCAAGTTGAAACTATTAGGTTTTGAGCTAAAACAAAGTATTGAAAGGCAGCACCATGGACTATTGGTAAATATGTGACTGAGATCATAATTAAACACCTGTTGTACAGAGCCTGGCCAGACAGCCGGACAGCCATGCAATCTGTAAGAGTCTTTCTGTGAAATGCTTAATGGGCTTTATGTTAGAACATAAAGAAAGTTGTTTTAGCTCACACCAAAAGCCTGCACAGTGTCTACCCCAAAACAGCTACAGGGGCAGAATATAATGGAAATGATTTTTCAAATGAGATTCCATCTTTTCCCCATAAAACGCCTCCACACATGGTTTAGATCAGTATTTGGTGTATCTAAATTTCTATGTTTAGCAGTATAACCAGTCAGATTTATTGAAACTTTTTAGGATGGACATGTAAAATAAATTATACTAAGTGGCATTTCAAACAGATTTCAGCTGAGGCACTCAGAAAAGCTGTGTCAGACTCTTAACCTCCCAAGTTTTGATACATTGATGAGGCACAATTCCCTTCCTGAACACACTCATAAACTTTACTATATGCTCAACAGTAAGTAGTATCGTCTTCATAGCAGATAGATACCCCAAATCCATAAAGAAAATAAAAACTTAAAAGCATTAGGTGAATGCTCAGGAAACAATATTTACAAATTGTAGCCTAAAGGCAAAAAGGTTTCATCATTCAAGCTGTAAAGTCATGCAGTGGCTCCCTGGATGCGAGCTCCAGTCTTCTTAGATACAAGTGTATTGGAGCTTTCCCACCTACTGAAAACAGTGCTCACTGCAGGGTTCAAAGCAGTTTGGGCAACTTTAAAATCAATACAAAGAGAGAAGGTAAAAACATAGTTATCAGGCAGAAAATGAGAGCGACCTGTTCCTATATGGTACACACCCATGGAGTAGGCTGCAGTCTTCAGTGGTTAAAGTCCCAGTTCAGAGGATCATATGATCAGAAGAACATTTAGAATTTATTACGTAATTCTGTTTTAGTAATGATTAAGGACAGTCAATCATTACTGTAAGGTGACCTCTGAAAGGAACAGGAGCTTACGTATGACAACTGTAGGGAAGTGTTTCTTTTTTCTGTGCCTCAATTTAGATTTGCAACATGGGAGATTTTCACAGTAAACTGCTTTGCTTCCATACTCAACTTTTCTTCAGGGATTAGCCCAGTAGCAGCCTGGACCAGCTGCAATCCAATCTGGTCCCACTAATAGTTTTAACATTTAGACTGAAAACCATTTTTACCCGAAGATTCCCCCAAATCTTTTTACCTGTCTGTTCCAGACAAAGACTTGCTTATATTGGAAAACCGAATAAATTAGCAAAAGAAAAACTGCAGTCATTTATATTTTTGAGAGCCAAAGAGTAGCTACAAAATAAAAACACATATATTGGACGAGTTTATGTATGGGTGGACAGATCACAAATCACCACTCCAAGATGCTTTAGAAGTTCTGCTCCAGGCAGATTTCATTAAAAGTGTTCAACAGTTGCAGAAGCAAAACATTGCAGTACATCGTTTTAGTGATTTAAGGGTTTCTGAGCTTCCACTTCATGGGCACAGAGAAGCGCAGTCAGCAAAAGCAGTACCCAGTCCTGGGGACTGGGCACAAAGGTGGGAGGCCGGGCAGGAACAGGCAGAGTGGAAGAGCAGCACGCACTGAGCCCTTCGCGGGGGCCAAGCTGCACGGGAGGAGAGGCAAAAACCTGTTGTGGGAAGACAGCAGGCCCTGCGTTGTTCCTCACAACTCTCTCCCCCCATAAATCTCTCCACAATACTCCTGTAATACCAGATCATAAGACAATTATGTTTCTCGCTTGTTACATGAATGCTAAATCCCCTGAGAAGCAAATGAGTCCCTCGTGGGAAATACTTAGGAGCATTACAGAAAGAAAAGGTGGAACACTTGAAGCAACAGGAAATTTCTATTCATCTTGAACATGATTTAATGGATACAAAGTTCTTCCTTCCTTGGAAGTCCGTAAGTGGCCCACTGAGGTTAACTAAATTAGATCCATGACAGACTAACCAAGGCTTTTTATTATTCCTTTTCAGAAGAAAAAAAAAATAAAAATTCTTTCCCACTTGAATTCAGCTCAGTACTTTCCTGGCTGGTCCGCTCATTCTTCTGCCTTCCTCCCACTATCACTCCCCACTCTTCCTCTCCAGCCTTCCTCTCATCCCTCTGCTGCCAAGCAGAGGCTGCCACTGAGGCACGCTCACCAGTGGTGCTAAGGCTCGCTCAGCCCACGTTGTTCCAGGACCCAACACAAGTCTCCCTGGAAAAATGCTATTCTTAAAACCTCTCCTTTATTAGAAACTTGAAAATGTATTTTAATCACTTTCAACAAATGGTGAGAGTTTCTAATGAGCAGGAGTAATTGCTGGATATGAGGCACCCATGAAACAAACTAACCTACTGCTCTAAGCCTGATCCACTTAAATTCAGTTACGGACTGTCAAACCAGGTTTTATGAACACTGTCAGACCGGTGGGTTAGAAAGCAAGAACTCGAAGCGCTCAGTGCCTCCTGAACATCTCCTGACTACTGCTGGCACACCTTTAACCATAAAGTTCAGAGACTTCCAAAAATATGCTGCACGAGGCGCAGCTGGCAGTGGCATCTCCGGCTGCTCTGCACCGTGCCACGGCCACGGGGGGACGGCCGTGACCCCAGAGCGGCTCGCAGGGCAGCTCTGCCATCTGGACAAAAAAAGTCAAGAGAGCTCAGCCCTGGCGTGGGCCGTGGCACGGCAGAGCAGTGCCGGGGGTCCTGCCCGGCCGCTGGGAAGCCGTGCTGCTCTCACGGGGACGCGGAGAGCGGGCAGGGACGGACAGATTTACCCACACACGCACCGCCCCAGGAAAATCCAGTTCCTTGGTCAGACACGGGTGTGTGTGAAGTGTGAGAGGCACAGGATCAAACCAGGCTCGGGAAGAATGACCACTACAGTTGCTGTAGCATTATTACGCAGAACTCTGTATTTAATTTTGGAAAGTAATAATGGATAGAGGCGGGAGAGAAAATTACATAAAATGTAACTCAAGATTAGAAGGACTGATTTCTTTTATCTTATTTTCACTTCTGATGCCTAATCCACATTGTAAAGTGATAGCTGAGCCTTATTTCTGTAGCAATGTTCTCATCCAGGTTTTTGGGGTTTTATGCAAAAATTCTTCGCAGTAGGTAATGAAAAACTGCTTTTAAATCCAAGGACAAATTGTAATGATTCCAATGAAAACATAAGCATTTTGGATTTTATTTCATACTTGTTCTAATGCTTGCAAATTTTTTCATACCTTCAAGGAAGTGATAAAGCTAATGGGCTCAAAACGTACAGCCTACATTAATTTACTCTACTTAAAGAACAGCAGCATCAAATTAATTAAATACCATTAATTAAACACCATGCCCTATTGCATACCTAAATACTTCTGCACTTTAAACCTGCCTGCTGCATGGCACACACACGTTTAACCATAAAGAAAGCAAACAAACAAACCAGAAATTCTTCTTATTTTGCATATACCATATAACTGATTTTACAATCCTTTGAAGCCTATGCAAGTCAAAACTGCCTTCAGGCATCTGATGCACCTAAAATTAAAAAAAAAAAAACAAACCAAAACAACCAAAAAAACCCACCCCACCCCACCCAAAAAAAACCCAAAACAAACAAAAAAACCACCAAAAACAAATCCCCCCAAAACCCACCACAAAAACCCCAGCAGCTTCTTACATTTATTTTGACTGCCAAAATTGTCATCTTCTCAGTGTTTAAAGAAGACAGGTCTCCAAATACAACCAAATGGTGCAATACCTTCTAAAAATTGCCAAGTACAAGAAAATGAAGTGTCTTTCAGACTAAATAAAGTCAGTAATGACAAACACATGAAGCAAAACTTTGTAGAGTAATATAGTGATTAAATCTGAGTACTGTGCTTAGCTTTCCAGATAACTCTGGTGCCAGACACAGTGTAGTTGGCATCCTTATGACTGTAGGCTTTGAAAATGATTTCCTTTGAAGAAGATTTCTGTTCTCCATCTACCAACAAAGATGATTCCTTTTTATTCTCTTGCTCCTAATGCAGTGGACTATCCCTGCCAGAGTACTGCATGACCACATACTTGCGCAGTTATGCACTTTGTTTGCAAAAGGAGTTTTTGAGCATATAGATTTATACTAACACTTACTTACTAATTATACAAACAGATTAGTTAGCTATATAACCATATATGTTGCAAGAAAGACTTTGAAAAAGAAATCATATATTTCAACACATGTAATTAATGGTTCATTTGCAAGATGGCCATCCAAATCATCAAGCAAGGGATCAGTATTCAGAGGTGGCAAAAATAAGCGTGAAGTTCTACAGTGAAGAAAACTGAAATTGGACAGGTTGGAGGGGGGTGTTGTGTTTGTTTACAATTTCTTTATTGTCATTTAGCTAATAAATCTTGCAAATCAATTCTTCCAGGAGTTATGAAGCAGAGCTCTTCTAACTTTTTTGTTTCTCTGTAGTCCTTAACATGACCAAGATGTTCCAGAAGGAAATAACAGCCTTTACCTGTGAGAGTAATAACTGAACACAACTTGAACTTCCCAAGTTACTGCCATTTCTTCCAAAATGCCTGAAAGTTTATATTACAAGACACTCTGAACTACATAGTGTTTTCAAGAACACTTAGACTTAAATACAAAAGAGATCTTTGCTCAGAGAGAGAGAGTGTACAGCAAAATCCATCTTTCAGTCCAAGAATTTTCTGTGCACAGGAACCCTGAGAAGCCCTAGAAAGATCACGCACATCCCAACACAGAGAAAAACCACCGTGCGACTCTTCAAAAGGATATGGTCTTTTTTAATTGGCAGCAGTCTGTTCATGAACAGGACAAAAGTTATGGAGGGACTGAAGAATTATACTTGATAAGGATTCAAATACTTACTTTGTGCCATTGCTTAAGCAACAGCAAAAGAAAGAATGGTAATCTAAAAAAAGGCACTGCATTAACAAAAGTTGATAGAGAAATGTTACGTTGTTGAAGATGAGAATACAGAAAATGAAATGTATGAATTATTTAGGTAAATGAACAGTTACTAAAAAGACACACAAAATGTCGATTAATTCTAGAAACATTTCTATTCTTTTAGCAATTTCATTTTTAGGCTACAGGATTGCTTTTAATGTGATGCAAAGATCATTACTTGCTTCAAATAATACAGGATTGAGTGAACAGTCCAAAATTGCACTACAGAACTATGAAATACAAATTTTGAATTTGTCAGAGAAAACTTCACCACTTTTTTTCATTCCTCAGTCTCTAACTTTTTGTGATTTTCCTCTGTGTGTTGGCGTATTAGGGTATGTGCATATATATATATATATATATAAAATTCAATGACTCTATAATGACTAAACAGAACTCTTTTCAACCTGTACACAATCAATAGGCACAGTCTGGACTAGAAAATGTTGACCTGTATCTTTTAAGTCCATTAACATACACCTTCTCCTTTAAAGATGAAAGCCTTCATGACAAGGCCAAACAGAAAATCTGTCCAAGTCTGTCAGGTGATACTATTTTAGGAAGAATGTAGCAAAAATCCTGTTCAGCTACTGAAGAAAAAACCTCAGCAACTTCAAATGAGTTCTACTGTGAGATTCAGGATATGCAGAAATTTGATATGATGTGAGAGCTATAATCGTTATTAAACAAAAAGTATACTGTTTGACAAGTGCTACTGTAGAAATTGTCCCATCTGATGCTATACTGTGTATTTACAAATTATGCAACAGGCTTTTTATTATGTATATATGCTTGGAAAAATGCCCGAATCATCAAGACCAAATGTTCTGCTTGTGTAAATTTGTGTAACTTCATGAATCTCTATTTGAACATATCACTACAATCCATTTTTGTTTCCTCAGCAAATTAGCCTAAAATGTACAGGCTTCAAAGGATGTGGATGACTTGTTCGTTTCTTAGCAAGAGTGAACAATATGCAGTCCCTTGGCTGTAAAAGTGAGTGATATAGCATATGTGCATGTGAAACAGTTCTTTATGAAAGAAGGTCTTTGTTTTGCGATGATTAAATGATTAATGGTCACAGAACTGTGATAAGGATCACTAACAGTGATTGGGGACATGTTTTAAATCAGGAAGAAAGTTGTTCACACTTTTAGCGCCACAGTGTAAATCAAGGCTGTTTTTCAAAAGCTCTTTTCTAAGCTAAAGTGCATCAGAACAACCCCTGGGACTGGTCATAAGAGCAGAACTGTACAATTTAAATCCATACATCTAGCGTTACAGCCTATTGGCAGATTTGCATACTATAGCGTAACAGAAAGCACTACAAGTCTCAGCAGAAATTGTGCACAATTTCCTTTAACCCCATAATAATGCCACACACAAGCGATTAAATTCGCACAATGAATGGATGGTACTTTAAATATTAGTGTTTCTCTTAACTATTACTTTGATAATGTACAGTTTATGAATTACTTCAAGACTCAAATTTTTATTAATCTCCATTCTGACATTACTTGATAATTTCTTCTCATCTGCTTAAAAATAAAGTCCATTTATAATTGCAACGGGGAAATTGCAATTAAAAAAAAAAAAAAATGGCAAACAATGATCCAAGAACAATTTTTCAGCAAGTTTTTAAATTCTGGTAACAAGTTTTCTGATGGGATAAAGAGACGACATCCTCAGTCAGCCGCCCTACCAGGCTCTCAGTTCTACAATGCCAGCTTTACCTTTTTGAGTTTTCCAAATTGTTAATGCAAGGCAAGACTCTGCAGTGACTTCACCTGGCTACGCATCTGTAGGCTGAATAACAAACCAGATTTGCAAGTCTTGAGTACCTGTGGTCTCCAGTCTTCCGTGGGGCATGTGAGCAGGAGATGCCGGCACAGGAACCAATGCTATTAGTGCAGGCTCCCAGATTGACAAGAAGCAAGGAAGAGGCAGAGCTCTTGGTTTTAACTCAACATCCTTCTGCGCCTGAATCTTGAAAGGGAAAGGCCAAAGAGCCCAGGATAACATAAAGTAGTGCTTTTTACATGTTTCACCAGCAGCCTCCTGTTCTATTGTAGGAGATTTATCTGGTCTGTAAATTAGATGGCGGGTCTGGAAAACTATCTGCCACATTTTGGTGCAACACCAGAAAATAAGCCAATACGTAGTGCCAGTTTGTGGTTTTACCCCAGCTACAGGATTCCTGACTTTATGACTGAAATGTAGTTTTGCTTCTCTAGCTCCAGCTGCTAGCAGAGGCCAGTTACCATCTTCACATATACCGCCACAGAACATGAGGGACTTCTCCCTCATGAAAGAAGTCGCAGAACAATTATCTCAGTCTCTGATTATATTAATAACCTACAAGTTGGCTTTGCTCTAAGAGCATAACTCTTCTTTATTGCCTGTAGTTCAGAAAGCTCTTTGGATCTGGACTAAGTGATTATGAAGTCAGACAACCAGGTTTCTGTCTGGCTCAGCTGTATAAAAGTTCCTAACCAGGCTGCTGGTTTTGAATTATGGCTGGTTTACCCTCTGTCTTTAGATCCTTGTGGCCAACTTTGTGAAGGTTGCTTTATTAAAGTATTCACTGGATTGCAGATGGTAAAAGCACTGTTCTTGCAGTACCTTTTCACGTCCTCCTACTGAGATGTTTCTGAGCTAGGAAATATGAAACAAAGGATGAGTCCTGCTGTTGACTAAATAGATGGAATTTAACTAGTAGGAAGTTTGCACATCTGTTTCTTTGTCTCCCTTTTTGCTGCTTGTACTATTGCAGAGATTATGCACTGTGTGAGTCACATTGTAACTTCTAATATTAACAGCCTGATTTCCCACATTTGTTGTTTTTTTTTCTCCAGAAGCATGAATTACAAACGATTTCTCCTTCCCCTTCACTTTTAAAAGCAATTAAAACCAAACTATTTAACAAATTACTAACTGCCAAGAAGTGTTCAAATTAGATCTTTTATTTTCATGGCCTTCTTGCTTTTGGTTTGGAACAGAACCAATTGACTTTTGGATGTCTCCTCAAAAAGACACTTCTGCTAACATGTCAATGTATTGAAAACAGTAAAAAAAAAAAAAAAGAAAGAAAAATTACAATGTTTTATGGTATGGCTTTAACAAGCAAGGAGAATTTCTAAAGATGTATTCTTACACCAGGTATTGTTTGGATTTAATTCAAACATCATGTTACTAGACTCTAAAAGATAGATGGAGGTTTGCTAATATCATTCTTTCCTCATTATTCAAAATAAATGTTGATGCAGAGCAGAGACAGGAAAGAAAAGAGAATGGAAGGGAAAAAAATAATCACTCGCTCCCTATTTCTTAATAGTCTGGATAAGATGGATTTGTATGTTTTGGCTTTCAGTAGCAGAAATAGAATTGCTATATAAATGTCAGTTTGAGCGGAAAGATCTGACAACTCGCTCTCCAACCCCCACCACTTAATTCTGATTATTGCCAGACAGAGAACCAACTCCTTCCAAATACGGCTTTCAGAATGGTTTCATTGTAAATGGGGGAAAGGGGCTCAATTTCCAATGGAAATGCTGTTATCTTGCAACAGCTGTTTATAGTTAACTACAGCCCTACTTAAATCCTTTAAAGTCTGCTTCTTGTTTAGTCTTGTATGTATGGGAAAGGCTTTTTAGGAGATTAACCCCTTGCTGTCTGTTAGGACAGCACTAGGCAATTGAATCAAGAGATGAAACAGGCTTCATATTTGACATGGCACAGCACTCTAACCAAACCTTGTGAATAAAACCTCTTGCATTCTGTCTGCCTTACTCAGCAATTAAAACTAATGAAAGGTTAAAATTTCCAGAGCTAAGTCAGCAGAAGCCTACCCAAAACCGTTTACACAACCCTAAAAAATATACAGTGTAGAGCATTTCGATACCAAAACGTGGGAACTAGAGGAAGAAGAAAAAAATAAATAAGTGGGTTCTTCTGGGTCAGCATCCCGTCCCTGTCGGGGGGGGGGGGGGGGGGGGGGGG
>JAVJGG010000005.1:11571702-11591016 GCA_035590195.1 Aviceda cuculoides | reverse complement strand
CCGGGCGGGCAGCGGGGCCACGGGAGGACGGGGGGGCCCCCGCGGGGAGCCGGGCAGCGGAGCCCCCGGGAGCGGGCAGGTTTCGGGGGAGGCCGGTAGATGTCACTGTGAAGAGGGGGAAGGAGGCAGGGTTGTGGCGAGGAGGAAAGCGGGTCACGTCCAGCCCCGGTCAGAGGGGCTGCTTTGCTTCTCTTCGTGGTCTGGTTTTGGTTTTGTTTTTTTTTTTCCTGCTTCCCAATTATTTCCTCGGTTTTAAACTTTAAAAGAAAATGAGCGAAGAAGAGTAAGAAAGGGGCGTGAGAGCAGTAGTTGTGTAGGTTTGTAGTTCAGTCTCCTGATCGCTCCGGGAGTTTGACCGCAGGCTTTCAGAAGCTCTTTTGCCAGTTCGGAGTCTGGGAGCTGCATTTGCTCAAACTCGTTTTTTCCCCAAGATACTGAGCAAACTTTCTGGTTTTGGTGAGGGTTGTGCTCTCGTGGCAGTGGGACGGCTTTGAAAATTCCACCCAAGGTGTCTTGAAAATATGAACTGCAGCATAGCTCCATTAAAGCCACAAGGACTTTCCAAACAACAGTATTAGGGTTCTAGGTTAGGTTTTCCTAAGTTGTCTGGCAAGCATATTCTGTGCTGGTCTGACCTGCTAGGTGCAAACTTGTTTTGAATCAGCATTTCCACTTTTGCAGAGAGAAATGGTCTCTGATCCAGCAGAGGCAGTGCAGGTTGCACAGCAGAGAGCTGTCGCGACAATACTTAGGGGAGCACATCTCACGATACGCATGCCGCCATGTGCCACAGGCAGAAATGCGTGAACAGGTACCTGCAGTGAATTGCTGCACGTGTTCACGTTGCAGTTTCGTCTCCAAATATTGCATGCTCTGGCCTTACTAACCAAAACAGTCAATAATACTAATGCATTATAGCCAGGGAGCAGGGAGTAGCCTGAATACACTGCCCTTACTAAATAAATGTTGTCTATACATGTGGATGTGTTTATGGCCTGTGTCTATAGGCTACTTTGTGTAAAAAGCTCATGTGCATGAGTTAGGGTCACACATATTTCAAAGGCAGTTTCTGCCCCAGGCTTCAGTGCCAGCCTAGCAAGGTTAGTGCTTTCTTCCAGCAAGAAATTCCAGTATTATGAGGCACTTATAATCCCAGAGAACATGAAAGTATGGGATGCCCCCTCTTCTGAAATGAAATATCAGGTTTGCAACTGAAGCCAGAGAAGAAACGGGTCCAGAATTTTGAAAAGCTTGACCCACTTCAGATCGTATCTTGAGGATGACTGAGCTCATGCTGTCAGATGAACTGAACTCTCCAGATCATGAGCCCTTAAAAATATCGATGCTCTTCCAGTTCTCCTCCTCTAACACAAATAAACTATGCAGAAACACGTGAACATTTGCTCTCCTAGAGAGCAGTTAAATTAAGCCATCAGAGAGCTTGTTCTCTGGGCAGGCAGTGTGTCTGTGAACATGATGCTGCTCATCCTTGAAGTGTGGTGATGTTCAAATGCCTCAGCCTGACAGCAGCACCCAGGCAAAAGGAGAAGTCACTTGTCTGCTTTGGAAAATCCCCACAACTAAGTGCAATTAGAGATCACCACACCAAGCAACAGAAGTGAATCAGCTAATCCAGTATTCTCCCTCTTGCTGTGGTCTGTGCAGGGTGACTCAGAGGAGAGTGCACAGAAAACCACAAAGCAAATATGAAATAACCTGTCTTTTAGGAGATTTTTGGGAGATGTGTAATGGGTGGCAATACCAGTCAAAGAAAAAGGAGAATGTTACCATGAAATACCAACGCTAAAAATTATGATGATTCTAACTGTCCTCCCCAAATATTTTTGCCTCAGTAAATAATAATTGAAAAAAAGAAGCGCCATGATTCTACTTTTTCTTCTTAAAATTCAGTATAATATTCTCCTAGGTAAGATCACAAACGCATGCTCCTAATAATATAACATTAGAAAAAGACATCAAAAAGAGTATGCTCAAGCATGAATCAACATCAGCATTAGTTAAAGTCACTTGTGTTTGTCAGTGCTTTTGTATGTAAGGACACAGGGGAGCCATCTGGCTATCTGCATTTCTTTTTCACATGTGCTAGCTACATCAGAGATAAAAAGGTAAAACGGAACATTGAGGAAAATTATGGGGCTTTCCGACACTCCCTGAAGAACTTTGGGTTTGTAAAATAGCAAATGAACTACAAAGAGACAAACGCAAAACTTTAATCTGTGAGATACCATCACACTCATATATCTGTTAGGCAAAGCAAGAGTATGCTAATTTTAAAAACAAAAAGCAAATTGAAACAAGAATAAGCATGCCATATTGATTTATTTGTATTTAACATGTGCATATGTGCAGGTCAGAGCATGATAATTAACTTTAAAAAGCAGTTTCAACTTCACAGCTGGGCTGAGTGAAATGGTTAAAGTTTTACTTTAGATGTTTTGTAATAGCATGTATTAGCTTCAAGCAAAACTCATGGAATGGAAATTACTTCTCCAAACTATGAGGTGGGGTTTCAGCATTTACTGGCATGAATCAGCCCTGTGAGTGAAATGAACAGTATGCCAAACTGTTGCTTTCCAGGCTGTGTATTTTACAGGCTAACACGGGGATGAGGACAAATAAGTTGGACTCTGCTCTGAAGCTGATTTTTAACCATTCCTCTATTACGCAAAGCATACAAGGTGTTGTACAATTTGCTTCTAGTTCTTATTTGGTGCATGTGAGATTTACAACTATGTGCAGTTACTCCAGGCTGCATCACATGTGTCAGGACAGAGTCAGGCCCTCACTCTCAGCTTCAGAGTCGGAGCAGTTCTGACTCTTGCAGTGTGATCTGAGCAGGCAAACCTACATGGCCAAAACAAACAGATGCTGATTTTGTTGCATCTGTGCATGGTGCGTTGCTTCTTACCCAAACAAATCATCCTAATGGACTCAGGCCTAGTTTAGGACTCAGACCTAAACACTAACTGAAGCCAGGAACGAGAAAGGCAAGAGTGGATTTGGGCGTTTACTTAACATTTTGTTTGGGGGTTTGGCTGTGCTGTTTTGTTTTGTTTCTCCCCACTTAGATTTTAAGCTCCTTAAAAAGCGAATGGATTATAGGAAGGAGTAGGACCAGAAGAAACAGAGCTTTAAAAGAGGGAAGACAAAGAAGAGAAACCAAGATGGCAGAGGAAGACAGGAACCTCCTGGGACACAGTTGTATGGATAAAGACAGCACAGTGGAAGAGAATCAAACAGTCTCACTGGATTGGCAACAGCTGGCCATTAAGAAGATCAACAGGTTCAATAATGTTTCTGCTTTGAACAAAAGCACAGACTTACAATTCGGACAAGATCAAATGCTAGCTATTATAAAGAAAAATGTAGTAAAGGCATGATAAAGTGACCATCAAGTGTAATCCATTCCTTCCTTAAAAAATCAAAGGAACTGTGTATACAGCAAGTGTCTAGATTTCAAGTGATGAGAGAAAATGGTATTAACTTCTATATCCTCATTTAAGTGTCAAATCACCTTATAGAAATGCAATGTTGTTAGGTAATCCAGTTAGTTCATCTTTGTTTATTTTCTTTCTTACAGTTACATGAACTGGGGAAAGTGTGAAATGTATCAGCAGTTTATTGCGGGAAGGCTATTAGGTGTTCGTTTTGAAGGTGTGCTAATATGAATAGCAATTTATATTCTTTTTCACAACAAATAGTCCAAAGACTCAAGAGGCAGTCAAGATGAATCTACTGGGGATACCACTGTGTGATCAGAGATGGTGTAAGGTCCTTGAACATAGCGTGCCCTAACTGGTCAATGGTCTTATTCATGTGGGTCAAATAAGCACTGCTCATGAAGAGTGAGGCTTCATCACCAAGGTCAAAGCCTTATAAAACTGCTGGCATGTAACTAACAATGAGTCGTCAAACTGAATTCATTGGTTTGCTTTTTACTACTCAAGGGTCTATGAAAGTCCATTTTAGGAGACAATTTGTCTTTTCACAGCTTAAGAAAAATTAGGTGCTTAGGAACAGAATCAGTGTAACCACATTAGTGAAGCACTATTACCTGTATGGGAACAGAGGAAAACATTATACTCTTAATTTGATAAAACTCCAGTTGTCTTCAGTCAAATAGACCCAGCTCTGAATGGCTTCCCTGGAAGTCACTGAGCCAGCACTTCATGGTGACCTCCGTCATTGAACAGACTGTGATTTCTGTAAGGTCATCACCAGATAAGTACTTCTGTGTCTGTACAAAAGATGTAAGCTGATTCCTGGTATGCTACCAGGCCTTCATGCCTCCTCTTTTCAGTGAGGCAACCACATTATTGCTGTTTCTAGGAGAAGCACATTGTTTCGGTCAGATTTTCCACCTTTTAGCCACTATGACTAAATGAGGTCAGTGATACAACCAGTCACTGTGCTTACGCAAAGCTGGGGTTTGGGTTTTTAACAAGTAAAACAAGTCATCATTATTTTGCAAGTTGATTAGTAAGAATATGTATTGGGAAGACTTGAATGAAAAGGAATGGGTTGTTGATGCACCAAGGATGAATTCAGGCCAAACAAGCTATAAATAGCAGAAAGCACAAGTGCATAAAGAGGATGCAACATTGTGTAATCTGTGTATTGGAAGTACGTGGAATAAGGTCCTGTGGTTCAAAGAGCTCTACAAACACACAGGGCAGTAAAGCAGGAGCGGCTGTTGAGAAGCGTTTTATCCAAACAGACAAATAGATATAGGAGAGGAGGAGAGGCGAGAAGATTACTGCAGGATAGAGGAGGGCAGTGACATAACCCTGGACATCATGGCTGTTTCCAGCACGACATGCCACTCTCCAGCCTGGTGCTTGATCCATTGCTACATGCTGCAGGGCTCACAGCATTTAAGGGAGTCCTCTCACTCTGTTGGAAGGAGGTTTTGGAAAGGTAACTTTTTGCCATTGATTCAGCTACTTCAGTGTTTATAGATCATTATGTGAATCACTGGTTTAGGGCGGGAGGGAAGAAGGCTTATGATTTTTCCCCATTCTTCTTGGGTTTGAAACACACTCCTAGAAGCCTGATTATATAAAACACCCACCCTCAGACTGGTCCCAGATAATATACCAGCACAGTCGTATTTCACACCGTCCTTCATCTTCAGATGAAGAGTAATGACTGCATAGCCTGCAGTCTTCGATCTGTTTTGTTCTCTGTAAGTACAGACTAGGCTTTACTGAAGGTATTTGTCAGCTAATTGCTCACTGCATATTGTTTGCATTCTGCAAGCTGTTACTTTAGAAGAGGAGCAGAAGGACCATTCTGCATATTACTTTCCCTAAAGAAGTTTTTCCCATGTAGAAGAAATAAAAGTTAAAGAACTTGTGTCTCCAGATGAAAGAAGAACAAAACTAATGAAAGGGGTCATACTTCAAAGCATGCATGCCAAGCAGAGCATTGACTGAAACAATCTGAATAATGCCTACTGTCCCCTGGAGATGTCAAGATGTGTGCATATGGACCAGAGGACGCTGAGGAATGGAACAGGCCCCAGAGATGTCTCCCCTCCTACTCTTCAAGCCTGATCCTTTTGCATTACATCCTAGCTGTCACCGGAGTTGGGATTTTAAATTAGATCTCTCAAGTGACCCACTATGACCATTCTTACCTTTTCTGCAGGAAACTGAAGTAGCAGTGGCGATTTTAATGTAAATTCAAAGTACCTTATAATTCCCCAAACGTGGAGAACATTGAAATGCTATAGAATTCAAGTCCTAATTCTTTACCATAGTATTATCTCAGTATTAAGGAAGACATTCTCACTTCCAGCAAAGAGTTCTTTTCCGTTTCTTAAAGAGGCTGTCATGTTGCCTGCTATGAACCAAGGTTTGTCTCTGGAATCAGCACAGTACAGATGGTGGTGTACTGATGTTTTAGCTGTAATACTGATTATTTTAGTGCTTTGTTGTACAGATACCACTGCATTCTTCTAAGGTCCTAAAGAAGATAAAATTGAAGCTCTGGTCTTTATTGTCTTCTGTGCTGTATTCTTGATCGTATGAACTCTGTTCTTTTGTCACAGGTATTCATACAGTGCCTCCGAATGCTCGTGATTCATGGGGACAGGAGCTCTGTTTTCCTTTTTTCACTGTCAGTGCAACAGATGTTTTGAAAGTCTCTTAATTAAAATACTTTTTTGCAGTATATTAATTATCATATTTCAGTCATCAAAACCCTTCCTGAAAGCTACCCCATTGTATTCATTAGAATGTGTTGCATAAAAAGCATGAGCAAACACTTGGCCTGGATAGTGAAAGCCTATGAAGTCAATTTATGTTCAGTGGGGTTTAAGAGAGTCTGCTGACTTCTTTGTACATTTTTGGGGCCTCAGGACAATCAGGGTATGGGTTAAATTAAAATAACATTAAGTCATCAGCTTAAACCCAAATTTTATTAGTTAAAAAAGGACTGAGAAGCAGCCATAGAATCTGACCTACCTATTTGTTGGCTATTATAGATTAAAAATATGCTTTATGCCTATTATTTTATTAATTGCCCACTCAAAGTTAGCACAGGCTGTATGGAAGTGTCTGATGGAAGAGAAATACAGCATCACATTATCTAACATTGTGAATTAAATCTCAGAATTTTCTATCCTACTGAAAAGTTTCTGTTGCTTTAACTTGGTTCTTGGCTGCTTAATGAAAGAACCACAACTTAAAATGAGTCTACATTTAATTTTTTCTTGAACAACATAAACATTCCACTAAATATTTATCTTTTTTTAATCCGACTCTCCCCAGAACATCTGTTAATTGAATCTTTATTTGAATCTATAAGCAGTAGTTTGGTTTAAGCCAAGAAGGGAAAAAAAAAATCTATAGTTTGAATGGCAGCCAGAACACTGTATCTTCTCCAAAATAACACCTTTATAACTTAAAATTAATTTATTCATTGTCAGTTATTCAAAGTCAATTAGGAGGAAGAAAAGGCAAAAGAAAAACACAAAATAGATACAAAATATTTCTTAAGAACTTTATTATTTGGTATTTTCCTATTGGTAATGTTTAAAAACACTTAACTTGTACTACTTCTTACAGATTTATCTTAACGTACTTCCAAAGTATTGTGAAATTGGAGATAAACATTTTCAGTAATATTTCACCACAGTCTTGCCTGTTTATTCCTTACGGTTTACTTATATTACAAACACTTCCAGAAATCGGTTAAATTCTTTGCTTTCAATATCAATAAATATAGGCATAATACATGCTTGCTCTTTGCTTTACATACACTCATTTTAATTTAGCAATTTGCAAAGAACACTCATCAAAATGTTCTAAAAATGAGTTCTTTATCCTAATTGTTAAAAAAAAATGCTTCTAGCACTGGCTTTTCTTCTCAAATATTACAGAAGGGGAGAAAGTATAAAGAAAAAAAGAGTTAATATAACTCATTATGACTGTAATACCATGCACAGCATATTTTTCTTTGTCATTATTTTTTCCTTCCAGGATAAGTGTTTTATTCTGAACATAAATTCATAATGTAAATGATCTTTGACCAGATAAATTTGGGGGATTCCCTTAATTTTACCATAAGAGGGCATTATTCATGCACTTAGCATAGAAAATGCATCTCAGTATAAGCACATACATTTTAAGAAATGGCAATTCTCTACACTTATGCACCAAGAGAGTAAAAAATATGAATACTTCTGTAACTAACCATACCTTGAATGAGTTGCTGGGACAGGTATAGTTCACTACCTTAGGTTTTCTTACTGGATAGTCTGAAAATACAAGGGAACACCAAAGAGGATGCAAAGTACTACTTCTGCAGTTTAGAAATTACCACAGAAGAAGACAAAGCCAAAAGTTGGTGGTTTGACCTATGGATGCAATTCAAAAGTATGCCTAGGCAGGGTTAACATTGAGCACTTGTTTGTGCTCTCCATGCAAATGGAAATTAAAGATGCTTCAAGTGCTTCCCCTGAAACAAACAGCAAGACAGCAAAAATGAGACCCTTGAAGCTTTATTATGAAAAAAGGACTGAATAAAAATTAGAGCATGTGTGAGGCAAAGGACATGAATTCTTAAGTTCCTGCTGTGAATCAAAATAAAAAAGAACTTAAACCTGAGCCTGTAACATTTTTTATGAGTGATGTAGATTGTGAGAATGGGAGGAATATAGAGATGTGCTGTGTCAAAATATGGACCTGAGAAAACTTTGGGGTGGAAAAGAGTTGTCTCTTCTCCTCTCTCCACAAAAAAATTCAGAGTAGAAGTTAGATCCCAAAACATAATGTAGTGGCTTCTGCTAATGTCGGTGAATGTTGGACTGTTTCCCAGAAAGACAGAAAATCTTCATTCTGGAAGAAGAAAAGGTGTTAACAAAAAAATAAGCACTATGTGGGGTTTTCAGAGCCCTGAAAGACTGTTGCCATGTAAGCTGCAGTTCTGTTCATGAACAGAGAGACTCGCGACCACACATGTTGGGTGTCTTGGACAGCAATTGTCTGTGTCTTACCCTGTATGCCTGTTCAGTCGGGTATTGCAAATGTCTCTAGACAAGTATTTGGTTGCAACACCCTTGTCCACCCCAACAAGCAATGGATTCTTTTAATTCAGAGTCTTTCAGAACATCATTTTCCGACTTAATATTATTTAGCATATACCAAGGATGTATTTCATTGTCCTGTTTCCTGGAATTATGTAATTTATCACATGACGTTTACCTCTAAATCACTTTCACTAACAACTATAGGGAAAAACAATTTGACAAGCAGAATACAAATTGCTTTCAGATATGTTTTGGATATCCTCCAGCTTGTCAGATTTTTTTTTCCATTGGCATATACTAGAAAAACGCAGAGATCCAGCAGTAATCTGTTGTTTGCAGAAACTGGTAGTTGAAATGTAGAGCTGAATTTGGTCATTTTGTCATCTGGGTAGTTTAATGAAGAATTATTAATTAAAATAATTCTGTAGGGGAAGGATTTGTGGTCTTTGAATTTCCACCCACTTCATCATTGCATGGACATTACATTAAGTGTTGAAAAGCCAGTGCTGCAGGTGGCACAAAAAAATATTGTTCTGGTGAAGCCAGTAAGTCCACTGAGTTATGAACTGGCAAATAATTTATGTTAACACCTGCATATCTTTATGAGAACTAGATACATTCCCCAAGGCAATGATACCTTAGTATCTGTACTGAAATCTCTGCCATTAAAAATGGAAATCATAGAAATGAAATTCTGCATCTGCAACCTCAGATTTTTCACCTTCTTTCTGCTTTAGGAAGAATGCCAGGATTTTCATTAAATTCATCAGGTAACAAATATTTGAAATTATGAGCTACAGCCTGGCTAAATTCCAGCATACAAACTGGTGTCTTTATTGGGAACAGGTTGAAATCAGACAGCTATGACTGGCTGCTTTTGGGAGTGCTGCATTTGGTCTGCTTGTGGAATGATAAGTGGAGATGCTTGTATGGCTTCACATATATGCCTGAACAAAATCAGAAGATTTTTATTTGTCAAACATACCAGCTACTGCTCCTCCAAAATTCTTCCTGTTTTTCTGTAATTTTTTTTGTCTTTGTTGCTATTGCTGTGATTATAATTACTATCTACATAGTTGGAGATCTGAAGTAATAGGTGGCAAATGGAAGTTTGCAGTTACATGTAAATAATTGGAAAATTATAGTCATGAGCAGGGAATTATACTGCTGACTGTTGGGCCTTTTAGGTGCAGCAAAGTCTTGTGGCTCCTGGAGAGGCAGGCACTTCCATCAAGAGCATCTAACACATCCGTAAGACTCAACTGGAGATGGGCCTGCAATAGCGTCTGTACCTATTTGGGAGCAAGGAGCCTTCTGCCAGGCAATTTTCTCCTTTATATTACAAGCAGGCTTAGGGTATCTTTTAATAATAATAGTAATAATAGACAGTGTACCTCCTCTGTTGCTTCAGTTCTCTCTTTAGCACAAACATTATGCGTCCTGAGAACACACATTAGGTACAGGTTTCAAGGTTTTTCAGTATTTTTTCCACTACCTGTAAACACACAACTGCTTCGTGAAATGTTATTTTAGGCAGTTCATTAGAACTGTTTTGAAAACAGGCAGGGTAGTCAGGTATGAAAGAGCTATTGCTATTCTCAGAAGGAAATATCTGTTATCACTTGAAGAGTCATTGGCTTCCTTAGGCCAGCAGATACACTTTCCTTCAGTCTCTTGTGGTATCACTCTGAAGGAAAGCTACAGCCTTCAAACTTGTACTCAAGTGTCCCACTTTGCTATTTCCACCTGGTTTCTGGGACAATAGTTTTATTCAGGTTGGGCCTGGTAAAAAAACAAATGAGATTATGAAGACGTATTTTCTCTTGACATCTGTAGCTTTTGGATTAAAAGCAAACAAACAAACAAACTTCCCTCCTCCCCCACTAAAACCTGGTATATATGCAGAACTCTAAATTTCTTCTGTGATGGTTAATTCCTGTGTGTCACAACATCACCTCCAATCCTATGTGCCTTGACTTTACCTCCCACAGAAAAGGAGACAAGGAGACTCCCTTGCCACATTCTTTCTCTAGCTTCTCTATTTGAATAGGAAACTTTTCAGAAAGGATCTGTTTCTCAATGCATTCTTCACCTAATGCTATATTGCCTTTAGGTGGATTCTTAAAACTAATCCATTATGACTCAAAGCAAATACTGAAGGGCTTTTAAGAAGCCTTCAGCGAAATCCAGTAACACCAGAACATACCTGTGTTTTTGATGTACAAATCTACTTTGTCAGAGATAGTGTCACACTTTTGCTGTATTTGTATGAGATCCTTTCAAATGAAGAGAAGGCATGAAGTTAGCAACCTAGCTAAATTTGAAAGGAGACACTGCAGAAAAAAAAGAACATTTATCAAGAGTATTTTCTATCATTTTTCAAACTCTGTCTGTGAGCATTCAAAGAACAATCCTGATATGCAGAAAAAAAATGATTTAAAGGGCGAATGAATATTTGTGAGCCGCCTCAAACAGCCTCAGGACTTACTCCTGCTTATCTTCATCTTTGGGTAATGACTGGTTAAAATATTTTTGAATAATGAGGGCATTATCAAAAATCAAGTCTATTCACAAAAGATGCATGAAAAGAAAATGAGGCTCAAGTTGTTGAATACATTTTTCATTCTGAATAGTTTGGCAGACTCTATTTACATCTTAGAGAGGATGTTGATTTCCTAGTTGGTTTTAAAATACACATCCACTTTGTAAATATTTAAAGATGCTAATTTTCTTTTCCTATCATAGAAACTTATTTTTGACAATAATTTTTTTAAAGAGTCTTTGTTAAGGAAGAAATATTTTGGCTTTCACTGCTGACTGCTTCACACCTTGTTTGGTGGTTTACACAGGTGCAGGGTGATGTAAATTGCAATTAAAAGAGAATGATTTAATTTTTAATTTTATGTTCCTCTTGCACAATGCAATAAGTGAAAATCATGTGATTTCCATATATGGGGTTAGTAATTTCTTATGACACAGGAACACAGAATTTGTACACAGATCAGCTGCTATCAGTGAGCTGATGGCCCCCTGCACACAGTCTAAATAAAAGTAATTTTTATATAGGATGTGCTTGTATGAGGGAAACAAACAAAAATTCATTTTGGATTTTTTTTATCATTTTGATTCCATTTGAGGTTATATCATCTTAGCTGGTATCAGTAAAAAATAAACTGCAAAGAATAGCATTGAAGGGAATTCAGATTAAAAAGTTCACTTTCTGCAAAAAATCATAAACATAATGTCTAGTTATCATCAAAAGCTCTAGAGAAGTTAGAAATAAAGCATGTTTTACTAGCATTTATGGATTTAAAAAAGCACATCAAGATAAAATGACCAATCAAACCTTTATTTTTTAATCTTTAGTATCAAAAGAAATTAAAATCCTCTGTTATTTACCATATACAGAAAATCCCAGACACTGAAATGTTCCATTCTTTTAATAGTGTTTCATGTCGCTGTTCCTTAAAGTCTACATTTTCTTTAGAAATTTCTCTCTGAGGATGAAACAAAATCTTCAAAGCTATCAAAGCTGGTGTGCTAGGCTGGGAAACCTGTATTCTATAGCAAATAGCTGAAAGTGTTTTCTCATTCTTCATGTCTGCCTAAATTCTAGATTTTATCAGACCATTTCAGAAAACTCAGGCTATCATCTGTTGGGGAGGGGAAGTTTAAATGAAAAAATTATACTATATATTATATCATCATATATCATATCATATCATATTAAAATACATAATATATAATATAATCTCAGTCACAAAGGAGTGCATGTGTTTTGTTGTAAATTATATTCAAGTTAGCGCAGTGTTACTCACCTGCAGTCACTGGAACTGTCTCTTGTTGACATTTTTGTCACCTGAAAAATGAGTTGAATGAAACCACAGAATCACAGAATGATTTAGTTTTGCAGGGATTTAATCTCGTTCAATCCCCTCTCAAAGCAGGACTAACTCTGGAGTTAAATTCAACCTCAAAGTGAGACCACGTTGCTCCTTATCCCGTCAGGTCTTGAAAACCTCCAAGGACCGATGTTCTGCCACCTCCCTGAGCAGCCTGCTCCTGCCTGTAGGCACTCTCACAGCGAAGAATTTTTCCTCCTGTCTTAGTGGATTTTCCTTACATCAGTTTTGGCCCATCCTTTCTTTGATTACCCCCTGTCCTTTCACTGGGCTCCTGCGAGGAGAATCTGCCTCTCTGTTTGTGACTCCCTTTTATCTAGTCAAGACTGCTATTTGATCCCCCTTTTCTGTCCTATTTTCTAGTTCTGTTTGCTCTTCCTTGCCTTTAAGCCAGGAGTTGGATGTCAGATTTCAGCTGATTCTCAGCATTGGCTAGTGGCCATGAGGTAAAGCAAAGGACAGGGTGTGGGGCAGCGGGAAAACAAGGTTTTCTCTTCCATGTGAAAACAGCAAGAGGGGATTTCTGCATCCATGACTCAGTGGGCATGGAGCAGGAGAGAAAGAGCCAACACAGTTGCCCAATCTGTGCACAAAAGGACAGCTGCAGCAGAGAGTTAAACTTTCTGAGATTCATTTTTAAATGGAAAATTTAAGAATCAATGTTGGTTTCAAGAACCGTTTGTACTAGATGAAACTGCCTCAGCACATCCTTGATCTGAGCAATGATATATATTTGAATTTATAATTGAGGGCTGGAGTTTATAGCAAAAGATTATGTATGAGCGAGTAGTCTATGAATGAATACCTCACTGGCAATCGGACCAACTTTGTGTAAGGGAAGTGAACTGATGAATATATACCATATGTTTAGATTGTGTAAGTGGAGGCAATCCTCAGTGACTTCAGAGAAGCTGTCCTTGTTTACACCAGCTAGGAGCTAGCCTCGTGCATATAATTTGCAGCTGAATAAATGCAGATGTTAGCATTATACAAAGCTTACAGAGTTTCAGGTTACTTTTGTTAAACAAGGCATCTAGCCCACAAGTTTGGATTTGGCAGCATTGCACTGCACTGCTGTCTGAGAAGAGACATAGGTTTGGAAGTGAACGTGGCATTTCTGAGCCTTTGGAAAAAACAAATGTTCGCATATCCTAACTGGACAAGAAGTCTTCCAAGGCAGAGAAAGTAAGGCAATGAAAAGGAGGTTATATGGAACGTGAAACAGTGAAATATGACAGGATAATGTGTATACCTGAAACTTCGCGCCTTGCACACCTGCCTTTTGCCAAAATACATAAGTAACTGCATCATCTACAGCACTGGCATCTTAAGGATGCTCTAGTTTACCAAAGGCAGGTTGAGTCTTCTTCAAGTTTGTGTTCAGTGTATTTACATCCATTGTAGAAAATACTGGGCTTCCTGCAGATACTGACATTATCTAAGGACAGATGCTATGACACAGTCTTGATTTATGATGAATAACTCTAGCAATCTCCCTGAAGTCAATGGAAGGGCTCACATAATTTAAGTGCTGCCCAGCAAGAAAAGAGTGGTAAGGACCAAACCTTTACTTACTTAACAGCACTAGCAAGATTTTAAAGTGCATGAGGAGATGCTAATTAGGCATGAGAGAAATAGTTGTCGTGATGATATATTTTATTTCATTAGGAGAATATACAGTGTATTCAACTTGGCTGACTTCTTCAGCAGCTTTGCAAACAAATCTGGCATAAACAGAAAATGAGTGATACTGCTGACAACAATCTAACCAGGCAAATGTGTTATGGTACAAACTAACACGTACAAAAATTGCTGTTGCTACATCTGTACTGTAGCACCAAGGAATGGTCTCCTATTTCCATGCAAAGGAAAGTCGGATACTTGGCATAAAAGGCAGACAGTGTGTGTCTGATTGTGTGCCAACTTGAATGACTGATGGATCGGAATCACAAGGCTCATTGTAACTTCAAGAGGAAAGTAGGTGAAGATGCAGCCTGTATCTTTACTATCATGTATATGCTGATCGGTATAGCATCATTGCTTGAAAATTGTATGACTCATTCTCTGCTGTTTGTTTGCTGTTTCTCATGGTTATTTATCAGGAATATCTGTATATGCAATCAGCTCAATGATAAAGCTCATAAAGAATCAAAATCCAGTTTTGTTTCAATATATTGTGAGATTAAAATTGTAGTCCTAGCTTTATGAGTCTGCATACAGTGATTAAATAAAAGTCAGTTTAGAGAAAACCTAGAGCCTGTATCCTGCAGAAGATTAGAGCAGCTTGGCAGGGTAAATCCTCCAGGCCTTTTGTTCTATGAACATACTGATCTAAAATTTTATTGTGGAGAAAATAGTTATTCCACAATGCAAGAGACCTTGCACTAACATTTTTACACAACTGAGGAAAAAATAATTTCTTTTAAGCAGTCAACAGATTTTTCTGCAATATTATGTGCTTCTCTTCCAACTTTTGCCTCTGTTTCCTGTAAAGTTTGCTCAACCACTTATGCACTGAAATAAATTCACTGGGTTGGTGAGATTCACTAATGAAGATAAAGACATCCAGATCTGCAAAGCATGTTATGGTTTCTCTCTCTACTTTTCCAGCTAATAGGAGTTCACTTCCAGCCTGAGTTACAGGGTTACAGACAGTTCTGAATGCCAAGCAGGGACATGCTGTATTCATTTTTGTTTTTAAATAATTGCACTCTGTCTTTGACTGTGGTCGCCTTGACTGTAGCTTCCTGCGCTGGTAGCCAGCATGCCATACAATTGCTGTAAATCCCTCTCTTTGATCTTCCTTTCAAACTACACCTTATTCTGGCTTTCCATCTGAAGCTACCTATCCAACCTGGCATCCTTGCTCTTTCTTACAGTACTTTAAAAGCAGTCACCCCCAATTTAAATGCTGGCTTTAACAAGGAACATGTCAATTGCTCTTTGCAGCTATTTTATTTTTACAGTACTCTGAACCTTTTCCTCCTTTGAAAAAAAAAAAAATCTATATTTTTCCTCTTCACATTTCATATTCTCAGGACTATATTCGCTGTCCCTGAATAAAGTCTTTACACTATGTATTATAATTGTTACACAATTACTTGTAAAAATAGAAAGTATGTCACTGATCTCCCTTTAAGCAGTCAGGTATCCATCCTGGGTTCCTTTAAAACCAAAGTGAATCAACAGAACCTAATGAGGAGTGAGAACATTGCATACACTATGCTCAGGAACAGGAATCCCTGCCAAAAGCTCTTGTTGAGGCTTTGGAGGAGCTGTATCAAGAGGAACTAAAAGCAGAGTAGTGAAATATTCAGATAGCTCTGGTCTTATCTCCATTCTCTCTTACAGCAAGAGCAAGCATTTACCCTTTCTCCTCAATTCTAATTCATATGAGAAAGAACAAGACCAATGTCTCTGAGAAACAGCATAAAATTATGCCTCCATTATCTAAAAAAAATACGTGAGCACAAAATGGGAGATACTGGCACTCTGGCTGCAGTTTGGTACAATGTAGTATTGAATTCAGGTGTAGTGTTTCAGTGGTGGGTTAGAAAGTTTCTGGAATAAGTACATTTTTTTAACTAACAGAGAAACCAACATTGGAAGCACATAGGAAGCCAGTGACTACCAGAGTGGTTCTGCAAAACCCAGAAAATTAGTCATATCAAAACATCCCTTGCTTTGTTAATGTGTCAATGTGGCTGTTTTACTACAGTTTTTTAGCAAAAAAGCAGACACTTGAAACTTTTAAATTGAATCCCTAAGCCTCTGTCCTAATTTTTGACAGAGCTTTTCTTTCAACAGACAATGAACCTGCAAGATTTTCAAAATGCTGAGAGTGCTGCTGTTTTCCTCAGATGTCTCGAGACAAAGAGGTAGCAATTAGCTCTTGGGACTTTTTATAGAAAATACAGCTAGGGCAGTTGTATGTACACGGGTGCCACATAACTACAAATGTGTCATGGGAACATACCATTTACCAGCCATTATTTACAGGGAAGTCTAATGCTGCCTTATCCTCTTCAATATACTACATCTGAGTATAGCCAGGCATGATTACGCCAGTATCAGAGCTGCTGTAGATGGTAACTTCTTTGTCAGCTGAATGTCTCTCTCCCATCACTGAAACATGACAGCTAAATTCAGCAATGAAAGCTCTACTATATAGTCATATAGTTATTATCAGAACTACTTAGCACATCACTACTTTGAGTAGTCTCACAGGTTTAAAATACACTGAACTAGTTCTATAATTTTTTAACCTCACTCATACAATAGTTCTATACAAACAAGAGCTCAGAGTGTGTCAGTTTTCAAAAAAGCAAATAAAATATCGGGAATTGTTAGGAAAGGCATAGAAAGAGAAACAAAAAAACATAGTTAAGCTAGTGTATGATTCCTTGTTTCATAATCTGCGTACTTTGCCATCTCAAAAGAAAGGAACGTGGTCAATAAGGTTAAACAGATACAGAACAGTTTTCATACAAGAAACAACTGAAGTAGGCTGGACCTCCTCAGCCTACAAAAGAGAAAATTTAGGAGTATGATAAAGATCTGCAAAATAATGAGTACCATAGAAAGGGTAGATAGGGATCTATTCATGTTTTTTTCCAGTACAAGATCCATCAGATGGTCCCCCTCTACTATAGTCTAGGAGTAGAGAATTTCAAAACAAACAAAAAGAAATGATTCTTCATGCAACAGGTTTTATGACCATGGAGCTCTTTGCCAAAAGATGCTTTGTTTGCAAAGCATTTATATGGGTTAGCAGACAGATTGGACGATCACTTAGAAAATAAATCTGAAAGTAGCTGGAGGCAAACAGAGTATTATGGGTGAAATTTCATTCATGCTTGCTCTGTCCTCTTTGTCCTTATATGTCCACAGGTGGACACTTCTGGAGACATTACTGGGCTAGATGGACTCTCAAAGCAGTATGGCTGGTTTTATATGTGATGAAAACTATCATAAAAGATGTGTCTTAGAAGTACTTACCTGCAGTGATGCTGCCGTCAAAGAACATGGGTTTCCTAGTTGTCTGGAATTTAGAGAAAAAGATGAGGTACAAATTCGATATAATATTTTGTGTTTAAACATGTGTGACTGGAAAGTTTTCCACACAGAAAGTCTGTAAGGGGATCACTTTTCTTGCATTTCGTTTTGTTGTCTTAAGAGGACCAATTCAATGCAGAACTCTAGCATAATATGCTGGGGGATCTTGACTCATACAGCAGGCAGACATATAGGAGCTCTGAAAATGAGGAATAATAAGTAAGTCTTCTTCAAACTTAGTAATTAAATTGATCTTACTCTCCTCTGGTAGTTTGATGATGATCCATAAAGCTGGATGAGACATAAAGCTGATCATTTGCCGTTATTAAGTACCCCATAATTTATTTAAGGTCTGATCTTGAGAAGTGAAAACACTCCTGCAACATCTGAAGACTTGCAAAATTGCAGGGCTTAGCACTTATCCAAATTGGTGATTAGCAAGAACAGAGATGTTAGTCCTATGGTCCTTGGCAAATTCCAACTAAGTGAAAGTACTGTTTATAGTGGTGCCTACATTTTCCCTCTGGTTTTATATGGATACGATATTTTTCAAGCCTCCTCCCAGAAAAGTAGTGTGCTGACTAAGTCAGAATGATTCATGTTTCATGCCCTATATGTGGATGTATTCCAACAAAACAGAAATCGTGAGAATGACTGCAGTACTGCAGAACTGAGCTCTACTAGACGACTATTAAGTGTAATGCACTGGCTTTGTATAAGGGATCCAAACAGAGAGTAATTTTTTCTCCTGTATCTAATATATAGCCAGATAAATGGGCTCCACTGAATGGCTTAAAATCATATCCTGTGACAATAGATATTGTGTATTTTGAGTATGGAAGAATAAGAACAACCTTTTCTTATACAGCTCATAAAAATGCTTCATGAGCTTTTGGTGAGGGAATGTTGGAACGAAGAGCACTTATGAAGGAGAAGGAATCCTCACAGCATAAAAAAGACCACTTATTGAACTTTCCTATAATTCAAGGAGAAAAACAATTAAATCACTCCCCCCCACACCACCATGTACTGGCAGATTTTTTCTATAGGCTTATAAAAGGATATATAAAATTTGCAGATGATGGGATATATCTCCCATATTGGCAGCTCTGAACACCTCGACTGTAGACAGTGCAGTCAGCAAGTTCAGTAGGATGATGTCAGTTTACTCCTGATGAAGTCTGGGTATGATTTTTAGAGCCTCTGTAATCTGTCTGGACCATGGACACAGACATATATTTCACATATCTTAAAAAGCATTTCTGGATGAAACACTGCTGTCATACAGTAAAATATTAGGAGATGGCTGCAGTTATTAAAAAAATGTACCCTTTTTTAGAAGCCATCTCCGGAATCTTTTGACTACCAAAAAAAGATCTAAGATCTTTCAGGCCCAAATCTCTCAGCAAGCCCAGATACAGGCCTAGTCATTGCATCGAAGACAGAGGGATGAACGTGGATTTCTGCGGGTGCAGGAGAAGAGGGCCTGCCCCGTGCGGGCTGCGAGAGCAGCCCAGCAGCTTTCCCCTGTCAGACTCAGCACGTTTCCATGGCAGGCTGGGATCCACTGCAGGGAATGCTGGGGGGTGAACAAAAAGGAGCAGTTTTACGTTCCCCTCTTACTCCACTGCTGTGACCAACTCTTACATTCCTCGCTTGTGCCTGTTGGCAGCAAGCTTTGATATGGATTTGAACTTTCAAGCTTGAGTTGTTTTTATTAACAGAGTTCTCTGTACCAGGCAGCAATTGGCGGGGGGGGGGGGCGCAGCGCGGGGAGAGCGGGCCTACCCTGGGGGATCAGCT
>JAVJGG010000005.1:11501449-11563461 GCA_035590195.1 Aviceda cuculoides | reverse complement strand
TTGGAGCCGGCTGGCGTTGGCTCTGTCGGACATGGGGGAAGCTTCTGGCAGCTTCTCACAGAAGCCACCCCTGTAGCTCCCCTGCTACCAAAACCTTGCCATGCAAATCCAATACAATCTGCCTCTGATCTAAATAGCAGATTTTCTTCTAAATGTTTTCCAAACCTTCTGGCTCAATGCAAAGATGAATCCACATGTTTTTTTAATCAGCCAAGGTGGCATTTTTGTCCAGTGGCACTTCCAAAAGGTAATGGAAAGCCAGCTACTTAATTCAGGAGAGTTATAAGTTCCTGTGTTTAGGCAAGAATAGATTTTCATCTCTACCTCCACCATTCAGAGGAGGAGGGGAGCATCAGGTTTATATTTAGCCTCTCTACCTTGGAAAACAGGTGCTTTCTCTGAGCACCTGCAGGTGACTTCTGACTTTGCCAATCCTGGCATTTTCACATAGCTTGCTTAAGTTCTGAACTTGGGAATGAAGTGAGATGGTTTTAGTTACACTTTTATGGACTGTACAACTTTTCCCAGTTACAGAATTTTTTTTAGGTGTGTGGGGGTTTATTTTTAGTCTTAGTGACACATCAGTTTCTAGAGCATTTTTTCCATAAAATATTTTACTTAAAAACAGATTAAATGAGTTTGTCTATGGTCACATTTTTATGTTAAAAGAAAACTCTGAGGAAGAAAGAATCCCTGTAATTTTAAACTTGAACAATTTTAATCCAGCAGACTAATGCAAATCTATTTTGTATTACTGAAAAATTATAAATGCATATGCAGGAGCAATTAGTCCTTAGTTCTGTTGCTAAATAAAATTTTTGTTCTCCAAAGTGATAATTTTAGTGTTGTAAAATGACACAATAAGTAAGACAAGGGGAAACTAATGACATCATGTGCATTTTAATACATTTGCCTAGATGATAAACAGTTTGTTTTAATCTTTCCTGTCACAAATGTCATGTAAGATAAGCCTTGTTTGTCTTCTCCCATACATGTACCATATATCTCAGCTGACTTAAGAGAGCTACTATACCATTAGAAAAGCATGTGGTTCCTAGCATGGGTTTGACGTTTGTCTCAGGCAAGTTCTGGAGGGGATTACTGTTCATGTGTACCAGTGTTGTGAGAACATTAGGTAAGAAATGCTAAATATGAAATCAGAGTGAAAACATTAATACTTGGTCCATATCAAGTCTATTATTCTAATAGTTCTGTCTTCCTGTGTGATTGTTTTTTACCTGCAAAGATATATGACAAACTTATGCATGCTTTGATAAACATCAGGCTCTTCTAGTCATTTTCTGTCCTTTGGAAGCTGATCTTAGTAAAATTTCTATGCATTCACATTTACTAAAGCTAGCATAGCTTTTACACAAGCCAAGCAAGAATAAATTAGTATGTATTTCTTCCAAAGATATGGTTTTGTTTGTCTTTCTTTTGATAATGTCAATAACAGGTTTTTTTCTGTGAATTTAGTTTAAATTGGCTAGAATATTTAAAGCTGAAACCAAGAAGCTGACCTGAAATTCATTAAAAATATATACAAAATCTGTTTATTATAAATTCTGCCATTACAGGGAATAAAAACAAATTCACAAAGATGAGACACACAAAGCTAAATTGTTAACAGATTTTCCTTCCTACCTGAAAGAAATAAAATATAGTGTTCATATGGGAAAAATATGGAGCCAAATACATATGCACATTGCCTTGCTTTTCTTTCCCCCTCCCGCCAAGTATTTTCTCCTTCTTTTCACAGCTGGCTGACCTAATGGAGGCTCAAAAGCTAATGCAGGAATCATCCCCTGAAGGATTAGCTGTGCCATTTAGCATTGGCTCTCCGCGTAGGAAAGTGCAGCTCCATACCTCTCTGAAAGGCAAACTTCTTGCACAACTCTGTATTGTGTCATCAAACAAGCCAAGCCAGAGCTTTTCCTTTCCTTTTCTTTCTTTTTTTTTTTTTTTTCTCCTCCAGAATATTCAGTTTCCTTTCCTTTTTTAGGCAGTGAATGTGTAGGAAGTGGGGTGAGCTTCTAGCCTGAGCCACTCCCTTCCTCTTTTAGGCCATGCAGCTGTGCGTTTGCTTTTATGAACACGTGCAGATAGACTTGAACTTGTTTTGTCTGTACTCCAGGGTAGGTGGATGTGAGCCAGCTCCAATCTGTCAGTGAGCTGGCTATGTTAGCGTAGCGCTGTACCAAACCTGCTGAGCTCTACTGAGACTCTGCAGTTATTGCTGAGGTGCAATGACACACTCATGCGTCTTCATAGTTTAAGAGATTGGACAAGGGCTGGGTCTGGCCAGATCAAAATCTCCTTAGGGTGTGTATGGATGTACTTCCAATCTGTGTCTACATCTTCATCCCACTGTTGCACAAGGTGGGGGGGAAATGGAAATGAAGGGAAGCCTCTTATGCTTGCTTTCATTTCCTTGCTATTTAAACTTCAAGGACTAGAGGGTCAAGCTAACTCTTAAAACTGCTACAGGAGAAATTAAGGACCATTTACGCTTATTTAATCAATAGAAAATGGTCTGTGTTTGATTTCATTTGATGTTAGTTTTGTCTTTAACTGATAATAACTTAGAACAGACAAATTTAATCAAGCTCCTTTAGATTATTCAGGATGTGTCTCATGGATATATATAGCTGTTTAGATATTTAGTGCAGATGTCAAGAGCTATGCTTTAGGTGGGTGTCTACACTGTGGTATCTGATACTGTAATCAAGCCCCCCTCCTTCTGACATTAATAAACCTATAAAGAATAGATGTCTGACAAAAGCCTACTGTTAGAAAGGGGAACTTATTGTACTGTAATTATATCAATAGCACCTAGGAGTGCCAGATAACAGTCAGATGACATCTTTTTCAAAGACATATGGGGGTAATATGGGGAAGCATGTGAATTTGTATGAGATTCATGAAGTCGTGTAGTCATTTTGTATTACAAAACCCCCCAAGAATAATGTGCATCATCTATATGTCATCCTAAATAAAGTTAAGTTGAAAGAATGAACTATCTTGATCTACAGTACCAGACAAAACCAAAGTAAATCCCCCACAGTTATGATATGGGATGGGAAAATTAGAGAAGTCTGTAAGAATGTTAGCTAATTTTAGTTAAGAGAACATGCTCCATGGCTGCTCCAATAAACAGCATAAATGAAATTGCACCAGATTTGGCTCCCTTTATGCCACATAGTCTTTTCATACTACCCCAGCAAACCTTCATCCCTACATGCTTCCAGCAGCACAGGCTCTAATGTCATTTCACATACTCTTTACTGAAAAAACCACACATATAGTAACTATGTATTGAGAGAACAGAAGGAACATATGGAGCCAGAAAGACGAATGTCTCTCCAGTGCTGTGTAGTGTGGTTTCACTGGTGTGCTCTAAGGAAAGTATTAGCATGTTCACAAGCCACTCCACATCATTTGGATTGGGGAATCAGGGACCGCTGCCTGGCAGAAGCATTTAGCAGAGTTAGGTACAGCAGTAATATATTTAAGGTAGGGTTGTAAAAAACACCTTTAATTCAGGTTACTCCATTCTGGCTACCTGTATTTAGAAAGGGAACTCTAAACTTCAGAAGAACTGAATCTCTGAAATCTCATTTGGCCTGGCCAAAAACTGATGTACTATGAAATATAGGTCTCTGGGGAAGCTTTGGATGTCAAGCATCTGCCTAAGAAGTAGCACATTTCAGCAACTGAAAGTCAAACGAAAGCTGGAAACAGTACGTAGAAGTGTGAACACACATCTGTGGATCTGTAAATACTTTATTCCTTAAAAAATGTAATGCCATTAGTCCCAAAGCTATTCAGATCCTGAGTTTACTGTTTTCTTCTGGAAAAAGTCAGGGCCGGGTTTGGAAGCGGGGTGATGGAGGCAGTGCATTGCATGCTTTCTCTTTTATAGTCTGGACAAGCCATTCATCCACAACTCCCAGGTACTTCCACTCTTGTACAGAAATTCAAACAGGGATTTTCAGTCTTTCAGGAAAATCCCTTATCCTTTATGCTTCTGACTCTCTTGAGCTACTTCTTCTTCTGCCTCTCACGTTTCAACTGTTCCGTTTTGAATGGAATGCAAGACCAAGAAGAATTGTTTGTTGGCTTAAGCATTACTACATTCCCTCAGAATGCTTTCTCTTTCTAAATATTTCATAATTTGTACAAGATAAAACATATCAGAAGACATTAATAAGAATGAATGACAGAATCACCATGATCTAGCAGTTGTGGCACTTTCCCAGAAGGTAGGAAATGTAGCTCAACACTCAAAAAATTAGTCTGAGTCACCCTCATAAATGTAAGGGAGATCCAAGTGAACTACTTATTTCAGCCCAACCTCCCCCCCCCCCCTCCCTTTTTAAACAAACAAAAGTAATCCTGTTTCAGTCTTAATTTTAAAGGAGGGAGAGGATTGTCTTGTCAATTGATAGAAAAAAGCAACAATTGCACAATCCATCTGAAGGGAAAGAGCTTATTGAGAGAGGGTGGAAATATAAACAGTGGTCTGTTTAGATTTAACCCACCTAAAAATTGGGATGACTGATTTTGATACTTGCTCACAGTCTGCTGCAACTGACTGATAATTTTTTTTGTAATTACTTTTGCAAGCTATTGTTCAACTGAAATATATTAAAAAATCACTTGGGAGAGCTATGAGTGACATCCTCATTTCACTAAGGACAGTGAAGATGTATCGTTGGGGTCAAGTTTCATCAGATAAAGACAGAATACTCAGACTGAAGCGGACAAACTACACAGCTTAGCTGGAAGTTGTTTATACATATTATACACTGCGGAACAATGCGGAGATTTCAAAGCTGTCATTAAGTTAGTAGGCTCCGTCTTGCTACAGCGACATAGAAGCCAACACATATGTTACAAGTAATGCAGATAGCCTGAATGGGATTTATCTTAACAGCTGTGCCTTCCTATCTGACACCTGAGATAGTTAACTAAGGTCTGTTTGTAATATTTGAAGAATAGAAACTTAGGGAACAATTAATCTTCTCGTAAAGTAAAAAGCTAATGTAAGTCAGATGACTTGCACCCTACCTGTTTATTTCTACTGACTCTATAGAAAGGGTGATTAGATCAAATAGAGAAAACTATTATATACCTGCAAAGATATGTGAGATGAATATCACTGTCCTTGTTCTTGACCTTGTTTATCCTTGTCTCCTGGGCATCTGTGAGATTTTCAGCTCTTTGTTGCTTACAGCAGAGCCAAAAAAATACCTCAAGTGTGTCTTTCTTCAGGCTGTTTTCCAATTGTTTTCTTATAGACCTTTTAGAGGTGTAAATAGGCAAAATTTTATCTGTTTTAAAGGAAATTAAGAACATTCCAAGCTTTTATAAAGCTTCATGGTGTTTTGGGTTTGTGTGGCAGAGTTTTTGGTAGTGGGAGAGGGAGCTGCAGGACCAGCTCCTGTGAGAAGCTGCTTGAAGCTTTGCCAGCTCCAAGCGGGACCCCCCTCTGGCCCAGGCTGAGCCCGTCAGCGACAGTGGCAACACCTGTGGGAGAACAGATTTAAGAGGGGGAACCTGCAGTGAGTAGGGGATTGGGATGTGAGAGGAACCCCTCTGCAGATCCTGAGGTCAGTGAGGAAGGAGGGGAGGAGGTTGATGCCCCTGCAGCCTGTGGTGAGACGAGATGGCAGGCTGTCCCCCCCCCCCCAGCCCATGGAGGGGAGCAGATGCCCACCTGCAGCCCGGGGAGAGAGGAGCCCACGCTGGAGCAGGGGGATGCCCCCCAGGATGGCTGCCACTGCATGGGAAAGCCCGCGCTGGAGCAGGCTGTGCCTGAAGGACTGCAGCCCGTGGAAGGGACCCACGCTGGAGCAGTTTGTGAAGAACTGCAGCCTGTGGGAAGGACCCACGTTGGAGAGGTTTGTGGAGAACTGTCTGCTGTGGGAGGGACCCCACGCTGGAGCAGGGGAGGAGTGAGGAGTCTTCCCCGTGAGGAGGAAGGAGCGGCAGAGACAAGGTGTGAGGAACTGACCCCAACCCCCATTCCCCGTCCCACTGTGGTGCTGCACAGAGAGGGAGGGAGAGAATTCGGGAGTGGTGTTGAGGCTGGAAGGAGGGAGGGGTGGGGGGAAAGTGTTCTAAGGTTTGGGTTTACTTCTCAGTATCCTTGTTTTGATTTGATTTCTAGTAAATTAAATTGATTTTGTTTCTTTCCCCAAGTTGAGCCTGACTTTTGCCCCTGACCATAAGTGGAGAGTGATCCTCCCTGTCCTTGTCTTGACTCATGAGCGTTTCCTTGTATTTTTTCCTCCTCATCCCACCAGGGCTGGGGGGAAGGAGTGAGCAAGCGGCTTCATGGTGTGGTGCTTTGTTACTGGCTGGGCTTAAACTATGACACATGGGTCTGGTTTGGAAATAGAGAAGGAAGGGGAATCGTTGGTAAATGAGCTCTTAATTGTTTTTTCCAGATGCATCATGACTCTGAATGAACTGGAGTGCAGAACAGGAGTGTCAGTTCAGCACAGTGACATACCTCTCTGTAAGTGTTTTTAGGAATCACAAGGCTGCAAACCTTCATTAATTTTAATAAATAGGAGATTCCAAGAAAGGCAGTGCAATGCCAAAAGGGAAAGGATTTAATTTCTGATTGCATCTTCCTTCTTTAAAAGAAAAAACGTTAATAGTCTTTCCTTCCTTGTAGTTGGTACAGTACTTTCCAGTATGACTAACAGGAAACAAAACTTTAAAGTTTTTTTTAATTTTTCAGGAAAAAAAATCTTGAAGTTAGGATGGCTTTTAGCGCTTTAAGAACTCTTTGGGCCTTTTTTGTTTGCAAAAACGTCTTAGAGATTTCCCAAGAGAGGCCTGTATCATGTAGTTTCCAAGACTTAGGAATGGTAACTATACTGCAACTTCTGTCTAGCAATGAAAAATACATGAAAATAAAAAATAAAAATGACATTAATTTTTAACTATTTAGTTTGGTTTAGATTGGCCAAGTAATAAGCTGAATGTCATTTTAAATTATTAAATTTCCATTACTCTGTTTATTATGCTGTTGGATTTCCAGTGACTGTTTGTTACTTTCACTTCTCTGGAGGTATTTATTGTATTAGGGATTTTCAAAATAATAACAAGTAAACTCCCTTGCATCGATGACTCCCAAACAGTTCAAGTTTAGATCCAAATTTTAATCCATACTTTAGGAAATCCTACATCAGAGGAATCTAAAATATTTTTGCTTTGTACAAAAAATGGAGAATATAGCTATGAGGCTGTCTCCTGAAAACCCTGGCATGTGACGAGCACTGTCCCAGTACTGCGTGGTATAGTGAATTCAAGCTAGGCTGTGTCTCATACTCCAGCTTGAAGAGTCATGTAAAATACTTTACTCCTGGGGCTTCCTACATCTCTGAAGCTGTTAAAGATTAGAAATACCATTTGTGGCCTGAGTCTCCACAATCTCCCAGACTATGAGTTTTGTGTTAAATGGTTAAGTGATGGAATAAAGAATATAACCTTGAAGTCTAAGTTCAAGATTTTCAGATTCCTTGGGCTAAGAATAATTACAGAATAACTGCTTTATTCTAAGAGTTCAAGAAGCAAAGCTTAATTTTCCTTTTCCCCCTTAAATATAGGAATTCATTTGAATAGATAAACTAATTTTGCTATTATAACTAAAAGCTGTGGTAGATTGTCATACTCAATTTAGATTCAAATACAGAGAACTTTGGATATAAAACCAAACCAACCCCAAACTCTATTTTTTTTTAACTGAATCTTAATTCCAAATTCTTAGTTTTTTGTCTTCCAATAAAATTAATGAAAGACATATGAAAATATGTTAAAGGAGAAATGTGTTCATGCTGAGCTGAATGTGGAAGCAGTTGGGAAACCTATAGGCCAAATGCCAGCTGAAAGGTCTTCCAAATTCTGTCTGAGCAACTACAGTTTGAGACAGATATGGGATTTCCAGACCTCAAAATGTATGTATGTACTAGGAGTTAAGAAGGTGAAGAGGAGTAAAGAAATTGTTTCAGGAAGAAAACTATCATATTACACTACACATTCTTTGTTCAGAGGTCCATACAATACCGCAGAAGCTGTGTATAAACTTGGCAGTGAAGGAGGAGACCAATACAAGTTCTGTGTTATGCTCAGAGGAGAGGAAACAATAAAGACATTAAAAAAAAAAAAATTCCTCCAAATAACTAAGTGCCAGGACATGAAGTAATAAATATTTGGTACAGCTCAAGAAAAGTAACAGGGTTTTCATCCATGCTGGTATGATATGGAAAGCCTATTTGAAACTCTGCTCAATCATGACCTCAGGCTGGAGGACCTCATCACTGGAACAGACTTCAAGGGTTCAATGTTTTCAAGATTACATAGGATGTTATAACGAAACGGCAGCTCTCTTCCAGCCTCCAATGTATGGACACTGCAGTTTCGCAGCGAGAATGCTTTTTGGCAGAATAATGTAATTCACATCCACAGCAGATTATTGTAAACCATACAGCCACCTTCTGAAAAAAGTTGCATTGTCCACTTGAGAATCAAATCTGGAATGCCAATACAAATGATACATTTAATGTTTTTTCTCTGCAAAGAAAGGTGTGAAAATAACACATGGATGGACACAGTAAGTGAGAAGAGAGAAAGGGGAAATACTTCCCACAATAGTAAAGCTGTAAAAGTCCAAGGAGTAGAAAGGTGGTTGGTACACACACCTAGAATATAGAAAAAGTTGGCAATAGACTCCTTTTAATGGTGTTAGATAATGGACATGCATACTATGTCCTTAACATAAGGGAGAAATAAAGTGTTGCCAATATTGTTGAAGAGGTTTTATACTGTGGGGTGTTTGAATTTGAAATTTCACTTAAGTTGCTGGAGCTTCTGTGTCTCATTCACGTTGCACGTCGGCACCTTTTAGAGTTTCATAGGTCAGAGTACAGGTGAGTAACAGTGTTAAGCATTGAAAAGGGGAATTTAAATAAATTAAAAAATGAAATTACTTGGTTTTATGGAATTGTGCTTAGAGAATAATATTTTATCTCCAGCCTGCAGTTTAACTAGTTTGTCAAACCTTCAATGACATTCTGAGTTCAAGCATCAAGTTTGTATTTGTAAACTGATTCACTTGTATGTAATGTGTGCTAATGGAAAAAAGACAATTTGTCCAGGCCTTTGTTTTCTCCTTTGCAGAAAATATGTTTACCTGATCAACGACAGAGTACTTATATCTTATGTATTGTTTTATGCAACAGTATTGACACTTCTCTGCATAAGCATGCATATAGATATGTAAAAATAGTTTCAAATGTGCACATATATATCTATGTGAATGTATACATACATGTATGTTTCTGTATGTGTATATATGTATGTGCCTGCACACATATACAAATATATTTTTATGTATGAATACACGCATGCACACACACATTTAAACCATTTTTTTGAGGTTCTTCTGCGTTTCCATAATGAGAAATCTATTTCACAGTGTGTGAAGCTACTATATTTGGAGAAAACAGATTGCTGTAACTAAGCTAATTAATTAGGGATATTTATTTATTTATTTAGAGGTCTGGTCCTGTTTCTATTGATTCCCTTTTGCCACTGACTTTATATGTGACAGGAGTGGACACTAAGGTCTCATTGAAGGTCCAATGAAACTCATGAAAATCAATTGCTATATTTTTGTGTTGCATTAGATGGAAACAAATAGACGTCATTACTAAACAAATTGGATTATGAGAAGTAAATATAAGTTACTTTAATACAAGGACAATCTTGATGCAAAAATAAATTGCTATAAACTGCAAATAAATTTAAATAGCCTGGAAAGCAAAAGGTTTCTATCCACTAAAAGGATGTTCTGGAGCATCTAGTACATAGAAAAATTAGGATTATAATTGGTTTTAGGATGGTGCTGGACAAAATTACTAAGGAGATTGTATGATATTGTTGCAAATGGTAACAGTAGACTGGATTTGGTGTCCTTGGTCTCAAAGTTTATCTGCAACTGTTGCTTATGTTGTAGTTCTTACAGAGAAGCAAATCTTTAAAATTTTCAGTCAGCTCTACTGTTGGAGCTTCACAAAGGATGGACTGGTTGAGACTTCTTAAACTTCTGCCTTCAGAACAGAACAGCTGTTCTAAACAATTACTCTAGTTAGAAGAAAGTTATCAGAATTAATCAACGAGAAGGGATGCAGTAAATGATAGTTTAAGTGGCAGGTATTTTTCAGTTTTGTTCTTGTATATATCAAAACAAACTGCCATTTTGAAATAAGAAATATCATACAAGTTTTCAATGTTCGTGGCTTTACTTTTTAAACAGATCCATCCACATTATTAAAAACTGGTCATCGTTCAGCAGCATAATTGACTTAGTAATTACATATAGATAGTATATCCCAATGATTTGAAATATTTGGTACTTAAACTTGATAGTGCTATATTGATGCTGCTAAATTCTTACATGTTTATCATTTGCCAGAATGCATTAGAACTAAAACACATTGCTATCATTCTCATATCTTAGCTTCAGCAAAATGACATTTTTTTAGTTCAAGTATTATAACTATACTGGTTCAGACTAGCCCCAATGCTTTTTTTTTTTTTTCAGCACCAGTAAGCATTTGATAATGAGCTTTCCAGGGCCAATACACTTGCGGCTTAACTGTAATTCTCAACCTGAGAAGTCATAAAACCAAAGGTTTTGGTGGGTTGTGTTCATGTTTATTTGAATCACTTTCATCTAAGAAGTTGAACTGCAAATCTTATGAGAACAAGCTCTCTTGAGCTTTCCAAGACTGTTCCTCAATCCAGTTTGGAAATTACTCAGAAATAGCTTTATTTTCATTATTTCACAACTTTCAGTTGTCTTCCTATGTCAGAACTTGATAATGCAGACCAAAGGTGGAAATGATAAAAGGTCAGAGACTTTTATAGAAATGAAATTCTCATCTTAGGCAGCTGAGGTTTATTGTCTGAGTTTGAGGCAGTAGTTTTATTATTATTGTTGTTCTTGTTGTTGTTTTGTTGTTATTGCCATTGTTATTATTATTAACATCATTATTACTGCTTTAATTAAATTGGAGAATATTTGTAGGAATTGTCAAATATAATTACTGCCAAAATTTGGTCCTAGCGCATATTCAGTTCTATTGGATCCCTTTGAAATTATCTATCAGTGGCAATGTGTTGAAGCATGTCTTTTCCCAAACAGGTTTTCCATAAATTCTGTTCATTTTTACATTACCAATTAATGTGTGGTACACTTTTGCAACAATTACTAGTTAAACTGCATTTTGTATCAACTTTTTACACAAGGCTTCATTCTCTTGCTGTTCATTTTCATATGGTGTAATTGTAAAATCTGATGACTGTTTTATTAAGGGAATGTGTTCCCTCCCAAAGAGTTTGAGAAACACTTCAGTTTATTTCCGAACAAGGCTCTACTGTTTGACTGCTAGCTTTATATCTGATATAATGGTTTATAACTATGGTACCTGACATATATCATGTTAACTAGTACCTGTAGCTTTTTTATAAAATATATGCAGCTTGACACATCTAGAGGCCAACCCACATATGTCAGCTTCAAAACAGCAAATCCTTATTGTTTATCTTCCATCTCTGTCTGGGCAAAACAGTTCACAAAGGTTTCAATGCCACCATTTACTACAAGTCACTGAGATATAAACAAATTATTAAAAAGAGGCATATGAGTCATTTAAGAGAACAAGAGAAGGGCAAGCTGTCTTCATCCCCCTGCAAGAAGAAAGGCTGTTTTATTTTAAAAGGAATGCAAGGCATTAGAAGTCACTTGCTATTTACTAGAGCTGTAGCTATAAAATATCACACAATTTTGAAAGCTAGGCTTTTTAAATAATTTCAGTGGCAAACTCTGAGGTCAAGGTCTAGAGTAATTGCCTAAGTTACACAATTAATAGCTAGAATTCCTGAAACTAGGCACCTAAGTTGTAAACCAGCAAGGAAATTAAGCATCACCAATGTGGCTGAAACTAAGGCATCTCTGAAGGCTATTTACTGAGCAAGACATCCTCAGCTACCCAACGTGCTGTACTAAGAACAGAAATTTGTCTGAACTTCCCCTTCCCCTTTAAGCTTAAACCTTTTTATTCAGGTTATGTCTTACATGGGAAGTCTATTTCACTTTAAAAAGCTATAGGAAAAAAACCAGAAATAGTTTGAAGGTCAGGTAGTGGTCCACAGATTTCTTTTCCTGCAGGCAATTGCCAGGATGCTGTCATTCTTCTGGATCCCTAAGTTCTGCATCACTGGTTGTGTAGTGGCCCAGCTTCAACAAATCAGAAAAGGGTTTTTCCCAAAATTTCTCTATACCTTTATTCTCTATTATCACCAAAGCTCAAATATTCTCAACAGTATGTCTGTTAGAACACTTTTCAGAAAATATCAGGATGGGTTTGAATTCCCTCAGGTTAGAGAGGGAATTAAACTCAGACTTCTCACTTTTTAAAATTAATTTACTTACTGCATTGCTGTGATGCAAATAGTAGGAGGAAGGTCACTATAATAGTGAAACAAAGTGAAAGCAATGGTTTGTGATGAAACCTGTATTTGGAGGCACTCATAATGAACCATATTTCTTCATGGACATGCAGATTTGGATATTTCTTTCCCTTGGCCCTGAACTGCAATTGGACTTTAAGCAAGAGCTCCATAGCCCAGGAAGCTTCTATGCTGGCAAGGGTGGGTGGGAAGTGTGGAAGATGAACTGGAAGGTGTTGGATGAACGTAGAGTGCAGAGCTAGAGTATGGATTTTATGGGTTATGGTACAGAGCTGAAGACCATACTTTTTACTGAAACTCTGTCTTAGGTGTTGAATGAGGCACTTCAGGTCCTTTCCTACAAAACTGTCAGGGTATGCCAATAACTGCAGTTTACAAACTATAGAATTGAACTCTATATCTGGTGATGATTTGTTTTTCTTACAGGTAAAATTGGACTACTTTAGTAGCCCTCAGTCGTTGTATCAAAAGGTTGATGAACTGAGACAAATCTTTTGTATTAACGTGTAAATAAACGCGGTGTTATATAGTCATGTGGTCAGAACATACAGAGATTTGCTTTGGACATACTCATTCCAGTGTGACAAGAAGGGTGAAAGACTACAAAGGCAACCTTGATGTTTCAGTAATTTGCAAATCATTGCTTTCACAATAGCTGAAATACAGCAATAGTATAAAGCAATTTTTTGTTATACTAAGTTTTCTTGGACAGGAAAAAAGAGAGCAGTGACAAAATACTGGAACTGAGAGAAATACTTGCACCTTTAAACACCTACCTAACTTATAAACTTAAAGTCAAGTGCTAGTATTTGTGTGAAATGAGTTGCCTTTGAATATGTAGAAAGATGCCACTAAGCAGGGCAAAGTTTGCAGTCAGAGATAATTTTTTACTAGAGAAGGTGTCATCACTGGGGTGGAGGGAGAAGTTGAAAGTGATTGCTCTGGATTTTGTTTAATTATTTTATTCAATGGGATAGAAAGGCAGTTGGTACCTGTGGAGCAGAAGGGAAAGATAACAAAGCCATTAGACTTGTCCTGTGGTACAGAAAGAGAGAGCAGAAAGGGTGAGGGAGGAAAAGTATTTTTAAAAATTCAATGTGGTTTTATTTTGCATTCGATTCTTTAAAATTTGCTCTTGGTCATTAACCACCAATCATAGCAGTGTATGCTACACCCTGTGGGAATGAGCTGCAATCACAGCCACGGATTTCAGCGGGCTTTGTTGGCACAATTATATCATTTTGTTCCCTACGTCATGGTAACTTTTTTCAGGAAGAAAGACAGACACAGAAAATCTTTCAGAAAAGGTGCTCTGCATCACTTTGATTTGGGAGCTCATAATTCCACAGGACGATAAGTGGCATTTCTTACTGTGGTTCAGTTGTGAATGACATGAAATGAAGTAAAGCACACCAGACTGATATGACTACTTCTGTATCTAATTCCTTCCATTGTTTTGGGGGTAATTCCGGTATCTTTTTCTAGCTGAATCATAAGGGTGCCTAAACATGTCAGAGATGAGCTTTTATTTTGGGAAAATATTTATTTCCCCATATCCTAATAAATCCAGTCATGTAAAAGAGACTGCAGGTGCTGCTTGCCCCGTTCTCTCCAAAGGTTGGACTTAACCCAGGTCAAAATTTTGGCTCCATGAAGTCAGTGACAAAACTCCCGCTGACTCTGCTGGGGTCAGGGAGGGTAGCATTAGATAATTGTCACTATGCTGTCTTCACTATTGTCTCAGTAAAATAGGTAAAAAGTGGTTCTAACTCAGATTTATAGATGTGTAGTTTTCAGGCCCAAAAAGTTGTTGAATGAAAGCCGAGACACACATTCTTTAAATGACTGTAGCATGTTTGGGATATAGTTAAGTTACAGGGTGTGTACCGCAGGGAATAACACTGTGTATATTAAGAATTGTTTACCCTGCAAATCCTAGGCAACAGCCCCCATTTTTTAAGTTATGTGTGAGTGATACTGGATTTCTCAGAACTACCAAGATGAAAATCAAACAATAGCAAGACAACATGTATTATAAACATGTACCTATAAGTTGTAAGGATTTTTTTTCTCCTTTGTTACTATTTATATTATCATTTGCACTAAAGTAAAATGGGGGTTCTAACTGTGTTGGATGCTGAACCAGCTAGGGAGTAACCAAGCAAAGAAGGAGGAAATGGAGACAAAGAAATGTGGCTAAAAGTCACGGGTTGTCTAGGTCAGCATCATACAGACAGTCGGGAACAAAACAGAACCAGTGCTGAAGATTAAGGTTGTTGTGTCCTAGAGCATATGCAGATGTTATCATAGGAAGAAGTTGAAGTCTCACACTACTGTACATTGACCTATACATTACCTATGAAGTGGTGCCATTTTTCCGAAGCAAAACTATTCAGCTTTTTAATTCAATCAACATAGATTGGCTGAAGTTAAAATAAATGGGATTTCGAATGTACTGGCAGGTATTTGGCAGGCAGTTTTCTGACTGGGCAAATACGAGATGATCACAAAAGATAGTTGATTTGACATTAATTTTAGGATTTCTGTTCTTGCTCATGTTGATGAATGATGGTTTCCAGCTACCCAGAGGTTGGGTCTCATAAGAGGACAGCATTTTGAAGAAAAAAATCCAACCACCAAAAACCTTAATCTAAGCCATTGAAAAAATAGAATTATATTAAATAGCACAGAAAACAAAAGCAAAAGAAAGATCTTTTTATGTAGAAGTTTGGAATAAGAATATCCCCTTAAAAAAGCAGTTCACATTAAAAAAAAAAAAAGGCATAGCTAATTTCTCAAATAACAAGCAAGATAGAAAATGCAGAAATCAAATTTCTTAAAAGAAATGCTACAGAAAACCTATGTACTATCTGGGCACTAGACCAGAGCAATTTGTGTGTGGTTATCTGCATGCAAAATCTATATGCAGCTCTAATTGAAAGAAGGGGAATTTGGCCCACAGAGTCATTGTTTACCAGTCGAAACAGAGATTTAAGAAAATATAGACTTGTCTAATTTGTAGTTTTGGAGTAAATCAAGGAGTGCTGTTTAGATTAGTTTTTGCTGAATGTCCCTGTTTACTTGAATTAAGTGCTACTCAAGAAATAGAAGAAGACATAGACCAGACATTATATAATTTAAACAGTCTGATAACAGAAAACATACTGTATGCTAAAGGGAAGTGTCTGTTGATTTTGCTTTACTTTTCATTCATTTACTAATTTAAATAGATTTTAAGCCACCTGCATAAATTTGAGCATATTTGACTGAGAGTTGGCCAAAGACCAGAATAGCAGCAGAAGCAGCTCAAGAGAGGGAAAGTCCTGTTGTAGAGCTAGAAATAAGATGAACTTTAGCAGTACAGATGAACCCATGAAGACCTGTAGACTAAGAAAAATGAAGTTCATGACATAGGAACTGTTTAACTGGGAATTATACGTAAGTGCTGTGCTGAATTAGAGCATGAGGCATAGGGTGCAGATGTAGGCATCTACTAGTAAGGTAGCATGGTGCCCTGAGGAGTGTCAGCCTGGCCCCCTAATGAGCCAAAATCCTGAATGAAACTCACTGGCTCTCCAGTCACTGCATGGAGACAATTAGAAATATCAGGAAGATGACCCAAAACTTGCACTTAAGCAGAAATGTATTTAGTACAGAGCGGCATCTGCACTCTGGCTTCGTCTCTGGAAGATCCAGATCCAGGCTTCTCTGCTCAGCACACAGGGGCCCAAATCCTTTCATAGTCTGTATGGTAAAGGCAATATTTGGAACAGACTTCATCCTACCTGCTGGAAGTGAAAGATCAAACCACAGCCAAAGCCAGACAGCCTACAAGAAAGTGTGACTCTGTACTTGGTGTTTAAGGTGCTGAACTTGGTGGTTTAACTCGGTACAAAACTTTTGTAGTTATGGTACTGAGCTGATCTGGGCTGTGATCCCAGATGTTAGAACTGCAGCCTGGAAGGAGTTGTGCATTCCACCCACGCCCTGCGATAGCGCAAACATTAGCAGGGAGACTCTGTTTCTCCGAGGTTAATGCCTTACCACGGGAATACAATCTGTTTCCCATCTGCCTCTCCGACCTCTTCTCCCTCCACTGGTGAATCCTGGAGCAATTTCAGCAGTAGGCATGTGGAGCGTGCTTCCTTTCCTGAACCACAGAGTGATTAGGGCACTCTGCTGAGAGATACGGGTTTGAATCCCTGTAAGCAGGTTAAAATATTATTACAGTCCTTTTTCATCCAAATCCTGGGGTTGAAAACCAAAAGTAACTTCAAGGCAGTATCATTTCCTTCCTATGCTTAGCAAAGCTTCTAGTAACATGATGGGTATACAGTGTTCACGCAGCCCTCGATTTGATCTTGTTGCCAGTGTGGAAGATGTATGCTAATTGTAGTGAATTCAGTCGTCTCTCACTCAAATGACTTATTTTGAGTATGATGGGAAAAAAGCTGTCCTTCGGGAATTCTTTGCCTTGCTTCTTTTCTGAATGGATTGTATAGGAAATAATTTTACTTAGTGTTGTCCCAGATTAGGAGACATTATCCTTTCTTCTTTTCTAAATGCACAACACACTCCAGGCACTTTCCGCTCCCCTGCCCTGACCTTCTTAATTTTTGAAAGGTTTTTCTACTTGTACTGAACTCCCTGTGTTAATACTCTCCCTGTTGCAGCACACTGGTGGAACGCACAGTCCTGTCCCAGATACAAATGTCTGGCACAATGTTCCCAGCCTGGAATTGGCTGTTTATGACTTTCCCTAGCAGCATGACAGCGCCCTGTGATTAAATACATTCAGATTTCTCTCTGTCCTACTTTAGTTTATGTTGACCAAAAATATGACATTTTAATTCACCTACTTGGAACCTCACCAAAATGAATCATCACTATTTTGTTTGAACTTGCAGCTCTATGAACACGCCAATAAACTCCTAAGAAAACAAAGCTACAATGAGATATAAATAATAGGCGAGAATCTTTCTACATGCAAAATGAAGGTAGAATCTAAGAGGAGTATAATGCTGGGCTGATACTGGGTCCATGTGCTGGAACAGAGATTTCATTTGTAACCAACAAACTTAAGTGCAACAGGATTATTCTTAAGAGTTGTGTGAATTTGGTCACCTGAAGGTAATTTGCTGTAAAATACGATTTAGATCAGTTCAGCACTATTCACAGACAGACTAACATTTCCAAATAATTTTGTGTAGAAAAAGGTGTAGAGAAGGAGAAAAAGGAAAGGAAGGACTAGGAAAGGAAAAAAATCCTCTTTGTTCTCTAGGTCAGACTTCAAAACGGTCACAATATACCTAAATTTGTCTGAAAGTATTTCCACATATACATAGCTTCTGTTTTCTCAGGAAGGTCTCTGTTCACCATGTCACAGCATATATGGCAGTGGAGTTCACCGAGTTTTTCTTTTTTTGTATTAAATATTTAAATACTCAGTAGAACAGAGAAATACATAATATAACGATTTTGTTACTTGACAGTGGTTTGACTGATACAGTGCATAGGAATCTGGCTTGCTTCCTTTAGTTTAGGAAAATATGTGTTTTTGTACAAAGTATAACTGTAGCAAAGGAAAACATTTTTAATCAATGAAAATTTTCCTGAAAAAACAAAAATGTTTCAGTAGAGGTTACTGTAGGAGAATCATGAAGTAACCGTTCTTCAGCTACACAATGCACAGTACCACCCATAGAACAGGCTGCCCTGTAAATAAGCACCAGCTGTTATCTGTTCTTTTACAATACTGATAAACTCTGTAAAGACAAAGTGTGACACCATAAGGTCCCCAAACCTTGTTACGTCAATATTGTGCTGGTTTCAGGTCAAGTTCTGGTTTATCTGGATGCAGTTCATTTGACTGGACTTATAAGATGAACCTTTCACAACTTTTTTTTCTAAAGCACTTGAGATTCAGCATTGAGAGGCAAAGATAATAGCATAGATGTGATCTAGCAGTGAAAGGCTGAAAACCAGGGCATCTAGGCTCAGATTTTAAAGGTTTATGATTTTCAGACATTTCTCCCTGGGAAATATTCCAAGGTGAGCATCCAAAAGTTAGCTGCCACACTCCTGAAAGACCTGTCCTTGGTTTCTGGCTCCAAGCTTCATCTGCCCACTGTTAAAGTTTAATTAAAAAACCTGGTCATTTGTTACTTCTCTTCTCCAATGCAAATTATTGAAGTGGGCCAAAACCCCCTAGAGAATTGCTATTTGTGAAATATTTATTTTACTATGGTAGTTTCTGAAGAAGCAAACTACTGAACTTAGTAATTTATCTACTTTTAAAATTGGTATTTAAATTAGGCTGATATAAAAAATAGGTTTACTGTGAAACAGGCATACCTGCAAGAAGGTCCAAGAACAAAGAACCGCCATAGCAAGGAAGCCTTTTTGAAAGTCTGTACAAGTCTTGCAGTGTCTCAGGACAGACAGACGAAGCCTGTTTCACACTAAGACTTTTTAAGACCTAGTCTCAGGTTTAAGTTCCTGCCTGTCCTGCTCCACAGGCCAGTGATGGTCTGGTCTGAATGGCAGAGTGATCCCAGCGAAAGGAAACCATACAGAGGGATGGATCTCCCAAAGTTAGCATCCCCACGCTGGCCATACAGTCAGGCTGCCTTTTCTTCTCTTTGTCTTGAGCTGTTTCCCACATGGCAGAACAGCACTTTGGAGGGTGGTTGGCTGCTTGTGGCCTCTTACTGGAACATTAAATAGGTCCTCCTGGAAAAGCTGAGACACTCCTATATATTAGTAAGAGAAGAGAAAAGAAAACACACCACCTATCTTATTGACTTTCTGGGCAAATGCTATAACCAACAGATTATTACAAGGACAAAGAAATCTTTTTCTCTTGACATGTTCCTGGGCCAGTACTTCAGGGAAAAGAAAAAAAAAAAAGAAAAAGAAAAAACATCTGCCAGTAGGGAGAGTGTGGGGACAGAGAAACCTCACTGTGGCTCCAGGATTTAAAAAACACTCATCTGCCTCCCTCTTTTGTGTTTCGCCTTGCTCTCGGTAACTACAAGACAGTATTAAGTTGGAAATCTCATGGTGCTCCCTGTTTTGGCTCTCACTGTGTGGCACCAAAGTCTCCACACCCAGCACAGAGGGATTCTGGCCATTCGAAATGAGGTTCGTTACTCCATTTCAAGGGGCTGGAGTCCTGTCTGGGCTTGACCCTGGAATCTTTTTCTTCTTTCCTTTTTTTTTTTTCTATAGAGTTTATAGAGGTAGAAATTTTTACCTGTCAAGAGATAGATTCTGGAGAGCAAAAGAAAGTGATACAGCTATCAACTTCATGACAAATGACAGTGATTATACCTTAGCAGGACATCTGTGACTAATTTATGGCATCACAGGTGCACAGAAGGCAGGGGCAAGTAAAGCAGTTCAGCAGGGAAAGAACCTGCAGCAGTCTCTCTCTCCATAGGGACTTCCAAGGTTAATTGGTTAGGGAAAGGAAAAATTACACAGACTGTCATGATAATTGTTTTTCATATCAAAAGAAAAAAATGCTTAGTAAAATACAGGAAGGAAGGAAGGAGGGAAGGAAGGAAGGAAGAAAGGAAAATTAAACTAAAAATGACAAGTATTTTTATCTTTAAACTACCACATAGTTTCCTTGTTTAAAATGTTTTTAAAAGCCAAAGAGGTATTTTCACTGAAAATATTTTCTTCCATTATAATAGCCAGTAGGAAAACACCGAACAGCTGTAACAGCTATAACGTAATACACCCTGTAGCAAGCAAAATATGTACTTGAAATGAACGTTGGACAGCGAGCGCAGCCTGACCCACTTCAGCAGGGGACACCTATAAGAACTAAGGTCAAAACTCCTCTTCCATGATTTTACAAAAGGTTAGCACTATCTTCAAGAGCAAGTCTGCCTGCCTGCTTGTGACCTGGAAGAAGCTGATTAAACTTGCTCTGTAAATGGAAGGATGTGTAACAGCTATGCGATGGCAGCAGTCTGATCTTTGGTCTGATTCAAGCCCATTGAAGGGAGGGCCAAGGAGCCACTCAAGACGAACTCCACCAGTGGGATAGTTCCTGAGGTGAAGAGAGCGTCGTGCCTGGTTGCCTCTGACTTCTCAAGCAGGGACCCATCGATATGTGGGGGTAATGTTGGGAGAGTCTTTGGAATGACTCACATTTTTTGTTCTGTGGCACCTCAATGATTTTGCTGTAATGCTCTTAGGCCCACCAATGCATGCTTTCTTCAGTGACAAAACCTGCATAACGTTAATAGAAAAAGTGAGAAATCAGATGCTTATACTTGTTGTATTCTAGAATCTTGAAAACAAAATTTCTGATTTCATTATCTGAAAGATATGCTTAATAAGAAGATCTTGTGTAAACTGTCTTGCTTAAATGCTGGAGTTAAAACAGATAAATACTGAAATATGGATTTTTTCCTATAATTTTTAAATTCTTTACATTGAATTTGTTAAAAGATGGTACGGTTTTGTTCATATAGGCATTTAAAATTCAAGTATTTAATATTATTGATTTACAATACTGAAGGTTTAGTCGATGGTATTGTAAAAAGAATTCTCAAGGCAACGAAGACCAAAAAATTTTGAATAAGCCAGTTTCAGCAGTATTCATTTGTTTGTCATCTGCATTGGTTTATTTATTTTTCTATGATCACTGAATTTGCTTGGAAGAATGAGAATGCTGATTTATAAATAATTTTCTTAAGCATTCCTCAGTATGTCTCCCAGATCCCTAAGCATGAATTAGAAACAGATTTCATATACAATATGACCATAGTGAATAGTAAAAGTAATGACAACTGTAGTTGTTAATTATTTTGGTGGTGTTTTTTTTGTTTTTTTTTTTTTTTTTTCCTGGCCAGAAAAAACATTTATTCAAACAAATAATCAAAACCTAAATTAATTCCATTAGCTTATATTGCGCCCAGAAAACGGGATTGCCACTGAGGGCAGGGGATTCAAGAAAGCTCCATCTCATAGTCCTGGAAAACAGATTCGTTTGTAGTCTTCCTTGTAATGGCCATCTCAGCAGATTAAACTAGTTCAAATTATGATAGCTTTATCACAGAATCAGTGTGTGTCTAAGTAGGGGGGGCTTAATAAGGAGCAGGTATTCTACTTTAACTTCTCTCCAAAGACAAACCCTATATCACAATCCCGTAATAAGTTTCACACACAGTCTGACCCCATTTCATGCTTGTGAATTTAACCAGCTTTATCACTTTCAGTTGTAAAAAACCCATGTTCCTCCTCTAAAATCATAAGATTGACCCATTAGTCAATAAATGCATGCAAAAACCAACAACAACAAACCCAGAACACCCTTCTGAAATACTTTTCTTTATCTGCAGGTTTTTTAATTTTATTTTTATGTTTCCCCTCTTTTCACAATCAGGAAAAATTGAAAGATTTTTGAAGAAATGACATTCTAGAAGTCATCCTGATGTGATCGGTTATTTCAAAAAATTAAGGCACCAAGAAAAATATCTTTAGTGATCTTAAGCATAGAATGGTTATTGTCATTGCCACATCAAAATATAAGCATCAAAAGAGCAAGTTATAAACCAGAGAAATAGGGATTCAATTTTTTTATCTTGAAATTGAAAAAAAAGAACATCACGGACATTAACATCTTTGCTCTTTCTTCAGTGAAATTTTATTAGTTCCTTGTGATTTTATTATATGTTTCTTTTTGCATATAGAAAGATCCTTTTCTTGGAGCTTCTTTTGGTGGTTTTCTATTGCCTGATTTGAGGGGTCTGTGGTTAGGTGATTATTTATTCTTGCTCCTTGACTGGTTAAGCTTCTCTGATTTAGTCAGAAGGTAGGTAAAAGCCATTATTTTTACTCTTGGTAGTAGATGATCTGGTTGCAATATTGATTTTTTTCAGAGATGGATGAACGCTACAGAAAAATACCTTTTTACAGAGAGGATTCAAGGAGCTCTAGAGATGATATTTAGGCAGATGATCTCTGTCTGAGTTACATTTCCCCTGAGGTGTGGGTTAGTCCAGGAAAGAATTTGCTTTCCTGATAATAAGCCTTTGGACATTTTCCCAGGTAGTGGAACTAATTCATATTATACATTTGTATGCTGTTAGAATCAAATTTTGATATATTAAACTACTTTTCAAAAAAATGTTGTGTTTTAAATTTCCACTCCTAAGCCTGCAGTTAAAATTAATTTCATTATCCTTTCTGCTGTGACATGTAGAATCTATCTCCAGGGTGATTTTTTCATTGCAAAGGTATTTGAAAATTTCATTTGTTATAAACTAACAAATAGAAAATAAACAGTATGATTTCAAATTTAATCTTCAGGTACTTTTGAAAGAAACTAAAAACAAATGCATCTCTAATATAATGTTTTCTTTATTTACATTGAAAACAGCTTTAGGTGGATAAGGTTTGTTCTTCCTGAATTATAGGTTAACAAATCATGATTTTGGCCTCTGGACTGTGTGTTACCTGCTTTCACTGTTGCCTCACTCTTCTTTCTCTGAGCTGCTTCAGTGATCCATGTTTCAAGAACATACTCTCCTCTGCTCCATTATTTTTTTCCAGGATGTTTCAAAAAATAGTTCTAATGCAAATTTTCTTGTAAAAACATATTTACATACATAATTTTCAGTTTTTATACTAGCAATCCAGAGGAAAAATTGTTTTCACAGTGTGTAAAAAATGAATAAAGAACAGTTATGAAATGTCAACACAAATTCCTAGGGTTGCAACATGAATTCTGGACCAACGTGGCAAAAAGAAAGAAAAGGATACATTTAAATCACATTATGCAGCTCCTTCGTCTTCAAATGTTAGAGAAATACAGATGAGAAGGAGAAGACAACAGAGGCATTCAGGAGACACACATGAAGAAGTTAAAAAAGAAAATTAATACCTAACAAAAACGAAAGACAGGAAGTAATGTCTGAAATTAATGTTGGGTCACTCCTCCATTTCCATCAAGCTTCCCCCAGTGGTGTTTTTTTCTCATTCCTGCCATACCTGACTTTGTATTTGGGCATTAAAATAAGTGCTGTAAGCTCAGCTGTGAATTTATATAGGCCACAAATTTCAAATTAGTATTCAGCCTATCCTGATATTTGTATTTCTTGACATTTAAAAGAACAGACATTGAAAATGTACTGCTTGAACTGGAGCTTTCTTAATTTGTCTGTCAGAACAAAAATGAGTTTTATTCAAGCTACAGAGCATTACTAAAACTCTACTTTAAACTTCACATTTCCCTAAATTAGTGCAGCTGAGGAGTGTGGTTGTACATAGTGCAGTTAGCAAGAAGGGACTGCAGAGCAGAAGTTTTCTCCTCTCCTCTAAGGTCAGTGAGGGTTGAATCAACCCATATGCAACATAAAGCAACACTCAGCTGTTGGGACTGATTTTTTTTTTTTTTCCTGGATTGTATGATTTAATGAATCAGCTGTAAAAACTTGCATATTCCTCTTCCCTTTTGTTGACCATCAGTTGCTTCTGACATGCACTTGATAAATATAGCAGAAAGTGTTGGCATATTGTAAACCAGATCAGGGCCAGTTGAGACAACGAACATTCCCTACATTGTGAATTCCAGTTGCATGGAGCAACCACTTTAGGGGTTGAGGGGTTATTCCTCACTGTCCAAATGATGGATGGAAGATATCAAACAGGTGAAGTGTCTTTCTACAATGACTCAAGTAGAGCATGACAAATAAATGAGTATTTTGTATTTAATATCCTCTCCATTAAAAAAACAGAAAAAAGAAAAATAGAAAACTAAGAAATGTAGCTTTGACATTTAGGGAGGTAGAAGTCAATGCTCATAGTAGCTTAATTTCTTTGGGTAGTAAGTTTCTAGGACAGCTTAATGGCTTAATTAATGTTGTCTGTCATTGTGGGTTGCAGTTGTTTAAAAGCATCCAGATTAATTTGGATGGACAGGTTTTATTATGGTTAAAAATTGAAATAAATGGCTGCAATGCGCTGAACATAGAAGTAGCGACAGGTAGTAGGGAAAAGGTGATGAGTGAAGAAGACAAAAAAGAAAGTTGGGAAACAAGTGCCTCACAGAGAAAAACACACAGATCAGAAAAGTGAAGGGAAGAACCCGGCAGTGGTAGCAAGGACTGGAATTGAGATGATGAGCCGAAGCAATGGGATTTGTTAGTTGGTTGCTTCTGCTTATTTACTTTTGAAAACAGAACAAGTTTTTTTACTAAAATCAGCTAGTATAGGATTTAGCCCAGAGGCTAGAGCCAGTTGTGGTCTAAATTAAGACAAGTTGTAGAGCAAAAGGGCAAGTGTGAAAGCTGGTAACAGGGTAATTAAGGCAACTTGTTTATAGAAGTATAATTGGCACAGGAAAAAAATCAACAGCACAGTTAACAGGAAGTCATGTTACTTTTGTTCAGTTTAAGGGAATAAAAAACCAAACCCAGCTATGTTTGTATGTTTTTATGGATCCATATTCCAGTAGTTATGTATTTCCAGGGCAGCCTTCAGGCAGAGAGGAAGCAGGCAGTTCCTTAGACAGGTAAAGGTGCGAAAAGCAAGGCCTTATGTTTCCCTGGTTTCTGGGAGAAGAGGCTGTCTGGGAATATCCCAGGTATGAGGACAAAGTTGTGGGTAAAGTGAAGGCAACCTGTTTTCTCCTCAGCACCTTTCTCCTGAGTGCTGAAGCTAGAGCTATGCTGGTACAGCTATGGCTATGTTATCGTAACAAACTTGGTTGCTTCCCTTCAGCTCTGGCAAGAAGGGAAGAGGCAAAGGCAAGCACTGAACTTAGCCAGGCACATGGGCAGCACCATCTCAACAGCTTGTTACCACAGCCAACACCTTCTCTTTATTGTTTTCACCAAGCCACAAAATTATGAATGTTAATGCCATATGGATTAAAACAAAATCCTATGGGACAGTGGTACATTTTTACTGATGCTGGTGAGAAACACTGAATCAGGACTGTATCTTACAGTTAAAATTTTATGTTGCTGCTGTCAGTGGAAACAATAACGAAAACATCATCATTGCTGAAGTTTCATTGAGGGAAATACTTGAATTTTGTTTCTTTTCCTCCAAATGCTAATAATAACAAAATGTCACAACAGAATTGCCAAATGTATATCTTTTAAAAAGTCAGCAGGAAGTGGGCTCAGAAATAAATTGCTATGTGATTTAAAAAAAAAAAAAATTCCACCCAACTGGTGCAGAAAAAGAGCAAAAAAATGTATGTCAAGTTCTGTGTAAGATTGTGTCAAGATCTTGGCAAATAAGGAAAAGTTCTGGATTCATTTTCCCCCTGAACTGATAAAGAAGCAGCATTCCATTTCAGAGATCCACCCTTATGAGGTATTCAGTATATATCTGATATTTTCTGCTATATATAAATATAATGAAGTTACATAATGGAAGCATTTGCTTTCACTTCTTATTGACTCTACCTCCAGAAAACAATTATCCATGTTTTAAGAAGATGACTGATCTCTGCCTGGGAAGCAATCAAGCCTTCCAGTGCTCCCAATTCTGTGAGATCCTTCTTTATATGTTTCTATTGTGGGTTCTTTGTTATGTCTGATTTATTTTTTCATCCAAGATAAAAGAGGGGAGATAAGAGTTTATATCTGGAAGTAGAGTTTATAGGGAGCACTGCAGGGAACAAAGCCAGTAAAAATTCTAATTAGCCAACTAAAACTAAAAGGATTTCTTCTTTCTGGGTATGAAAGACCTGAAAGAAGTCTGCTTTACTAAACCAGAGGTATCAATAATACTATTAAAAGAGTTACATTCAAGTGTTATTATCGAATACTTGCTATGTATTATAAAAATTATATATAATAAAATGGAGAAACTAAGACATTAGAAGAAATGAGTTAGCAAAACAATGATCAAGAAAAGGGAAACATCTTTCCGGGCTAGAAAATAACACCAGGGAGTGTGATGTCATATTGTTTTTAACCAGAAGTCAAAGAGTTTGCCCATCTCCCACCAACCACCTATACACACATATATACACATGTGCTACATGCATTCACACAGAAAATTTTACTTCTCTAATGTGCATTGTCCTCCCAGTGAGGGCTGATGTCCACTCCCTGTTTGCTGACTGACTCTGCATCTAAAGGAGTTTTGAAGCCTGGGTTTGGTTTTCAGAATTTTTGGAGGACACCAACAGAGTCTGAGACAACTTTTCTTAAGATATGGCATATCCTTTGTGTAATCAAAGTCTGAAGAAAAAATATCCAAATTCTGTGGCAAGAAATGGAGCAGTCTTTGTTGTTTTCTGGTGAGTTCGTGTTGGTTTTGGCAGTTCTACTAATATATCAAATGGGTGAACGTTCTCTACTCTGGGACCAATTGTCATGACGCAGACTGTGTTTATGTGCTAAACTCTTATTACCAAAGCCATAGTGGCTTCATCAAAATTGCCTTTTGGACGTGGTCATTGGTGTGAATTAATCTCCAAAACTTGCCCTTACAGTGTAAGTCATCATGCAAGTTGGTCCAGGCCAAAATCAAGTCAGGTATAATGCTAATAAGTCAGTAATACAGATGACGATATCACTGAGCTGTGCTTTCATGCTAAAATAATTCTACTAAATGAAGTCAGAATTGTCTTTATATTCATTGGTTTTAGTGATGAGAATCATCAGAATAGGGTTCCTAGAGAAGCAGTGCAGACAAGATGCCTTTGGTGGCTGAAGGTTGTCCTGACAATGACTTGGGTATGGGCATAGAAGTGATAAAGCACCAATTGATTTTATTTTTTCTACCTTTAACAGTTAATTTTCTGGCACAACCACAGTTTTCTTACTCAGTCTTAACAATTTACTGTGCCCTGGGTCTCAGTTCCTTTTCATAATGCTCATTTAAAGAGAGCATTAGTTAATGGGGGATAATTCTGTTTTTAAAAGATTGATCACTACACTGAAGAAGGCTAATAAGGATCTGGATTTACTAGAGAGCAAACAAACAAATAAAACCAATAAAATAAAGCTTTTCTCCCCTCCAGCAGTCTTTTATTTACCTATGTACCTTTTGTCAACCAAGATTACTGAGAGTGATGACTGAACCTATAAAGACATGTACTGTGGCCTCAGCTGCGGTAAAAATGCAAAATTTAAATGCATACCCTGGCACTTATTTGAGCTATGGAAAACCTCTTTTTCAAGTGCAACTGGACTGGGACAACTTTTTGATATCATTTTTGGTTGGACTAGACCTGTTTTCTTAGGATACCAAACCATGAGAAAGTAGAAAGATGAGCACAGAAACAGTCAAGGCAGCACTGAGTGAAAGAAAAGTGTGCTATGTGTTCCTTAATTTCACAAGAAAAACTCTTGAAGAGCTCTGAAATGGGTATAGCTGGTCAGGGAAGTAGATGTAAGCTCAGTTCTAGATGTTCACCTTAAAAAGTAACTTGACATTGTGCTTCTGCTGCAGGTAACACAACACAAGTTACTGTCCTAGAAAATGGTGCCCCAGCCATAATAATACTGCACAGGATTTTGCAAAGGAGTTTCCTGAGGAGAGCAGTGCAGAAAGTTGCATTTTGTTTTAACTTGGTGGAAAATTTCCAGATTCATATGACAGTAAGCTGGAACAGAATTTTGGCCAGAGGTTCTTAGAAACTGTAAGACAGAAAATACTCCCTTTTAATGGAAGAAAGAAACAGCACTTGTATCCTACTGTAAGCCAATAAACAGGGATGAATTAACACCCCAAGAAGGTAACATTAGTTAGTACCACCCCACTCAAGGGACCATAAGCTCTGCACAGACACTTCCGCACAGATACTTCACACTTTTGTTCAATAACACCGCTTTTCTTGGGTGAACTGATGAAGAAGCTGTGCAAGCACAAAATGCAAAAAATATGGGTTAAAAACCCCCAAGAAGCCAAAACACCCTCTCAAGACCCCAAACACACTTTACGTTTGACCCAGCCTGGAAAGCCAGCAGATGGAGAGCCAGCATGTTACAGGAGAAAGGGAAGATGCAATGACACAGAAGGAATGTGGAAACTTGAAAATAGACTTGGCACTGAGTGAGTAGCTGAAATTGATGACCAAATGATGGATGGGTAATATAAAGTGACAATGAACAGAGCAACTTATTTCCCTGGGGAGCAGGCCTTTTTGGGTAAACCATCAGGATATTTGCCTGTAATCTATTTTCGCATGTGATTCTGCAATTAATCATTTCATCCCAAGGCATCTGCACCAAATTGTGAGGCCTTTTCATGCAAATGTAGGGTTTTCTACTTAGATTTCAGATAACTATCTTGGGGGTTTTTTTTTCTTCTCCTGATGTTGACACCATGTTAAGAGCTAAGTCTTGCTTTTTACACAGAGGTGGACAAAGGATATCTTGCAGGTTTCAGCTTCTGTTGAAGTTATCTATTCTTACAAACCAAAACCACAGCCTGCATGTTAAAAAAACTTTTTAAAAAAGGTTATTTTCTTGTTTATGTGGACTATATAACCAGAGGAGGACAGAAGGGTCTAGAAATAAAAGATTTTCCCATCAGACATTGCTTCCCCAAATATTTTGAAGTCCAAATCTGTTGTGAAAATACAAAAACTTTTGAAAACTGTGCTTGCATGTGACACCAGAATTTCCAAACTTTTCAGAGTCTTTCACAAGACATAAGTTTGGAATGTAGTTTTGGCCATGGTTATTCACTCCAAAGCATTAACATTTTGTGTTAGAGGAACTGTCTTTTTGAAAGAGAAACTGCCTAGACTTAAAACTGTATGGTGAATCTTTTATGAGCAAGTATTTTGGTGGAAGACACAGAGAACCTGCATTATGGCCAGTTCAGTGTGGAGCAGCGCTCCAAAGGAAGGTGCTGGGTATCTGTATGCACAGAAACACATTTTTATCTAGAGTAATCTCTTTCCATTGAAGGATATTTTGGAGCAAATACTGTCATTTAGAAAACAAATTAAGAGATTTTATTAGTCTCTTGGATGCGATGCTTCATTCATCTCTCCTATAAATTAGATTTAATATTAACTTGGTCAATTAAAAAATATGTTAAACATAAAATATCTGTCTGTACTAGGCCTTTTAAACCACATCAAGGATAGACCTCAAATTATAATAGCTGCCATAAAAAAACTTTAGTGTGGAGATTCAGCAATTATATCCTCAGAGACAGGAAGATGATATATCAGATACTCTTGGGTGGCATTGCTGAGAAATGCTTACTTTGTAATGGTGATTGTTGTGCATGCAGAGATGTCGTGGAGTAAATCAGAAATGCTGTGCAGAATTTAAGAAGAGTGAGAAGAAGCTGACAGCCAGGAAGGACATTCCGTCCACCAGATCTCTCAGCCTGAGGAGCTGCTTAGTGATGCCTGAACATCTGTTGTACCCTCTAGTACATTGTACCCTCTGGGGCAGAGTCAGCGGCTGAGGTGCAAATATCTAGTAGATACAGCTTTACTGGGACTCCGACAGTGGAAAAGCTTAGGCTCCTGGCCCCAAAGGAGGGGAGGGGATGGAGTGTTAGCCTCATGGTACGCCTGCTCCAGCCATGCTCTGGAGTCACTGACGGAAGAGCATTTTAGCAGCACTTCTCATGACAGAAATGGACTAAACCTGTAGCTGGGTCAGTGGAAAAATTTATGAAAGCTAATGGAGGTGCAATTCATAAGAGCTACTTTTCCATATATTACATAGTTTAATATTTGCAGGCAAAGTGCAGAGGTACAAAAAACTGCATATGAGTTCAAAATGATTAGGTATACAATGATATTTTTATTATTAAACATGAAGATACAGTCTATTGCAATGTATTGGAGCACTGTAAACATAAATGCCCTTTTCTTATACTTTCATACGTGTCCACTGTTTGTTAAATGAACATTTGGCCCCATATTATACAGTTGCTTTTCCATAGTCATGTAAGGTTATATAAAACAATAGCTGGATTATCCAACCTGTTTTCTTGTCAGTATGGGTTTGGTTTAGAAAGTTGTTTACTATGTTGAGTCTTGTTTAAAGACAGGAAGGCTTTCATCGTTTCTCATAGCTATAAATTAGTCACATAATACATGTACTCTTTCTCGTTGTCAAAAAGGCAAATCCATGTTTTTTTCTGGTTCCTGACTTAGTAGATTTATTGCATGCACTTCCATCCAGTTCTCACATTGAACTTGTAGTGACCTGATGGTTAATCATCTATCTTTCTCCCCCATCATACCCATATGCTCATTTGAAACTCCATAACTTCAAGACTTGAGAGCATGTGTATAAAACTATACGTACACAGCTGCAGAGATCAGCTGGAGTAGCCATACACTTGAGGCAGCAAGGGAGACAGGTGGAATAAAATCTTTTTTCTCTTCATCCATGAGACTGTAGCAGTTTAGCCTTCTGATAAATCGTTTAACCTCTGCTAATGAAAACTAGCTTTTATGTACGTATAAGAAAAAGGAATAAAAATAAAAGTTCACATAGGCTTTGTGAATCCAAGAGGATAATTTTTCCTTAGGCTTTACTACTGCAGCCATTTTTTTGCACTAGAGCTTTTACGCGTGTTGATTTGTGGCCTTACAATTTCGGCATCACAACTTTTCTAATCTGACTGCAAAGATGCTGATGAGACACATGTTTCTGATTGCAAACAGTATTAGGCTTGTCTTTGAAAGACCAGATAATAAAACTATAATGTTCTTTCTTGTCTTTGTAACAAAGGCATGATTTATTACTTTATTTCCTGTTACTATCAATTTTTGTCCTTATAAACAAAATAAAAATTAACACAGTTATCTGCAAAACACGTAAGGATTGTGAAAATGCTTGCTGTTATGAGAAGTATTTCCAGCCACTATTTCTAGATCCTACACTAAGTGTTGAGCAATGTATAGTTGCTGATATGAAAAAATCCCCATGCATTAATGTAGCAATTCTGATATATTGCAAACAGACATAATTTTCTGCATGGGTCTGTGAAAAAAAATCAGATTAGGAAATGTTTGGAGCCGAGTTTTCCAGCTCAAATTTTTTCGCCCCTTGAGAGAGGGAGAGGTCATTACTCAGAAGCAGCACTTGTAACAACATGAAGTTTTGTATGTCACAGGCTTTTAGTTAATATGAAGTCATGAGGAAAAAATGTGTATTCGGTTTGCCTAGCTTTCTCCAAATTACTACACAGAGCAGCAGGTGCTGCATGTAACATGCACAAAAATCAGTCATATGGCAGAATCCAAGCAGCAGATTGCAGACTCAAGGAACACAGTGATCAGGACCCATTGCTCTCTATTTGTCAGCCGGTGGAGAAGTGCACAAAATTTTCTAGCACTGATTTTTCAACTTTAACCTTTTACACAGCCAGAACAAGAGCATACTATCCCTGAAGATGCTTCTGACATCCTAGGTGCTGGGTAACGGGTCTGTGGTCTCCCTTCTTGGCCTGTGCAGTCTCAGCCATGCTAACCAAGATGCTGGTTCCCAGCCTCACCGTACGATGTGTAGTGATCGAAGCTTCAGCTCTATCTGTCCCCCAAAGGGCATGTTCACTCTACCACATATTGAAAGACAGCCTACCCTGCCTATTTCTTTTGCAATCTGTTCACTAAAGGGTCTTTTTCTGATCATGATTTATGGAGGGCTTGTAGACTATGAGCAACCCTTTCAAGCAAGGTGGACTATGGATGCATGCATAATTCTTCATGATTCTACTGACTCTGATATGGTCACTGATATCAATGTGAACCAAATTATTTCCCCACAAGGTGGTTGTTTTTTCTTTCCAAGATGCTGAGGAAATTAAAGTTCAGAGTCTTGAACAAGTGAGTTATTAATGTATTACTTTACAAGAAAAAAGTCATTCAGAAACATGCTGGACTTCATGTGGCCTCTATGGAAAGCATAAAGGTCAAACTATTGCTCACAAAAGATGTATTTTCATAATAGTCTGGCTTCAGCAGCAAAGCAAGTTTTAAACACTTCTTTATTCAGGCTGAAGTTATTTATATTATGGATCATTTAAGTAATCTGAATTGCAGCACAGCCATACAAACAGTTGCCTTGGTTGGATCAAGTGGAAGGCTGTGATATAAAAATGAGAACAAGAATCTGGAGGTGGGAAAGAGAGGGGATTGCAATGATTCGTTTCCAAAGATATCACAAAGCAATAACCAGAGATTATTAAGTGGACCTCTATTTACCTAAAAGAAGCAAGACAGACAGATGTGTTCCAACTAAGTACACAAGAGCTACAATAATTTCTTCAAAGAAAGTACCACACTGGATGTTTTCATTATAGGGCTGTCCTGCAACTCCTATTTACATAATGCAGCTTCCACACAGAGAGGTGTTTGTTGCCTTAAGATCAATGCTCAAATGGACAAATATTCAGAGAGGAGACAATAGTAGCTAACATTACAATAATAAAAAATTTTGCTTTGCAAAGATAGTGGATCTTCCTTGCACTTCAGATATTTAACACAGTACAGACTTCTGCATCATCAGTAGAGCTATGAACATAAAGGAATCACTTGGAAACACACCGTTTCCAAGAATTTCCTTGGAGAAGAACACAAAGGAAACTGTAAAGGGAAAACTGCAACAGAACGTGAAAGCAGATGAAGAAATAGGAACCTGTGTGACCTACACAGGAAAAATTATGTAGAAAACTAATATTTTCTCTTGAAAGAGAATAAGAATCTAGGGCATTTGTTTACATGGGGGGCTCTGTGTACCACAAGTGGTTTTTTTTCTGGATAAAACATATCAAAGGACCTCAGTTTACCTGCTAATATAACTTGTAATTTCTGCTGTGGACACATGCAGTGTGCTCCAGAGACACGAAAGGAGATCATGTCAGTAGGGCAGAAGGCACAGAGCACCACACTGTGCATCTCGGAACAGTATCAGCTTGTCCCAAAATAGTAGTACCACATGAGAGCAATGCTGTTCCTGAATTGGTAAGTGATGACTTTTGTTATTGTAGAAACAGTGTCACGTGTATATTACTCCTTGTTTGAGAGCTGCCATAATCATTTTTGGATTACTTTCTCTGTAACACACCACTTCATGTTGTAAATATATATGTGAATTGTAAGAATAAAGGAAATCCAGTAACATATCAAGACCTGAGTGCTGAAAGAAAATTTTGGCATGTTAAACAAACCATATATTTTTCAACCTATTTTATGCATTACTTATGATGTTACTATGTTGCTTCAGAATTGCTTAGTTTTCCTCCACAGCAGTTGTGTTTTCAGCACAGGATTTTTTTTTTTTTTTTTTTTTAATAACTGTGAAAAATTTGCCAGAGAATAGACTGAGATAAGCATGAGGAAAAAAAAGCTCGCTTAAGCTCTTCAAAGTACTAAAACTTGCATTCAGGTGAACAAGTAATAATTACAAAATCATCTTTTTCCAGCTTTAAGAATACAAGGGAATAGTAAGAAAAATCTCTGGAGATCTGACAAAGGAGACGTGAGAGAAATATAAATGAAAAAATAAATGAAACAGATCATTTTATAGTGTTAATGATGTGTAGCTCTGAAATCCTAGGTTGAATCACCAGAACTACAACATATTTTTCCTGCTTAGCCCCTGGTGAAATATTTAAAAACATTTTACTGGTATAAATGTGAGTCAGTAGGTTCTGTAAAGTCTTGAGTACTGTAAGAAAAACAGCTGAATGTTCTTTCTGGGTTCTGAAGGAGGAGTTTCAAGCTGAAGAGTTTTCAAAAAAAGAAAAAAAGGAAAAGTTCAGCAAAACAAACACAGCTCATGCAACTAAAGCCATTTCTCCCTGTACTGTACCCTCACAGGCACAGTTGGTTGAGGTTACATTTTCTAACAGTCCTTCTATTTGAGATCTGTTGTGTGGAAGGTGTTGGGTACTCCTCTCTGTTCACTGGCTGCCGAAGTCTGTAGGCTCACTGACATCACTAGGAAGATGTTCAATGATTTAAGTGAGTTTTGGAAAATATCCCATATTTCTGATCTTTTTAATGTAGAAGAAAATTGAACCTCTTCATTCAAGCCAGAGATAATAGGAGAGCGGATATGTGCTAACTGATGTGACTAAGTTTTTTTAATATGGACCGGGATGAAGAAGGATATGAATTATTTTAAATATTTACAGTTCAGTTATCAGTATCAAGTGATAGATGCTCTTAAAGTTGGAAATAAGCAAGTTTATGAAGTCACAAATCTCATAAGTCTTAGGGCTGTCATGTGCCTCACTATGTCTCTCTGGGGAGTGCTTTGGGCAGAGCTTGGTCAAATGCCATTATGAACTGCCTGTCCTACTTCTGATAGACTTTGTCTGCATGGGGTATTTACTGGGGAGGGAACAAATAAAATAATGTGGTGATGGTGGTGGTCCAGAAGCAAAGCTGTTTAGAGATAACTGTGCTGTGATAGTGAGCAGTCTGTTCACTATTACAATGCTGCAATCCCTGATTGCACTGTGGGACAATTCTAGCGCACCCGACACACAAACGTAATCCAGAACACGTGTGAACCAAATTAGCTAGAACTGCATTAGCTGGCATTTTTGTGCTTTTATGGCAGATTTTTACTGGCTGTGTGAGAGCAGATGCTCTCTGGTCCAGCACACAGCCCCCTGGTTAATCCTTCAAAATGTTTTGAACAAATCTGAACCAGCAGAATGGGTTTATACTGGAGCAGTTCTTTATGGCATGTGGCCATGGAGTTTTGGATCTGATAGAAAGAGCCCCAAAGCCAAATTCTGTGTCTTGTTGAACCATAGCCTAGGTAAACATGAAAATAACTTTTGTTCCATAGTACCAGATACTGCCATGCTGAATGGTTTACAAATGGGACATATGTGGTCTCTGTAATATAGACACATAGATTTTTTCTTTAAAACAGAGTCAAATTATTGCACAAGAAAATTAGACTTTTTTCTTCCTCTTTTTTTTCTTTCTACTTAGGTGACTGGGGAATAGTGCTAACCTCATGCTTGTTGTCTCACACCCCATGCTTATATTCATTCAGGGACACCGCCTGTATCTGTTCTTCATAGGCAAAATTCCAGAGGGATGCAGCACTTTCTCTCCCTGTTCCTTTCCTTGACCCTGAATACTGGCCCTAGGAAAAGAAACTACCTAGAAAACCAACCAAATCTGAGTCCTTATCCACAGTGGGATGCTGCTCAAACTGCTTTACTTGTTCCTAAAACCAGACTACTTCTTACTTGTAAAAAGTGGCGGTGTGATAGAGGAACATTTTGGAAACTAGCACTCCCTCCAGCTCTCCCTCTTCTGAGTGTACAAAACTGACTTAGAGTTTTAATCTAAATGTATCCTGAATTAATAATGTATTATTACGGTCATGTTATACAACTGGTAGCATCAAGAAACATGATTCTCATTTTTTTCCCTTCAAGAAACTCACTTAACTATGATGAGGCTTGGGAGTCTTTTAAAGGGGAATACATTGATAAGATAGATCTGTGTATGAGACAAGTTAAACATGAAATGACACATAATAAAAGGATCAAGTCTGTTGTATATATCTTAAATTAATCATATTTTAACAGCAACTGAGAACCTCAGTACAATGAGATAGGTTGATGAATACCAAGGGACAAATAAAGACTTCTGTGACACAGAAGTAGTACTAGTGCTTCAATTAAAGAATTCTTGGTTTCTTACCAGCACAAGAAAGCACAGATTTTTTCCTCAAATCTTTTCTTCTTAATCTCCAATCCACTGGAGGCAGAAATTCAGTGGGGGCCTGATTCAGTTCCACTGTAGTCAGTAGAAAAGACTCCAACTGGGATTTGGATCAAGTCCTTACTAACACTACAGGGTGGGGTTAACAATGTAAAAAGCTATCGTTTCCAGATCTGACTATCTAAGACCAGATGTGCAAGGCAGGAAACCATATGATTAGATTCAAACAATAAATAAAAAAGGAGTTGCCCTTGTTTAGAAGCATTTTCCACTAGTGGAGATTTTCTAACCATGACAACATACTGCAGGATTCAGTATTAAGTCATTGAATGGCTGAACCTCTATGCAGCGAAGCCTACTGAATCTTTGGGGAGTCAGGATTAACTGAAAGAAGAAATGTAAGAGATCACTTCATGTCCAGCTAAAGCCAACAAAGGTTTTAATACTGAACTTTCTTCTGGTTTTCATTTTCTGCATTTTGAGTTACTTATCTTATTTGAATCTCCTATTGCAGGGTCCTTTTAACTGTCGTAGTGTGTTTCCAGTTAAAAAAAAGAAGGCATTGTTTGAAATAAGACATTCCTTGAAACCAGCTTTGCCTTGCCTTTCCTTCTCTCCTTCTCTTCTTCCTTCCCTCTCTCCTCTTCCTTTATTCCTTCCCTTCTCTTCCTCCCCTCTTCTTCCTCACTTCCCGCCTTCCTTCCCTCCCTCCCGTCTTCTAACTCTTCCATGTGAAAAATAAAACCAACAAAATTAAAAATAAAAATAATAAAAAAACCCCACAACAAACCAAACCCAAGTGGTCTGCATATGACAGTCTTACATATTGCAGAAATTCCCACATCATGGTGGTTACCGAAATGAGCACACTGTGTGTCCCTTCTCTCTTTAACACCTTGTATAATATGAGTTGCCTGTCTAAAATGGGTTGGAAATATTGTAATTCTGATTTGCAGCTTTTTTGCAATCACTTCTGCAATTTTTTCCACTGAGACAAGTATCTAAAGGAACTGGGGGCAAATCTGCAATTTTTTAATTTCATGTACGCTTCACGTGTACGAAGGGAAATTGTGACTCTGTGACTTTCAAGGTCATTTACCATTGCAAAACATCCAATCACATATGCAGTGGGGAGGGAGAGAGGGAGTTATGAGGTTACTCATAACTGGATCAGCCCCCAGAACCTAATAAAATATTTGGGCAGCATTTTCAGGGTAAAGGGCCCTGTGCTAACTTGTCTTTAAGACTGGAAGTTTTCACAAATGTGGGTAATTGGATTAGTGTCTGGAAGCAGCCACCACGAAGAAGGTGCCTGAACAGGAGCTGAAGCTAGAGTCTTAGACATACTTAAAACTCTAAATTTACCAGTCACTACTTTCCCATTTATTATTGCTGTACAAGAAAGTAAGGATTTATACATTAGCACAAAGGTGGACATTGTTGTGTTTTCATTTCCATTTATTTCTCTGTCAAGGAGGAAATAACCCACACCTGGAACGCAAACCTCCCCTGCTACTCAGAGAGCAGTTAGACAGAACAAAACACAACTGTTGTAAATCCCAAGGCAGATGCTGTGAAAGCTTCTCTCTCTTTGCCACTAGTATCATGTTTATTACTATAAGATCTATACACTGTGGCAATAGTAAGTGAAGGATAAGGTTAGATGCTATTTTTTCCCTCTCCACAGAGGAACACGTTATAGGAACATGACTTTCCCAACAAGAAAATTGGCCAATTTTATTGTGCCTAAAAAGGTAGGTTTACAAAAAAAAGTAGCAACATTCTTAAATAATGTATGGAACTAATACGGTACAGAGGGCAGAAGATGGGTTTCTAGGCTGTAGTTCAAAACTACTGCAGAATCTGTGTACACGGGAGGAATCGACTCTTCAACTTGATGGAGGTCAGCCTGTTTCAGCTGAGGTCATTCTGATTAGTTTGGGCAGCTACTGAGCCAGCTGGTAAACAGATGCTTTCTTATAAGTTGATGGTTTAGAAGAAATTAGGCCAAATGCTTTGACTGTGGTTGATGCAAGAAACCTGATAAATACAGACTTGTATTTTCTTAATTTTTCTGTTTGAAATTTTTAGGCAGCAAAAATGTAATATTATACTTAATAATAAGTAAGTTGATGACATAGAAAAATCATGAACTGAAAATGTGCAAAAGTTTTGTCCAAGCTACACCATCCCACCATCGCTACTGTAGCCATTTTTGTTGGTCTTTGTAAGAACACTGTGGCAAAAGACCCCTTTGTGATTTATGTTGCAGTAATTCCTTAAGGCACCAAGCAGGTCCTGGGAATACTCCTTCCTACCAGGTGTTATGCATATCTGACTATGAGACAGACACACTTTTGCAATTTTTGCAAGGAAATCACAATGTCTGCTGTAAAATCAGAATCAGTCCCAACATTTAGTTCAGAAGGTGCTTAACTCCACATACCAAACTCTGTTTCAGGAAGATATTGAAGCTGTACATGTCTGGAATTTCCCTAGAGATGGATGGGCAGCAATTCTTATTCTTTTTCATTCCCTTTCTCCTTCCTCTGTTTATGGGTGGGGGGGAAGTTGAGGAGTGAGGTTGAGGAGGAGTGTTTAATTTTTTGTTTTGTTTTGTTGTTCCATGGACCTTATTCAGGCTTGTCCTTAATTAGATTGTCTCAGAAAATTTACAGTCCCTGATAGTCTCCAGTTGTCAGCTCTTAAGTAAACACAGCCACGGATACACTGAGCTGGATTCTCCTGTCGCTTCCTATATTCCCCCTTTCTCCACTAACCTAGTGGCCTATAACTGATTTACACCAGTGCAAATAAGATCCATCTGTTGGCTTCACAAACACACACTGGGTGATCCTCTTGTGAAATGATACCTTTCTGAGTTGTCATTTCTGTAGGCATCAGGTCCCTCAGTAATGAAGGCAGGGGGTGTAGGGGCAGGGAGGGAGAAGAGAGGGACAGAGGAGAGGGTCTGCACAAGTACCGGGGGTCTGCAGAGCAAAACCGCCTGTCAGTAGAGATGTCAGATCTGCCCAAGTTTGCAGTGAGTGGGAGTGCTGCAGTTTCTCAGTTTTAAGCTCATCAGAAGGTACCAAAGGTGACAGTTAATGCTGGGTTTCTTTCATTTAAGTCACAGCTACCGCCATCCTATGAAACGGAAAGTGTTGAGCACATCAGCATGTTGCTGACAATAGATGCATCTAGTAAGCTTACAAATGTTGCTAGCATATATAGCCAGCATGCTTCACAATTTTGTTACAAATTTTGGCATATGCATATGTCAACTACAGCAGAAAAATCATCATCAGCGTATAATGTATGCAGATGCGTATGCCTGGGCTAAGGCACAAGTTAAATGCTGAAATGAACGTGAAAGCCTACTTCATTTCATCACTTTTGGAACCACAATACAGAATAAAATTTAACTGCCTGGTCACCTGTCAGCAGATATTTTTATGCTGTACATAATTTAAGGAAATCCCACATTTTGTCACAGAAATGTGAAGCATGTTGTGTGTAAGTTAACAGGACCTTGATGTGGCTTCACAACACTGCTAACCTGGATGTGAGGTGGTGGAAAAACTGCAATTATCTAGTAAAAGATAGACACCTGTAGTAAGCGAAACTTTTCCCTAAAACTTTACATTAACATGTATATTTAGAGAATGGAGGGGAAGCAGTTAACAGAGATGTTGTAAACTATGGAGAAATTCATTGCAACTGAGAAATGACTGGAAATTGAAAGCACTCTCTCAGGCTTTAGTCAGCAGATGTCCTGCCATTTGGGTTCAGGACTGTTCATGCTCTCAAATCAAAATCACATGAGGGCCTTTGGGAAGCCGAGTTTTCAGACTGTTTCCCCTTGTGATCTGTCAGAAGTTTTCCATTAAGAAAATACCACCCTGGACTGGATCTTGTTAAGATCATGACTCTGATCTCAGCCCTTCCCTCTCTCTCTAATAAATGACCTTTCATAAGGACTTCTTCACTACTGATTATCTGTTCTTTTCGTCCCAGATAGTTTTTTATCCGCAGTGTCAGTTTTTTTTCTGCCTGTTCCCCCAAAACAGACTTTAAAGGTGTAACTTCCCTAGAGAATTCACCGCTTTCCAGAATCAGAATGGGATTTAGCTTCAAGGAAACATTTTCCCTCCACACTCCAGCCCCAAACCTGTGGATTTTTCATTTACCAGGAGCTGTGCTTCTACAGACCTGCTTTCAGCCTCTGGGCAAACCTTCAGGAGACGCCTCTTCGAAGCTGCTGCAAAACTTCCCCCTCAAAGCTGCCAATGACGTTTGGGAGCACACACGGTCCTGGGACATGCCGGCATCACTCCTAAAGCTGTGCCCCCCTATTCGGCGGGTTGTGCAGTCACCAGAGGATGGATGCAGTTCTGCCTCTTGACTTTCCATGTTTTGGGAACAACTCAGGCACAACACGTCCTTCACAAGTGTCTGCTTTCCTGGTAGAAAGGCCATAAACTGGGCAATGGTTGCGATTTGACTCTTCATGTGATAGCTACGGCTGGGAGCCATACAGACAGAGGCACTGAGTATGGAGCCTGACTTCGGCACAGCCTTTGCTGGAGGAAGCTTCATCCCCATTTTACTTCCCGACCTCATGTATCTCATCTATATGACTGGGAGTTTGTTAGCCTAAGAGCGTATGTAAGATTTGGCTTCGTGAGTGACAGAAAAGCAATTAACCCTGCCATGAGAGTGTATCATACTGCCAGGAAGCGTGAGGAAAGGCTTAAACCATCAGCGTATGAGACTTGACCACCTCCCTAACAGTCGGATCGGAGCTCCGGGGCTGCAAAGGCAGCAGGGACTCTGTGTGCTGCACCACCGCCCTGGGAGCCTCACCCCTCGGGCTAAGGCCAAGAGTCCCCGTGGCTTGACCTACATGACTGGGGTCCAGGGACTGGAATGCACTGGGTTTAAGGATTCTAACTGCTTTTTAAATGCTCTTTCTTTTTCCTCGAGAGTAGCTGTATCCCTTTAGATTACACTTTGTTATGCCTAGGGATGTTTTCTGAACACTTCCAGAACCGTGGGTAAAGATGGTTTTTTTTTTTCATTCTTTCCACATTGCCAGTCTTCCTCACATAGAGCTACCACAATGTGTTCTGCACTGTGTAATCAAATACTGAAAAGAAGACAAGCGCAACACAGCTCAGCTTTGCGGTTTACCACGTGCATGGCAATGCTGACTCTGAATCACTGTGCCAAAGCAAACCCTGGTCTCAACCCCCGGTTTAGTACGATGTGTGAGTTTTATCTAAGTGGGTCTGACAATTGATATGCTGAGGTCTGCAGTGCCTAAATTAAAGTATCTATATCAAGAAATCAATAAGCCTCAACTAATTCCTTCAAATGAAGCTCAGGATGAGGGATAATCTTAGAACAGTAAAATAACAGAGACTGATGGGATCAAAGTAACCATCTAAACCAGTGGTGCTTAGTTTGATTCTGTTGATTCTTCATTTTAGAATGCTTGGTTATCGGAAAGCTTCAGAGATACCCCTGAATCCTTACCCTCAGTGGGAAAAATTGCATATCTCCACAGTTGCATTCTGATCTTGTTCTGGTTTAGATTATGTTTATTATTAAAAAATCCCTCATGCTTTATATTATTTTCATATGTTGTTTATGAAGGGTTAACAGCTGATTATTATCTGTGATACAATGCAAGCAATGTATTGCAAACGGTTAAGAGCACATCTGTAGAAGATACAGAAAGTTACGACGTACCTATCGATCTGCTTGATGTTGTGGCAATTGACTGTGGCATTTATTAAAGCAGGTGTCATTACCTACCAGTGAAAAACAGAGCACAGAGAGTGGACAACGGGCAAAGAAACTCCTGCAGTTTCAAGGCCAGTGCACGAACTTCCCTGTCATCTCTCCTTACTCAGTGCAGCCTGGTTTAACTTTTCCAGTGGGCCTGATGCTCTGCCCACAGTCATGCCTATCCTACAATTTTCTGCCTCTTTTGCAGACATTTGCCAGGGTAATCTCTGTGCTGTAGTGTGCAGTGGCTGTAAAGGTGAGATGTAAGGCTAAATGTCTCTTGGGTCGTATTCACATATAATGCCACTGAACATGAGAGTGTTTCAGATTAAGACCAGCTGCTACATAAGGTTTCCAGAGCCCGGCTTCTGTGAGATGGAGGGGGCTCGGCCGCACACGGTACGTGGTCCGAATACGGCTCCCTGCTCAGCTTCCTTTCATGGTAGAAGGACCCTGGACCTGAAAGCCCGGGAAAATAGCTTATTCATTTCTTACCTAATAGTTTAGTAAGAGGTCAGAGTATGGCCCTCTCAGCCTCCATGTTGAGAAGCAAAGTGCAGAAAGTAATTTGTTCCTTCCTCAGCTATGAGCCCACTGAATGTTTAAGGAAAATGGACCCATTCATGGTACAGACTGAGTCTATAATTTAAAAGGAGATTGATTTTTTATGCTAGTATATATCAGAAAGGAAACTAGTTAAAATAAGATCCAGGTATTCCGATAAGGAAAGAATTAATTACAGATTTTAACAGAGCTGATGATTTCTAATTCTGGATCAAATTATAAACTCCAGTGTATGTCAGCCAATGAGAAAAAACTATTTTTTATCAAAATAGCTGATATATATTGTCCTTAATTGCCTACAAAATACTGATAGAAATTGTCTGTGTAAAGAAGGCAGTACATATAGTTTTTTGCTTTGAGATTGAACATTTGGAATTTACAGACATGAAAATGTAAATAGAGATATAAATATATGCATAATCTTTGGTAAGGCAAATGAGGTCCACTGAATGTCCTGCACTTTTCAAAACTTCCCAAACACCTTGTTGTCCCCAGGGTAAGGTAAACTTTCGCCATCAATAGATCAAGTATAGATGCAATAGATACATGACACTTTTACTAGTTAAAGTAGTTTTTAAAAGTCTATTTTCCAGACTTTTTACATACAAGAAAATGTAAGAACACCCCACCCCCCTTCCTACTCCCGTCTTAATATTTTAAATTCTCATTTTGCATTTGTGGTTTTTTTTTTCCCTCAGTTTCTGATAGTTTCCCAATTTTCAGCTGTTTGTGAAAAGTAATGAAACACTAAAAGACACAATCTAATTTTGCTGTTCAATTGGATAGAGTCCATAGCTTTGACTCTCGAATTATGTTTGGCTGTAAGAGTACATGCAAACCCTGAATGAGTAATGTAACATTTCAGGACCGGCGTTCCTTACATACCTTTCTTTCCACCATCCCTCCTTGGTTGCAATAAGGCTTGTAAGTAGTTGGTCCAGGCTGCTTTGGATGATCAGAGCCACCTATAAAAAGATGAGTGATCAAGCTGTGTGGCCTAGAACAAAGGTATACCATGTAGAATATTAAGGATTATTCTGTTCATTTTATTCACGTGTGTGGTCCTGCATATTTCTTGCCTATTATTTACATTATACGGAATATTTTTTCTGGTTACTCAGAATAATATATAGATATAGTACCTCTTTCCTATTTAACCGAGCAAGCTTTGCTTTCAGCTGTGAAGTCTTCGCTACTGGAAGGATCAGACTAGGAATAGGTGAGTGGGTGTTTCTAGTGTAAGAACCATTGAGTTTAAAATATTTGAGGGGAATGATTTGTGGTGAACATTTGTGTATTTATATGAGGACTTGCAGTTGACGCTTATTGCCCCAAGGGAAGGTTTTAATGAAGTTTCGTTCAGGAAAGTCCATATGTTTCAATACTAACAGAAGGAATAAAATGTCATGTTTCATCTATTTTAGTTAAATAAACATTCTTGCATCGCTTTTTATCTAAATTATACTCTTCCATTTTACACGTATATAGTTTCCCATGAAAAAAGTGACCCCATGAGCTCTTCATTGAAGCAGTATTCCTAGTGATTGAAAATAAAAGCACAGAGGCATTCCATCTACCTACTTGTCTCTCTGTCTGTCTATGTATGTATGTACGTATCTATGTATGTATCTATCTATTTCTCTATCCTCACACTTTCAAGCCTGGCTAATCCCACACTTTCAAGCCTTTTGTCAGGTAGATAGTTTCCTATCCAAAAAACCTGAGTGTTTGGGTTGGGTTTCTTTTGCCTTTATTTTATGTTTGGTCAGCTTCCACTGCATGACTTTGGCTTATTCTTGTTGTTTCTACTTTCTTCCTCCTGCAAATGTATTACCCCTGTGTGTTGCTATTCATTTTCAGGTAGGACCCCTCTGACCCTATTACCTCTGTCTTTGACACTCTTTTATTGTTATAGGAAGTATAAATATATTTTGTCATAGAGTAATTGTCTTATTCTCCTTAGAAAACACACTTCACACAATGTCAGGTTCTTTTCACGTGTTATCTCACTTCAGCTTAGTCTTGCTCTTTCAGGAAAACTCTTCGTTGTCCACATCTGTCAGACGCCTCCAAATCCCTATTAATACCATTGTGTTGCATCTCTTCACCACCTTAAAGGTCTTTGCTGTTGAAAGAGTCTTTCTGAGGCTTTAATTTTCCTTATAGTCTTCTGCCTCAGTCCTCCATTCAAATTGTATCCTGTGCCAAAAAAAAAAAATCCTATCTGCTTCAGGAGTACTCCTGGCACGCCATAAGGCTCTTCTGCACTGAACTGATTGAAAGGAAATTGTCTTATACATGGTTTTGCAGCACACAAACCCAAGGCCAAATCCAGCAAGGTGAGGGAGAACTGCAGGGTCTCCTCATTGCGGAGTAGTGCAATGGACACAGCATGTTCTTATTTTGACAATATCCCTGCATCCACTCCGTGGATATCTGTCCCTTGCCTGTTCCTTTAATGGCACCTCTGTAGGAGTCTTCTCCATGAAATTTGTCACAGGGTCACAGCTTGTGTCAGAGCCTTGTAGCAAAAGAAAGACTAGGAACTTAAAGACCTTAGCAACAAGATTGCACCCTTTTTAGCACTGAAAATGCATTTAAAACAGACCAGATGTGTTCCCGAATGTAAAGATGACTGAGGAATAAAAGCTTGTTTGATTCTTGATACAGATGTTCATTTTTAATTGAGACTAGTGATTCGTTCTAATTAAGAAACTGTAACACCATTATGATTTGTTTAGGCCACGGTGTTTTCCTCTAGTTGACAGGATCATTTATAATAATTAAATTAAATAATTTCCAAATTAAACTACCACAAGAGTAGGGAAAGAGTGTTAATAATTTTTCTGAAAGAAAGACTGAAATGAACCATGGCATTATCCTGATTCTAGTTCAGCTGTTTCACTTTTCAAACTTCTATTCTTTCCCTCCCTCATGGTTTAAAATACAGTGTGAAAGAAATACAAATGGAAATGAAATGGGAAAGGATATATTGCTCTGAGTATTCTGTGCAAACAAAAGAGTAACAGCAAAATACAAGGACATTTATTTTATCTATTTGTTTATTTCAAGCTATTTAGAAATATGTTTTTCTGCCAAAACCCTGAGTACACATACAAAACCTTTTGTAATAAATCTTGGGAATTAAAGCCAACTTCCATATACTGTGGAGAAAATAAACCTGCTGTGAAAGATCTTACAGGAACAACCACTGTGCTATCTGTCCTCAGGTGTGTATACAGCTTCCAGAGTAATCAGCAGAAGGAACATGTGCATCCATTCTTCTGTCTCTCTGGATCTCCACAGAGATTTACAAATCATCAGAATTAAAGAACAAAGTCTAAAACCTATCAAAATCCCCCAAATGCCTGCTGGTGCAAACTAGGATATTGTTGAGTTTCAGGTTTGTTCCCGGTAAAGTTAATACTGCCCCAACTTGTACAGGGAGGTGAATTATGTGTGTATATATGGGTGTAATGTGAAACAATGTCTCTTACATCTGTTTCTCACACATCCCCATCCTTGGATATCCTTTTTCAGATTTCTCTGACCTTACAATTTGTCCTCAAGCAAATGGGCAAAAAAAGATGGGAGAAAGAGGAACCTCAACTCCATCTCAAAAGCCACTCACTAGCAAAATGGGGCCAACAACTAACAGTGCTGTAATTTCCTGTTAATGCAGTTCAGAGCAGGAATGATACAGCAAGTTTATTTCTCTAAGGCAAAATAAGCACATAGGCCACCATTAGTGCAGTGCAATGTGTGCATTACCCAAGCCATGGGGAGACTCTTGAGCACTGACCTAACTCCATTGAGCATTATTCTGGAAGGCAGTGTGTCTGCTCACAGTGGCAAAAGTTTTGGCTGTCAGTTTTAACTTATCTCTTGAGCCCATTTAATTTATTTCTATTTTAATCCAGAACTGTATTTTTACAGGGAGATGAATATGGGTCTTTTGTAAAGCAGGTGGTTTCTTGAATAGGCCTTCTCATTTTTAAATATTGGGAAAGAAATAAGACTTCCGAGGTCTCCAGACAAATGAGACTTAGAGGTTGTAAGTCTTTGACTTCCAAGCTGACCTTTCGTTACTGCCGAGTTGCTTTCAGCCATGCAAGACTTCACAGAACAAAAGTGGGATTAGATTTCAGAGACATTAACCACCACACTCTGCGGTTCAAACTCCTTAGTGCATGACCTGAGAAATAATTCTGGCTTGCTGCCACACATGGCAATATGTAGATCCCCAAATCAAGCTCATTAAAATATTTAAATAAACAAGACGGAGAAGAGGAAAAAAATGGAAGCAAATGAACAGCAGCTAACAGAAGCTGGGCTTGGCAGCTATGTCCCCTTCAGAAACTGATTATGTGGATGTTTCCATCTCTTAAAAAGGGCTTTACAATAAAACAGTCAAACACCAAAAGAATGAAGTGGAGTGAAGGAAATTAGTAAGTATGCTTAGAAAGTAAAAAAACTTTAATGACTTGGGCTGTGGTTAAAACAGACATGTTCTGTAGAGATTGCGCCTGCTTTAATTTCCTGTTCTACCTGGGTGTGACCTGTCCCTGAGTTCTTCAGGAATGCCAGATCTGAAATCCAACATGGTTTCTCATTCTCCATTGAGCACTGCTTGAATAGTTTTGAAATTAAGCAAAAGCTTAATGGGTTTGAGGGCTCAGTTAGAAAAAATCAGAGTTTTTCTTTGGTCTGGAAATCCCAGGGAAGAAGATTGCATCCACAGGCTGCAGGTGTGATTTCCAGGCCTCCTTGTTCTCATTCTCCGGTTGTTATGGAAGCAAATGCAAAGACACAGAAATGCAAAGACATTGGGGGGGGCAGGGGGGGAGAAAAAAAGAAAAAGAAGAAACAGCAGGCAAAGAAGAAAAGACTTATTTGTTTTTTCCTAGAAGCTCTCCGAGAAGGAGATAGACTGAAGTAAAAATCTAAATTCCTCCCTAAACTCTGGGAGATCTGGGTACAGTTCTGAAAGCCTTGACACATAATAAATGAGGTCTAGGTTTCATATGTGAATTTCTTACTTTGGACACACATCTAGTTGGAAGTTTACATTTTGTTTTTTCCTTGGATGAAAAAGTATCTTAACTGGATCAGGAGTATTCTCTCCTTTTCCACTTCTATGGTGAAAACATCGTATTGTTCTGTGTTTTTACTGTATGAAACATAGCATCAGAAAGTCTGCTTTTTCAAAGAATTAGATAGCCTCTCAAAGAATATTAAGACAATTTTGAAGCTTCTAGTAATTGATTGAAAGAGCTGAAGCCACATGCCACCAAGTACAGAACTGGCGCGAGTTCATACCGCTGCTTCAAATTTGTTCAAAATATTTTGATAGGGTAATTTTGTCCTGGCAGACTCAGGATCAGATCAAGTATCATCTGTTCTCCTGCAGCTACCCAAATGCAGCCCAAGCACCACATGGAGTGCTCTGGCACAGCACGCGTGCCACGACTGAAACACGATCACATGCTCACGCCAGACCTAGATCAGGTTTCCGCTGCTTTTCAGCGCATGCATCACGTATCAATGAACACGGAACCGCTAATTATTTGCCACGGCTTTAAAAGAAATACCTCTCTGTTAGTACCAAGTACCGGCCTTCGTGCTGGGAGATGCGGGGAGCCCTCCTCTCCTCCCCAAACCAGCGGCTGGGCTGCTGGTGAGCAGGGGAGCGGCAGAGGCACGGCAGGACAGGCTGTCCTGGGGGGGCTGAGCCAAGGGGCACCCCAGCCCTGCCCACAGCTCCCCATCCGCCACCGTGAAAAGCATTCCCCGCTCCTGGGCCCTTGGTGAAGCAAGACCCTTCAGTTGCTGTTGCGAGGCTGTTATTTGCACACATGCATGCACGTGCGCACAAGACACCGGTGTTTTCTTAGAACTTTCTGGCCACCGTCCAACTTATCTTTAGCTGCAAAATCTATATTTAGAACCTGCTTTCACTGTGACCTTTCCTCAGAAAATGTATTTTGGTCCTATGTAAGTAGGATTCCTTAAATGTTTAATAAATAGCGCATAATGATGCCCACAGCATTAAGATAAAGTATTTTCTTTCGGTACTTTCTGTATCTCCTGTTCCACTTCCACATATACAAAAGAGCATCTGTATATTTCTAGCTGCAACCTCATTCAGTTCATAAAAGCGGAATAAAGAAAAAAAGGATAAACAAATTTTAGTTCTCTATAATAAACCAGACTTTTCCAATATTTTATATCTGGTATACCTTTGGGAAAAAGAAAAAAAAAGAAAAAAAAAAAGAGAAAGAAAAGGTTTGGGAGATTCATTGTAGATTTCAAACTTTTAAAACTTTTTTCCTGGAAAAAAATCCGGGATTTTTTTTAAATTTCTAACAAAGCAAAAGAGAAAAAGGTGAGTTTTAAATGTGTTAAAACTGTTTTGTGAAAACCAAATGTTTTGTTTCAATTTCCAGCTTTTAAAAGCATCTTGAATTTCTAAGATACTAAAAGGAAATTCTCAGATAGAAAACTATTTCAAATGGATCCATTTCTAAAATATTGAAACATCAATTTATTTCTTAACAAGATGAATACATTTTCAAAGCAATTCTGTAATGCTGAGTGTACATTTTTTCCTAGAAAAGATTTATGCATCCAACTCTGATCAGTTTGCACCTGCTTAAAATGAGTGTAAGCAGATGTATAATGCTTCTGTTATAAAGTGGTATGGCTTCCTCTCACAGGGGAAATCCTGGCTCCAGCAATGTCAAAGAGAGTTTCTCAAACTCACTTCTTCACACCTAATTCATGTTTCATCTTTAAGAATCAGTGATTTCACACTAGTCTAAACGTTGCTACTCTACTGGTACAGTTGCCAGATCACTCACATGAAATATGCTCAGTATCGCAACAATTCAGATTTTTTACTTTATCAAGGGCCAAAATAATGGTTCATGCCCTAGATATTTCCTGTCTAGACTACTATATTGGTCTTTTGGACAGATTTCCTGCTTTTTCCATTGTTATTTTCAAAGTGAAAAGTACAAAACTCTGTAGCTTGTTTCTTACTTTTCTAAGCTCTCAAGAATATGATGGGCCTGTTTTCTTGGCTCATAATGTCAGAAAACTATACCTCTGGTGAGGAATGAATCCTTTTTTTATATTTGAATTGCGCTTACATGAGAAAGCAGGAACTAATTCTGTGGGTTAATCTACAATAGCGTCCCCTTTAGATAATGGCAAACTTACAGCAGTGGCCTCTGAAGTATCCAGTTTATTGCGCTCCAGTGAAAGATGATAACACCCTGCGCTCAACGACTCAGTAGAGACTCTGAGAGGTCAAATATTTGGGTGGGTTTCATTCATTGTTTTACCCTGAACATATTGAAGTTAGCTGTCACATCTAAATTAACCATATAATCTCCACCAATATCTCCAGATCATTATTTATCTGAATTATTTTAGATGCCTGTCTTAATACACTCTATATGGCCTTTTTAGGACACCTGTTTCAGTGTACGGAGGGGTCTCTAATTAGTCTACAGCCTAAATTAGACTACAACAGATGCTTAACTTTTAGATACCTAAATTAGATTGGAAGAATACTGTCTCTCCTTTTCTGCTGGATACCTTATAGTTTGTCAAAGATATCTAAGAACTGTGGTGACCATCCATGGAATAGTAAATATGGATATTTTTAGAGTGGCTGAACAGGTCATTAAGTGATTAATAAGCCATCATTTGTTATTTTTAATTGCAGTTTGAACTTGATCAAATTTATTGTAACATTCAATAAATCTAGTCCAACCATTGTTTCAGTATCTTGTTCTCTAGCATTTGATTTAATGATCAGTCAAAATCCATAGCATACATTTTAATTAATCAATTTTCAGTTTTTCCTATAACAGTGGCTTATTCCATGTATTTCTTCAATATGATCACCCATGCACAATTTTCTATTTATTGTCTGAATGTCCTTTGGAAAATTGTGACCCAAGTGTTATGCATTGACACCATGTTGTGGTTTCTTTGTACTTCGGGCATATGCAGCTTCACTGCTTGTATGATTTTGTAACCTTTGAGATTTCAGAGGAGTGACTTTGTTCTACTATAATCATGAATTTTGTTTTATTGAGTTCCGTATTTAACATGTTTTTATACAGGGAATGGTATTCATGCATGTTTCACAACCCGTACTCCAACAAAGCTCAAGTGTTCTGTTGATCTCATTTTGAACAGTTTTTAACAAAGATTTTTGGAAGCTTTCCAAAAAAAATGCAACAGAAGCAGACAGGGAGAGGTTAGGCAAACAGTGCTGCATTATACATGGCCACATATAATACTGTGCTCAGGAAAGGCTAAAGAAATATAATTGCTCAAAGGGACCATTTATGGGGAAAAAACAGTAATAAACATGAGTAAGTGTTTCAGAATCATCTTTAGTTTGGAGAAATGATGAGAACCAATGCCATCCCTAGTCTATAAGATTTTGTCTCACTACAAAACTTCCCAGTTTTCAACAGTATGTGAATCAAATGTGCTTTCAAAAACACTTGTAGATACTTTTAGAAATCTCCAGTTTTATCCTAAGTCTTTGCAAATACCAGCAAATACAGAGTGAGGGTGGTATTGATTGAGTAAGGTTTAGGCTATGCGTGTTTTATTTTTCCATGTTCTTAAAAGTAAAGAATTGTGGTTCTCTTATGCTATTCCAACGAACATTGTGCAGACTATATTGTCTCAACCTTGGTGTCTTCTACTCCTGTCTTCTTTCAGAGACTATTTATTTACCATGGCCAGATCTACAAGCAAAAATTCTCCATGTTCTTTTCTTTGTGAAGATATTCTTTGCAGCCAGCCAGCTCCTCATTCTCTGTGTTTGGATAGATGAGAGTGTACATGGGCCTGTTTGTCATCTCACAGCTGATGCATGCTTCCGTAGAGAACAGGGCTGGGAAGGGCTAGAGCAGCCTCTGGGCTGTGCTGACAGAAAAGCAGATGGCCCTACGGAGCTCCTGACTGATCCCAGCCTCTTTTAAAAATCTCAATGCTCAGGGAAAAGAAGAGCAAACATTTTTAATTTCATATGAAGGATTTGTTCCTTCTCTGTCATACCGTTTACTCATGTACAAACATCAGATGTTTCATCAGCTACTGAATTTTGCACAGAGAAAACCCAAAAATGCCTTTTTTTTTTTTTCTTTCAGTTACATTACTTTGGGCCTTAATGTGAATCCACGAGATTCTGAATCTTTGTAACATGGATACAAATGTCGCTGTTGCAGATGGAAGCACTTTTCTAATAAAACAAGCCTGATTAATTTCACTAATGCTCTTGTTCAGTTAAAGGCTTTCCCTTTTCTCAAAGACAGGCATCAAAAGTTGAAACCTGGGCTACCAGAAAATTGAGATTTTTTCCAGTGGGCTCATCACTAGTTAAACATTAATAACATCTGAGCCAATATGCTTTGAGTATATACTAGATTTACCTGCTTACTCCACATCACCTTTGAGTCCCAAATTTCCCATGTTCATAATGCCAATAGAGAATAGTTATTTATCAGAGATTGCTTTTCACTTCAATTTTTGGTTTTCCTGCACTGGTATGCATGCATTAGTAATTCGTGCTATATATATATTTCCCTTGTAATATTAAATTTCAAATGCATTTTTATCATCCCATCTCTTCACCCTCTCTCAATATAGAAGATCCTATAATATTGCTTCACTCAGCTGCTCTGCTTTTTTAACTCTCCTATAGATCTAAATACATGGCAGTTGTAAGAAGTATATTTATGTGCCTAATTTTAAACTTGCTGAGTGAAAATCACTAAGATTGATTCAGAAATTAATGCCTTCAGAAGCTGCAATAGCACAACTTTACTTGCCATCAGTTAGTGGAAGTTTAATAGCGCTGTCCACAAAAAAGCTATGAGATCTTATACTTTTGCTAAAGCTGTTACTGAACTTTCAAAACCAGCCACTGTAAAAGAGGGGGGTTTGGTTCATTTGTAGGGGTGGGGCTTTTTTGTTGTTTTTTTTTTTTTTTTGTCTAGACATTGCCTAATTCAATGAAGAGACTTAGAAATTATAAACTTACTGGCATTTCATTTCAATGCTTATGAAATGAGATGATTCCGTATAAGAATGAAACAAAGAGTCATGCTCTCGGCAGACATATGGAAATATAAGCATGTGCCTATACCACACACCTCTCCCTGGGCTAGTATCAGCCTACCCTGTCAGGATGCTGTATGACATCAGTGTCTCGTTGCCAGCTCGGAATTGCTGGCTTCAGGGTCACAGCCCGTGCTGTGCTAGAGCTGAAGGCGGAGAAGGGTGGTTAGAGACTCTTTCCGCAGTAGAGGCAAATCTGTCCTCTTCCTTTGGGGAGGAAAGGGGCAGAAGGGTGTCAGGAGACGAGTCGGGGCTATGGACAGCTTTTGCTTTCCTCTTTTTCTGAAATCTTAGGCAAATACCTAGTTTACCCAAAGCTGACACTTTAGGTATGTCTTCTAATGCCAGTAAGGCTGAATAATTTCACTTGTGAACTTTGTTGTTGCTGTTGTGTTTTAAAGGGTCTAACGCCATCTGCAGCGGGATTTGACCTTGAGAAATAAGCTGTATTCTTAAAAGCAATTTTCCACAGCTAAAAGTTTGAAATGAGAGCTTGTCTGATGACTTCATCTTTGTCTTCTCCCCCAAAACCTCACAAGACCCCCAGACTTTAAACTCAGGCCAGGATCTCTCCAAGGTCCCCTAATTTCGTATGATGTCATCACAGACTCCGAAAGGAATTCTCGACTTGACCCGATCAGCTATCCATTCAAATTACTTCCCCAGGCAAAACCGAATGCTCCTTGGGTGGATGTCTGGAGGGAAGTCTCAGAAGCATGTATGATTTATATGTTTTAGCTAACCAACTCCAGAAAGCCAGTCTCTTTATGGTACTTAGGGAAGCCTGCACAAAATAAAGCTGGGATTGGTAAAAGCACTGGAGAAGAGAGAAAGTGAAGCTCTCTGAGGGCATGTGAATAAGTATTACAGTCATCCTTTATTCCTTTATTTCATATTCTATATTGATCACAAGTATAAATAAAAAGTAAACATGCTCACTCCACACAAAAAAAACCTTTATGAACTCATTCAGATGTTTCAAGATATACACAGCAAAATGCTACAAAAGAAGGGAAGATGCACTTTCTAAAGATGTAATGATACATGTTTCTGTACAATGCACATTCATTTTCTGTGCATTTCTTCTTATGTAGAATTAATTAAGATAGGCGGCCCAGAAAAAAGAACCACTGTTGGAAAGGTGAATGGGAAGCAGGAACTTGAGGGAGGGGGAGCTGAAGGAGGGAGGAAAACTGGCATGCGGAGCAAGAGCACAAAGCACGCTCCAAGCTCTCTCAGTCACGAGGCATAAGTTCTCAGTTCGGAAACAGGCAATACTATAGACTCACATCACTCCATTAGCTAAATTAGACTGATCTCTTTAACAGTGAACAAGTTTTCAAAAAAAAATCACTGGTGTGTGCTTGAGCTTTACGGAACTGCAAAGAGGTTGGCGAATTGGCCATATACTGTGCTCAGTAAAAGGATTCAAAACCAGGAAGGGAACCACAGACTCTAATTGCAGCTGCTTGTGAGGTCTTTCAGGGTAACGTATGCCAATCAATAATTAGCACAACTGACAAAAGCTATGCATGGTAAATACTGCAGAGTCAGATACTAATGTATAGTGATTGGCTGCAATTTGTGTGCAGAATGATCTTTAAAACAAGGAAAATGTAGCAGTGAGATATTAAAAAAAGAAAACAGCAGAACATTTTAGTATTTTCAAAGTATACCTTCTTTAGTCAATGGAAAGAGACAACTGTGTCCAGAAAGCAATTCACCTTACTATAGAAAGAGCCCACCTAACTGGTGGAGAATACACCCTACATTTTTTAGAGAAATTTATAATGGAGTTTAATAACTATTTTCCTGAACCTGTTCCATTCAGATAAACATGAACACAGTTTAACAGTGGAAAAGTTATCATGTGTAGAACTTACATTTATTTTGCACACTGTTGCAGAAGTTTATTCTCATTTTTGCTGAAATAATGCAAGCATCTAAATCCATACTTACTCAATTATATTTAATTTTTCTTCCAGAATTCCTTGGACTCTTGGTGTAATTTTTTCTTGCAACCTTAGAAATACTTAGAAGAGAAGAATCTGTCTTGCTACTCCAATATATATTCTGATATGTTTGTATTGATAAACAGGTTTAAATTTGTGGATATTGAGTTTAAGTTCTAAGCCTAACATAATATTCGTAGTTTGTTTTGGGGTTTTTGGGGGGGGTTTTTTTGGTTCGGTTTTTTTTTTTGGTTGGTTGGTTGGGGTTTTTTTCTGTAGACAAAGGGTTTTCTGTTTGTGCTTTTGAGGTTTTTGTTTGTTTTCTTTTTAGTATAACTAAAAGTAACATTGTATGAAATTTGCAACAAATCAGTCAAAACACAGACTTTTAAAATCATCATCTATCCCCTGAGATAGTGTATGGGAGGAAAAGTAAATATGTAACAGGTTATTGAGAAAAACTGTAAACCCATATGTGTACAACCAAGTAATTCAAAATCCGTCCTAATGAGGAAGAGTCAATACAAAAAACCCCAAAACAAAACCAATAGCAGGACACAGATAGACCTTTAAAAGATTCACTGACTCATCAGTTATGATCCCAACTGGTCTTCAAAACCAAGGTTGATTATTTTTCATCCAAAAAAAGCAAAAAAAGGTAAACAGAAGGAGAGAGTTAAATGTTTCTGGTCTTTATATAATCTCAGAAGAACAGATGAGAATGAAGGAGCTGACAACTACAAGCCCTATTTTAAGTAAGTAGCTGCCTACATTTAGTTCAAGGAGGTCTGCATATAACTTGGAGTGTAACAAGCCTTCTATTATTAAACAGTTTTTTTCCTTTTCTTACTGCTCAGACTTATGTAAGTAATAGTTTCTGAAAAAAGGCTACTTTTTCACTGAAGTTCATTGGCATTCTCTGATACTTTGAAGTAAAGCTCGGTTATTTCATAAGTAAACAAAATCTATTCATGTAGATTTTTTCAAGTGTATCTGTTGCTATCTCATTTGATTACCTTGCTGGTAGCTACATTTAATTCTGAAATTTTTTAAAGGCAGTCCTACTGAGAGGACTTGATATGGCATAGATTAGATGTTACCATCGTCAAAGGTGTATTCTCAACTCCTGCTGCATTTTAGCTGCAGATTACAGCCTGAAGGTGATTGCAGCAGGGAGAGGAGAACTGGACTGGTTGGTTTGTGCCTTTTGTACAGTTGCAACCTCAGATCTTGCATGACACAGGCTGCAGAATCTCTCCCTGCAAGCTCTGTATCAAACTCATATGTATTTTGCTGAACCAGAGTATATCTTTTTGAAAACTATCCAGTCTCAAATTATTTTTTCAAAAGAAAAAGATAGAGAATCATAGAATATCTCAAAGTGGAAGGGACCCATAAGGGTTATCAAGTTATGTAATATAAAGGAACGTGACCCCTGACTCTGCCACACACGTGAAAGTAGGGTAAGTTTTACGGTCTTGTTTAGAAACGCTCTTCGGCGAGCTGATGACACAGTCGGGGCTGTAGCTCACGGATGAGGCAAGGGAAGCAGCAAGGCAGCTGTCGGGCAGTCTGGGTTGCTGACACCTCTTTTCTCATTCACCTGAGGTAATGGTTCATGCTCCAGAGACATAGCTACAAGTCAAGTCCACTCCACAGCTTTCATAGCTGTTTCCCCACAGTTAACACTAGGCCAGTGGATCCACTAACTGAGTGATCAAAAATAAAGAGTCAGATAACCACAAATTCTTTTAGAAGAGGTATAATAGCCACAGTTATAAATATATAAATAAATAAACAAACTCTTAATTCTCATCAGACTTAGATTTAACTTTGGTTTTGGATATAGCTTTATGCTACTACTGTATTTACTACAAAGTAGCCAAGAAAAACACATTTTATGGTATTTATTGGTAAGACTGCCTCTTGTAGTTCTCTGCATCTGGAAAAGTAACATAAAGTCGAGCAAAAAAAAGCACAAATGTAATGCCTTGTTAACATCAAATTACTGAGTCTGCCTTTTCCTACAACTTCCATATATTTCTGAGGAGGTAATAAAAATGGTGAAAGTGGCCCCACAAATTTTTTTTAGAAACAGAGACCTGTATAAATACATGCACATAAACATCTTCCATGACTCATTTTAGAAAGCAAGTACGGTTGCATTCTGAAAGAGTTAGGAACAATTTCTGATATAGAATTAATGTTTGTGGTTCTTTTATTAAAATAGATAATGGAAAAAAAAAAAAGAAATGTATTTCCATTGCCTTTGAATCTTTTTTCTTCCCTGCCCCCCTGGTATTAGAGGCAGAAATGAAATGACCCTGTAAAATAGAATGATGGAAGCAAAAGACATTTAATTATACTATAAAATGGTGGAGAGTTTTCAAGTAAGACCTCATATGTCTGCCCTTTCTGAACTTATCATAGCACTAGGCAGATTTTGGTGTCTGACCCATTGTCTGCTGTCCTGTATTTTAAGTGACTAGACTGCCTAGATTGTCAGGAAAGGAAAATGAAGAAAACCATCCAAGACATTAAAACTTTATGAGGTTTGAGTCAATTAATTGTCTTTTTATGTTCTCTGCTACCAAATTGATTGTTTATCAGAGAGCAAAAATGATAATGTTGGCTAATGGGATTAGAATACAATTAAACCAACAAGCACATGAAATTCAATATACAAGCAATAAAGAAAACCATCATTTTTACATTGATCTATGCATGCAAAACACACTTTAAATTGACTTAATGTGAAATCTGTCATGGGTAGATACCAACAGTGATAACTGAGGAATTTGCTTCTTAGAAGTCATGTGATTAAAAGACAGCTGTCAGAAAACTGCAGAAGAAAACTCCTAAGTTTTCATTCATTCATCTGCAGAGCTTTCTGGGGGAGATAAGGGGCCGGAGCTGCTATCATAACAGCTACTCTCAGTGCCGTCACATGAACACCCATCACTGCCATTCACAGCTTGGCTGCATCTTTGTCCATCACCCTCTCACGGAGGGTATCCCATCATCTTCATGAATTAGGTCCATATTATTGCCTTTTGTAAATAGGTATGAACAAGGAAACATGAAAGTGATAGTGTCGGCTCAGAAGAACTGTTGACTCAACTCAGTATTCTGCCTCCAGCAATGGATATAAGCTGAAAAGTAGACAAGTGTAAGAAGAAGGCAACCGTATGTGGAAGCATCTCCATATAATCTCCCAGTTTGTAGCTGTTTTCAGCTCAGTGAATTTTCTAAGATACATGTAGTTCAGTTACAATTAGTGAATTTTTTTCACATGAACTTTTCCAGTCAGTCCCTTAAATTTTTAGCGTGCACACCATCCTTTGGAGAGGAGTTCCACACATCTGCTCTGCATTGTGTGACATATCACCTTCTTTTTTTGTTTGCTTGTTTGTTTGTTTGTTTTATACTTGCCACCTCTTAACTTCATCTGTACTACCTTGTTTTTATCCTGGAGGACAGTGAACAGTCTATCCCTAACCTCCTTTTCCCTGACAATCATAACTGTGTAAGCTTCTGCTGTAAATTCCAAGTCATTGCTTTTCCAGATAGATAGGGTTCTAAAATACTTACAGAAACCATTCCACACTGCTGAACACCCTTGTTGCCCTTCTCTGCACCTTTTCCAGTTGTATTAATATAATTTTGGAGATATGGAGATTAGGTATACAGTTTTCAAGATAAATGTATACAGTGTTTTCTGTTTTGTTCTCTAGTCCCTTCCAAATAATTTCTAATACTTCTTGGTTTTTTGACTTCTATTGAGTTTTGAGCTGAAGTTTTCAAGACTGTCAGTCTTCTCACAACCTGTGTTACAATGATCCTCTTATATGTGATTTTGCAAATTTTTTTCCCTCAGTGCATTATTTTACATTTATCCATTTTGAATTCTGTCTTTCATTTTATTACCTTACAGCTCAGCCTCGTAATGTCCTTTTGCAAGGCTTTACAGCCACTGCTCATCTCTACTATGTGATTAATTTAGCAACCTTCGCAAACTTGCATACGTTACTGATCACCCCCTGGTGTAGGTCAGTTACTTGTAAGATAAATATCGGAGGTCTCAGTACAGCTCCCTGCAGAACTGCACTGCTTCCCTTTGTTGCAGGGGCTGCCCATGTATTTCAGCCTTGTGTTTTCTATCTTTTTAGCAAATGATTTATCTATGCGAGGACATTCTTTCTTATGCTTTGCTCCTTGTTTCAAAAGATGCCAATGCTGAGAGGCTTTGCCAAAAGCCTTTGGAAATTCAAGCAGAACTGTATCAGCAACAGGCCTTTGTTCCCATGCTTTTGTTGGCTATTTTAAGGTATTCTATTAGGTTTTAAAGACAGTACAGCCTTTTGTAAAAGCCACTACAGCCTTTTGTAAAAGCCACGCTGATACTTCCTAAGCAGACTATATGTAAAGGTATCCACAGATCCTTTTCTTTATTACTGTTTCTAGTAATTTGGTAACAGCAAATCTCAGACTTGGAGGACTGTATCCTTTAGAACTTTCCTGGAGCCATTCTTAAAGTTTTTGCCACTTTCCAGTTATCATATATCACTGCAATTTTTACAAGAGGTTACACATTACTATTAGCATTTCAGCTATCTCATCCTTTGGAGTGCCCATAGGATTCTTGGGTGATTACCAAGCTCTGGTTCTGGCATCTTCTTGTTGATTTTGTTTATATATCCCATACTCTGTGGTCAGTTAAATTTTAGGCAGATGCTCTGAGTAATCTGCCACAATGAAAGGTTCTGGTTTAACTAGTTCCTTCCATTGTGATCCCCAATTGTTTTTCCTTATGTGATTTTGCCTAATCATCATTGGCTGTATAGACTCTACTGCTGGCTTCCTCATTTTGATGAATTTGAAAAAAAAAAAAATTATTATTTGCTTTCAAAAAAAATTTTTTTTTTGCAAGGTTTCTTTCAATCTCTTGTTTTTCCTGTCTTACTGAGTTTCCACCAGTAGTCAAGTAGATATAAATTTCATCATTATCCTAATGTAAGACAGATAGTGGACCACCAACTAGTTATTTTTTCTAAATTGAATATTTAATTTTAAATTTTAATTTAAAAGTTATTATATATGTAAACTCAGAGACATATTGGATATGAAGTGGCTTAGGAGTCTGCACTACTGTATTTTGTATATATTTTCTGACCACTCAAAAAAAAAATGTACACACATTTTCACATATAACAGATGGAAGGCAAAGAGCAAATAATGAGCATCTTCACTGGCATGAATCAACTTTATTTGGTTCAGTGAAAGGTCTGCTTCTTCCAGTATGTTATGTTTAACAGTTCCACTATCAGTGTTCATGGAAAGAGGAAAAGAGTGAAAGCATAGACTGACATTTCCCCTGGCCGTGGAGCCTCTGACAGCCTCTGGTTTGGTCACTTCCTCACGCAAAATTTGCCCCGTGTTTGCAAGTCCTCAGAGTCCTTGCTCCTCTGTGAATTTGACTAAACCCTCTTGGAATCCAGCTATATATTTGTATTTCACAATAACCCAAGGCAATTAGTTGCCTGATTTGTTTACTTATCTTGTTAAATGTACCTTTTAAAGGAATACTATGACATCTGATAATTTTATTGTTATCATCTTCTGTCATGTTTTCAGGGAAAGGGAATAAATTATTCTAGTTCAATATGTGGTTACTCAAAAAATGCATAACATTGACTTTCATGCGTAAAATTGTTGTCTTTCAATTAAGATTAAACACAGTTATCATGATAAGCAGTCTACAAGCAGGCATGAATAAAATTTATGCCCCTTTTTTTTTTAATTCCACTGACGTACTCAACTAAAGTTTAGGCAGCAGCCTGGAAGAACTTTGTCTTTAGCTGAAAGAGAATGAAAGCTAATGTGACTAAAAAAATTCTCTGTTTTGGAAGAAGCTGTTGTAACCAGCTGCTACGATCATTACAGCCCAAAGTGCATCCACCACCCATGAATATTTTAAATACACTGAAGAGCTTTGGTTTTTAAACACATTTCTTATTTTCATTTCCTTTAGTCCTTGAGGCATTTAACATATTTGAAGATACCACAATAAATCACGCTCAAATTATCTAGAACTTGCTTTAATTAAGAGTTATGTATTTATATTAAATTTTATAGGAAAATTAAATTTTAAGCCCTAGAATCACTTTTAAAATGTAGAATTTACCGCTGTACACAACATTCCTTTGTCATAATGATGGAAGTATATAATGTTTAACATTTTTGCAGTATTTCTCCCTCAGTAAATTCTTTGGAACACTTACAATTTTCTGTCTTCAGATAAACAAGTCTAGTTCCTAATGAAGCAAAGGACCACACTTAGAATCAGCTAAATTAGCACCAAGAAAGATTTGTCTGATAAATGCAGCTCTTTTACTCTGTTCGTGAGTTTCCCTCAAACAATTCTTTTAAACTTGCAATTGACACAAAGACCCAAACACTGATTCCGTGAAGGTTTATTTGTAAAAGTTTTATTACTTGCAGCCTGAGTTAGCCTCTTTAATTTTCCTTTAAACTCCATCTGTATTTGAAAATAAAATAGTCTAAGGTTCATTCTTTGGCCCTCAGGCACCGAATATGTCTGTAATATATGTCCATACCGCTAAACTCTCTTCCTCTGCTAGACAGAGCACCCTTCCACATGCTGTCTGTTGGGAGCAGCCCTCTTCTCAGCCCTGCCTGGGAGAATAATATTTGGCCCAAGCCAAAAGCGTGCCACAGGGTACGTTCAGCAGCTCGCAGCACCACCTACCAGAGTTTGAACCTAGTGTCCTGCTCTGTTTACTCTAAAAGTGTAAATACAGCCCTCAAACAACTGATGATATATAAAGGAGTTTTACACTTCAGAGCTGAAGTGTTGTTTTCAAAATATTTATTTAGACTGTTACAGTTCATTATGTGGTTTGACATCAGCAAAGGACAAGCCAAGCCACATGGTATTGCTTATTCTCTTTGACAGGCTTTTCTGAACAAAGAACAATGAATAGAAGAGATAGCTGGGGGGGGGGGGGGGAACAAAAAAAGCAGGACTTAGTGACCTCTTCAGGTCTCCCTTCACTGGAAGAGAAACATTTAAATATCTTTTAACCTGGTCTGTTCAAATAAAAATGATCAGTGTTAGTTATGTATAGCAATTTACCTCTTCACACAAGAATTCTGATTCTGTAATAATAAAAACAAACCAGTTTTCCATATATCAAAAGGGAGAAAAAGCTTTTTGTGAAAAATGTTGATGAATATTACATAAAAGAACAAGTGGCGATGACAGTGTACAGCTTCTCAAGATCTGAACATTTTTGAAGATTACTTTTTAGCTTATACATTCA
>JAVJGG010000005.1:11487987-11501110 GCA_035590195.1 Aviceda cuculoides | reverse complement strand
AACACTGCCAGGGATGGGGCATCCACAGCCTCTCTGGGCAACCTGTGCCAGTGCCTCACCACCCTCACAGGGAAGAATTTCTTCCTTATATCTAACCTAAATCTACTCTCTTTCAGTTTAAAGCCATTACGCCTTGTCCTATCACTTCAGGCCCTTGTAAAAAGTCTCTCTCCAGCTTTCTTGTAGGCTCCCTTTAGGTACTGGCAGGCTGCTATAAGGTCTCTCTGGGGTCTTCTCCAGGCTGAACAACCTCAACTCTCTCAGCCTGTCCTCACGTGAGGAGGTTCTCCAGCCCCCTGATCACCTTCGTAGCCCTGCTCTGGACCTGCTTGAGCAGGTCCATGTCTTTCTTATGCTGGGGACCCCAGAACTGAAAGCAGTATTCCAGGTGGGGCCTCACCAGAGCGAAGTAGAGGGAGTGGATTTTCCCCCTCGGTTCTGCTCTCGTGAGAATACTCTGGTGTGGTGCGTTATCCTTCCTACATCTAACAGGCACCAGTGTACACAGGGTCAGAGCTAGTTTTCGGCAAGAGGGGAATCTTTATGTTTCCCATCAAGGAGGATCTGAAATGACACTTGCTGTTATTGAAGGTCCATGGTAGCACAATGCAAGCAAGAGACAGTAGCTCTGGAGAATAAAAGGAGCCCAGCGGGAGGCTATGCTCACCCTGGCTAACAACAGGTTTCGTGATAGCTTTAATTGCAATGCAGACAAATAATAAAGAGGAAACGTCAAAGGCAGGATTCACCATGCAAAGAAAAATACCTAAATTTAAATGCCTATATATAGGTATTTGCATGCAAATTAGACCTCTCAGCTCCCATTACAGATAGTAAGGATATCCACAGGGATGACTCGGTTGCCAGCACACAGATGGCTACTGCTGGCAGAGATGCCCCAAGCCCTGCTTGTTGTGCCTGGCCTCCAGTTGCTGCTGCAGAGAGGCAAGGGCTGCTGTGGGGCTCCGAGACTCCCCTCCTCTGCAGCTGTTCTGGCTGTTGGGAATGAGCAAAATGCCACTGGCTGCCAGTGCCCGGGCAAGCAAGTCAAGCCCCTTGTCAACGTGGTCAGTCAGGTCTGGAGAGCTACAGCCAGTCAGACGCAGGCCTGTTTCTGGGTGAGCTGAGGATTTTCTGGCCTCCTTTGTGGGTGGACTTCGGGTCAGCTATGACATCAAATTCACATGTAAATAAATACAACTTCATGTGTCTGAATCTGGACCTGAACCCAACCCTGAAGACCTTTCTCAGGTGCCCCCACACAGATATCTCCTGCTGTTTGAGATGCTTTAGTGAGCTTGGGATGCCCATGTAACACAGTCTATGGGAAACCTCTGGCTATTTGGAGTAGCGGTCAAGGTTCAACCAAGATACCACAGGACATCTTATATGTAAGCAATGACCTGAACCTCAGATTTCTGGAGATTAAGAAAAGTTTAGAAGTTTAGAAGATGGCAGGTCGTGCTATCTCTCTATTCTCCCCTTGGCAATGTATTTTTCTCCCTGGACCCAGTGTATCCTTCCTAATCTCCATTTCTTCACATTTCCCTTTGCAGGATCTGCAGAATTCCTCATGACCCAGACCCAGCCTCTCACCCTGTTTTGCATCAGTGAGCCTGAATGAGCTCCTTTAAAATGAGTTTCAGGAGGATTTTCTTTGTGGATGTGGTACACTTTGTGCAATGGATGGCTAGCTGCACTACTGTAATGATGTGTTTCAAGACTTCTTCGCATCGCAGGCACCCAGGGGCACATCGTCCTTCACCTCTTCTACTTCAGTCCTAAAGAAATATTTGAAATGGCAGTATCTGTAAAGTTTAATGAGATTATACACTTCCAGCACACGCTGAGATCTTGAAATGAAATTTTGTACTGGAAATTAAACTGTTTTCTTTAAAGAAAAGGAAAAGAAGAGGAATCAAAATGCTACACTGATTTCAGCTTTCAGTATGAGTTTGAACTGATAATTCATTTTTCTACATCACACGCTCTCCTGGTGTACAACAGTATAAGTTTATCCCCCAAAAGTCAGTCAATTAAGTTGTGTTTTGTAAATTCAGCACTGAAAGATAAGAAAGAAGATGTTATAGACCAACTGTATATAAGAGGAAAGAAAACCGTCTTGTTCCAAATTCGGACTAGGAGAGGTTACTTATCCTTGGCAAATGAGTACTCTAGAAATAGAAACATGATCTCCAAACTCAAACCTTGACAGGAAGGTTTGAGATGCCTACTGTCAGCTATTTTTCATATGAAAACACAATAGTCAGAAGGTTTATCATGACAATAATCCTTGAATAAAATAGCAAAAAAAGAGAAAAGTAAATCACCCATTCCAGTTTCACATACTACTGCTTATTATCCTTTTTCAAATATTCAATGGCAGCAAATCCCTTCTATCAGGCCACCAGACTTCCCGTGTTGAACTGTAAATGTTGTTAAAAGTGACTTTCTAATAGGTGAATTGAGGAAAAAGCTCTGCACTAAGAAAAAGTTAGTGTTCTACATAACTGAAAATGCTGTATAGCTACTATTCAAATTCAAATACAGAAAGTAATTTCTTTTCAGAAGCAAAACAGGCAATGTGTAAATTTGGGAGCGATGACAGAATGGTATGGAATATGACTGTGATTGCCGGCTGACAAATGAAAAATCATGATATACAGTAAAAAGCAGCATTGCAGACACTAGCTGTATTATTAGGAAAAAACCATCATTTCAAGGTTAAACTATCTTCTGAAACATGAATATGACTTTTGATCCTTCTGTTCTAACCTTTAAAAATGTGTTTTCAGAGAAGCTGCTGCTTTCTGCATTGCAAGACCTTACTTAGAAATAAAAGCAAGTACAAAAAAGTTTAGAATAATTAAATGCCTTAGACACTGAAGCAAATCTGTTTGGGTTTTATAATCTCTACTACATTTACAGTACAAAGAAAACATTCCAGTGAGTGACTGCTCCCTTCTCCAGCTTTCTAATCTGCAGTTTTGCTGAAGCTAGATCAAGCACTATTTAGATGTGGAAACTAAAATAAGTGTTAGTGAGATCTGTACTTAAGAAAAAATGTGTTATGAATGAGTTGCAGTGCCTCTTCCAACTGCTAATTTAAAGGCAATTAGCACAATGCAGTGTGTATTCTATATTGTGAAAAAATATTTGGGTAAAGACAGATGCAACAGCTGTGACATTTTATGCATGTCTAGATTGTTGGGATTCTTTAGAATAGTCCTCAACAAAATGGTACTGCTGCTGCCACAATCCTTATATGACAATCCATACTACTAAAAGCCAGGCCACATTCTTTGGTTTCTTTTTAAAGCTATTGGATAAAATCTTGGCCTCAGTAAAGTCAAGTCAAAATAAAAATTACCAGGGACCTGAAATGAGCCCAGGTTTCTCTCATGAACAAAAAATAAATCCAGTTTTACTTGAACGTCCATGTTTGATTCAGCATTTTGGTTTTTGTTAATTACCTCCACAAATTAAAGTGCACTGTGCATTTTATCAAACTAACACATCCATTCCCTTAGGTTCTCTATAGATTTTTTTTTTTTTAACATTGCAGGCAAGAAAAGCCTATTGATCAATGTTATGCTAAACATTTTGTTTGTATATGCGTACTCACATGATTTTGTACTACTTTAACATAAATATTATTACTTTCATTTTATAGCAAGAGTAAGAATAGGAATTAATTTGTTTAAAGTATGGCACAAAGTTGTAATTTATAAAGATTTTTTTGGTAAAAAAATAATCTGTATTTCTGTAGATTCTGGTTATTCTATAACCTTACATTTAAGTTATATGCATGAGCTAATAGTTGGCACAGAATCACAATAAGTATATTAAATTATAAATATGTTCTCAATATTTTAGATTACACATGGAAAAGTTATTGAGTCTGAGGACTGGATGCTTCAGATGTTTATTAATTGAATATGGATTATTTGTTTGAAATAGTTCCAAGTTAGTAATAATAACCAAAAAGTTAATAATCCCTAATGGCTCTTTAGAAGACTTACTGGAAATCCATTGACTGCTTCAGTCCTCATTCTAGCACAAAACTTTCCCTTGCACTTTACAAAGCTGCCATCAATATCCAGGCAATTGCCACCAAGGCTGGTTATGTCATTGGGAAGTTCAAGAAGGGAGCAGTTATTGAGGGTGCTGAACTACAATTTAGTTTTTCTGTTAATGTTGCAAAATATTTCAAGGAAGTTTGCCCTTTAAACAGCAAGAAAAATGAAAATCTTCTTTCCAGAGCTAACAATTTGATTTTTTTTTTTTTGAGTTTTTCATTCATGTTTAGAAGAAACAAGCAATATGGTAAGGATTTATCCTCTGATAACAAAATGCTTCTCAAAAGAAGGGTACGGCTGGCTCCTGCAGGTAAGGGTTGTGCCTCAGTCCTGCAGGTGCTGAGGACACACCTGAGTAGTTGAGCACTTTTACACATACTGAGGTTTCAGAGGATGAGCAGTCATAGTTAAACAAGTTTCTTGTTCTTTCACAAGAATTGTTTGCAAATAAGTAGATTTTTTTCTGCAGCCATATGTAAATGTAGTAACAATAGTCATTGCACTGGGCACAGATGTCAACGAGGTCTTCACTGGAATGAGTCAATCCTGAGCTTGGCTTTACATTTTGTCACCTCTCCTTAGAAGCAGATACATTTACTGCAGAAAAACACAAAGTGCAGAAAAATGAAAAATGTTCTTTCCAAGAATATATTTACTGATTTATGCTTGAAAGTCATGCAGCTACCAATGATTTTGCTTGGTTATTAATTTCAACAGCATTTATTTACCTGGCATAACACTTAAAATCCAAAATAATTTACAAACTTCCCTGATTTACATAAAGTACTTTAACAAATGTTCAGGTCTGATGATAGACTTTGACACACCTATCTCAACTCTCATTATAGAACTGCAGATTTGCAACATCTAGAATTTTGTGTTCAAACTAATTTTATGTAACATATTTTACCTGGGTAGGCAGAAGAAATATATAGTTTTTGCTCAAAGAAAATGTGCTTAATGAATGGTACATCCGCGAATAGCATCCTGGAATTGCTCATACAGGAGGCATCCATTTTGTTGCATAAATGCACTAAAAAAATGTGGCTCGTGTAATTTCTGTTATGTAAACATTGCATTTAGCCAGTTATACTGTGCTGATTAAGTATCTGTGGCTAAATGAACACATTCAGAAAAAGAAAAACATTTATGTCTTTGATGGCATCCTGGTTTTTGTCTCTAATTCAGTCTTCAGTCTGCCAAAAATACTAGAGATAACAATGGAATTTGGAATACATTCTGATTATAGGAATCAGGACAAATCTGAGCTGCATTCATTCCAGTTCAGGGACTATAAATACTCTTCATATTAATGAGTGCTTTTCTAGCCTAATCTCTCTGGAAAATCAAGGGAAAAAAAAGGGATTTTTTTAGAAACAAAATCCATAGCCATTTGTTACCAGAATATCACCGAAAGGAGTATTTGGATTGGAACTTGAGTGGTCAAACTGTGTGATGGACAGACCATTGGGAAAGGAAGAGGAGCAGGTGAAGAGCCATTGTTGGAGAAAGCAGGCACTAACCCCCAAAGCAGTGGAAATTTGGAAAGATACCCACCCTACCTGAAATCACATCCTACCACTGAAATCAATTACTGTATCTGTTTTTATTCCTTAAATGTACAGTCCAAACTCCACTGTCTTCCTGAACCTCTGTGAAAGGGAAAAATAATGTCCCAATTTGACATCTTTCCAATATTCAAATTCTCAGACATTTGTTTGAGTCTCAGAAGTGTCTCTTCAGCTCCTTTTGACTCCTATAGAAAGCAACAGTAGAGTATAGGTGAATGTATGAAATCGGTGATACAGAGGAGTCCTTGAAAATAGGCATAGAAGAGTCATACACGGGCCACCAAGTAAATCGTTTCATAAAAATAAGGGGCATGTTTAAAAGTAGGGACAGACAGCTCTGTTTCCTTATAATTTTTTCAGCTTATTTCCTGACCTGAAGGTAAAATTCCATTGAGCTCCCTTGGAAAGAAATAACTCTTTCCATCTCTAGGGTAGGGGAAAAAAATAAGCATTGTGACTACACTGGTAAATGAGAACTGTCTGTGGACAGGATAATTTGCATTTGAACCCATACTTGCTCCAAGAGTAAATTTGCAGGAATTTTTAGTTGATTGTTTCTCAATTATTTAACCCTTTCTCACAGTCTCATTCAAGCAGCGATACCAGATTGAATGGTTATATAAAACATTTGGCTTCTTCAGGATCTATTATTGCACTGGTAAACCACAGGTCTTCCTTATAAAGAAGAAAAGGACATGAAAGAAAGAATGTTGCATTGTTATTATCAGTGCAAGAACATGAGACTCCCCTTTCTCATGGCTTAGAGTTGTTTCTGGTGTTTCAATGACCTTACAAATTCTCTCACCACAGAGTTTTGAGTGTTGTGGTAGGTAGCACTGTGCCAGTCCTGCAGTTGCGACAGTTTAGTTCACAGTTTTCACTCCTGTAGTAAGTCAAAGTACATATGCATGTTTATGTACTGGCAAAGTACTTAAGAATAAAAATAACAGCCTGCAGTAGGCAGGCAGCCATACTATAAACTTAACTTTGTACCTTTCTTTCTGCTGTCACTTTAAATTTTACTTTCTTTTGGCATCCTTGGCAAAATGCCATTTCATTCTCACTTTCTCTTTTTATATGTCAGGCTCTCTAAACATTGCAATCCATTCCAGGGCTATATTGATAAGTCAAATTTAGTGGCATACCACTATAATAATGTTAACAGAGCATTGGAGTTGTTAGATATTGCTAGATCATTTTACAGTTATGTGGTGATGTAGCATCAAAATGATTGAACTCAGCTTACTTAGCTGATGTGCTCTCGAGATGCAGAGGTGGGGACAAACCATCGTCTTCAATAGGAGATTTTTTTCCTAATGTGGCTGATCATGCACCATACTTGTGCTTTCTGATCACTGTCTGTGGCCAGGTAGATCTAGGACATAATATTGTCCCGTGGAAGGGTTTCTCCAAATAACTATATTACTCTCTTGGACAGAAGTTAATTATCTGTCCATTACAGTCCATTTCTTACACATGCCATAAATCGTCATTCATTATTTACATCTTCTAGACTGATCAACACACCATTAAAGCCATTGATTGTGAACCTGAATAATTTTAAAATATTCTAATAAAGACTATTTCATAACTATGTGAACAATCAAAGACTACTTTGTTTATTTGTTTGTTTATCTGGACTTTGAAAGAAACAGGGATTTGATTGATATCATATGGGCTTGTCGTCCTTTTGCATGAGAAGGATTTGTTCTAACAAAAACTCAGCTGTAGTTTTTGGCTGTAGAGATACATTTTAAAATGCACTGATTGCCAAAATAAAAGTAAATAATGTAGACTCTTACAAAACAAGTTCTGGTCCGTTCTCAAACAGGGAACTTCTTTTATAATGAATTTGCTTTAGAAAAAGAACCACCACAAAACACGAAGTTTTGCTAAAATAGATTGTAAATATATTTTGAGTGAATCAATACATTACTGGCAGTTTGAGCCTTAGCAAGGAGAAATGTCTGAACTTCAGAAAAAATTACTGTGAAGATCCTATAGAGAAATATACCTTTGACTCTGCATCCCTTTTTTTTTTTCTTTACACATACTGTGGTTGAACAAAATCCTTAAAATTAATGCATAGACACTTTGTAGGTCTTCTGATAGACTACACATTTTCTTTTCAGAAAAAAAAATAATCCTCTGTTGATGACTCCAAGAGAGCAAAAAATTATATCATGGATTATTTTTTTGTCAGTCAACACACTTTTTTGCCATTCATGGAACTAGAGTAACTGTAGGTGCTCAGCTCAGGGTGGTTTAAATTGAAGGTGAGCCAGCGCTCTCTGTTTGAACTCCTTTAGCTTGTGGATGGTATTGGTCTCCCATTTTTAGCTAGGGTTGGTGACATAAGTAGCACATAACATTTGGAAAGTGGCACAGCTCTGATCAGCCATATGTTTAAGGGGAAAGTCTTGTTTCATTTGGGGAAGACTGGCGGATCATAATCCCAAATGAGTAAGGACAGTTTCCTGAAGCCTTTACTCAAGCATCTCAAGCTCAAACAGAGTGGATTTTTCAGCTCCCTGCCCTTGGCCATTCCCAGGTCAGAAACAAAACAAATCTTCACCAAGAGCTCTAACTTGGAATTTGGACATTGCACTGCTTATTTCTGAGTACTGGATTTTTTTATCAAGTGCAACAGCTAACACATGTGTTTCCTTAACTTTCCAAGAATGAGCTACATTTCAGGCTTGGTATCATCCAGCGGTACCTGCTGTGTGGCACGGCAGCAAAGATGTGCATATGGAACAGGGAATAGAGAGCTTGTTCTCCAAAGCTCATCCAAATGTATGGCATCTTTCAACCCTAAGTGATGGTGTGCTGGGTGGGCAGCACTTGCCCGGTTACATATCCCCAGGGCAAGAAACATCCCCAGGGACTGACACGTTCTTTTCCTTTACATATTGGATCCTTTTTAGGCCTGCTCTGTTAAAAAAGTGTGCCATATGGCAGGGAAGATCATGGTCTCCTAACTGCAAAAGTGCTTCTTGATATTCAGCCCAGGCTTTCCTTTGCTCCTTTTCATAAATAACAAGAGTGTGCTTTGGCTTTAAAGTATCAGATATAACACACTATGAAAGGAAAATGGGACAAACAGGGAGCATAAAATGACATTTGTTAGTGGTTTTTTATATCATTGACGTTAATTGGACTCAAGAGTCAGATAAGTGTGCGGAATATATCCCTTAAATAGCCATAGCCTTGTGTATTAGCTGCGATTATTTTTAATTCCAGGTTCAGGATTATTTTTTAAATGAATTATTCAGACTCAAGTAAACATCTTTCTCTTTCACTAAGCTTAAAAACCTTTTTCAAACAGTGGCCGTTGTTCTTGGATCACAACTGTGGACATTATCTTTTTTTTTAGACTTTACCTTGAATAGAAATAAAATCAAGTTCCAGAAACTGTAACAGGATGGAATAGTTTAGACGATAATGACCATGAAGGTGAAATGATATGATCTGGGGAACAGTTCCATCACAGTAAAGCCAGGGCAGTTTCCACTTTGCACTCTATTTTATCATGTAATCGATTCATTGTAACAATAATGGAACTTGGCCCTTTGTGTTAGTGACAAAATCACCTTGTAAATAGGCTAGACAATCACACATCTTCTTTGATCTTGTCTTCTTGGTCTGTTGGATCTTGCATTCCTTTCCTTCTTCAGTTCCTTCCATAACTCATGCAGGGACCTTAACTCAAGACTCTTGTTTACTCATTTCTTGGCGAATTTGCTAACAAGCAGCTTTGCCGTATGAGAGAGAGACAACGGCAGTGGCAATCTTGTTTGTTCCATTTATCCTATACATTACTATTTTTTATGTATATTTAGGAATTTTAATTTGCTTTAGTTCAAATCATATAAGGAAATATAATATTACATCTTTCCAGATGATGTTTTTATAACATGAAACTAGGATTAAATGTTGCAGTCTATTGGAAGAAGACCTCAGACTGAACTGCATTAAGAACTGTATCCAGGTTTTGTCCAAAAGTGAGCTAGCTATTCTACTTTAACAAATAACTAACATTTATGAAATGCTGATAATCAAAAGTGAATACAGCATTGACATTTCGGTATTTTGGGGGGAAATTACATATGGTATCCGCATCTGGAATAACCTTCTGGACAAGATATGAATCTTTCACAAGAAAAGTTAAAAGAGAAGGGACAAGTAGCTATTGTAGTAGTTCAGCGGCATCTCTTAAGGACAAACCTCTATCCTGGTGCCATAGGCTAGAGTATACAGCAAGTAGCAGGAAATCAGTATTTGTCACAGGCAGTATGGTTGTCGTACGCTTTGATTTTGTAGCAACTGTACCTTTCTTTGGTGAGTTGACAGAACAGCAGGAATATCTATTGACTGAGACAAAAGCTGCCTCCCCTGATCTCCATCACATTGGACTGGGACCAAGGCCCAAAATCTGGCAGCTGGACAAATCATGAAAAACACCTAAAAAAAATTATTCTGTTGAGAGAGAAGAAAACTTTGTTTATTTCAGCTCCAAGCATGACTCTTTGTCCAAGTCTCCAGGACACGCTATAAAGGGTTGCTTTAGCTGCAGCTGGACTTTATGTGGAGGAAATATAATGTGATACGCCCTAGAAGTCAGGAACCATCAGATCTTTGAGGACATATGTTACAGATTGCATACATTGTACTATTATGTATTGAGAGTAAATAACATATATTACCTGCGCTGTTATGTAAAGCTGGACTTTATGTAAGGTTAAACACATTGTTGGCTTTGTATAAAGTAGAACGAGTATCCAGTAAAACTTGCTGTACATAATGCAGACCTTAAGCATACTATCTGGGTCAGAGATACCAAGGTACCAGTGATACCCTCATTCTTGTGATATGATACAGTGCGAGTGGATTATACCTGCAAAACAAGCCCACAGACTCAGTAGACACTGTAGGTCAGCTAGGAATAAGTTCCCAGCTGTTTGCACTTTTGATTTTTTGTTGGATTCCTTAGATCATTAATGATTCATCTGCTCCGGTCAACAAAGCTTGACTGTGCATGGAACTGTTGGCAATAGTTTAAATGGGCTTCAGTTATCCGAGCCAGTTAGCCAGAAGCGTTATTAAATGTCTGCAGCCTACTCATCTATTCATAGGAGACAAAGTATTTAACCTTTTCCTTTGTAAATACAAACAAATTATGAAGATGAAAGACATACTACTGTCTGTTTTTATGGTACTGCATAGGATTTTACAACCTATCCTCTATAGGTCTGGTTTTCTTCTAATTATTAAGTTGCAGAAATCATCCAGAATATTTCTGGAAACAGATGAGTGGGCTAGGTGAAGAAATAATCTGAACCAAGCCAAATACCATAAGAATTTATTTTGAATGAAACAATCTGGAGAAAATAAAAAAGAGAAAATTATGTTCCAATGATTAGCCATGATTACAAAAGCACTGGCCTTAAGATTGGTGCTCCAAAGCTGACCTGTTGAAGAAGCAATATAAATACCTCCAACACTAGGTCTGGAAAATATTTTGTAGTTCCACAAATCCCTTTATCACTGTAAACCAGGCATATCACTTGGGACTTGGCTTACTTGCCTGTACCTGAATTAGACCTAGCCTAACTCAGCCTACCACTCATGAATTCAAGACAAGACATGGAAACTGAATCGAAACACATCAAATTGTGTTTCAACATATTTTGTTTGAAAGATTACATGACTAAATTCTTTTACCAGTTCTTAACAAAAAAGCTTTATTATCTTCATATGTAGAAATATAGTTGCAAAATGTAGCATTTTCAGCTCTGTCAGATGTGTTTTTCTTAATGGCAGTCCTCAAAATGTGTAAAAAATAAAAGGTCATAAAAACAGCACTCATAACCTGTAAGTGTAGATCAACTTTCAGACTATTTGCCTTTTTTATTTATTATTTGTAATGTCTGAGAAACTTCTATAAATAAGAGAACAGCTAGGGAATGTTTCCTTTAACAGGCTGCACTTTAAACAACTGTGTCTGTTACAAAAGACTGAGAGAAAAACAGCTTCTATTTTCCATCAATAACATAAATAACTGGAATGTAGGTATTTTAGCTAGGCTTAGATGCAGGATATTGAGAGATGTTATTCAGTTTACACTACTTTGTCTCACGCTGCAGAAAGTTTTCCTCTGCTCAGGGAACCACTACCACAAATAAGGATTATTCAAATCTTATTTAAGCTTTACTTTGAAGATTTAGTGAGACTAAAATATACATTTTGCAGGTGTCTGTGCTGACTAAATTAAGCCTAATAAGCTTAATTTTATTTTTATCAACATAGTCCTACTATTGCTATCATATTGAACTGCCTTTCTGACTTTTTTTCTGACTTTTTCCCTCTGCAGTTCACCTGCTTGGTGTTCACAGGTGCATCTGGCAGTGGCCGGGAGGAAAGTCCATCTCTGTGCTAGAGCTGTGAGGTGACCTACAGCCCATTCAAACCAACAAAGCCCCGAAGTGAAAGCGGCAATGTCTTTTTGTTCCACACTCAAAGTACTGCTTTATGCTAAGGAAAAATGGCAGGAGACAGATCTATGGCAACACCAGCAAGTAAAGAGGAGTAATAGCATAATGAAAGGAGGAAGGAATTTCTCCAAGGTCAACCATAGGCAGCTGAACATAAAGAGCAAAGGAGTTGAGTCACTGAGCTCACATTGAGCAATTCACTGAAAATGATTCAAGATTAGCTGTTCGTGTGCTTCTTGCATACACTTCCTAATAACGATCCTCGGACGTTTTAGACCTCGTTAATACACAGTGTCTACATTTGCTTAGTTGAAGTGGAACTGGGCCAGATTATAAACGTTAGTCACAAAGGGAAACTCCCTCCCTTGTGTAATCCCACCCAAGTCTCAAGGGATGTACCAGTGACTGATGTGAGCAGTGAACAGTCATTCTGTCTAGGGCTGTACTCAGTCTGCTTTCCTCATGCGGAGGGCCGTCTCGGTAGAAAAAATGTTTAGTTTCAATTTAATCAGTTAAGAAAAATGTCACTTTGTGTGAGTAAAAATGGCAGAATTTACCCCACAAATATTAGCAGTCCTTGGCTTGATTTCTTTGCCTTCACTATTTTTTGTTTAGTTATTATTTTATGAATTCAAAAGAACTGGTTGCTGAAAAGCATGCAAAGAATTGCACCACCCTTGCATTGAAATATTCATTTCTTCTGTTTTGTATTTACTCCCTTAAAGACACTTCAAAATGCCAAATTTCATAGACTTAGTATGTAGTAAATCTAAAAATAAAGATCAATGAATGTGATTACCTTTCCTTTGAAGCTCAATTTTTATTGTCATTCATGAAGTGAACAGGATTATAAAACATGTGATATCATTAGTTAATTTTCTATCTAAAAAATTTTAGCCTAATGTCCTGGTTTCAGCTGGGATAGAGTTAATTGTCTTCCTAGTAGCTGGTACGCTGCTGTGTTTTGAGTTCAGTATGC
>JAVJGG010000005.1:11418455-11478327 GCA_035590195.1 Aviceda cuculoides | reverse complement strand
ATTTCAGATCTGTAGATTCTGGTGTATTCCTTCCACAGACAGAAAAGCAGCTTTCCTTCCTCTCTAATTTCTTCCTTACCTGGTGACAGCCCACAGGTATGTCTTGCAATATAAGTGAGCAGACTCGGGTTGCTGCAGGCAAGGATGTTTGGAGTACGAATGACACTGTGTCTGGGCTCCATGATGGAAAGGTTCCTAAGTTTTACCCTTTAGCTTCCTTTCACCCATCAAGCAAGGCACTAATGAGCACAGTAAGAACAACTCAACAGAGCTGGCTAGATTTTGGTCTTGCTTCTGGCAATGCCAAGGCAGTATAAACAGAGAAGTCTGCCTAGGAATAGACTTGGTGGGAACATTCAACAGAGCTTTCTGTGTTTTTTTTTTAATAAACAGTGCCATAACTTTGGACTGCAAAAGAACTGTCTCTTTAGACTAATGATCTGGCCTCAGCCATGCCTTTTTCCAGTAACAAACTGTTCCAGCAGTAAATAAAACGCTTTTCCAAGACAGGAACAAATCTCATTTTAGGTAGGGATGTTTATCTAAAGTAATCTTGGTCTGCCAGAGCAATGATCTGTAGTATACTTAGGGCACCACAGTGTTTGATCTCTTGCTTGAGAAATCATTTCTTACAGCACCTTGTTTGCAGCAATGGGTAAACTGCTTCCCGGCTTGTTGGGCTAAGAAAGTGGCTTCATCTCACAAATAAATTGAGCATTACCTTGTTTTAAATACATGACTTTAGAATAGTCTGAAAAAATCATAATTATACAGCACAGCTAGGACCTGCCAACTGCCTGTGCTCAAATCAGACTTTTAAAACTTTCTGAGATACTGTGACACACCAAAACTACTTTTCTAGAACACCTCATTATACAACCAAGAAAATTTCTAAAATGTGTTTATGTAAATTCATAAAGACTTACCAAATCAACAGATACTATTCTGGCCACAGGAGAGCAAGCTTCTATTTCCCTCTAGTATTGTTGATCTTTTGTTTTGCTGCACTTTTTTTCCCCTCAACTGTAAAACAGAGATAATGAGACACAATTTGTGGTCCATTAAACAAAATTAACTCTATTTCAATGATACTGCAAGATGACAAAGGGGCTTTTTTTCCTGTTGGTTTTTTTTTAGCTCAACCTTTATTCATCAAATACCTTTGCCAGCAAAAGGCACATATGATCAAGAAAAAAATGTTGGTGTTATTAAAACTTCATCTTAAACTCTCTAATGACATTGTCTGGACTTCTATTAACCTGAACAGTGAAAAATTAATCTCTTAAGAATACCAGTCAAAAGCAAATAACTCAAGTATGTCTTTATTTTGCTTTCTGTCTTGTTAGCTAAATCTAGAAAAACAGAACAAAATAAACCAAAATAAAACAACATGTCTGTCATTCTGACCATTCATCATTTTGTCCAAACATCTAGCAGAACATGCTGCATTGTCTTACAATAGTAAGTGATGTATATGACTTACAAATAATATCAAGAATGAGATTTTTCTTTGAGTTGCCTGGTTAATTCATCCCATGCATTAGAAGGAAAAAAGAAGAAATTAAGAGAAAAAAAGAATTAGATTGCCAGTGCCTATATGTTTTGACAAACGTTAGTTTCTGTGTGTAATATTGGTATTTTGAAAGGCAATTGGCTGTTTTAGGTTTTTTTGTTGTTGTTGTTGTTTCTATTTATTTATTTATTTATTTAAATTAGCTTTGTCATAAATCCAGAACTCTAACAGAGAAGAAGTAGAATATAGTGAAGTAGAAAGAATGCACTTATTGCTTGTGGTTTTCTATTCTTCATCTTGCTGAGAATATTGCCACTCTTCTAGCTTTTTATGAACTACATTCAGGCTCATTGCTTTCAGAGCTATTACCCTTTGCACAAGTAGTTTTATACTACAGGATCCGTTAGCAGAAGGTATAATACAGTAGGATACTACTGATGATTTTATAGCCAGCAGGATATAGTTTGCTTTTAAAATACACTTTTAAAAATATTTAGTGAACAGTTCAACTGATGAGCTCATTTAGCATCGATTTACTAAGATCTTAATATTAAACATTCTCCTCTCAATCTTGATATTTATATTTACCTATGGAACTCCTACCTTGCATTACATTGAACTTGAAAGCCCTGAGGAAGGACAAAATTAAAGTGTATTCTTAAGTATTGCTCCATAGAAATCTCTCAAGGGAAGGGAGATCGCTTCGTTTCATCTGCCTTTCATGTGTTAAACGGGAATTAAATGGAAAGGTTCATATTAGCTTCAGTGGTCATTTAATCTAATTCCATAAACACCCATTTAGAACTTTTCTCCATACTTGGCCATTCCCATGTTTTCCTTTGCTCAGCAGCAGCTTTCAAAAGATGTCTTTTCTCCACTCCATAAGAATTAATAAGATCCACCTGGTCCCAGAATAACAGTGCTCTCATAGCTGAAAGTAAGGTGTTGCAGTAACCTAAACTCACACTCTTTTATAAAGGGTCCCTGAACTGCCATTCCGTTGCTGGTATGGAGAAAATACTGTTGTCATTACATAGAAACTAAGAAGCAGAAGTAATTAGAATCAGTCGCTCTGAAAAACAACCATAGTCCAGTTATATTTCATTGTCAGTTTAAGCAGTCATCACTATTAAGAAATAATTCCTTTAATTTCATTCAGCTCAGTTAGTAAAACTTCTGTGAAGATCCTAATATATGAAAAGATATCCGTATTATTTTGTTTCATCTCTCATAACAAAAATGTAAGTTTCAATTACCCAATAAAGTTTTTTTAAAGTTTATTAAAAACAGAGTGAAGTGAAAAAGTACTTCAAAGGTTTTCATACTTAGTAGCTTTCACTTTGATCAAGAAATAATAATATTTACATGTTACTATATTCAGTGTACAATTAAGAACAGAAATTTAGGTATGATCTGTGCTGGTTTGAGCTTGGTCCTCTGTCATTATTTTTAAAGCTTCAAACACATACACACGGTATGTTCTCTCTGCTACTCTGAGAAGAGATACAGCTCGTGTTTGTGTGTGCATGTGTGAGAGAGGAAGAGAAAAAACATATGAACTGGTAAGTTCCAACACATATCCTCTGGTCAACTCCAAAACTATATCAAAAAGCAGAGCTGCAAGCAGTTTATCCATTTACATAAAGAAGTCGCTGTAGATGCATAATAAAGATAATTTATATTACAATATTGTATCATGGACATAGAATAAGATCAGAATCAGTTTATTTATGGGCAGAAGCATAATATCTGCAAAAACTGTCAATTAAAAAAAAAAGCTGCTTTCCCTTCCCCCTCCCATTCTAACTGCATTACATAACATGCACTTAAGGACTTCTTAGAATAACTAAATTACAGACAGGAACCTGTCAGCATGCCCTTCATTGTCACTATTCACCCAGCCGAGGCTTTTTACATGTGTGACTTTCACAGTGACACCTGTTAGGTTACAATTTATATCTCAGGACAACATTTGCTTTCCTAATTTTCATGCCCCCTGTCTATAGCATTCTGATTGCCATATTAATTTCCCCTGTCTTATTTTATTTATATATTTTTAGTGTCCAGTTTTAATTGTCCTCAATTACACTTTATACCTAAGTGACTACAGTTAGACACAATAATTTGGTACGCTGGTTTCCAGATCTTTTTCTAAAACAGTTTAACTTCAGCATCTGCTGACATCTGTGAAGACTGTTGGAGCTCAGCACCTAAAAAATCCAGGCTTCCCATTGCAGTGCTGACCACTAATGATAGAAACGTAAGTAAGCCTATACAAAGGTTTCAACTAGAGGCTTAAGAAATGGAAAGAGGAGTTGTACACCCCTCTGCTAGATACTAAAGTCAGCAAGTGCTGGCAAAATCAAAATGGTAAAAGGGTTCAAGATACTGACTTCAAGCGTTAACAGATGACTATTTAATGTGGAAAATAAAGTCTTTTGGAATTATCACTTAGAGGAATTGCTTAGTTTTACGCCAGGAAATATAAACTCAAAATTATGACAAGATGACAAGAGGCCTGTATGAGAACTCGAGTTCAAGGAGTTCAGATTTTGAAGGGTGAACTAAGGACACAGGGCTGTTTAATAATGCCCAGCTCTGGGTGAAGCAGCAGTTTTCTATTAAAATTGAAAATTAAATAAAAGCAAATTCTGCAGAGAGCAGAAGAATGAAAGCGATGCACCTTGCTTTTTGGTTTGTTGTTTTTTTTTTTTTCTTTTTTTTCCATCTTATAATTTGGAAATCACTGCATTGAAGCAGTAAACAGGCAGAAAGTTTTTTTCCTGAAAAATGTTTTGTTCCTCTTATGGAGTCTAGTATAATATCTCCATCTGCTTAATGACTCATTATTTTCCTGATAAATTATGAAATAGTTGGGTTTGATTTTACTGTTGTTGTTTTGTTTTCTTTTGATGAAGTGGGCATGGGTTTTTAAAGGCCTCTTTCTGGTTGAATATACTACTTATTATTTTTATATATACTACCCAATAAACTACCCAGTGTCCTGTCATATATTGTGATGGTTAAGGCTGATGGAAGTTGAAGAAAACTATGACAAACTCTGTCCTAAAGGGTTAGCTCTTAAACTAGTCCCTAAGTTTGTACTGAGGTCTCCCTTCAACTCCAACAATTGGCTAAGACCCCCAGATTTTAGAATGACCATAGCCAGAGAAACACAATTAGTTTGCTAGTTATTTGGAAATCACCAGCAACAAATATAAGGCTAAGACAAAGAAATACTAAATTTTCAGTAGTCCCAAACATCAGCACCACAACTACTGGGTTTAGAGAGAGATTGAAAAGGTAATGCGTGTTTCTTTGTATCTAGACTTCACATTCACTCTAAGAGGTTTCTAAGAGGTTTTCTCTTTGTGTTTCCCAGCTAACAAGCTACCAGAAAGATATGTCATACGGGCTGGGGAGCAATTGCTGAAACAAGCCCTCCTTCATCCTATACTGTCCCAGAAAAGATCAAGGTCTGACTAAAAACTTATATATACAAATCTGTCTTGGGGCTTTATTTAGACATGTATTTCCATCCTATCTCTTGCCTAACAGAGGAAGTCAGGGTGTACCTTTTAACTTTTGCTTAACTTCTCCTGCCTCAATTTAGACCTTGGTAGGGGTAACCACCTTCTTCCAAAAGATGTAGTGAAATCAGGTAAAAGACTGTTCTCATGCCTAGACAACTGTAACAGTTTTTATTTTATTCTACCTTATTTTCAGGAAATTAGTGAGCAGATTTCAGTCTTCAGTGTACAGCTGCTTCATCTGCCAACACCAATATTTAATATATTTTATATATATCAATAGCCAGTGTTTATTACAATTTTATAATAATTTATATAAATTGTAAGAATCACAGATGTAGTTCATTGCTGATTCTTAGCTGAGACAATAAAAGATTAACTTTATCCTTTCAAGTGACAGACAACAGACAGCCTTTATACAAGCCTCTATACAAGGCTTTGAAAAATACTGTATGAAATGGGTTTAGCTGCTAAAAACTAAATTCTAAAACCAGGAACTGTTACCCTTCAGATGGATGGATGTACATGAGCCATAGGACGTATCTTTTAAACACTAATTTAGATGTTATTAGTACTATCTTCGTGGAAATGTTTCATCTCATCTTAAATTAAGTGAATTTCTGTGATTGTATGTTGTCCTTCAAAATGAACACTCTAGCCCATTAAAAAGAAAAATTGTGGAGCTCAGTGAAAAAGCTGTTTGCTGAGAGCAGGGAGCTAGTGAAAGCAAAGACAACAATGACAGTGGAAGAGGTGTACCAAGTGCTTTGAAGTGCTGATCCACAATGACAATGTGTTATCCTGTTCCAGAAAGACTGTGCTTCAAATTGGCAATGCCAGCTCTTCAGTCATGTCATGCTCACATGTCTACATGGATACTATTTGTAGCGTGCGCAACAAAAACAGGTTCAGCTTTGACTGTAAGTGGTCTCCTCTTGCTTTTGCCAGAGAGAAGTACTGGTGTTGAGACATACATGCACAACATATGAGCAAACATGGATAGCTACATAAAAATAGAGTCATATTGGTTAGATAAGTTTCACTATAGTCTTTGTCTTTTATAAAAAACAAGATGTGAAGAAAATGCCAGAACTATGTACATTTCACCTGTGGATTTTAATAGATTTAATTAGAATTAAAAATATGTGCATATAAATATGTATATAAACTTTGTCCCCAAAAATCTTGAAAAAGGTGCTCTTTTTTTCTTTTCCTGGTATTAGTCAAAGATATAAACCCAATACCAAATGAATGTTCTAGGTAATTCACCTTATCACTTTATTAATGTTTGGGGTTTTTTTAATGTTAGCACACTAGAAATCAGATTTGCTCTAAGAGTATCTCCATGAGCTCAGAAACGTGAGTAGGAAATGGAATATTTTTGGAATGCATACATCATTACATCTCTGCCCTTCCCTAGGTTTCTAGTCAGCAATGATTCAGTTTAAACCTTGACCTACAATTCAGACTCAGCCTTAATTTCTCCAAAGTAACTTAAAGTCACTTTTGCACAATTACAAGTGTTTTTCAGTTGATTCATCATTAAATTAGGTATCTTTTAAGCTGTGAAACAGAGTGCATTATGGAGAGATGATTTCACCAGTGTTATATGATAAAAAAGTATGAGGACGATAGATGTCATGCTTGGGTGAATCAAACTGCAGCAAAATGATAGGCTTCCAGTCCCTTTCTATACTAAACATTTCAAGTACTTTTCATTAAACAAATGGATATGTATAATCAGTTTGGTTTTTCTGCAGCTTTTGCAGCTCTAATCTCCCTTTGACAAAATAAGAATACTGAAACCGTATATCTCCCTTTGTTTACCTGGCCTGATGTAAAATACTAAGTGGCGCCATCTGATCCATTGCTTTACTTACAGCAGCTCAAATATTAAGATTTCCATACAGATTCTACTTGTTTATACCATGTGTGACCCAAGTCAGCCTGGTAGAGTTGCATCTGTGTGGTCTGCAGTCTTTTACTATTAGGACAGAAAGCAGTGATTTCCTATCCGTTCAATAAAAGGGAATGTAACCTTTCATGTAACCATTATGATCACAGATAGGAAGGATAACTATGTCATATTACAGTAATGAAATAGAAGAGTTGATTTCTTAAAACATTTCTATGCCTTAAAATTTAGCTTTACAATAAAATATATGAAACAGTTTTCCTCCTTTAATACAGCACCTAGCTACAGAAATTTGCCTCATCAGTACAATACAGGACATTTTCAAATATACTTTGATTCTGCATTACTCTCTATGCACAGGAGAATGTTTTCTAAGTAACTCACGTTACAAAAATAGTACTATTTTATACAAGAAACATAGCCTCAATTAATATATACAAATATTGTAGTATACTTTCAGGTATAACTTGCATGGATGAAATGTTTTTATTGTTCCTTTAAAAAGTCTGGAAACATAACATATTTATTGTATTGCTTTGACTTAATTTGAGAAAAAATAAATCTAGGTTTATTCATCTCTTTCCAAGAGTCAGCATCAGTCTTATAGTCGTCTGACAACACCACTTTGATATATGACTGCATTATCAGCCTAACATGTTGGTAAAGCTTAGCTGTAAATGCAGCTCATAAGACTGAAAATAACGTAGTATCTGAACAGTATTGAATTTATTTTATCATCTAGGGAAGAAAATAAAAATCTCCTGTTCTTTATTTCATTTCCATTATAAGGAAATGTGACTTTTAAATTTTATTTACTGCTATTATTTGAATAAATCCAAATAATAGGATCTCTGTTTTTCAGAGAGGAGGGCTATTCAATCACAAAAGAGTATAAACACATGTCAAAGCATCATAAAATCCTGATAAAGCAGGTCTTTTGCTTCTTGGACTTTATATCTCAGTAAGTATAAATGTGAGACAGTCTTAAACTTTGTTCCCAAATGATTAACCCAGTCCTTAAAGAAATGATTTTAGGGCTTTTTCTTTTTCTTTTTTTTTCCAGTTTACATATTCTAAACTTGGATTACATCTGTAATAGCAATGATGGCATCTGGAAGGCATTTGAGTAACAAAAACTCAGCCAAAATATCAGAGGAATGCAACATGTGGACAAAGTGTGCTAACTTTATTTTGCAACTAGGCATTTAGATACTCTGTAGCATTAAAACTATTAAAACTTCAAGCTATCCTTTGATGTACAATAGTAGGATTCTGATTCAGAGTGTGTTCACACTGAATGAATTTCTTGTAATAATATTAATATAGTCATTAATGCATATTATAACTTGATTCCACTTTAAGGAAGGCTGATAACCTTGAAAGTAAAAATATTGTAAACTTACATTTTTACTTCTGGATAAAACACAAGCTGGTTTTGGTACATCATTTGGAAATCTAAGATTTTTTTATTTGTGTCAAAATATGTCTTTTACAGAAATGAAATCTTGACTTTCTTGTTTACTCATAAAAAGTTGTATTTTATCACTTTGCTTATCTTTAATCAGAAGAGAAATTGGAAATAAAAAAAAGCAATGAGCAATGCACTGAACAAAGTTATGTTCTCATAAATTTGTATATTGCCAGGGTAGGCTCAGAGGTATTTGACTCAGAAGTCCAGTTTTGTCCTTTTGTCCCATTTTCCTTGTCCTCTAAGCTTATTCTGAGCACAGAATGCATTACAGTTGCTGCAGATAAGTACATAGGAGGCAACACATGCCTCTCCCCACCTGTGTGCCTGTATAAATCCTGTTGTGACCCACTCCAGAACCATTTGTAACCACTCATTGATTAAGTTACAGTAAGTGAGTAATAGCAGTTGTGCTGAACTGGATAATTAATTTGAACTTTCAGATACCCTGTCACTGATTCACATAGAAACTGCAAGGCACAAAGCTCTGCCTTATATAGGAAGGTGTACAAGCGTTGTTAAAAAAAAAAAGTACACACAAGGATCTGTTCAGAAGGTACTATTATTAGGTGCAGAAAATAATTAAGTGCTGTCCTTTTGAGCACACCATGGGTTTTTTAGTTCACTACAACTTTTAATCTTGATTAATTATTTAGCTTTCATGTTCAAGTATGTAGGGAGGAGGAGGGGGACTGAAACAGATGAGTACTGAGCCTTTAACAAGCAAGCTTCAAAGGACTCAGGAACCTGCTTCATAAATGGGAAAATGACAGGTGGCAAAGGAAATGTAATACTGACAAATGTGAAATAATTTCCATTAAAAGGAAGAATAATAAGCATAGGTACCCAACACACTCAACTAGAAGAGGATTCTGAGTTTCTGTTGCAGAATTAGATTAATTTATTTTAAAAATGCCAAAATTATACAAAGGAAAAATTAAAAAGTCATCTTGCCATACATCATCTGCTTTGTCTCATTTTGTACTGGTACAAAAAGTCAGCTATCTTGGTTATATAAAAAACTGATAGATATATGTCAGAATTTATAATTTCATCCTTTCTAAATCAGCATTTTAATTAGAAAATTAAAAGACAGGAATAGTAAAATTCTTGAAGTTTTGGTTTCATTTCTTCAAAGGAGACTCAGGGCAAAATATTTTAACATTTTGCCCAAATTCAGGTTGTCAGAATATCAGAACTGAAATCTCAGAGACCATTGAAAATATCAGCTAGCTCCTCCCTCTGGGCCACACACTAACCTGAATGAGTAGGTATTGCATTTCTGTCCAGCTTCTGCTTTATTCACAGGTGGGGCACAAAGCTGGATTCCACAGAGGTTTCATTAGGGTCTGCTATAAGGCCATGAAACATAGAGAACACTTTGTTAATAATAGTTCAAAATGAAGCCTGTTGGTGCTCTGAATCACAGAAAAGTGTTATATCTTTGCAATCAGAGCACATTGGAAGGTTATTGTTGATTCTCTTCATCTTTTATGTTGAAGACAAGATCAAATATATGGTTCCCAGGATCAGGGCAAAACATAGAGGAGACAAGACTTTTCCAGTTTGCTGGGAGAAGATGGCGAAAAGAGGCATCATCCATGGCAGTTTTTCTCATTAATCTCTCCAGTCCACGAGGATAGCCTAGGTGCATGACCATGGAGTATGTGGAAAACCTTAGGGATACAATGTCTGTTAACTCTTTGTGAACTGGAAGAACTGAAAAAAAAAGGTGTACATCAGAGAGAGAGCAATTACAATCCTGCAGTGCTAGGACTCGTCTCCCAGTGGTGGAAAGCATGGTTTTGAGCTCTTAATCTAATGGCTGGGTAAATATTTAATCCAAAGACTGTTCTCTATACAGAAAAATAAATGTGTACTGAGACGAAGATGGGAACTGAAGTTTTCCCCTCTAGTGGGGTGCTTCAACAGCTAGGCTTAAAAGCCTGAGTTGCTCTTTCTGTGTGTCACTCAGCAAACCTTGGGATGCTCCATGTGAAAGAGAACAGGGTCAAGAGGACATGTGGAAATCAGGGTCTAAATATCTTTCTTTGGTCATGCCTTATGTAGAGAACATCTGCAAGATCAGGACCAAGCATTAGGTTAGCAATGTGTCCAGCAAAGTTGTGGACCCTTGTGAGGTTACTGTGTGAAGAAAGACAAGTATGGGTAAGCCCCCCACGTAACCTCCTTGCCCTGGATCCCCTCAGGATCTGAGGAGGTCCCCTGTGGCTAACGGGTCACCCAGACAACTGAGGAGGAGCACACATGGCTGCTCACCTTGAAGAAAGTTGTAATGAAGAAAGCTAAAACCCTCGGCGAGGGCCAAGCCCCACTCAGGGGAAGCTGCTTCCAGCTGAGGTTCTTGGGCCTCACCTGAGCTATAGCCCCAGCCATCTCACCACGGTGCTGCCACCCGGCCTGGCCTGACCTCGCCCCACCCCTGTCCCCTCAGCCCTGCCTGGCCATCTCAGGACAGGTCTGATACTGGTTCCCCTCACTGGGCCTGGCCCGGATTCCCGCCAACGTCCTGTCCCTTTCCGCCCCGGCAGGTGTCCCATGCCCAGGGCTGGGGCTGCCCCAGCTGCCCCCCAGGCCTGCCCTGCTCCTGGCTGGGGTGGACAGGCCCTGGCTGCCAGCCCCTGCCCTGACACCCCCGGGGAGCCCCTGACACCCCCAGCTGAGGGAGCTGCTGGCCCTTGCGGTGCCCCACAGCACACCTGAAAACCAGTCAGGTTGTGGCTCCTCGGAATGCCGATGGCCGTTCGCAGAGGGTCGTGAATTGGGATTCAGAGCTCTAGAGGAAAATCAGACAGAACTTTGTCATATGACCCCGGTTTTACATTTTACATTTATGGAGGTTAAATATAGCTGAACAGAAGCACGAAATAAGAAAAAAAACCCAAACCCAAACAACAGAAAAAAAAAACCCACAAAAAAAACAGGAAAAAAACAAACTACAAAAAAAAGAAAAAAAGAAAAAAATCACAGGCATACCTGAAGATCTCAATAAATGTGAAGACCTTCTCCTCAGAGAGTTGACTTGTATTACCTGTGCTTCCCCCAGAGTCCATATTCTAAAATTAAGGGAGTGGTGAATAATACATAGTGATAATATTTGCAGGGGTATATTAGTCCTCAGCTTGAAAGTACACATACAGTACTCATGGCTTAAAGTAATTTCTCATTCTTTGTTACCGTTTAAGTGCAAAAATAGCCCTATTACATACATAGTTCATTAACTACATAAAGGCAAATATTGTATCTATTCATTATGACTTGGCTAAGCTTGGTATAGTTACATTCTTATATTATTTTCTCTTGAATACTCTTATTGCATCTGCTCCTCTTAAAACTCTAATGGAATTATAGTCCTGCATTTTTGACAAGATACTTACTATTTTGTTGTTTGCAATGCAGCATCAACAATTTTTTGTATGTTTCATATAACATTCTAAGTATAATATCAATAATGCTACATAAGGAAAAAATCACTCCCTGTGTTTTGACTCAGTGTCTGTGCAATTCTGTTAGCAATTCAGAGTGGGCTGAAATGTACTTCTGACATCACCCCACCTCAATGACAAACTAATGCTTTCCTCCAACTTTACACTATTATGTGAGAGCTGGCCTAAACCTCTGAGGAAGGCTAAGTGATAATTATTTAGAATACTCCATGAAAAGTATTATTTTATATCAAAGTGAGCTTTGGTATCTCCTTTATCCTTTTCATTACTAGTTTTTTACTTTTGTATTGATCAATTTGCATTTCAAGTTCACACTAGTATATGTCCCTCTGTGAAGAAAAAGGTTACCTTTACTTTAAAAGAAATATTGAATGAACTGTTCCATTACATTGTATTTCTGTCATGGCTAGTCAATCTGACTACTCAGTTCTGAGCATTGTGCCATTTGTGCCTATCTCCAGATCCCACTCAATGCATTATTATAGCAATTTCAAGTTGTTTATTGTCTCTCCAATGCCATCATTAGCATGTTTTCCAGTAAACCCTTACCCATTAAAGTTGCCGTGTGGTAAGATTCTTAGCATTCACTGAAAAGTAACTGAACAATCCCACCGCTGTGAGTGCTTACTGATTTTACTCCCCTGAGAATTAAGCACTAAATTTTCACTTGTTTTCTCCAGGTATTTTTACTCCTGGATAGATTGGTTTTTTCCCCCTCAAATTTCTAGCCTTTATAAATATATCTGTTTCCCCTCTACTGTCATTAAACATTCCATTTTAAACTAGCTTAGTATTTTCCTGGTATTTAATTAGTAAGCTGCATAGCAGATTATTATGGATGATCAGTATGCTGAGGTTTGCATCCTGCGGGAGTCTGCTGGACACCTCTACCTTCTACTTCAGCCAATTTTCAGGCCACATGGCATTGCCCAGCTAGAAGGTAATTTAAGAGATTATTTTGGAGAAGGTCTTGCAAGGGTAACATGATAACTAATGCAACAGACGAACTGCAGTACAAATTATCTTGCACCATCTGCAGTAGTTTCATATACACATCAAATAAAAGAGATGAAATAATCACTATAAGGTTTAATAAAAGAGGGTATTCAAGGCAGATGAGCCTTTTCCTCAAATGGGAAGGTGCAATCACTCAGAAAAAACTACCAGGACATTGTGCAGTATGTAAGTGAATCAATAGCATATTTAACAATGACCTTGAAGTTTGCCAACAGATCGAAGACCAGTGAGGACCGAAGAAGATCGTAGAGGAAGGAAACAGATGCTACAATCTCAGTTTTTGTCACACATAGAACTAGAATTATAAAAGCAAGACAGAAGAATCCTAATATTGTCAGGGACAGAAGCAGTCTCAATTTCAGTAGAAGTGAGTGAGCCATACTCAGCATTTGGAAACTGATAATGGAATATTCACCCTATGCTGGGTTATGTGATGAGATGATGTCTCCCTCATGAAATGAGGATGCAGTTTCCTATGTTGGATAAGCCCCTAGCTCCACCTTAGCTGCTGCAGGCAAGTTTGCAGGGCATCTCAGAGTAATTTCCAGTGTGGCAGTACAATACAGCATCAATGGGGCAAGACTGAGGCCTTCTGCTCATCAACCCATTCCTTCCTGGTTGTTTTAATGTGGCTGTAGTACAAGATTAATTTTTCTGTAAAAGATGATAAATAAACAAAATTATTTGTTTGCACAATACACCTATCATCCAATGAACCTAGCAATCTTATATCCTCCTTCTCAACCTTTTGCACTATTTGTGTTCAGGCTGCTGATAGAAACTTAGCCAATGCAGTCACAGCCTGCTCTTGATTCTTAGACATTTCATTGCTATGTCTTTTGTGTGGGGTCATCCACTGATAAGAACTGCATACATAACATGTCTTCTTCATATTCTTCTTTAATAAAAATCGCTGGCTGAAATCTTTAGAATTTATCTGGTTTTTGGTTCTCAGTGTCAGCATTCTCATTAGGGCTGATTTCCAAAGAGTGGATGCTTAGGCCTATCCCACTATCAAGTTTCTTTTGTGATGTTTCCTTGTTGGAAACCAGAATGTACTCAAAATTGGTCACATACTTTAAAAAAAATATTAAGATAACACGTTCATTTTGATTTATTGTGAAAATGTAATTTTTTTCCCTCCCAAAATTGTAAGATGGATTCCCAAGATGACCTCTTATATGACAAAATTTTATGCAAAACCTCACAGTTTATTTTATTTTATTATACCTCCTGTAAAACTGAGTTTTATTATGGAAATAGTGACACTCCTAAGTGCATCCCTGGGAACTGAATTACAGTCCTAAAAATTCACTGAAGCTTTACTGAAATCTCTCCTTTATTCCACAGAATGCTTTTTAATGTGGTTGAAGACTATGGTAGTGTCATCATCACTAATCTAAGATTACTACTGCCTACTCCTTCCTTCAGTTCTTCTGAACATGAACTCTGTCTGCTCCGCTATGTTTCTGAAGAGCTTTATTTCTCATAACTTCTCTTCTGCTGAACTGCTTAAGGATATCAATGTACTGTAGCTGCATGTTATGATGTGTTGCATAATAGGAATAGCAAAGCTCCTTGAATGAATTGCTGGAAGTTGGACATATTCAATCTCTGTTAGGCTTTTAGTAAATCCATAACAGCATAAAGATAAGAAGCTTTTCATTAACTCCCTAACAATCTACTCCCCTGAATTATGAATACCAATGAAGAAGTCTCTGCAAGCCTAATGTACTTTATCTGAAGCATTTAAGATAATTTGCTTTAGTTATTCAATTTACATCATGAACTCAGATATACCCATGAGGCCTTCATTTTTAAGAGAGACCAAAATGAATAATATTTAACCACTACAGCTTCTATGACTCTATTAGAATGAATCAATATTGCTAAGCACATGGTAATTACCTTACAGTTATAATCCTTCCTAGAATTAAAGAAGGAAATTGGCATTATTAGTCATATTTGCAAGAGAAAAAAATATTCTACAGGTATTTGGTGATGGGGGAACCCCCAGCATTACTGCAAAGGTAGATGGTGAATAATATGAGAAGATCAGACTACTGGGAGATATTTGTACATAATGTTGAATGTTCCACTGGACTTCTGATTTTAAAGTAATCAGAATAGATTTGTAAGTTCCTTCTCTAATAGTTTGATTGTTTTATTAAGCTTGTAAAGAAAAAGTCTGAGCTATTCAGTTGCATTATGTTTTCTTTACTTTTTTTGCACATACTGAAATTATGTATCCTCTTGTTCACTTTGTTTCATGCTCTTAAGAAAAACCTTGATCTCTGACCTCTATGCTTTTTCCATTCCTTTAAGTTTTTCTAAAGATCAAAATTTATAAAGAAAACAATAATTGTAATGCCTTCAGAAGAAAAAATCTTGCTATTTTGTTTATCAATATATTCCTAATATTATGAATATGTGCTAATAATTTCACGTTGTTAAAGAAACATTTGAAATTATCACAATCATCTTCTCTAGTTAGCATTATTTGTGCAAAAATATAACAAGCTAGCAAAAACTTGTGCAATATGTGTTTCCTGTTGTAGTTTATAGATGGCTTTACAGCTAAAGAAAAAAAAAAACGGATTTTGTCATTTTGCCATTTTAACCATCTATTATTAGAGGATAGTACCATTTCTCAATGTTTAGTAGGTAATGCCATGTTCAAAATTTATAACAGTACAAGAGGCTAGCATTCTTATTTCTAGGATATGAAATGATCGTGTTGTGCATATGACGTAGTTAGCCCTTCTGATTTGTATTTCTCTCTGTTGAATAGTCCCACTGACAATGACAAAGAACATCTTTCTTGCCATGCAGTCTTTCTCTTTTGTATAATCTAGTCCTTGGTACTGTTACCTTGAGCTCTGCTGATAGCAAAGAAGGATTCTCAGCATGACACCTACTTTCTCCTAAGCAGCTGGAGATCTTTTGAACATGTATTTGCCTACTGCAGTGCTACAGCTCTAACTGTGATCTAGGAAAATAAAATAATTGATTGGGATGTAATCTTGCACCTTCAACACAGAATTAACAAGTTTACAAGCCCTGTGCACAGTTATAACTTATCCTGATCTTGGCTGTATATAACCTTAGATAAAGAGAAAACAGAGCTAGGAGATATCTTGATTGGTCATCTAGTCTGACTTCAGCAAAGCTTTTCCAAAGGGCATTGTTCTAGTCCAGTCTTAAATACTTCAGTAACAGAAGTTCAGCAACTTTCCTAGGTACATTATTCCAATATGTAACTATTTTTCTGTTAGAAAGTAGTTTATTAATGTTTAATCTCAGTGTCCTTGCATATGTCCTTATACCTGACTGCTTTTTGCCCTGTCCTCAGTGAGTGTGGAGAACAGCTGATTTCTGTTCTTTTGCTGACTGAGTTTCATTTATTCAAAGCTGTTTGTTGCGCCATCTTCAATCTGCCTTTGCATTACAATAATCAGGTCTTTCAAAAGTTACTCACAGGTGTTACCCTTTGGGCTGGTGTGTATCTTTGGTCAGTAAAGCTGTGGCTGTGGCTCAGCTTATGAGTTGTGCAACAAAAAATCTACTTGAACATGCAAAACTACTACAGAGAGCAAAGATGAAGCAAATCTACTGCTTTGGAAACCAACCAAATTATGTCTCCAGACATTTTCTCTGCTATCTTAATTTTAAACGCACAAGCTGCTTGCCGTGCTTTGGACTGGTATTTTCAGCCTAGCTGTTGTTTCCTAGCTGTTGTATTGATGGCAGAGACAGTTACTCTATTGCTGCATTTGCTATTTTAATATTTCCACCTCAGGAATCTCACTGATACAGAGAACTAGTGTCAGACTGCTGTTTGGTAAAAAAAGTTTGTTTTCCATTCCTCATTCCTTCTCTTTAAATATAAGCAGTTGAGGTGTCTTGATTCAGTCATGCTTAATGTAGGTGTTAATAGCAGTGAATCATCATGGGGTAGGTACCTTAGTGATACTCCATTAGCAGCGCAGTTACACAGATATCTCAGATTTTTACTGGTTTTAAATCCTGGTTGAGCTTTTGACAGCTGCTAAGTTTTGTAGATGAATTTTGTAGATGAATTGCCTTTTGCAGTGGACCCCACCCCAAGAAAAAATTTGCATCCAGAAAGGTTAGTGGCTTTCAGAGGAAGCCAACATAGTTTCTCGTACTAGGTGTGGCTGTTTTCCTGACTGAAATGGAGTGTCCGAAGCACTGATTTCCTCCTTATTATTCGTACTTTTGGACTGTCGTGTCCTCTAAGTGAAATTAGTTAACATGATGCATTTTATAGAAACCATCCCAAACATGGTCTTGTGCCACTAGGATACTATTAAGAGAGTTTTTTTCAAGCTAGCTTCTTTTAAACAAACAAAAATTTGACTTGATTCATGTATTATAAATCCCCTCTGGATTATGCTGTTTTCATGACTAATTTCTCTCACTAACCACAGCTTTACAGCCTATGACCTTACAACAGCAAGCAAGCTGTAAGAAAACATGGGCTTGTTGTGATGGTTATGCCTTTGCTCATGTTCCAGGTCCCCTGTGGCTTGTTAACTCTCCACACAAATACTACTTCAATTGCCTCCAGGCCAACTGCAGTTGTTGAATTGCCAGGGATCATGAAAGTAACATGTCTCCACTGGACACTCCAGATTAAAAATACAAGTAGTCATTCTAATTTATGTTAAAATCAATATAGATTCTTCTCAATTTCACTGTATGAAACAGAATTCTCTAAAGGAAAACAAAATATTATTTTCAGTCCTTTGTAATCTCATATGCAGTCTTTGCTGCAAATTATATTCCTTTGATATTAAGTTATACTAATGACAGGCAATAGATGACATAATGAGAGACTTGATTGAAAAGAACTGGCATTTCACAAGTCATTAACACTTTATCAACTAAAAATTGCTAAATATGTATTCACATTAAATTATAACACAAGTGCTTTTGCTGACACCTTACACTGGAAATTGTTAACCACGTTGTCAAAACTTGTAGGTCTATCCAATCACGTGAGGTACCTGGCTTCTTTTAAAAGAAAAATGTTGGGTTACCTTTCAAACACAAACAATAAGATGTTTGACAGATTTCCTTCTAAATGTAAGTTTGGCTTCCTTATCCTGCATAATTACAGACACGTGAGTCATAATTTTCTATTAAGCCAGAAGCACCTGGTATGAAAGAGGTAAGTATGGCAGAATAGTAGAAGGGCGGAGGGAATATGCATATAAATATGTGTGTGTGTGTGTATATATATATATGCATATATATGTGTGTATGTAGATATATTTGTACCATTATGTACTCTGTGTCTGACTGCACCACTGTATAGAATGGAGTAGGTATTGTGAATTCTCAGATGATGAGACATGAGGTTTCTAAAAAGGTCATTTATCATAATCATACAATTTCAAGATAAATATTTCTTTGACTTGTATATTTCTGGAAAGAAGATCTAAATGACGAGGAAGTAGCATGAGCAATTTAGTAGTTGAAGCCTTCTTTGTGAACTGATACTGCATCCATGACCTACAATGGTGTTGGGGCATGACATACTACAAGTAAGTCATTAAAATGAAGTTAGGCACCTTTGATCATTAAAAAATCTCATTGCACTGCTTGCAAAAGTACATGAAATGTTAAACTTGGCTTCTGGACAAGTTTTAAATTGGGCAATTTGAATCTGTTTGGGTAATTCAGATGGGGTAATATTCCTTGCTGGTTTTGTATCTACAGGCTCATTAAAGGAGATCTTCACTTCTCTCCTGAAATGTAATGTGTAGTATTGCTGGCAAGAACTAGAAATTTTCTCCCATATTCCCACAAAACATTAAAAGCACACATAGCTGGACTCAATTTATAAGGAAGGACTTCAATAGGACGTTAAAATCCTAATTTTATGTAGTCCACAAACTTATACATTAAATTTATAAGGACATTAGTAAGATGCATTGAAGACAACTGTTTAATTAAGAATAAAACTCAGATTCAGGTAGCCTGTTTTATATGTCCAGAATAATTATCTCATCGCAGCTGGCTTAAACCAGGCACGAAATTTATTCATTATGGATCTCTGTAGTATCTGCTGGCTGTGTAGAGTGATTCAAGATGCTTACATCTCTTTTTGACTGCTTTCTGAGTTTAAGGTTCTCAGTAAGGAGATTTCAGTAGAATACTGACTCAGTTATAACTAGACAATTAACAAAAAAATAAATACATAGTAACAGGTCTGGCTTGTCCTCTTTATAACTTTAAGTACCTGAATCAAACATTTATAACCTGAGCCTTCCTTCATAATTCAGAATTACTCTGAGGTCTTTTCTTAAGCGTGAACAGAGGTAGCTCTTTCCAGATCAGTTGAAGATGGAAGTACCAACATTTGCATTCTGGAAATGGGAAGATTTCTTCTATACAGTTGCCATTTTGAGAAGCTGATATGGTACAGCTCCCACCCACATCCCTAGGCAGTTGTTCTGTTCCAAGTGTGAAAATGCCAATACCTCCTTCTCAAACCTGCTGATGTTGGGCCAGTGCTGGGAAGTCAATATTGTTGTGGACAGAGAAAGAGCAAGCAGAGAAAACATCAGTTCTATAGCTCAGTGAAATGGGTTACCTCACTGGGAGGAGGGGGGTCTAGGTCTTGTCTCCTGCTCCAGGAACACAGTCTGTTGAAGAGTTAATAACTGGAACCACACGTAAGACTTGTCCCATGCAGTGGCTGTGCCTCTGTCAGGGGGAAACAGAATTGTGTGTCAAAATGAGAATATTAGCCCTTAGGTACAGCTAGAAGTGCAGTGTACCTTATATGTTTTCGACACTTCCATTCTGTGTAAGTCCCAACACAGATGGAATCTAGGGGGTCTGAATCTTTCTGTTTCTGATTTTCTGAGAAGTGATAGAATTAAGTGCTTTCTCAGTCACTGCAGCGTATGCTACAAAAGTAATGCATGTGACACTTCATCAGTTAATGCATATTTAAAGGCATAAACATTCTTAATAAGAATCCTATGACTTAACTTTGCAAATTTATATCCAAAATGAAAGGCATATTTGTGATACATTTGGCTATGCAATATAAATGACTGATGACTGAAAGGAAAGGTCAAGTTTAAATCAGGAACTATTTCTGTATTCATCAGCCCATGATGAATAAGTGAAGCAATTAATAAGATTTTTAGCTAACCAGCAAAATGTTAATTGTGTCACTCAGACACTGAGTGACTTGTTACAAGCATCTGTATTGAATTAGAGAACTATATTGAGGTTGAAAACTATGAATATTATATGTTGTAATCCAGGCCAATGAAATATTACACTTTTCCATTTTGAACTCAAGCAATTCTTTGTTAAATTTTACTGCAGGAAGCTGTTCTTTAATCACTCATCAAGGCAGAACTTTCTAATGTTTGCATACTAATTTTAGGTGTAACTGTAGTTTTAGCTTATGTAATCCATAGAATCATAGAATCACAGAATCATTTAGGTTGGAAAAGACCTTTAAGATCATCCAGTCCAACCGTCAACCCAACACCACCATGCCCACTAAACCATTTGCTGAAGTGCCTCATCTACGCAGTTTTTGAACACCTCCAGGGATGGTGACACCACCACTTCCCTGGACAGCCTGTTCCAATGCCTGACAACCCTTTCAGTAAAGAAATTTTTTCTAATATCCAATCTAAACATCCCCCGGTGCAACTTGAGGCCATTTCCTCTCATCCTAGCGCTAGTTACTTGATAGAAGAGATCAGTACCCATCTCACTACAACCCCGCATTGTATAATCCATATATTGATTGTATAATCCATACTTGGCTTTATTTCTTATATGCATTAAGTGTAACTGCTAGACATGAGGAACACTGTGTTAACACTGTACTGCAAAAATAAATTTTTGTTGATGAGAGAACATACATAGTATATGTCTAATTGATGGTACTAGTGAGATTATAAAATAGCCATGCTTAGCAGCATTGCAATAATTTAACGCCCTAATTTCAGCGTTCTGAACAACAGAGTAGACTTGCCAGAAGGAATGCTAGGACATCCTTCTTTTTTTCCTTTTTTCTTTTCTTTTTTTTTTTTTTTTTCTTACTACAGAGAGCATAAAGCTTTGATGTAACTGATACTGATAACAAATTCTGGTTGGCTACAACTATAATGAAACAGAAAAAAATATGAGCTAAATGAAGAGGAGACAGAGATAGAAAATGACTGGCATGTGGATATGGGAAAAGTGAAGAAAGGAAACATTAAGAGTGATGGCCCAGTTGGTGACTTGGACTAAAATATTAAAACTATGAACTGAAAAATGTAAAATAAAAGGCGAAATTTGTGACAGTGCTTTGGGCTCTGTAAAATATTTTCTCAGCAAGTAGTAGTGCCCCAGGTGTTTTGGTCATTCATCACTAACTGGGAAAAAAAAATAAGGAAAACTGTCATTAGAAATAATACTTCCTGGCAGAGATGTGCATTGAATCATCTCATAGGTCTTGCCTGTGTCTTATTTCTGTGTTTTAAATCACCCCATGCTATAGCTAATGTTCAGGTTTCACCATTTTTGTGAAGTTACTGTGAATTACTCCAGTACTCAGATATTTCAAAAATAATATCTCTGAATACAACTGCTAAAGTTGAGATACTTTTTCTCAGAAATAATTTTCCATCATAATTAATCACTACATTTACACTGAAGAGATTCAGAATCCATTCATAAAATATATTTCTTGCACAGCAATTAAAAATCAAAATTCTATTAAATGCATTGTTTTAGGTTTGGTTTGGTTTTTTTTCTGGGAAATGTTTAATTATTTTTTTTTTTAATGACTTAAAATGTTTTGGGTTTTTTTAGAAAAATCTTTGCATAAAAAACTTACAGTGTCATTCAATGTGTGTTAAAATGAGAATGAAAGGCATTCTTGTTTACATTTGAGAAAATTTTAATAAACCTGTGAATTATCTTCAAGGAGAAAATAAAGCTTAATTTAATGCATATATTCTTTCTTTGGAAGCATTTCTTTTAGTCTATTTGCTAGTTTTGTGTTTCATCTGAAAAGTAGCATATCCAGGCATAGATTGTCTCTTTTCATACTGCTGGTGCAGTATTGCCATAAAGATTATTATTAAAGGATATCTCCCATTTTAAGACAGCAGTAATACTTCTTGTGATCTGAGTTTTACTCTTTGCGGTGTATTCAGATATTGGCAATATTAAAGATTTAAGACCTTTAGGGCGTTATCTAACACCTATGGTGCTTTGTCTAATATCTATGGCTTTTAATATCTCTTTACATCACACCATATCACACTGTCATTCAAAAATTAAAAGGATATAATTTTATTTCTGTAGACCTCTACTTAGTGTGAGCTGTGGTTAAAAAGCAAACAAGGTGTAAAGTTGCTTTAGAAAGAGGAGGGTCAAGACTGCTGAGGGAAATCTACTGTCTCCACATAAACTGATAGATCTACATCAACCTATGTCATCCAGGGTCACCCACAAGAACAAGAGGGTTGGGGAAGATGTTGCTCAACAAGAACTAGTTCAGAGAATAGTACAAGACTGGTCATGTATATGCTAAATTGCTCTGAGGATTGTCATTTAAGAGTCTTAATTTTTTTAATCCTTAAAAGCTGAGTAAGAAAAAAATATGAGAAAAGTGAAGGAAATAACTAATTGAGAGAAACAGTTATGCCAATCTATAACCACACGCATATATAAAACATAATGTCAAATTAAAGCAGATAAGACCTTTCCCCTTACAGCAATAAGTCCAAGTCAAAACTAAGCTTTTGGAGTGGATTTATTTTGGTTTTTATCCAGACTGGTAATTCCTACATTTCATTGATCTGAGCAAGAAATAAAAAATCTTACTGCTCAGTCATAGCTTATTGTCCTGAAAGATATAATAATAACTTTTGGAAATGTAGACTATGTGTATTCCATATCAGTTATTTCCAGTTTACTCAACTAGAAAATAGCTTTCCCAACTGGTAGCAATGCGGGCTGGATTCAAATATAAAGCTGGTACTAAACATGCATCGCCTGGAATTTCCAGAAACCTAGAAAAAATTGTAATGTACACTGTTCCCAGTGAGCTAGTTTTCTCCATTTAAATCTATTGACTTAATAAAAAATTGTTAACAGCATGAAAGGAAGAAAAAAAAACCCCTAACAAAGCCACAAACAGAGCAGCATACAATACTTAATTCTCACACATAACTAATGCCATTTCGCAGTCTTCTTTGATGAGGCAACTGCTAAGACAGCTGGTTCCTTCCCCCTTCCTATGATAATACCTCACTCACACTTTGGGGCTGTCAAATCTTTGCAGATAGGAGACCCAATTTAAACTGCTCTGCTCCTGTTAACCACTTCTTATCACTCCTCTCACTGCTCCTAATGCTGTGGCCTGCCCTGACCAGCTATTTTAGCTTCCTTAACAGGTTTTGTTCCTTCAGTTCTTAGTAAAAATATGTCCAACACTCTAGGGCTAATGCAGTAACCTTCAACTTATGAAAGACTAACAAACAGCCTTTCCTGTTCTCCACCTGTAGAAATCTCCAAAACAGAGTCATCTGCCTTGTGTACTGTTCTTTGTTCTTAATTTTTTTCATACCAATGCTAGAAACTATTGCTCAGTTCATGCTGGCCACCAGGCACACTCTGCAGAGTTAGGTGGTTTAAAATCCCATATGTTATTGCAGTGTAAAAATGTTCTAAATTCTGTGATATGACCAGTTTAATAACAAAAATGCTCTCCCACAATACAATATATGTAAAATAAACCTGTTACAGGCCTCCCAATTAGTCCCTTCTTTTGCCTCCCTGATTTTGAATTTGAGATTTACTTCAGAATTTTAGTTATCCATATGTGTCATTATCCAGTTTCTGTCAATATGTGCATGTGTTACTAAAATGGCACAATAGCTGTGACTCGACTGAGGAAATGTTTTTAAATCATCATTTACCATCTTATAGCCCACTATATGATATCTGTTTCACTGCTACCAACAATATAGCCTGAAGAAATAACCACATTCCAGGGTGTTTCTGACTTACAGTCCTATGGTCAGAAGTTAAATTATGCTTACAAAAATATAAAATTAAATGTATATGTATTTATATTCACTAGGTGGTGAATATAGCACTTAGATTTCTTTTAGAGACATATGTTCACTAGATCAGCACAGCTATTCTATTTCTCTGCTGTGATCCGTTTTGGTTTTCATGTTCTGTTAACCAAATTCAGAAATACAACCTCACAAAGGCTTAGAAACAAACTTCAAAGAAAAAGGAAGACTGCTAAAAGTGAGTTTTAAAATGTTATGAGCATCTGGATTTTGGTATTATGGAAACAGGGAGGAATTTTATCAGCATTTTTTTCAGAATGGGCAGCACCTGCAGCGTACAGGGGATAATATACTTCAGCTCCTATGGGAAATACATTGTTACCATCCTCAAGATGTAATTATAGCCCTTTCTGTCAAAGAAAAGGTTGATTTTATACATTTAGTACATTTTTAAAATCCATCTTGAAAATTAATCCAGCCACAGATGGGCCTGATCCAGCATCAGTAGAATCAGTTGGAAGACACTCTCTGATTTCAGTAAGCTTTGTACTTGAATGTAATTAGAATATGCAGATGTCTATTTTTTCATGAGGCAAGTCAGTAGTACAATGAAAGGGTCGAAAGTTAATAATACACTTGAAATCACAGCATGTGGCTGAATATTAAACACTGTTTAGATAAGCTCAGCTACATAAGAGTGTTGCACCCTCAGCAAAATCCTGAAATGCTTCACCTTAATGAATTATTTTTCCTGTGTATTGCTTCAATGTTTTTGCAGAAAGCATATTTGTTTTTGCAGAGAGAACACATATTTTGTGTTCAAATACTTTCCTATTTGAAAGAACACTCTAGTAAACTACCTAAATATAAATATAAATATAGGAATAGTCAGTGGTATTTTGAGTTTGCTATAGTCAGTCTTGTTTGATGTATGATTATGATGTTATTTATTTGTATAATTGCTTATTTTATCCAAATAGGGTTTGGTAAGATGTGTATATGAGACATATCATGTCAGCAGGTAAGCCATGTATAAAAGTCTAACAATATCTTCGTGCCTATCTGGAGTAAATTACAGGGCAGTAACACTGAATACTGTATGTTATCAACCTTGAAATTTGAATCTCTGGCACTACATTTTATATTATCTCCAGAGCATTCATGGAGGAACATAAATACAGTCCTCAGTGCATGGTTTATAGATTACTTTAGGCAGGCTATTTCACATGGCGAAAATGGCAAGATATAAAGTGAAGCCAAAAAAAATGTATTTAATATTGCCATCAATGAACAGAATAAACGGTTTTAAAATTCTACGTTTAAACAAATGGAAAAGGGTAAGTGGAATAGTCGTGTGTGAGAGGCATTGACACTGAATTTAATTTGTGCTGTAGAGAAGGGGAAGGCTTCAAAGCTGAGGGGACCTGGTTCAGCCCTGAATAAAAGCAATTGCAGACTGACCTACTCACTCACAGACTGCTCATGATTTCAGGAAAGACTCTAATCATTTTGTTTTGAACAAGTGAATGATGCCTTCTCCTCCTCTGCAACAAAGACATACTATACACATTAACAGAATTAATGTTCTGGAATGATTCCTACCTGTTGAAGTGCAGAAAAAGAGTTCTTACAACATCCCACAAAGGTGAGTAACATCAGTTTTCCTAAATTACATGTCTGGTCCCATTGTCAAGCTTAAATGAGTGGTAGAGGTGAAAACAGAATTTAAAGGTTCTAGTTTCCAAGTTTTAGACCAGATTACTGAGTTGTATCACTAGGTCAAATCTTAGTTACTCAAATTTTTGCTTGCATTCACAGTGGGAATAGAACTGATCCTTTTCTGAACAGCAAATGTTTTGCTGTCCGTTCTGTCATGCAGCTAACAGTACTTTAACACAAGAAGTCCCTCCATTTTTTCCTCTGCATGGGAGGAAAAGCCTATCCATCCAGGAGTTCACTTAATGACAAGCTGAGTGCCAAGGTGTGTTTTTCAGGGTAGCACAATGTATATAAGAGGTCAGAAGAGAGCAGCTATGTGCTTCGGCTTGCTTCTCAGAAGGCTGTCCAGCTGTCTCCCAGCATAATGTATGCATTGAGACAGCTGGACAAAGTATTTCGGAAACATGTGGGAACAACATATGTCTTGTTACAGGTCACTTGGTTACTCATGCTGTGGAACGCCTTGCAATTCCTGCACGTGGACTCGTGCCCTGGAGACGAGTCTATAGTAGCTTGCACCATGGGAAATTAACTGATAGGCAAGGATTCAGCTATGCCTTAATTCAATATTTAGCAATATGCTGAGTAAGTGGATAAGTCTGGCAGAAAAGTTATCAAACAAAAGAACTGGGTGCCAGTTGTAGCATGAGATGGATGAATAGCTTTGGTCTCTGAGTTGTACTTCTGGAAAATAAACTTTGGATGTAAAGTTTGCTTTCTTTTCTAACACTGAAGTTTTATTTAGTTTTGAATTTCTTACACACATTTGTTCAACTGGTATTTTAGAAAATACTACAGCCAGCTAAATTGCTGCAATTCTGTTTTTTCTAAATATTATTTTTCTGTTCTGGTGAAATGGCATGAACACAGCTTTTGTATGTTCTTTTCTTAAAGTGTGCCACTAATTTTACTCTAACAATCTATAATTCACCTTACAAATTCGATATTCTAATGGTGTGGTGTCCATTTTTTAATGAACATTTGCAACAGACAGAGTTGTTCACAGAGGAAAATGGATACCAGATATCTTAATTGTCTGATTAATTCTCTTCATTCTGTCGTGTTTCAGGAAGTGTCTAAAGCAGGTTGAGAAACAGTATGAAATTGGTATCTCACCTGCACACAAAAAAATGCATGGAAGATTATAACTGAACACTTTAGGAACAATCAATCAGATGCACATGAGTTATTTCAGTTCATGTAATTTAAAAATACTGAACGTATCACTCTGAAAAGGAGTGGGGATGCTGGTGTAAGAAAAATAAAAAATAAGGCATCGTAAATCTTTGTTAGCTTTAAATACAGGGTTTCTCTAACTAAAGTGCAGAAAGCAAAAATATTTATTGTATCATTTTCTAATACATATTTTTTTTGTATTTCCGTTTATTGACACCTCTTCAGACTTTTCTCAGACATTTTCCCCAGAGTTTGTCCGCCTGTACTGAGTAGGTTTCAAAATCCTTTTCTCCCTAGAGAGTACTTAATTTACAGTAATTGCTTTTGTTTTTTTTCCCGTTTCATTCCTTTTTTTTTGTTTCTTGCCTTGTCAGTTCTTTATCCTGCACTCAGCTATGTTATGATACTGTCCATTTCTAATCTTACAAGTGTCTTTCAATTTGTTTCCGTTAGTGCACTGCAAGATTTTTTTACTAAAATTATCATCAGCCTCTCTTAATACACACTACAAACTCAAATAAAACCGTTCCCAACTCTGTAACTGCTCACCCATACATTTTCCTTTCTATGTGCAAGTAGTCACAATAAGCTCAGTAATATTCTTCATAAACCTAATTAAATACATGAGTACTTGAAAGATTAGAACCTTACCCAGAATTCCTCATGTCAAACAAAGTTGGGTGCAATTGTTTTCTTTGGGAAGAAGGGGGTTTCCTTAATGTTTCATTTGGCTAAAGAAGATAGAAAGGAATTCAAAGAATAATCAAAGAGGAACGAACACAATAAGGTAATATCTCTGCAGAGAGAGAGGGTATTTCAGGCATTATGACCATATGTATAAGCTCATAAAACAGATATCTATAAAAGCCTAACAGGACATAAGACCTTTCTATGTTGAAGCTTGTAAATTGAGGCTATCTCTTCTTGCCTGCTCTCCCACAAAGGAACTGTGCTTCCTGCCCTGTGTCTGGTTTCTTTTTTCAGGCTATCGATAATGGAAGCCCTATGGGTTGCTAACATAGTACCTTAGCACACTGAGAACATTGTGTTATCTAGTGACAACCAATGTGAGTGTAATAACTTTTTAATGGCTAAACACACATGCAAACAGCAGGTTCCTTGGTCTCGGGTAATTATTTTTCACAGCTAGATCTAGATCCTGGCTCCTTTTTTCCAGGCTACCACCTCACTGAATGAGTGGCTTTCAGTAGTCCATTCAGTCTGAGGAACTTTAGGAAAGAAAAGAGACTTGAAAAAATGATTACAGAACTTCTATGGCTGGCATCAGTTGTCAGTGATATATGTTTGTTGTTTTACCCTTTCAGAAAATTCTCTTAAAAATAAAAAATGCAGCTTACAAATGTGACTTACAAATGTGATGAAAAAAATTAAGAGAAGAATTAAGAGAACAGCTAAACTAGTGTTCAAATTATGAACTATTTAAACCCTTTCGTTAAACTAGGACACATAATTGGGAGCATTTTCATTAGTTAGAGATCAAGACTGGATCAGTACATCCTCCCTTTAAAGTCAGAAATTCTGTACCGTATCCAAGTTTTTCATCTTTAGTTTTAATCCATTATAGAGAACAATGAGGCCATAAACGTTCTTGAAATAAGGAGTCTAATAATTAGATCTTTCTTCTCTTTTTTCAATGAATTCTGGAACATTGCCTTCACCATCTATTTGGAAGGTCTACTGACATAACACATAAATATTCCTGGTTCTTTTTAAGTGTATTAATTTGCTTTTTTGTTGTTGTTGTTCTCAACATTAATTCTAAGTGTATACATTCAGATTCTGTATCCCCAACGCACATATATGTGACCTTGTTTTCCCAGGGTAAATTAAGAAATCTGCAATTAATTGTAGGAACCAGCACTGTTTTGTGAGACTATACTATGGCTTCCAGTCAAACAAATTCCGTATCCAGTTAAAGTTACATCTTCTTTTAATATAAGTTCAAAGATACTATCACTTTGCCAAGAAGGAAAAAACTCACCAAAACCAAACAAAAACAACAAAACAGCAACAACAAAAAGAACAAGAAAAAAAGCTACCATGAAGAAAAGAATAAAATGATCTTTCAGCTCAAATGGGCTATGAAAATTATCTCCAGTTGTACATTGATCTTAAAACAAGAATGCTAAGGAACAATGAGCTCAGTTTTCATCTGACTGCTATTGGTTTAACAGTAGAGTATCTGCACTTATTCAAACATTTCTCATTATGTCTGGCCAAATTAGAAGTCCATGAAAACAAGTGAAAATCTTCCTCTATGTTCAGTATGCTTTGAACCAGCTCCTATGCCAATGTAATTAAGGAGAGAAAAGGTCTGATACCTCACAGACAATAATTGCTTTGTTAGACTTTATTAAAGGTATCTCCACTATGTATTTACCTCCTCCTCCCAAAGTTTAGGTGCCTACTTTGAAGGAAGGTCATGAAATTCCTTCTAAGATAAATGTTAATTATTAATTAGCAGAAACCTTACCTGTCCATGATACAATAGTTGAAATATTTGCAGTACATTTCAATTACAAGATAAGGTGGACTTTATATTGCTCACATTCTCTTTTATTTAACTTCCCTGATCATTCTAAGAGACTTTTCCTGAATTCTTTGAGCACTTACGTTGTTACTATTAATTTTTTCCTCCAAGATTTCTGAAAAAATATACAAAGATATCTGGTGATATCCAGAAAATCTGTATTTTTCTAACACATAAAATAAGTGTGAGAAGAGCAGTACAAAGAAAGAAGGAGGCATGGTTAAGTGTTAGCTTCATGGTCTTGTTATCCCTGAATCTGGGAAACATTTATTCTAATAAATGGAATTTTTGTCTCATTTCTTGTCAGCAGTGAGCAGTGAGTGTTCCCATAAAACCCAAAAGTTATTTGGGTTTCCTGAAACCATTAAACCATTTGAATTTAAACTTCCATTGGTGTGTGCAAGATGGATTAGTCATGCGACTCTTAGAAACAATAAGTGGTGTGAATTTATTCCATTGCACATGGCATAGGAACACAAACCCTTTGAGGATGAAGTACCATATGTTTGGTTTGTTTTTTTCTTTAAAAAAATCCAACATGTGGAGAGAAATGACATAATGAAAAACTTAAATGGATTTTGAACTATGGACAGTGGACTGCAGTGTTCCCTCATCTACCATGCTAGCTGCTAGAAGGCACCAAAGTCATATACTAGATACAGGCAAAATCACCTCCATAATTCTGTCAGTATTCACCTCACAAATAGTAGTATTGCTACTTTAATTGTTCCAAATACTTGTTCTCTAGATTTATCTCTAATCAAGGAAGTGCCTCTTTTGGATTAATAGAAGTAGATATTTTATGGATCTTCTGGGAAAACCACATAGAACTGAGTGGAAGTCTTGACAATCCTTACGTTACCTCTCTCCACTCACATTTTGCTAAGGTGCTGATGACAGAGAGTCACAAATTCTTCCTAAAGTTTAATAAAGGCTTTTCACTGGTCTATTAATTCATAACTATAACTTAAGATATTATTTTTTAACTGAGTGTTTAAGCAGTGGTACACAGGGGTATACAGAGCACGTATATCCATGCCCCTTTGTCTACAAAATCTCTAGGCTTTTACAAAAAAGGTGGAGTATAAAGGTGGCAGAGAGGGCAGAAAATATCTTGTATGTTTATATTTTCTTTCTAATGTCACTCTGCAACTGTTGATACAATGTTTTCTTGCTCTCATGTCAGAGCAGAAAAACCACAGGCCCCCCAAAAATCCAATTTCTATGTTGTTGTATCTGTGATGCCAGTTGCAAATGGTATTGTAGTGCAAATAGGTAAAATGAGTTCTATGTCAAAAAGACATTCAGATAATAATCCACAATCAACTGCAAATTATTCAGTTTTTATATCAGCTGATTTAGTAAACAGGGAGCCAAGCCTGAAAATCATCGAATTATGGTTTGAACTGTAGTTACAATGGCTTTCTGGTTTTCTAGTTTTCTAAATTCTGAGGGGTTTGTTTTACTTTCAATTTCACAAAGAAATAGGAAAATATGACATGACATGTAATAGGAATCTTTTTCACTCAGTACACTGAGATACCTGAAGAAAAGATACTCTAAATGCTACTTAAGTTCTCAAAGAGTACCACAATTTAAAAGAAAGTAGTTCAAATGCAATTTTACTTCAAAGAATAATCTGTAGGTTTATTTTTTCTTATGTAACAGGTTTCTACCACAACTGAGAGCTTTCCTGAGCATTTCACTAGTATATGTCAGGATAGAAGAACTAACATGCTGGTGTGAAAAAAGTTCGTTGTTAAGACCCACTAAAATTTACAGGGAGTTTATCATATGTACAGACCCAGAGAGATGTTCAACTCCCATAAAAGTACTTCCATTAAAAAATCTGTCTTTCTTTGCTAAGCACCACATGCACTAACATACAGTTAATAATTTTTTGTGCTTTTTTACTCTCCTCAAGAATGATGGAAACCTACTGATGTTATCCACAGTAGCCTTTTGTGAATAGATGAGTATGAAGAACATAAACATGCTAGATCTCTGTCCTACTCTTCACAGGCTATTAGACACAGAAAAGCAACTCTGAAATATTCCCTGTACTTCTAGAAGCTTTGTAGTTGTCTGAACAAAAATGTTTCTTGAATTTCTGTTACAGACATCCCTAGTGCACTGCTGAGTGTCCAAGTCACAAAGTAAAATACAACTCCCTCTGTTTGACACTTGGATTTGGTACAAGACTAAGACCCTTAGGTGTCTGCATATTACCCAGTTATCTAAATGACTATTACAGTGAAGAACCTATGGTTTGATTCAGTTACCTAAATATAAACCTCTAGAACCATCGGAGGTGCCCAAGATAATAAAAATGCATATGCAAGGAGCTGGCAGATATGACACAGGAGCTCTGGAAGAACCACGTCCTTCTGGATCAATGGCTCGAGGTCTGAGAGGATACCCTGGGCATCTCAAATGTTACTGGAGGTCTATATTTAAGACATTGAATTGAAAACCTGATCAATACAATGGAGCTTAGAGATCTATTAAGGTCACACCAAAGTAGATACCCCAGGAATGTAATTTGAAGTAAGTCAACCTAAAATTTAGGTATACACGTGTTTTTGTTTTCAGATTAATTGCACACTGGATGTCCTTTTCTAGACATAAACAACTGGTGTCATTCAAGCTGCGCTAGGTAATTCTGCATTGCTACCACTCTAGAAGGTAGTTGATTCTCCTAGAAGTTCTGCACTGCACCTGTCAGCAGCACCTGAATGCACCAATTCCACAGAATTTCCCACTATAAACCACCGACACCTGCAGTGGGATGTGACTGCATATGTGCCTAGTGCCATTTGGATGCCCTAGAGGCCATATCATCCTCTATCAAGAAGGTCAAGTGTCTTCTGTAGGCTAGACAGTATACCTGCCAAAGCTATAGAGATACCTTGGCTATCCTAGAGCACCTCACACAGCACTAAAAGCCTTTGTTTTGGGTATTGAATCATGTCATTGGGTCATTTGAGTTATTTCCTGACTGCATTTATTAGAAATAAGCTTCTTCTAATGGGAGTTTAGACACTTAATTGAAACATATGTTCATAATTTTAGGTGTCTTAATCTAGAGTTGAATCCCTCTCTACCATGACTAACCCTTCCTTTTCTGTCAAGGGCTCACTCTTATTTCTATTTCTCTTAAACATGTGTAGGGTTAGTATACTTCCCATTAACCATTCTGTCAGAAACATATTCATGGCAGCCATTAAATGGTTGGGATCTGAAAGAAAGAAGTATATATGACATCTTTAGGCCCTTACTGTAACTAAGTGGTATTTCTGCTGTACAGCCTCAGTGGTATAATTGCACTCCTACAACCATGAAGGATAACTCCCCAAGTGGACACTCTTTCTAAACAGGTGTATCTTTTTTTTTTTTTTTTCCTTTGCATTCAAAGAAATAATTATATTGGAGGAGAGAAATTACTGTATTAATGCAATGTTTTTTTTGGAAACAGAGAGTTAACAGGGGAGTTATACCAATATAGCAACAACAATGTAATTGTACTTCTATAATTCTCCTGGATGATGTCCCTAAGCAGACAAGTCTGGGAATCTGGCATTTCTCCTTTCTTTCCAACAGGATGGTGTTGTTGGTAAGGATCCAGCTCACTGAGTTATTGGACTGGTGATTTCCCTTTTCTCCATACTATGGTCAGATAAGTTGGACACCTGGAAAGAAAATTTCATGGCTAGAAAATTGAATTATTAAAGCAAGTAGTAGGTTTATTGGCTGAAGAAAAATTATTCCTTTCAGGGAATAATACATTCATGATTACTGCTTTTCAAGTGTTTTTCCTTTACCTCTGTATCCTGTGAAGAAGTTGAGTGGACATCAGTATAATCTGCAGGTCATTTGCAGGTTTTAGAAAGGTCATCTTTTTTTCTGTCCAATAAAAGAGCAAGCTGTCTTTACAAACATTGCTATATGCTTAAGTTCAAAAAGAACAGTGAAATAGATAATACAAAGTAGCTAAAGTAGCAGAGGTACATATGGGCATTAAATATGAATATGAATGGGAATATGATTTAAATATAAATATAGATATGAAGATTAATATAAACACACACACCACATTTATCATCACAATGTTAATTTTGAAATAATGATAAAATATCTATCTAATGAGGGTCATACAGAATCACAAAATCACAGAATGGCTGAGGTTGGAAGGGACCTCTGGGGATGATTTGATGGAGTCCTGCTGCTCAAGCAGGGCCACCTAGACCAGGCTGCCCAGGACTGTGTTCAAGCAGCTTCTAAATATCTCCAAGCACAGAGGCTGCACAACCTTCCTGGGCAAACTGCGCCAGTGCTCAGTCACCCTCGCAGTAAAAACATGTTCCCTTATGTACAGAGGGAACCTCCTGTGTTTCGGTTTGTGCCCATTGACTCTGGTCCTGTCCCTGGGCACCACTGAAAAGAGCCTGAATCTGTTCTCTTTGCACCCTCCCATCCCCTGAGCCTTCTCTTCTCTCAGCCTTTCCTCATAGGAGAGATGCTCCAGTCCATCACCTTTGTGGCCTTTGTTGGACTCTCTCCGGTGTGTCCATGTCTCTCTTGTTCTGAGGAGCTCAGAACCAGACACAGTTCTCCTGATGAGTCTCACCAGTGCTGAGCAGAGGGGAAGAATCATCTCCTTGTTTCTTGTCATCCTATAGGAGACCAAACATTTATTTTAAAATATATTTAAATTATTACATTTACGACTAGAAATGCACAACAGTCTCAAATCTGCACAGCATTATATGTTATGGGGGCAGTTTTGCATACTACAAAGAACTGGTAAAGCCAATAGCACCTTATTTAGGATTTTTATTGTAAACATATACGGCTAATTATAATTCAGACACACTATTTGTTTTCTTTTTATTATGGAATGAATGTTTATCAGTTAGCCAATGCCTGTTCTGATTTGTTCCATTTGCAACATTGCAGATTGTGTGATGCATATAAAGATTATGTTACAATAAAAGAAGCAAAAGAGATGTGAAGCACCCCATTCTAGATTTAACAAGTTAGCGCATTTTTTCAAACATACCACTTTGAAAAATAAATTATGTTTGATCTCCATGGTAAGTTTAAATGAAATTCAGTGCATTTGAGATTTTATCTTTTTGCATGTGTGAAACATTAACTTAAAAGTCACTGGAATGAACACCGTCAATTGAACTAAAAATCACCTGCAGGATCAGAAAAAAAATCAAATATTGGTTGCATTGCAAATTGAGAAGAGATGTCTTGATTTATCTTATTTTTGTGTCCTTTAGCAAGGTGAATTAATATCACATTATTAACGCAGTAAGAAAATACTCAGTGCTACTAAATTCAGATACCAGTAATAATAACTGAAAGAAAAGGACATGAGAAGCAAGCATTTACACACAAAAAAATATATTTCCATCCTTTGTTCTGTCACAGCGTCATTGGCACATAGGCCAATGTCATTTTACCTGATAGGTTTTACCCAGAAGCAAGAACCTACTTAATGAGTTTTAAAACACTGAATGTCCTAACTGTGCTAAATACAAACCAGCTCCTGCTACTAGACTTCCAACCTTATTCGATTAATTAAACTTGCTATCCATCACCTTTCTACTGCAGCATTACTGGGTAAGAGGCATAAAGATATCAAAAGCTTAAGATAAAAAGCAGAAAAGAAACCTAAACAAACAAACAAAAACTTTCAAAAAGCTCATTAATGATGTATTTAAACATGTACCTAGATGTACCTAAAGATATGCCACTCCTTCATCTGCACATTATTGTTCCTTAAAGCCATGTGAAACACAACAGTTTTCCATTTTTCCTTGGCTGCATTTAACAGAAACAAGTACTTGGTCTTACCAAAGACACAGATAGATGAACAAAATATCCTCTTCGCTCAATCTTTATTTAAAAAAAAAAAAAACAAAACAACAAAACAATAATCCAGAGATCCACGTTACATTTGTACTGAGTGTCATGACATCCAGCTTAATGAGTATTAAAATCCTTGTGGAGAAAGAACTTCATGACTCCATAAATGAACCTACTGAAATTGTCTCAGCTTGAAGACAGGCTGTGTAAGTGTAGGTGAGCAGTTGAAATTCCACCTTCTGTCCTTAAGTTAGAAAGATACAGTGATATTAACTAAAGGAAGTAGGATTCTATCAGGAATTAAAACCAGTATAGCAACATTAAATTTCTGAGTTTGCTCAGATTATAAAATATGACACAAATCATCCAACAATAGATAGTATTTTAATCCAGCACAATATTGGTAGTGTACGTGAAGTTGAGAGGAGTGAGGTGGCACTAGAGAAAATTATGATCACCTTCTTAACTATCACACTATGTTACTCAGGAGCAGATTGTAGTTCTCCCCTTGTAGGTATAAAGCTTAACTGCAATGCCATAAAACATACACTTGAAAGATGATCAATGTGTGTAGCTTCAAGCTTAACAGTACTTGGAAAACTGAAACATTAAAAGTTTTTTTTACATGATAGCTTACCTAACTATAGACTCTTTTTTTTTAGCCTATTCTAAAAACTACATTCCTTAGTTTCTACAGAAAGAATGCAAATTAACCTGTAGTTTGTAAGATTCACATAGCAACATATAATATTACCTATTGTAAGATATGTTCCCTGAAATCCTTCAAAATAGTTTTTGCATGTGATCTAACTTAAACCAGCAAGATAATATGTAAAGAGATTATCTTACAGAACCCGTGATTTGTTCTATCATCATTTCCATACACGCCAGCATTTTACGCATGTTTCTCGGTAAATCCAGTTCTTATAAAGAAAAAAGATAGACTTTGGTGGTGAAATGACAAGAATAGGGTTATCTCTGTCAACCAAGTAATCCCAGATCTCCTTTCAGCATGCTCTTCTACACTGATTTATGAGCTCTGTGTAGAGCCCATGTCAAACAAAGTTACAGTAACACAGTGAACTCCCAAGAGGTAGCACCGCTGAACCCTGCAGACCTCCACAAGAAGTGTTTTCTAAGGTTCTGTACAGTTGGTGTCAGACTGAATACATCTGGGATAGATTTAGACCAAGTTCATTTCCAGCAGAGCTGTCCAACTGTTCAACACTTATTGAAAACCATTCTTACCCTTGAGATAACTGTGATCTATTTATCATTTGCTAATATATAGAGATGCATGAAAGGGATTATGATCCTGTGACAATTAGGAGAAAAAAAAAATGGAAATCCTCAAAGTGAATATTGAACTGAGAATGTAAACTAAAAAGCTGTTTATAAGTATCCTCTAAGGTCTGTTCACTATTTTCCATAAGCATGTAATTTGTTGGAGATGCTTTAATAAAATGAAAAAATCAGGAAGACACTGATGTGCTATATTCCTTACAAGCTAAGAAGGATGAAATCTGTCTGCTGTCCTCCCCAAGAGCAGATGGCAGCACAGAAAAACATGAAAGTTCAAAGGAGAGAATCAGCTGTACTTGATATAAGGCTGTAGTACTGCCCTTTGAACACTGAACTATTGTTCAGAACCCATAAATTCTTACGTTATCAAGACCTTTCTTTATTCCTTCTGAAGTGTTTCTTACTACAACCAGCAAGCAGTTCATACAATTTAATCCACAGTGTATAACTTCTTTCTCCTGCTGTATTTCCTCGCTTTATTCCCTAACTTATTAATGGGCAGAGGAGAATATGAACAGGGAAAATATAGTCGCTATTGAAGTCTAAAGTTAAGGCAAAAATAGATAAATCTAGTATGTGGGAAAGAAGTAGAAGGAGCTAGTAGATTTTGTTGCATCTCAATAGCTGTACATTTACCTAGCTAGTAATTCAGTCCTAAATTAGTACTTCAGAGCTTTGAAACACTTTGTGTGCTTGAGTTAATATTGAGTTAGTATTTTGGTCTAGGTTGTTTATGGGTTTTGCATTTTGGGGTTTTTTTTCCCTTTAATTCTGTTCAAAAAATGTTTGGACTTGGAAAGATATGAAAAGGTGGTATCTGGGTTAAGCAAAGTACCATATAAAGGGAGATGTGTAAGCACTAGAAGATGTTTCAGTTTGAGTTTTGTTTAGATTCAGCCCTTGAGGTAGAGCTACTCCCTGAGAAGTTGGTATTGAGCTTCTGGAAAAGAACATAACCTAAAGAGTGTCCCTGCCATGCTCTTAATCTCTTTTCCATGGCAGGTATGAATGCAAATAAAAATGGCTTATACTTGAAATAAACCCAGGCTTCATATCTATGATTTTTCTTTCCCTGTAAAAAGTAGTCTGTGAGACCTCCAAGTGCTTACTGCAACTCAGCAGAAAGGAAAAACTATTAGGACATTGATACATGAAGAGTAATAATAGAAAACAAACTTGTGAAACGTAACAGCTTTACAATAATATCTTTCTCCAGGTTGGTACACATTCTTGCCTGACTCATCTTGACTGCTTCTCCCTGTCTTCTGAAAACAGTTAATTCTCCTCACACAGGGTCCTTCAGCTTTCTCCAGCCTGTTTTCTGCCTTACCTTTTAGCTGCACCAGGGCTATTTTTCTCATCTTCCACTGAGTTTATGGGCTAGCTGTCTTTCACACTAATCCACCCCAATACACACAGTACTCACCTCTCAGTGTCCCTTTCAGCCTTTGTTATTCTGCAAGTCCACAATAAAGAGAGAAGTTGAATTCTGTTCTCCTGGAAAAAGTCTGTTATCAGCAGGATTCCGGTGTGTGAAATACTGACAGCAAACATATAATGGCTTGTGAGTACTTCACTACAGTGACTTGAATCCTTTTTTGTCTGGAATTGTTTCATGGTGAAACAATACGGATGGGTACAGCATAGTTTCAGGAGGAATAAGTAGGAAGGTTTGAGTGTTAAAACCAGTACAAAGAAGCAAACCAAAACAAAGTAAGTTGGAAGTGTAAAAAACCTACAATGCTGGAGGACTTTGACTCACATTTTTTCTCCCATAAAATAGTTTCCTTCATGTTAGCTAAGAGAGACTACTTTGCCTTCCATAACATAAAAGTAGCCAGAAAAGGTGTTTTCTGAATATTTGTCTCATACTTGAAGGCTGTCTTACATTACAGAGTTGGAGGGCCTTTAGCAGTGAACTTGATCAACACTGAAAGACTGCAGAGTCTGAGATGAATGATGTCCAGAGAATTAGATAATTTTGATGGGAAGTTCCTGGAAAGCTGACAGTTTTTAATTAAGATACATATATCAGGGGCATTTTACAGATAACAATGTTCATTCAGAGTTTTGTCTGTTCTTTCTGGTATTAGTATACAGTTTCAAAGGCAATTAATTATTACTAGATCCCTTTAAACTATTTTGCTCATAAAGCTTTCAGAGAATTTTACATCCTTCTAAGACACTATACATCATTTTAATGCCTATTGAACATGATATTTTAATGTGTTAACATAACTATCTTGACATCCAGAATTTGGCACTAATCCTTAATTCTTTTGTAGTCTCTGAAGCTCATGCTAATGAATTATTAAAAACCTTAATTTGGCTTGCAGAAAAAAGTTGTCTGGAGCCATGTAAAAAGATGCTTTCTAAGGGTGTTGTGGTCAATGGTAGCTCTTGCACCATGAGCTGCTCCTTCCTACTATATTTTACTTAACCAAATCAAAAACGTGGTTTTGCCTGTTCTTTTTCCTTTTTGGTAAGATAAAGTAACTTCTTGTTTCAATATGAAATATTTCATTTTCTGTTTCTTCCAGCATTATTTAAGGTTTCAAACTTTCAGTTGACAATTTAACGGAATTATTTTTTAAATGAAAAGTATTATCTTGAATAGATAGGCTGTTAAATGCCCTTTAAAAATATTTCTTACCCAAAAAAGCATTTCTAAAATGAACTTGTTCCTTTTAGAACTGTTGAACTAGATGCCCATTTCCTCTGTACCTCAATTTCATATTAAAGATAAAACTATTCCTTTACTTCAGTGAGATATTGGAAAACAAAGCTGTGTCTGTTACTAACGGAAAAATTAGAGAAATAGTTATGTTCACTTTCTTGAAAAAGAATACAGCGAATAAAATTTTACTTAAATCTTCCACACAATCTCCCTTCAGATTAATTTCTATTCTGTGCCATTTCAACAGTAACAAAATAATGGAAATTAAGACTTTGAAATGGTTTCCACTCAGAAAAATCATGTCCAATTTACCCCATTATCTGTTGATTACAACAGCCATCTATCTACCTGTAAGACACAGATTTAAATCAGCTGCTTGTAGCTGGAGAGAGGAGAACAGGAGAGTTTCTTCCATGCGTACTTCTTCATGTCAGAAAAACCATACATCCAGCTGAGGCACAAAGATCTTCAAACACAGAAAATACTTCAGAATGGGCCTCCTACCCCTCTGATATGAACACAACCTGCTAGACTATTGAGTTATAGAAATCTATTACAAATTCTTTGGTGGAAAGAAAAAAAAAAAGAACACACCACACCCCCCAGCATTTTCAATCTTATTGTGTTAACTATTAAAAAATCAGAGGAACATGTATTAGAGATTGTGTTAATATCCTCTGGTAAGCAGTTGCAAGCAGAACAACTTCCTGTTCAGCCTTTATGTGGCAAACATTATTATTTATGAGCCCTCAGATTTTTGTTTTTATTTTTCTATTTTTAAACTCGTATTCCCATGCATACTTGAAAATCAGTTTGAATTTTATTAACTACACCATTACAAAGAGATGTCCTTTTAAACACTTGTAGTGATTTAAAACTTAACAAAAAGAACAAGTCATTAGAAACAGATTGAGAGTAGAGAGTAAAGATGGGAGAAAGCCAGAAATGAAAGCCCCTGACCTGACACACAGCTGATCACAGTCAGCAGTTCTAGAGCTAGTCATACAAATATTAATCCAAAAGATTTTTCCTGTGTATTAAATTACATCAGAAATCAGAAGACTTCATTTAATGTAGCATGGTTATTTTTAATTCTAATACAGCTCAGCTATGAAAACATCACCTGTTTCTTTTTAAAACTAGAGATGGCCTGAACCTCAGGGTGGGACACTTACTCATACAGAAAGTCATGGGCTAGCAGGCAGGGGGAGAGATAGAAGAAATGTTGAATCCCAGCATTTTGACTGAGATTATTAATATCCATAAGGATGGAGCTAAATTCAAATGTCCCAAAGAGTAAGAAGAACAGGAGGATATTTGGATACAGAGGGAATATGAGTGCAGAGAGGTGGGAGAGAGAGGTTGCTTCCTGTCACCTTTAATAAAAGCTTTGAAATTTGGAAATTGTTCTCCTCTGAGTGTAAAACATACATAAATATATCCTTGCTTTGTCTGGTTCAGTCTGCACCTTATGGGAGTCCACTTGGCACCATGGACCAGGATCCTCAGTCCCATACTTTCTGTGGTTTTGGAAACCTGTTTCACAGATATCACAAGAAATCTTCTGACCAAAGGTGGGCATCTAAGTGTGGTGTCCTCCCACAGCACTTCTAGGGTGACATCCAATTGCTACTGTCAACAATAGTTAAAGTTAAGTAAATTAACTGTCCCCTGAAAGTGCTGATTTCTATACAACAGCTACGGAAAGCAAGAAACAAGTTCAAATGTTAATGTGGTGTAGACATGTCAGGTTAAGTCAAACAATGAGCATCACCTCAGATGTTATTTGAAGTTATTTATTTCATAAAAATTAACTGCTACTGGCTTGGTAATTTGAAAAATACAATACAAGGAAGTCTTCAGGGTGATATTGCTCTAAATTGAAGTTTAGCTTACATTTTATTGCTGTATAACTAAGAAAACACATTTTAACCATGGAAGTTACCAATCTTTTTCAGTTTGCTAGCATTTCTGAGACACTAAGCATGTGGTGATTAGAACAGTAAAACACATTTTACTTTTGAATTACATTGTGATTTGCAATCAGTCTAAAACTGTGATTGCAGGGAATTTTAAAATGAAAATACATTTCAAATGATGGAAACAATTTTGAAAATATATTAAGAGTTTCTTTTTAATCCCTGCTTCAAAGGAGAAATACTGGCTTTATTAGAAATGTTTCAATTCAATAATGAAATAGTTTCTGCTGAATAATTTTGTTGAGTGCCATTTATACATACAAAAAAGGAATTCAAGACTTTAACACGAAGAAGGGAAAAATAGAATATAATGATACAGGAATATTTTAATCAAGGTAATATCAATGTTCTTGTTGAATGAAACTATTGATTTTTAGCATTATTATTAATTTATCAATTAATTTATGAAATTTAGCTAGTAAAGAGGAACTTAGCATTTTCTAAATTATAAGTATAGGAATTTTTTGCCTTTTTTTTCTTTTTTTCTTTTTTTTTTTTTTACCATAGACAACATACAGTAACACTTCTGTGCATATTTATTTCTGCACTGTAGTGACAATATGCAGACCTAGTGTTATTATTTGTGCTGACAAATATTAGCTATATATATACAATCATGCATTCTTATGGTGCAATTATTCTGTATAACATCTGCATTGGTTACAGGAGGCATGGCTGCGGTCTGGACAGAAAGGACAGGCCACATCTTTAAATAATTATGGAGTTTTACGTTTTAAATTTCCTTGAACTATCAAAAGATCATCTGGAGGACCACACAAATTCTGGTGTTTAAAAGATTTGGGAGATCATAATAGAATGAGATTTCTAACTGCTCCAAGTTTTGAAGATTTCTAGTGGTCTCTGGTGATTAATCCCATCATACTTATTATCATGAAGCACAGTACTTCAAATGACTAGAATTAAATTTAATAAATTGTTTTGAGGAAAAACTTTAGGTGCAGGTAGCCCAATGTGTTATGTTCCTGTATTAAAAACTTAATGTTTCTGGTGAACATTTTAAAGCACCAAAAACTTTACCTGACTTTTAAAAGTTTAAATGTATTTAAATGCACCCACATTTATGGTCTGAGATGTTTGGCTTTGCAGGGAGGGGTTTTTCAATGCAGAGTGGACTGCAGAGTTTCTTAATGCATGCTGGGCTGCAGTGTGAATATTTTTAATAAGAGCAAAGGACAATTACTAGTGTCAGTCCAGAGGAGAAGGTCCTTTGTTTAATTTCTAGAGCCACGTATAGCTCTTGGTCACACCCAGACAACCTCTGGAGGCCATTGCAAGAGTGCAGTTTTGCTGGGGAGCTGGCCCTTTGCTCCCAGATGGATGAGCTCACCCAACGGCAAAGTCTGGCCTTTCAGCAGCAGCACATAAAATTGGGAACACAGACAAATTGTTCAGTGTGGATCTTGCAAGACTGAAACTCAGCTCTTAAGGCTTAAGGAAAGGGAGAAGATTAATGCTTAATCTGCCAGCAGATTATCCCATCCTAAGCATTTGGAGCAAGAATCCATTTTACCTGCAAGGCTGTGCCAGTTCCTAATTTTTGGGTCCTACTTGCATGACAAAAAAAAGAAGGCAATAAGCAGGACTTGATTTACATGTGTTGTTTTCAGTTATTTACTCATTATTTACTGTTAGAGGCATAAGGTGTCCTGCCTGCCGGTCCTGGACTAGAAGGGAACGTGGGACGTCGTGAACATGGCGCTGGGCTGGAAGCGAGAGAAGCGGGCAGGGCAAGGGCTGTGCTCGCCTTCGGTCTCAAACAAAGTCCAGGTCCCTGGCAGGCAGGCATTTGTGGTCTTGCCTGTGAGACACCCTGGGAGGCATGGCATCAAATCCCACTTCTGACACCATTTTCTGCCAGAGGCAAGACGGAGCAGGGGGGTCACTGCTGGCCAGGGAAGGTTTGGCAGGGCATCGTCTCAGCTGCTGCTGTGCTGCCTTCTTTCCACTCCCCACTGTCAGGGAGCAGCGGGAGCCAGGCTAGTGCCTAAGGGGAGGCGAGCCGGGAGCTGAGGGGGATCACAGAGCTGGCCGGACAGGGGCCCAGGCCAGGCTGGCCCGTTGGCCCATAGGTGAGTGTTAGGATGAGGCCCGGTCAGGGCAACCGGGGTCAGATCCAGCATGTGATGGCCGGGCAGGACTGTGGGTGGGCCGAGGCCAGGCCAGGGTGTCAGCCTGCAGGTGGGCCCAGCTCGGCGTGGCTATGGCTGGGCGGGGCAGGGCTGTGGCAAGGCTGAAGATGGCGGCCTCACTGGGGCAGGGACTGATGGCCTGGGGGGCTGGAATGGGGCCCCAGGGGTGGGCAGGGACATTACGGCCCTCAGGGCCGTGGCACCCTTCTTTCCAAGGGCACTTTTTTTCAGGAACCCTTTTTTTTTTTTTTTTGGCACACCCATTCTTCCCAGGCCCACCAGCCCCTAGTTTTCCCAGTCTTAATGGTCCATAGGCAGAAGCACAGCACATCTTGCAGTCATGGTTCTGTCCCGTGTCTTCTTCCTGACTGGAGAACTCACATGTGCCACTTCTCCTTAGTCCAGGTGCTACCTTTAATTTACACACAGTCCGTACCAGTTGCAGCTAGCAAGTAGCAGGCAACTGCCACTTCACAGCACCAAAAATTGAGAGATCAAAGATTCAATTTTGGACATTCATTCTCCCTGCCACACACACATATACCCAATCATCTGCCACCTGTTAGTGTTCAGTTTAAGATATTTTTGTGCCTACAACATGCTTTCCCCCACCCCCACCTCCCCAAACAATGATCCCTGCTTTTTATGTATTTCTTTTCCACAGTAGTCACAAGAATCAAGACACCTACTGTTTCCATGTCACTCACCAACATTTCCAAATGTAGGAAACAGCCTCAAAATACGTTGTGAATAAAGAGACAATTTGTGCCAGGCTAAATAAATCCAGGCTATAGCTAATGAAATGAAGGATGAAGCATTTCACTAATCACTCAATTACTTTTACTGTTCTTAACTTTATTAATATTGCATATAATGGATAATACTATTAAATTTAGGGACTCCTTCAATTTAGAAAGTAGATTCTTTCCTGTTGACTCTTCCTTAAATGTATCCAATATTGTACTGAAATAATTTCAGCCAAATTTTTCCTGAAAATCATCTAGCATTATACTTCCTTTGTGATAAATATCAGAAGAAATCATTATATAGACCTTTATGTATTTTTCTGGTACATGCTTGTTCTTTACTTCACAGCTTATCACAATTCCTCTGTGGTTAAGACTAACTTTTGTACTCTACTAAGTGTAAAAAACAACAAAAAGGAAAACTGTTATGCTTCAGGAACGTTAATCCATGCAAAAGTCTTAATAACCTTAAATTAAAACTAAGGTTTTAGAAGAGGAGTTCTTACTGATATATCTAAATTAGTATTCCTCCGAGAATAATACTTCCAAATAATTTAGGATAGTTTACTCTGTCGAAATTGTGGGGGGTGGGGTCTTCTCTTATTTTACATATTTTTTTTTTCTTAATTGTGGCTCTGTGAAACTTACAGAGCTGTACACTGTTAACAATATATATTGTTTTATGCTGCTTTTGTGTGTGGATGTAACAATGGAACCTACTACTTGAGCTTGTCAACTATTCTGAAAATTTTCATTGCCGTTTCAAACACTTGAAAAGCAAATATGAAAAACAAGCTGTTTCACTAATGATTCCTGTTATTGTAGATTAGTACCATTTTTTTCTAGGCATTACTGATATAAAGACAATATCTTGGCAAAATAACAAAAACTTGCTAACAAATGTTACAATTTTTTAATTTAAATTACTTACAATATACAATCTAATTTCTGCAAAAATAATTTTTAGTGAATATAAAGTCAATAATAAGTTATTACTTAATATTGTTAAATTTACTTTCATCCCCATCAATAGAAAAGGAAGAAACAAAGAAAGGGAGAGATAGAAAGAGAGGGAAGGAAGGAAAGGAAGGAAGGAAGGAAGGAAGGAAGGAAGGAAGGAAGGAAAGAAGGAAGGAAGGAAAAAATTAAAAAAGAAAAAAAGGAAAGAGAAAAAAGGGAAGCAGGGAAGGAAGGTAGGAAGCTCAGGAAGGGAACTCACTCTTCCGAAAATGGACTGTTAATGTTTTTTTTTTTTCTTTTTCCCAAAACATCTTTTTGAAGCAAGTCTTAATGATATTTCTTTAGAATTTCCTGAAAAAGAACACTATGAGAACTGCTTGGCACAGCAGTCCCTCTTTTTGATTGATAAAGAATATCCAAACTGCCAAAGGAAAAATTAAAATTCCCTCATTCTGGTCACTCACTAAGCAGCTGTGTTTGGATTTACATACTGATTCTGCATGTTGAGAAAACATCTTGAGTTTAAGGAACCTCTAAGCACTGGATGTTTCTATGGTCACTGACCTGTTTCCTGAACACAAACCCCTGCAGTCCAGCTGACTTACGTTCCCAGGGTGTCCAGGCCTTCTAAACCACTGCGATAGCTTAAGCACAACCTCTCCAAACTGCCCTGCCCCCCATTTTCTATCATATCTTAACAATTTAGGAACAGGTGGAAAAGGACTGGAAAGCCAGCATGCTTGCAGGATGATGAGCATTCTTGTCATGTTGATTATGCTGCAATCAGATAACCATACAAAACCAGCACTGACTAGTAACTGTATAGAAGAGAGATAGTAATTTTGCAGGTGTTATAAATTATCTGTTCTTTAGCCTTATCAAGTAGAACTAGACAAACATGCAAAGCTAGCCAACTTCATATTGGAGGATGTTAAAGTGTGGCATTTAAGCACAAAACTATCTTTGGGCAGATTCTGAGGTGCCTTTTCATAGGCAGCAAAAGAGTCTCCACATCTTCTGTGTCCTGCAGGATGGCATAGCCTTCTCTCCCCAGGAAAATCAACTTGTATGCTAGGGCACAATGGGGCTTAAACCTCTGCAGGGATCATTCCACAGATAATCACCACAGCATCTGTAAATAGCAGCTTGGTGCTATCTCCTCCGTCTCTGTCTACATTTTTAAAAGAAAATTAGCAGACTTTCATTCTGAGAAGACTTGCTGGGTTCATATGTGATATACAAGCTCTGAGGTCCTTGTTCCAGTCACCCATATCATACAGTCTGAAGCTCTGTAGAACAGAGGGGCATAGTGGTTCTTTGTTGCTCAGACAACAATGGTTCAATAATGCCAAAAGCAGAACCAGGGAACATCCCCATTCAAGCAGAGAAAGTTTAGCTGATGTGAGCAGTGAAAAGTAGAATTGTGAAGGTCCCTTTTAATGTTTATAAAGTTCAGTATATAGACATAGGATCATTATTACCATCTCTCTAAATGAACTGGTCAGTCTGCTCTTAGTATCAGAGATGTTCTTATTTCAGTAATTAGGACTTTAGCCAGGATCTATCTTTAAGCTGTCTGTCTTTTAGCCAGGATCTTCGGTTGGATGGTCACAGCCAGAAGGTACTGGTCAACACTCAATGTCCAGATGGAGATTGGTGACAAGCAGTGTCCCTCAGGGGTCCATGTTGGGACCAGTACTGTTTAATATCTTTATCAATGACATAGTGGGATCAAGTGTACCCGCAGCAAGTTTGCAGATGACACCAAGCTGAGTGATGTCGTTGACATGCCTGAGGGATGGGATACCATCCAGAAGGACCTGGAAAAGCTCGAGAAGTGGGCCCATGTGAACCTCATGAGGTTCAACAAGGCCAAGTGCAAGGTCCTGCACCTGGGTTGGAGCAACCCCCAATAGCAACACAGGCTGGGTGATGAAGGGATTGAGAGTAGCCCTGCCAAGAAGGATGTGGGGTACTTGTGGATAAAAAGCTGGACATGAGCTGACAATGTGCGCTTGCAGCCCAGAAGGCCAACTGTATCCTGGGCTACATCAAAAGAATCATGGTCAGCAGGCTGAGGGAGGGGATTCTGCCCCTCTACTCCGCTCTGGTGAGATCCCACCTGGAGTACTGTGTCCAGCTCTGGAGCCCGCAGCACAGGAAAGACATGGACCTGTTGGAGCGGGTCCAGAGGAGGGGCACAAAAATGATCAGAGGGCTGGAGCACCTCTCCTGTGAGGAAAGGCTGAGAGAGTTGAGGTTGTTCAGCCTGGAGAAGAGAAGACTCCGGGGAAACCTTACTGCAGTCTTTCAGTACTTAAAGGAGGCTTATAAGAAAGTTGGGGACAAACTTTTTAACAGGGCCTGTTGTGATAGGACAAGGGGTAATGGTTTTAAACTGAAAGAGGGTAGATTTAGACTAGATGTAAGGAAGATATTTTTTACAGAGAGGGTAGTGAAATACTGGCACAGGTTGCCCAGAGAGGTGGTAGATGTCCCATCCCTGGAAACATTCAAGGTCAGGGTGGACGGGGCTCTGAGCGACCTGATCTAGTTGAAGATGTCTCTGCTTATTGCATGGGAGGTTTTGACTAGATGACCTTTAAAGGTGCCTTCCAACCCAAACTATTCTATGATTCAATGATTCTATGATTCAATACTATCTGAAGGCTGTTTAGTGATTGTTGCAAAAATGACTGTTGGTTATGGGGTTTGATCATGAGCATGCAAGCAAAAATTTCAGAGTAGCTCATTAGCTTGGACATGGGTATAGGCAATGGAATTGCAGAGAAATCCTTGTGCGGCAGAAAAGAAAGCATTGTGGAAGCTTCTGAGGGACTGCTGGGAAGCGAAAACTACTAGGGGTTTGCTAGAAGTTATGATAAGACTCTAGTATACTTTTCTTCTCTTAGATAAGAAATTTATTTGTCTTTTCTTTTGATAAGAGACCACTAGTGCTGATGTACAGCTTCTTGCAGCATCCTTGAGGATTTAAGAACAAAGAATCTACCCCAGAATAACAGCATTCAGTAAAATATATATAACTTTGCATAGAGACAGTGAAGTCTTACATAATTCAGTAGAACTTTTCCCAATCAGATCTCAATATTGGCTTTGTTTATACCTAAGCAACAACATAAATCAATTGATCCTGTATGAAAGAAGTTTTAAAAAAGCATTCATACTAAAATAAACTGTTTTGAAATTCTAAAAATTACCATTTTTCTGGAATAGTAGCTAGTTGCCAAGTTTCAGTTAGTCTTATATGATATATACAATTCGTTATCCATGCAGGCAGTGCCTTATGATTTAGCACCATTACAGTGATCAGAATTGCTTGGAATACCAGAACGGAAAACAAAAGCAGCCAGGACCTTCATATTTGGTGGTTTATCACTTGTTTTAAAATATCATAAGAAATGAAAGGGAAGATTATATTTGACAATAATAATAATAATCCACATTTTATTCTTTATGATTTAACATTTTAAAACTTGTGGTTTTTTTCAAAATATAAATTCATTTATGAATTTTCTGCAACACAATTCTATGTTCAGATATGATAAATTAGTTTTATATACTAGCTTTTGGAATTTTTTAAGGGGTTTTTTTGAGACTAGGTGTAATACAATGGCTCTGTTCTTCCCAGTGAGATTAAATAGACTTTACTGCTTTAAGTAAGAAGGAAATGTAGTTATCCATAATTTAAACAAAGTGGATATGAGTTTTATTTAAAAGAAAACCAGTAATACACATAAACTCAAAATGAGTCATCTTGTACTTACTCATTTTCATTTCCATTTTATGGAAAATAAATAGCCACTGAAAATGCATACTATAATTGAAGCTTATTTATGATACATCTGGCAAAAGAAATTCAGAAGATACTGCATTAAATTGTAACATGCACATTAAAACTTTCAGTACCTGCATTTTTAAGTTTCTTGATCAGTTTCTTTAATCAAGAAACATATTTCAATGTCCATTCTTTTGATAATTTAAATAAGATATACCATTTAAGGCTTGAAATAGGAAAAAAAATGTATTTCTCCATTGTAATATATGTATATTTTTCTAACATCTCTTTGGAAAGCTACATTTTTTTTCCTGAAACTCTTCCCCCTTACCACACACAAACTTCTGGATTCTTCTGTCTCAGGTTGATTCCTTGTCTTGAATATATTTTAAATGATAAGACAATTTGATGCTTTACTCATTTATAATTTACAGACAGTAAAAAAAAAAAAGAACAAAACAAAAAAAATCAAACCAAACCAAAATACATACAAATTCATTCTTTCCCAATAACCGCAGAAAGTAATGCCTCTGAATTAAGTGAAGGTCTTGCTGCAAAAATATAGAAATTAAGGGCTAAAAATGCGTAGGGCCAGATGTTTTGTTAATCCAAAATAGCCTTCTGAAGGTGGTAGGTTTTGAGCTGCTTATCTAAAGTAGTAGTATATTTGGTACGGCTACCACCTTGGCATGTCATGGGCACTTTACTGAAATAATTTTAGGTGGTCACAGCATTTCGGATGGTAAAACTTTGATTCCTAGGGTCTCTCAAGCACCAAGGCAGTAAGACAAAGATTTTGTGTTTCTTTGAGTATTTGAATTCCATAAAAAGGCAGAACTTCAGCTTACTGGGAAAGTTGTTACTCAGCAGCAGGCTACCTAAATCTTCTGAATGAGAACTCTAATTACGGCATGTCCAGTCTAAAGCACTTATCAAAAATTTCACTTCCTCAGAGAGTGCCTAGGGGAGCCTACAAGAAGTCGTTCCTCCTGTTGAAGCAGTACTTCTGATTTAGAAAGATGGCTTGCAAGAAGGGCATAACTTCTTGTCTATTGCTAATGGCATTCTCCAGATGATAGATACTTGGTTCCAAGAAATTAATTAAATTCTGATTGCATAAAATACACAAATAGCATTTTGAACTGGGATGGAACCCATTCTTCCTTTTCTCAAAACACCAAAAATTATAGATATAGAGCCTATTCAATGAAAGAGCTGCTGAATATCCTCATGGAAGCCATGTTTATAGCCTGGTAATGAGAGCTTCTTCCCCTTAAGAAACAGCAACTTTAACTTTGAATCTCCTCAAACTAAGAAGAATATAATTCTCAGGTCACCCATTTCCTGGTCATGTGCTTCAATGTGAAGAATATTATACAAAAATATATTACCTTCTCCTGTCTTCGTCACAGAAAAACCTAATAACACAAGATTAAGCAATCACACTCCAAGTGTTATTTACGTCAACTTTAGTAAAGACTTTGACACTGTCTCCCATAAAATCATCATAGACAAGCTGACAAAGTATCATCAGATAAGTGGATAGTGAGGTAGATTAAAAACTGTCTGAATGACTGGTCCGGGAGGATTGTGATCCCCTTGAGCACAGAATGGCACAAGGTCCACTTTTAGGCCAGTCACTGGTGATCTATCCTAGAGACTGATACTGAGGCCAAATGTCTTTAACACTTTCATTAATGAAAGATGGAGTTAGACTCTTCTCAGTATTGTCCAGTGACAGTACAAGAGTCAACAGATGCAAATTAAAACGTGTTAAAACCCATCTGAAGACAAGAAAACATTTTTTTTTTTTTACCGTAAGGGTTGATCAACCACTGAAACATGTTGCCCAGAGAGGTTGTGGAGTCTCCATCCTTGGAGATATTAAACCCCCGACTGAACATGGCCCTGGACAAGCTGCTTTAGCTGACCTTATTCGAGGGGGCGATTGGACTAGATTACCTAAAGAGGTCCCTTTTGACCTAGAATATTGTGTCATTTTGTGAATATGTGTGTGTGTAAATATGAGTATACACATATACACATCTGTGAAAGTACGAATATCAAACTTCTGTATCACCCAAGAACTAACACTTCCTTATGTGCTGTAAATACAGTGCTGGACTAGGTTTTAAACTGATATCTACTATTTTGAGTACATTAATTTACAGGAACAGAAAAACTTCATGGAACATTGTATGCAACACCTGGGTTTTCTAGCCAAGTGCAGTGCCAGAAGGAGAAGGTGACATACATATGTAATTGCACACCCACACCCACACAATCTTTTCACAATATGGAACACATTTTATTTACATCTGTCAGCTATGGTATGTTAACGTTTTTCATAGTAAGTAATAAGAACCATTGCCCTGAGTTGATTATTGTCTGCGGTCAAACTTCCTGCTACTGTTTGCAAACTAAAATTAAACAGGAAAATCTGAGCCCTGTATAGATGTATATACAAATATATTTATATACACATTTTCAGGAGGTCTAAATTGCAAATGAGTTCTGAACGAAGACCACCTATAATTCAACATAAATCCATCTACCTCTGAAATATCTTCTCCAGTCTATAAGTACTTTAGTGTTAACTCTTTCCTTCCTGAGAGAGCTTTTTCACTCATTTATTTGAAAACCTCCAACAAGGTAGCAATCATTTTCTAGGATTTTGTTTCTTGTTACCTTTTCCTACTTTCTGGCTGGTATAAACAATTCTTTTCTTCAGCCCTCTACAACCCAGTTATATTTATAATCAGACAGGACTGATATTCAAAAGCCATCTGGAAATGTTCTGAACAGCCTGGTCTAGGTGTCCCTGCTTGAGTAGAGGGGCTGAATCATTTGGCTCCAAGAGGTCCCTTCCAACCTCAACCATTCCGTGATTCTGTGATTCTGTGTCTGCCATAGTTAATAATTTATTTTCTACATTTTCCTGCCTTGTTGCAAACTTTTCCCAGATTCTGCCTAGAATGATGTGACGGTCTTCACTGTGTTGTGTGAAAAATCTAAATCCTTAGTTGGTGTGAGTTTTCCTAATTATAATGGGGCAAGTAAATTACACCATTGAAAAGCTGATTTTAGAGGGTGAACTTGACCATTCACTGGTGCTGAGGAGACAAGGGAATTAATCTGTGGCTCTTAGAGAAAAGAAATTACAGGGTTCACCAGTCTGTGAAAATGAGAGAATGGAAAGGCAAAGAAAAAGATGGCTGTGGGAGTCAGTAAAAAGAACAACGATTTGCCTAAAGAAGTGCTGAAAGTAGACATACATGTCACTAAAGAGAGAAAAACTGAGCCAACAATACCCTAGGGAAAACCCCACTTTGTGTGTAATGCCCAACAGTGACTTCGGGCTAACGTCTAGCACCTGGCTGTGTGAATAGTCACAAGTAAATAAATCCTTCTGTTTCACCTCCCTTGAAGTACCCAAACTCATACCAGTTTGAGATGTGAAATACAGTAATTGTAAAGTTTTCTTAATCTATCTTTCATTATGATGGAATACAGAAGTATTAGTTTGGGCATTGCTTTATTTTTACTCTATACTGTGTCACTCCTCCATAAAGTAAAGAAACTCCATAATAATAACCTTATATATCTTAAGTGTTCCACTTCAGTGAAGGACTCTCTTAGTGTCTAGAAATACTTGGCAAAGGAGTCAGCTTTGGGTGACTGGAGAGAATGACTGGAACCCAGCTAATAGCACACCACTTACTGGGAGTGGAAGAATGTTGTCAGTTTAATAGGAAATTGAGAAATTAAGGAAATTTTTTCCACAGTTCTGAGCAAAGTATTTTCATGTAATCATGACCATGTGTCTTGTATGTCCCACTTTGTCATCACCAAAGATGATTGCAGCACACCATGCAGCTGCGATTAGTTGGAAGTCTTGTCACTGACCCATCCTAAAAGTCACAGACCCAGGGTAGTAAAGATTTAGGAGAAGGTAGGAGATTGAAAAAAAAAAAAAAAAAGCAGAATTACAGGTATACTGACAATGTCAGTGTGTGACCTCTTGTTGCGGGTGACTGCAGTCAGATGTTCCAAAGTGACATTGCCACATGGAGTCATGTTTCCTGAAAGGGTTGTGAGAGTAGCGACCCACATTCACTAAGAAAATACTTCCATACAGTTTTTTCTAGCCAAGACAGCAAGCAGTAAGTAGAATTAAGAACACACAAGTAAAAGAGAAGACTCCTCAACTTCAGTCTCCAGACAGAGGCAATGATGCAATCATGTTCTTAGCATTTTCCCCCTGACTATGCATGGTAGAGGGCTGTTCTAGAACCAATCATCTATACCAGTTAAGAGCTTTTGTTAATCAAACACAGTATCAACATTTTTCCTGTGTGGTCTTATCTTTTAGCTAGATGATCTTTCCCCCACCCAGCTGTATAATTCTTTCATGTATTTCTACAGCCAATCACATTCTTTCTCAGGCTCCACACTCCTAAACTGAACAAGCCATATAGTTTTAATTTTCCTTTGTAAAATCAATTCTTTGTTTGTCCTGATTCCTTTACTGTTGTTTCTTGTGTCATATTACAGTCTCATGTTTTTTCACAGTGTGTAATCTATAACTCCACTTCCACTGCTTAAGTCCAAAAGAACATCTAAAAGATGTTCTAAAAGAAAAAAAAACGAAGCCCTACCTGTGATCTCTGTCCTCAGTATCACAATATTTCTCATTTCTCTGTACCTAAAATTCACAACTTATCTTGACCATTGTGCTGAACTCATCGCTGAAATTCTTAGCTGACCACAAGACCACATCCTGAAGACCTCTAAGACAGTTCCAGTCCAATTCAGCACAACTCACTGTTGCCTGTCCTTTTCAACAGTTTGTTACCTATCTTAGATTTCAGTTAAGCACTTCGCCATTTTCTTTGTCTATAAAACCTGTCATTTCACAAAGCATATTAGACTAATACCTTTTATAAACACAGACTGCAGCTTATGACATTTAATACTTATTTTCAAATTGTTAATTTTCACTTATTTAGTAAATTACATTGCTTTTCACTTCAAAGCTTTTCTATTATGGACTATATGATGTACAATATGCTAATACATTGATAAAATTTTTCCTGAAAATATGTTTTACAAACTACTGATGGAAGATTAAGCAGCTTTCTATGTCCAGATCATGATTTTCTCTTTCTCTTACATAGGTAGAGCATTTCCTAGTTTTCTACTGACTTAAGGTCATCTTTTGTGAGACTACTGTTCCACGTGTCATTTTTTTCTAATTCTGTAGTGCAAAGAATCTGGTCTCACACCTTTGGCACAATCAGATTTTCTTGTTTTTCCTTCTACCATAGATATGGTAACTGCCATTTTCATAAAGTCTTTCCTACACTCTTTTTTCCAGTGTCCATCTTTGCATTCACATTTGGTGTAAACAAATGAAACAAAGGCTTATGTTTTCTTTTAGTTATAGAAAGAGTTAAATACTTACTTTATTCTTCCATTTAGAAAATTTATCTTAGATGTATTCCTACAGCATTTCTCATACTCCCTTTTTTTATTTGTGGCGCCCCACCCCCCTTATTTTGGAAGCTTTTATTTTCCGTATTATAGTCTTTCTCAATTAAAATCTCTTAATCCTCTCTCAAGTGCTGACAGCTGAGCACCAAAATACTGCTTTGGAAAATTAGGCCATGACCTGTCAATCCTTTCCCTTCTTTGACATTCTGGTTTGGCATAACATTTTGCTACAATAAACAGTCACACCGTGATATGAATGCCTGGGCTCAAAAGACTTGTTGTCAGAGAGAGACAGTCAGTGTGTGGTCACTAGCGTGTTTAAGATCCTTACGTCTATGCAGTTCTGAAATCACCCTCATATCCATACACATCATTCAGTCCTTGACATGGGGCAACTTTATACATATGCAGACTTGCCCAAACAGATTGGTCTGTGGAAAGGAAGTGTTCAGATTAGAGTATAATATACTCATGACAGCTGACACTCACAGCATGGGTATAAGAGATGAGATTCAGACTAGGTCCACTTTGAGAAAACACAGCCTCTCTCAGTGATGTCTGATTATAAAATACAAATAAACAAAACCGCTTAGAATTTTTAGTGTTTATAAATTAAAGAAGTTTTAAAGTAAGCTAAAGTAGGCAGTATTGCATTTTCAGTAGAGAATTCAGATAACAAAATTCTTATTTTATTGTAAGAATCCAAGAATTCACCTTAAAACAGTCCTGGTTGGAAGAAGAGGTGGCTTATAAAGTACCAGATTGCTAATTGAAGTTATCTAGATGTCAAATATGTCAAATCCAACTCTTTATTATGTCAAATCCAATTTGTTACTATAATTCTTATTTTATTATTTATTATAGAATTCTTATTTTTTTATTTAAAAAATTTTAAAAATATTGTACTCAGCATCTATTTAATGTGCATTTACAGGCATATTTTCATCTGACTCAGAATGGTTTTCTCTGGTTTGGGGTTTTTGTTTTTTGTTTTGTTTTGTTTTGTTTTGCTTTGTGTTTTTTTTAGGGCATTCATGCTATTGATTCAATCAGGGATCCTGGTTAAGAGAGGACCATTATGAGCTTTTCATTTGACCTCACCGGACATAAACCTTCACCTAGTAATTCCTAAAGTCAAACCCCTTTCAGTCATAGCAATCAATTCTCAGCATTACCCTTTAACATTTACTGCCCACTGATATTTATAATCGGGTCTGTGAAAAGTATATGAGCAGTCAGTATATGGTGACTTTTGCAGAAGGAATACTTCTTACATTTTATATGTTTTTTAAGGTTTTTGAAAAAACACATTGTTTTCTGATAATTATTGACAAAAATAAAATTAAAAGAAAATAAAAAAGTACACAGCAGAATCTTTAGCTACATGAAGTGTGACATTTACAGGAAACCATCCAAAAATATTTTTAAGCTTTTAATAATTGGAATAATGACTCCAAGGTTTTGCAAGTATTCACATGACGATAATACTTCATTCGGTGGTGATCTTTGAAAGCGAGCACTGATTTTTGGCAGAAGCTACAGAATTTATATGCTATAACATTTTGTTGAGCACTGAATCACCCCTGCATTAAAAAAAAAAAAAAATTGTATCTCACTTTTTTCTTAAAACACATTTTATAAAGTATGGAAACCAAAACACTGAGATAATTATATGATGAATGTTTTCTGGCTGTACTTTATGCCTTATAATACCTTAGAGAAACATTCTTAAAATCACCACACCTCTGTTTTTGCATTCTGGCCCACGAAAAATGTATGTGTGGAGGCAGGATGTGCTAAACTGTAACAGACTGAACTTCGAAGTTTGTTCTGAGCTGGTTGCACTCCTTCCTCTCTGACAACTGACCTGAAAGACTTGTCATGTGACAGTGCACTAGGACAGATTAAATCTTTGCAAGTTTCACTGAGTTCTGCAAGCCAGAATTCCTACAGTTTGTCTTGATTTGTCAGGACAAATCATAGGAATTACATCTGTAAAAATGGGCTTCTGTCAAACTAAAAGCTGCTCAAGAAGTATTTGACATCTGGATAATTTTGATTAGCAATCTGATACTTTATAAGCCATCTCTTCTTTCAATCAGGACTGTTTTGGGGTGAATTCTTGGAGCACACTGATCCTTGTATTTATGGGATTGCACAAGAACCACAAAATATGTCTTGAAAATAAACCACAGAATCACAGAAATGTTGAAGTAGATCTAGTCTTACTTGAATTTCAAGAAAGACTGTCACCAACAATACTAAGGCACGTCAAGCCATGTCTTTGCGTAGCCACCTCTTGAAAATCTCCAAGAATTCCCAGTCTCCCTGGGTGACATGTTGCCAGTGAAAAATTCCTGAAGTCCAGTCTGAATCTCCCAAGTTGCAGTCTGTGGTCCTTGTTACAGCCACTGGTACTACTGAGAAAATTTGGTTCCATTATCTTTCTAACAGCCTTCAAATAGTCATGCTTTTAGATGGCCACTTTGTTTCCTCTTCACCAGACTAAATAAGCACATTTCCTTCAGCTTCACCTTGTAGGTCATGTGCTGTTGGCTTTCGACATCTTTGTATCCCTACGCTAGACCGTCTCCAGTTTCTTGAATTCCTTCTGGAATAAGAGAGCCCCAGACCAGGCACCATATTCCACCAGTGGTCTCATCATCACTAAAGGAAATACTTTCACTCCATCTGCTTGCCATGCTTCTTTTAGCATAGCCTAGTATGTAATTCACATAATTTGTGATTTGTTTATTCATTTGTCGTTTGTGTATTCACCTGGCCTCCACCACAACACTGAAGTACTTCTCAGTAGGGTTGTTCCCATGTACTGATGCATGGTGTTATTCTGCCCCAGGTGTGGAGCTTTGTAATTCTTCATGTTGAACTTCATGAGGTTTATGTTGGTTCAGTCCTTAAAGTGCATGTGGACTGAACCACCTGTTACCACAATTGGGCATCACTGAAACTTTAGTTGAAGGTGCAATCTAAATTATCATCTGGGATGTTAGTGGAGATGCTGAATCAGCTCTGGGGTGCACACATCAATACTTGCCACCACTGAGGTGCTGTTGAGGTGCCTTTTGAACCCAGCAGTCCACTTGACTGATGTTTCTATCAGTGTTGCTGTCTATCAGTACCAAAGTACTGAACATGAAAACATGTTCCAAATGGCTCAATACATAGCAGGTAAGCTAAGATAATACTTTTCTGGTGCTCATTTCCAATGCAAAATGACGAGTTTTAAAACTGATTGTGTTTTCAGAGAATAACTGGATTATCGAACATTTAGGCAGGTAATGGCTTGGTTTTGTTTTGGTTTTGTGTTTTGGTTTGTTGTTTGTTTGTTTGTTTGTTTGTTTTTATTTTTTTCCTGTAGTGTTGTTTGGTTAGCAGCATTTTCTGGGGACCCAGATAAGTGAGAACGGAAAACTTATGCTAGGTGAACCAGTCTCCTAATGGAAGAAAAAGGTCATGCCATGCTCATATATCTGGAGTGTTGCTGGAAAGACAGGCTACTTGTGGCAGAATATTCTGTTCCTCCATTCTTGGCATGAACAAGATAGGAGACTCTAAGCCAATTTGTCCATCAAATGGCACCCTGCTTCCCCCCAAAACAAAACAAAACAAAACTCACCAGGTATTCTTTAACAATAAATCCATTGTTAACTGCTATTTTTTAAAAAAAAATATCTTTGTGAGGTAACCAACTAATATATAACTAAGAAAGCATCAGAAAAATTAAAGGCTTTTAAGCAAACATATGGTACTGTAGCATGCCGAACAGATAACTCACCAAGCTTGCTCAGTGTCAGAGACATCACGCAGCAGTGCCTACACCAATAGCTAAGACAATGTTTACATGTTCCTAAAGATTCCATTTTCTAGTTCTCTGCAACTTCTCCCAAGCACTGGGACTTTAACACAAAGCTAGCTGTGGAAAAGAAACTTCACAGAATATTTCTTAATAAATAGCAGCAAATAATATTCCAGGTCCAACATTTAGGTCTTGACAGAGAAATGGAATTTCTGCCTTTACAGAAAAAGGATTCAGTGGCAGTTTTGGCTGACTAAAGGCTAGCGATTATGTGCTTTGATCTTTCTGTATGATACATTTTAAATACATATTGTGTTTCAACAGAAGTTTAAAAGCACATTTAATCCTATGTCTCTTCCTGTCAACCCAATAGAAAAAACCCTTCCATTTCACAGGACAGAGCAGAGAGTGAACTTGTTTGAGCCTTCCCTATTCCCATTGTTTCCAACTCCAAAAAGCCTTATGATATGGAGTGTATTTCATAGTCCAAACTATTATAATGATAGACAGATGGAGATCTTCTAAAGGAAAAATAGCCAGAAAAGCAAGAAAAATTACAGGCTGCATACACATCCTAGCTTTGTTCTAGAAGAAAAGAACCTCACCCAGCTAAGGTATTAGGCTTAGTATGAGAAAATAGCGGACTGCCTACATTTCATATGTGTGTGCATACACATGTCACTTCTTAAAAAACAGGTCACGAGAAAAATAAGGTATCATATTTAACACATTAACACCACATGCCATTTCAGACAGTGAGATAAGATAGCATGGTGAGTAGGCCTAACTGTTGGTATTTAAGCTATTAATCATAACCTCTCCTTTCTAGCAGCATGGGGGGGAAAAGTCAGCATAGTTAACATATTTCTCATGCATATGCTAGCCTGTACTTCTGTACTGTAAACGAGCTATCTTTCCACTACCTTGATTTGATCCACTGTGTCTTTTAATTTCGTTGTGGATTACAGTAATCAATGGCAGCTGCAAAGGGAAACATTATTTTCATTATTTTGGATCAAACTGAAAACAAACTTTAGGCTATATGTCATGGAAAAAATTAAATCTCTTGTACTTCAGATTACATTCTAAACGCGATACATCAATCATACCCTCTGTGTATTGTGGGCCTCTTTCCATCATGTTCCTTGGTGACCTTTCACTGTGTTCAAAGGATAATATAACAAAGTAGCATTACAGAGATCAATTTACATACCTCTCATTTTATATTCTTGCAATCCATTGCAGTAAAAACATATTACAAACCTAAACCAAACAGACCTAGATTATATATGTTCAACAGATCAACCACTGGTTGGGTTGATTAGGTAGCAGAAGTTTAAGAACATAAGCTACAACTCGTATAGACCATTAATACCAGTTACAGTAAACTTTTAATATTCAGAGTTCATAGGTTTGTGTGGAGGTACATTGAGTCTAAGGCCTGATTTTGGTCTGAGTGCCTTTTTGCAGAACAGTCAAAATATTCAAGATAATCATTGCCTAAGTTTCTATTTGTCCATTTTCCAGATCAATGGTTTCAACTACTTCTTTGGCTCATGTCCAGATTTTCCTACCAAGATTTGTGTTTCAGCAACCTCCTTTTTAGGGAGGGGGGCGGGGGGGGGCTCCGCGCTGGGGCAC